>CM023947.1:23531551-23758289 GCA_013407115.1 Glycine latifolia | reverse complement strand
GCCACACTCCCGAAGACTCTTAAATGGCCCACTGATGGCTTTTGACCTATCCATAATTCCTATGGGGTCTTTCCATTCAGTATGGAATGCGAACAACGGTTTTGTACATATACAACACACAGAACAACCTCCCCCCAAAACTCCTTAGGCATTCTCTTCATCTTCAACATTGATCTCACCATGTCAGGGATGATTCGATTCTTCCTCTATGCTACTCCATTTTGTTGTGGCGAGTACGGTGCAATCAAGAATCTTCTGATACCATACTCCTCGCAATATCTTCTGAATGCATTCAATGTGTACTCTCCACCTCAGTCAGATTGTATCGACTTAATCCTCCTTCCAGTTGCATTTTCAATCATTATTTTAAAACTCTTAAACACTTCAAACACCTTGGATTTTTCTTCCAACAAATACACCCAAGTTTTACGACTAAAATCATCTATGAATATAACAAAATACTTCTTTCCACTGAAGGACCCAGGAGAAATAGGTCCACACACATCGGTATGAATTAGCTCTAGTGGTTGCCGTGCTCGGTATTTGGCCGACCTCTGAAATGGACTCCTCGCATGTTTGCTCGGCATACAATCTTCACAGAATCTCTTCTCACAATTCAATCTTGGCAACCCGTCCACCATATTCTTTTTCATCATCTCGGCCAGTCCTCCATAATGAAGGTGCACAAACCGACGATGCCACAAGGATGCTTCATCACTCATCTCGGCTTGCAAACAGCCGACCTCCACACTCCTCAAGGTTAGTTTGAACATTCTATTTTTCTCCATCTGTACTCGTGCTATCAGTCGTCCTTGTTTCTCCTTCAAGAGGAGAACTCGGTCTGTCATAATAACCGAGTAGCCTTTCTCCATCAATTGTCTCACACTAAGAATATTACTTTTGAGTTCAGGGACGTAATAAACATCTTGAATACGTCCAACTCGTCCATCTTTCTGCAAGAAGCTAATCGTACCTCGGCCTTTTACACCGACCTTTGAAGCGTCTCTAAAGGAAACATGTTTGGCTCCTGTTTGTTTCAGACTACTGAACAAATGCTTGTACCCACACATATGATTGCTTGCACCAGTGTCTATAAACCATTCCATCTCGGATGCCTGGTTGACTTCACCTCTAGCCATCATCAGAACTCCTCCATCTCTTACTTCTTCTGCAGCTAAATTTGCAGTTTCATTCGTTCTTCTTTCGCCTCGGCAATCCTTCGCAAAATGACCAACTCGGCCACAGTTGTAACATCTATCTGAGTTGCAATCTCTTGAGTAGTGTCCATACTTTCCACATTTAAAACATTCTACATTTGAATGTCGACCTCTTCCACGACCTTGGCCTCGCCAATTTTGCTGACTTGATTCAGCCTGCTCCTTATTCCATCCTTCTTGACCACGACCTCTACCACCTTGGTCATATCCACGTCCACCTCGGTCGCGTCCTCTACGTCGGAAATTCTGAGAATATAGTGCTTTCTCGTCCTTGACTGAAACTTTTGTCTAGAGTGCTTGCTCTAGTGACTCTTCTTTCTTCTTTTTCTTTCTTTGTTCATGCGCCTCCAAGGAACCAGTAAGTTCGTCAACGGTGAACGTTGCTAGGTCCTTTGGCTCCTCAATCACACATACAACATTCTCGAAGTCATCAGTGAGAGACCTCAGAATTTTCTCCACCACTCTGGTATCGGGCAGCATCTCTCCACTTCTCTTTAGTTGATTTACTACAGTCTGGATCCGAGTAACAAAATCAGATACCCTTTCTCCTTCTTTCATTTTCATTCCTTCCAATTCTCCACGGAGAGTTTGAAGTCTGACCTGCCTGACTCGATCAGCTCCCTTGTAGACATTTGCAAGAATGTCCCACGCCTCTTTTGACGTTGTTGCGCCAACGATCTTCTCAAATCCGGAATCATCAACAGCCCGTAACACCATATACAACGCCCATTTGTCTTTCAAACGCGTCTCTTTCAATGTCTTGTTCTGCGCCGTCGTATATCCTGTCGTGGATGGTGGTTCTTCAAAACCATCATGGATAACCTCCCAACTATCATTAGCTCCCAACAGAGTTTTCATCTGGATACTCCAGTTCTCATAGTTAGTCTTTGTAAGACGGGGTAATGGCAGATTACTATTTGGACCACTCTCCATTCTCTCAAGCTCTGATACCAATTTGATATCACAGGTCCTCTCTCACACACTGGTGCACTCACACAAAACCACAAACACATACACAAATTTACTGGAGAAGAAAACTCTCATTCTATTGATAATAGTATGCCAAAGCCACACAGACTCCTTTACATAATATGCTATTTATAAGCAATGGAAATTAAACCTAAACCTAAACAATTAAAATTTTAAATTGAAACAAAATCTCTCCCCATATCTTTCCACAATATCTCTCTCCATATCTTATCTTTCCTCATATCTTTTCACATATCTCTCCACATAATTCTCTCTTTTAATTTAAATTTAAATTACGTAAACAATATTTATTTAAAAGTTTATTCCAACAATTTTAACTTGTGAAAAAAAATAATTTCATTTTTTTTTAATCTCTTTTTCTATAAGTACTTATAAATAGGTTTATCCAAACTAGACCTTAATCCTATGATTGATGGAAAAACCTTGCTTTTCTAAATGCATTAGAAACTTGATTAATTAATCTTTCTTATCTCATGGATTGATTTTAATTGAGGAAAATCCCATTCCTTTCCCAAGCTCAAGATCCCTGATTAATTGGAGGACCATTATAATACTCCATTATTCCGCCTCAATTAATAATCACATTACAATCGTCTAAATTGGAAAGGAAAGGCGCAACGAAGGAGCCATTATCATCTCTAAAAGCAGCACATATGGTGTGTGTGATGGTGACATCAGAAATATGGGTGTCGAACTGCATGTGTTTTATAATGTCTGTATCCACTTTTTTGAAGACAATAACATAGCTAAATATTGATGGTGATATTTATGACCTGCCAATTAGATATTGACAAAGCACAATTTTTTTTTTTTTCATTGTCCTGTTTCCTCAAATCACTGTTGGGGACCCGATGACGTGGAGCTGATGAATTTGACAGATATCAATATTATCCAATGGTAAAGAAAATATACATATATAAGCAGAACTAATTAAGAACCACGTTAAATGAAAACTACAAAAAGAAAGTCTGCTGCAAAAGCTATTAAACACGTAATAAATATGCGATATAAGAGAATTTAGATTAATTGTTAAAATCACTAATCATTAAATTTGATGGAGATACTGATGCAATGAACTACTGGTTGAATTAATAAGTTATTGGTTGAACTCGATGAAGTCATGAAACTGATATAAATTGTGGTCTTTCTAACTAGTGTCTTAAAAAGTTATTGAAAAAGAAGATTTTTAATAAAAATCATATAAAAATGCTTTAAAGATTATAAGGAAGTATATTTTGCACATTTTAATAAAAAATATTTTACTTCCTTAAACCGTATTCTCATATTTATCTCAAAAAAGAAAAAAAAAACAGTATCCTCATAATTGATTAACATTTACTTACAGATTATTACTATCACATAAATAATTAAGGATATTTATTTGTACCGTCCTGTTCGTTTGTAGACTAGTCCTTTAAATAAAATTTTTTTGTGCTCTTACACTTGAGGCTAAGACTTGGATTTGTGTATCTTTTTCGTCATTTGTTGATTATTTCTTTAAAATTTGAAAAATATTCATTTTGTTTTCATAAATTTTGTTTTAATTTGATTTATGTAAAAATAAAACATATTTTTACTGATCCTAAGTGATAATTTTATTAGACAATAATTTGATGTGACTAACAAATTTACACAAGTTATTAGATAACAAATGAATTAAATAATTTATGGTTGTTAAACTCCTTAAAATGAATTAAACAAACTCTGGATGTAACACCTCGATCAAATCATATAAGAATAAGAGTAATTCAGATGTTGTGCAAGTATGAGATAATACAATTGATGATGATTTAAATGAATTAATTAATATTACCTATACCAATAAGATGCATATAATTTTGAGTAACTTATTACTTAAAAACTCCACAGCTAAGTGTACTTGACTTGAAATAGTCATGGGATGAGTGACCTTCCACAATTAAGCATGTTTTACTTGAAGTTTACTAGAAAATGCGTGAGTAAGAACAAAACATAATGAAATATCTTGTGTTAGTTTATGTTGACAGTCATTGATCTTGGAAGCCGATGAGAGTCATTGAGAAGTCGAAAATCAATAATGTTACACTGATGGCTAAAACAGTCCAAAAAATTGTAATTTTTTATCTTCTACTGGGACAATTTTCTCACACTATATGATGAGATTAGAGGGGAAGATGAAACAACACTGGATTCTAATATTTTTCGAGTGTACTTAAGAAGGTAGAGAAAGAAAGTAATTAAATTTGTTAATTACTTTAGAGAATCATCTAATGAAGTTATTATTAAGGACCAACAAAAATATATTTTATTTTTACATAGACCAAATTAATACGGAAAATTTAATAAAGATAAAATTAATATTTTTCAAATTTTATAGAAATCCAAAACATATTTTATCATATAAAATATTTACGAGACTCTTAACATAAAAAAAAACAATGATTCCAAAGAATTTATCATAGTACAAGTACCTATGCGACCAATTGATATAAAAACGGGTTTTAACAAAATATAAATAGAATATGTAGTACTTAAAAAAAATTATACTTTCAAATTCAAAAATTAAGGATATTTTGATATAAAAATAAATTCAAACATTATTTATATGAAAACTATATATATCAAATTAAAATATAAATATTTAAGAGTCTCTTAACATAAAAAAAATCAATAATTATAAAAAATATTCAAAAAATTTATCATAATATGCATATCCATGCGATTGATGAATATAAATATGGATTGACGTAATATTAATAAAATATGTAGTTGTTTTAAAAAATTTATAATTTAAATTAATTTTGATATAAATAAAGAAATTTAAACATTAATCTATAAAAGTTTTATTCATTAAATTTAAATATAAATATGTAAGAGTTTTTTAACATAAAAAATCAATTACTAAAAAATTGTCCATTTGTCTTAGTATGATAACATAAATAGAATATATATTAGTTTTAAAAACATAATTTTTATACTTTTAAATTACAAAATGAAAGATATTGTAATATAAAAATAAATTTAAACATAATTCATATAAAATTTGTACACATTAAATATAAATATAAACTTTAAACATAATTCATATAAAAAATAATTTTTGATATTGCTGCATAGTCACTGTAATTTTTGTTTGTTTGAATTGAATGAAATTATACCTATATTTGTATCAATATCTCTATTTGTATAAAATAAAATTAGAATTACCGTAAATAATTCTTTATTGATATTTTAGTTTTGATTGATTCAAGCAATAATAATAAATAGATGGGTTTCAATTACAATTACAAATTTAATTACTTCTTAAAAATAAAAGGAAAATTAAAAATTATAATTATATCCTTAAATTTATGAGTGAAAAAATATCAATTAAAATTACTATTTTAACCTTAAAATAACCAAAAAAAATTAAAATTATAAAAATATCTTATTTTTTATTTTTATATATAATAATAATAAAGATAAGTCTTGACCGAACCAGGTCCAATATTGATTTGTTTAACCGGTTCAATTGGCTTTGCAGCCGCCATTTGATAACCTGCTTGATTTAACAATCAAATGGGACCATATCTTTTTCCAATTTAATTACTGTATTTAGATTTTGTTTTTAAAAAAAATCACGTAGTAATTATATTTAAGGTAAAATATATTTTTAATATTTAAAAAATTGAAATTCAATTTTAGTTCTTCTAATTTTTTTTTGCTAATTTTGAAAAACATCACTTTTAATTCTCATGGTAACATTTAATAACGTTGATAAACTATTATCTAAATTATTTCAAAAATTAAAAGTGGTGCATTTCAAATTTAAAGAAATTAAAATTGAACAAATAAAATCAAATTTCAAATATATTAGACAAATCAAAAACATATTTTTTTAAGTAATACTATTTGTGAAGTATATAATTACAAACGTATATGTAATTTTCATTCAATTTAGAATATATGATATTTTTAAGTAAATCACTAATTTAAAAATAAATGTACTTAATTTTATATGTGTACTTTATAAAAAAAATATCTTGAAGAATTCTTTTTCATCTTATAATGGCATGTATGCTTTTTATATTATTCCATGAGCAATAAGACGTACACTTTTCTATATGTTGATTTTTCTTACAAAAATGGAGTAAAAACACATTTGATTAAATTGATTTTTCCTTTAGATTTTGACCATTTAAAAAAACATTTTATATGAAATGATAAAACTAAACGTGTATAAAAAAATGTGGATCCATACATAGAATCATGGATGACAAACAACTGCAGCATTCTCCAGTTCAAATTTATACTGCAGGTCACGTGTATAGGTGTCAATAGCTTCCTGCAGGTTGCATTTACTTCATAAAAATATACAGACTAATCCTCCGTTTGGCACGAGTTAAAGAAAAAAAATTACTAAAGAGGAAAATAAATCTTTAAATCAATTTTTCTCTCTATTTTTTATTTATCATTTTTCATTTCAACCAAACACAAAAACTATATCGTTATTTTCTCTGTTTTTTTATTTTTGAAATGACGATGTTGATCGATAAGCGTGTCACTATTCACTTACTGCATGCAATGACGATGCGCATGTGGACATAGTGTTAAGGTCAGCTCAAAGAGTGACACTTCCCTGCAATTTGGAGATCAAACGATGGATTCCGACCTTGTATATGAAGATCTACCCTACCGTCCTACGTTTGTTTGCAAATTAAATAATTGCATCAATGACATATAAAATAAATTAAATGGTAAAGGGCGAAAAAAAAGAGAAAAAAATTATAAATTTATTTTTTTCTAACGAGATTAATATTTTAATAAATTAATATTTATTAATTAAAAAATATATATATGCGTCCAATAACATTTTCATGTCTCATTAGAGTCGATTCATTGGTTGAAAATTGAGATAATTACGTGTGAAATTATTATTTGCAAATATTTTGAAAATTGATCTTAGATAAAATGAGATAATTACATGATAATTCTCTTATACATTTTTTTGGTAAAAAACCTCAGTTTTTCTTACAATTTTTTTTTAAAAAAATACGATAGATTTTCTATTTTTTTTATTTTTTAGAAAACGAAGGTATAAAATTTGTAAAAAAAATGGAGTGTTATTAATATAGTAGAAAATATTTCCATACCATAAAAGACAATTGATTAAAAAATAGTTAATATTTGAATAATATGATTAAATGCTTACAATCATTCACATTAAAATTAAAAAGAGTATTACATTTTATTTATATGTTATAATCATAATTATTTTCGTCATTCCAACATATTTTTTTTCAAATTCTGCCACTGCCGACGGATAAAACAACATAAATGCAAACAGATGCTTTAATAATTCGTTTGATAGGAGAGAAAATAAAAAATAAAAAAATAAAAAAAAGAGAAAAATGAAAAGATGAAGTTGACTTCTAGAAACAAAATTTTTAATTCTTCATTTCTTTCATTTTCTTTCTAATTCAAATTTTAAAATTTTCTTTTCTTCCTTATTTTTCTTCCATACCATAAGTTTCTTTTGTTACATATGCTGCAACATGTAAATCACATTTAAGGATAGAGACGCAATTGACGGAACGATTTATGTTTTATTGTTTACAAGTAAATGTCTTTTCTCGGTGATGATGATAGCAAATTGACATTATTTTATATTCTCACATTTAAATTATATATGTTTTTTTTGGAGTGGGTTGGGTTATCTATTTCTCTCATACCAATTTTTTTTTTCTAAACAGCATACTAGAAAGTTTTATTCCCCAAAATAACTAGTATTGTTGGAAGGTCAAATGAAAGTTATTAAACAGAAATATATTTTATTTTTACATAAGACCAAATTAATCTGTAAAATTTAATGAGGAAAAATTAATACTTTTCAAATTTTACATAAACCCAAAACATATTTCAAAATTGGAGACTAAAAGATGCAAATATAAATTTGGGGGAAAAAAATTAAAAGTGAACTAAATTTGAGGAAAAAACATATCTAAGTTTTATTCTATTTTAATTATTCATATTTAGTTATGTAATTTTTTAAATGAGCTAATGGTGTTTTTTATCCTTATAAAATTGGCAATGGATCATTTTTATGTCCCGACTTTTAATAATTGTAATAAAACATAATTTTTTCAAACAAAGTATATATATTTTTATTATATATGTAGTAGATAATAATAATTGAATAATTTTAAAGTTTTTTTCTTATAAAAATCTTAAATTATACATAGCCATCCCCGAAGTAAATGAAGATTTATTTACATTCATAGTATCCCATTGAAAATGCTTAAAGGCCAGTCAATTTCCTTATCTTTATCACAAAGTTAAAGCACAATAATTAGCCAATTTTAACTCCACCATATGTTCAGTAGAAAGAGAATAAATAAAACTATGCTTTGTCAAATCACGCTAATAATGCCTTTAGGCCTACTTTGAAAATCCATATCTCCTTCAACTTGCATCTTTTGGAAAGTCAAACGGAAACGAGGAAAGAGAGAATATGTAACATTACATTGACGAATTAAGATACGTAGGAAGAAGGAAAGGGAGTGGTTTCTATTTTCTGGCTTCCTATATTTCACTTCTCCATATATATGTAATTGAACATGCACATTAAATAATAAAAAGGAAAAAGTAATGGCCAAACTGGGATTTTTCTTAGTTGAGGCTTTAGGAATTATCTGACATTTTATAATGATTATCATACTGATCGATGTCCGAAAATAAGTATATTTAATTTTAAAAATATTTTTAGAAACTTAATTTTTAATCAATACTTAAGCTTTTTAATCAACATATGTAAATATCCGTAAAAAAAACCAACATATGTAAGTAAACTATATTGTATAGTTATATAAATAATATGTTTTTGGTATTTTATATAAATTGAAAGTGATTTACAAAACATTGATTACTTTAATTAGTGTTTAGCAGTTTAGGCATAGAATTTCAAAATATATGAAATTTTAGAACTTTTAAGGTTGATTGCGATTTTCAAATGTAATTTTTGAATTTTTTTTATAAACGTGGAGTTGAAATTTTTTTTAACTCAATTGTAAAATATTATTTCCTATATTTTTAAAATCAAGAAAATAAATTATGAATTAAATTTTAGTTTGAAAAAAGTACAATCTTCTACATTTGATAATTATATTTCTGATGTATCACTATTATTACCATCACTAGCTATTGTCATCAACACTAACATTGATACAACCGTAAACATCCGGATTAAATGTACCATCATCATTAAAATTGCATTGATGTCACTACTTAGTACTGATATTATCATTGTTGTGACCATGGATACTATCACCACCACTATTTCCAACATCAAAACCAACATCATTATTATAGGCATTGACACTGTTATGACCAACACATTGTTATTGCTACCATTAGCATCCATAACGTTGTTGTGGTCATCATTACTACAAAAGTACACCTTTAAACTAATTTTAATAAAATGGTAAACTTTTAGAAGGAGATTATAAATGTTATATAAAAACAATATCTATATTTTTACAACATATAAATAATATATATTTTGAGAAAAAAGTCTCCACCGACAGTAAAATGGATAATGATATATATAGAAAATTATATATATGACTAGATTTTTGTTTAGATGTATTTCTTTATGATTTTATTTTTTTAGAATTTAGTAGTTATGTATTGTGAATGTAAACTTTGTTGTCGATTATCATAAATTTAAGTTGTAATTACTTTTAAGATAATTATTGTTAAAATTAATAAATTTATTATATATGATAATTTTTTATTGATAAATATTAATTTTTAATACTATTAATTGGATTATAATTGGATGACAATAAAAAATTATTTTACATGGTGAATGCATATCCTATATCCTATTTTTTTAAGTTTAATGACTGCACACTATATATACTGATAATCAATAAAAAATCACAAGTATTATAACTTTTAAAATAATTATTATAAAATTTAACAAATTTATTATCATAATGATTATTTGTGATTAGATTGACAATATAAAACTTATTATGTCAACATATGTTATTTATATCTTTTTTTAGAGTTTAATGTGTATTCATTAGTGCAAAAACTTTTACATTATCAGTCAATAAGAAATAATAGTTTTAGGAGTTTTTAACAAAAAATCAAACAGATGTAAATAATAATAATAATAATAATAATAATAATAATAATAATTCAAACATATTTATGACAGATATGTTAGAATGGGAAAAAATAAAATATGTATTTAATTTTATATTTATAAATTTTGAAAATAAAATAAAAAATAGAATATGGGATTCAAAATTAATATATTTTGGTTCCAGCAGATGAAATAAAAAAATACTACAAAGTATTTCTTTCTATATTATTCGTGCACCAAATATTAACTAAAATATAATACATCAATTCTTATAGACCTTACATATATTACAACAGAGTGAGTAACATATAATAAAATTAATTTATTATCAAATAATTTTTTGTTAATTACATTATAAGTTATAAATTTATCTTCAATATTTTTTTATAAATTTTTAAATTATAAAAGTTACTAATAATATAAAAAATAGTAGAAGTAATTTACTAACAAATAAAGTTTTTGTTAATTTTTTATTTTACAATTTCATCTTAAATGTTTTTTTTTATAATTTATAAATTATAAAATTACTAATAATATAAAGATATATTTCTAAACTTTTTAGATATCCTTTTAGTTAATTGGAAGAATAAGACAATTAAGAGTGAGTAGTGAGATTAAAGGCGTGTTTAGAAACTTGTTCGCACCCTTTCAAACAAAAGTCTCCACTTGTAAATTTCACAGTCAATCCACACTGAAACAACCTCTTCCAAAGTTTGGGAAGAAGGAGCCAAACCAAACAGTATATGAGATTTCGACTTTGCCAGGTGGCTACTTTGTGATGGTTCAAATTTATGGCTTGCCAATAACTGAAGGGCCATAAAGTTTATTCAAGCCAAAGAAGGAAGTGACCCATGTACAGTTGACATGACATCATGAAACTATAATTTCCTAATGAGGTTAGTCAAGTTGCTTTTAGAATTTTCATCATCATTAATCGCAACTTTGTCCACGAATTTAACATTAGTCTTTTTTTTTTAATTTCAAAATAATTTATTCCTCTTTTTCTCGTGGCAACAATAAATTTTATGTGATAAATATCATAGGATTGATACAGTAAGATTTTACTATATTAATGTATGAAAAATAATTTATTTAATGAAAAAATTAATTTTTTTAATCTATAAAATTCTATTGGACTAACAATAAATAGGCATCTAAAAGGAAATATTAAATATAAACAAATATATTAATATACTTTTGGAAAAATATAAATGCATTAAAAAATATTATTTGAAAAAATATTATTTAAATATATCTTTTTACTGAAATATAGAAAAAAATATTATACCAATAATAATATATTATTTCAATCACTAAAATACGCAAAGAAAAAAATATAAAAAAAACTAAAACAACACAATTTTATAAAAATAATAATTTAAAACAGTGTTTTTGTTGCCATTATGAGACATGGTACCCGAATATATAACTTTTTGTTAGTTAGATTTAATAATATTTTTTTTGTAGTTATATACATATATTCAATTTTAGTCCCCTGTTATATGTATTATAGCTTTTATTTGTACAACAAATAAACATATTAATTCTTATAGTTGTATTTGGAGTATGAGGGGGTTGGAACCCCACCTCCTACAGGGAAAGTTGGAAATACGAGGGATCAAAGTCACACAATCATGATACTCAAGAGATTAAAAATATAATTAAGTTAAAATAAATTTAATTATCAAAAGTAAAAGATAATATTTTAGAAGATATATTAAAGTTATAGTTGTTACACTACAAGAATTTTTCGTTTTAATGTCGTCTTAAAACACAACGGTGACTCTAAATGTGTTTTAGCATTTGTTTTACATTAGCTACTTTTACAGCATTATAATACTCAAAGCTAATAAGTTAAGTTGCATCAGAAAAATGGTTCATGCAACTTAGTTTTACCCACAAAATTGACACTAACTAAATAAATTTACCCACAATATCAACCATAAAACCAATGCTAACGACATTTACTAAAAAAAGAATAATTCTACATATATTGATGGACAAAGTTGAGGCTAGTAACGTCTGCCACTAGCCGATACAAGTAGCATCCATCACTAGCTGATACAAACGTAGCATTGGTACAGGCTGACACTAGTCATTGAATCACTCAAATCACCACCCAACCCAGATTGTCCCCACAACTTGAATCTATTGTTTGTGTTCACCGTTCTAGAATTACCACTTTTGAAAGTATAAATGATGGGGATGAATGACGTCGTTGTGGTTGTGGTTGTGGTCGAAGGTAAAGAAGAAAAAAAAAGTGATCAATCTTTGGAGCAATTTTGCTATTGTTGACCCAATAAACTCAACTTAAATCGCTATAAATATTTCCTAAAACATGAAGTGCATAAACTCTTTTAATTTCTCTAAGTTGATGTATTACAGTTAAGAAAATTACTTTTTAAAATGACTTTATGTGGTCTAACAAGGAAAATAAACTTTAAAACCTCACTGACACCAATGTTGTCTGCTTCACATAGCCCGTCAATCCTTAAGAAGTGTTATATCCAGTGAATTAGTTCTCATAATATGAATAACGCAATTAGATCTCATTTTATATTACTTTTTGTCCAACAACTACTTGCCTTAATTAAGTGTCAATGCTAATAAAAAAACATTCTACAATTTGTATGCTCTCATTTTAATTGATTAAATTCCAAAATTAATTCAACTGAACTTTTAAATACTTTATTATCTATCAATAAATTATTGGTTTGAATAATTTTAGGTTCGATCTCTTGAGATTTCGAATTTAAGTTTTATGGATAAAAAAATATTTGATAGAAGAGATCTCACTAAAGATAATTAATTAAAATTTTCAACGAATATTAATTATTAGTAAAGTTAATAGATATTTTACATCAATAAGAGATAATAAAAAAATATATTTTATCATTTTTAATAATTATTTTATCATTGTTGGGGTTAAAAGACAACCATTAGCAAATTCTTTGACTAAAATTGCTGTTACCAAAGTTAAAATTGAACCCAGTTTAAAGATGTTAAATATCTATTCAAATATTTAATATCTTAAATATCCTTTAAATCTTTAAGATCTTTTGCAAGAGAGGTAAAATTTAAGGATTAATTGGTTTGAATATCTTGGTTTATATTTTCAAAAGAGGTAAATTTTAAAGATCAATTAAGGTTTAGAGTGTTTATTTGCAAAAAGGTAAAATTCCGGGGATTTGAGTACTATTTCCCCCTAAAACAATATAAAAATGTTAAAAAAAAATTTTAAAAAAATTAATAGGTGTAACGTATGAAGCATGTGAAAAATTATGATTGTTATTGCTTACCAAAATTTGAAAAACAAATATATATATATATATATATATATATATAAAGGAATATTTTAGAAATAATTTCATTAAATAAAATAATTTAAATTAATTTAAATTTCTTTATATTTAAGGCCAAAATCTATGACTTTTTTTTTACTTATTATATTTAATACCAGAAGGAATATTGTATACCATATTTACTTTGCTTTATATAAGTGTCTCTTTAAATAAGTTGTAAGACATGAATTGTGAATATGTGAGTTTAATAACTTGCAATTACACTATAATAAAATATGAATTAATAGTAGTCTTCCACCCTTGTACTTTTTTATTATAAAAAATTTCATTAAGTTTTTATTGGGTCAACCAATTTAAGATCTATTGACTCAGATGTTGAATGACCTCATTTAAAGATGATGTTATTATATAACCTATACTAGACCTAGAAAGAAAAGAGATTGCATTTTCACACTTGAATGCTTCTGGACTAGGTCTTTGTTTTCCTAGACATGACTTAGTTACAAAAACATTTTGGCACCCATTATGGGACTTGATGAAACTTTTCCCAGTGCCCTTGTTTCTTGTTCAAAAGACGAGTTGAATAGCATTCTAGATTCTAGTGAGAATCTGTCTTTATAATGACTATCAAAGGCAATAGTGGAGAAAAAGATACAAAATAAGTGGTACAAAGAGGTGCTAGGCAAATGAATTTTCTTGGCGATGAAACTCCACAAAATTGGAATTAAATATCAGACATGGAGACATATGTGAAGAGAAGATAGGCAAGAAAGTAGGCCAATCAATACATCGGCACAATTGACACAGATATTAAAGCCGCAATTTATACATGATCGGTATCGACACAATTAACATGGATATTAAAATCGACATTTATACCTTTTCAGAATTGACACGAACAACACAATCGACACGACTATTAAAGTTTCTATTTATACATGGTCGATATCGACACAACTATTAAAACTGTCATTTATATATGGTAAGTATTGACATGATTGACACATATATTAAAGCCACCGTTTATACATGGTCGATATCAACACGATCGACACAAATATTAAAACCATCATTATAAATGGTAAAAATTGACACGAACAACAAGATTGACATGACTATTAAAGCCATCATTTATACATGGTCGGTATCGACACAATCGACCCAAATATTTAAATCGCCATTTATACATGGTCAGTATCAACACCATCAACATGACTAAAATTGTCCATGGTATTGAGAGTACACATGGTAGGCATCGACACGTTTAAATCTGTCCATGATACAAACATTACTTTTGAGCAATGATCGGTTACCAAATTAACGATGAACTTACAACTTAGGGAATTTTAAATAAGTCGTATTTCTTCCAATAGGTAATGCATGAAAGTTTATTTTGATATAATTAGACTTAACTTATATTTGTCGAAGCTCAGAAACCAACTGAGTATTTATTAACTTAGTCAATTTATCATATTTGTCTAAACTCAAATATCAACCGAATGATAAGGAATGCATGAAAGTATATTTCAATATGATTAGACTTAACTTATATTTGTTGTAGCTCAGAAACCATCTAAATGTTCATTCAAGAATTAATTTGACTAGTAAGTTTCATATTCTCATGATGAGTGATCGGATATAGAAAGATTGAACATTATGGTTTAAACTTAATTAATTTTATATTCCTTTTGATGAATCGTCAACCACATTACGAATTAATACCTATGGTCATAACTTAGCCAAATTTATATTTTATTCATGTTAGATTGACATATGTACGAGCAAACAATTGCTATATTAACTTAGCTAATTTTATATTTTATTTGTACTTTAAGCCTCTTCGTGCTTATGCACTTGAGGCTGAGAGACTGTGTAACTCTTAGATGGAATACTAATCGACCTTAGTACTTCAAGCCTCTTTATGCTTATGCATTTTAGGTTTAGGGACTATCTATCATTAGGTTTTTATTGGATTGACCAACCTAAGGCTCATTGATGTTGAACGACCCAACCCAAATATGATGTTACTATATAACCTATACTAGACCTAGAAAGAAAGGGATTACACTTTCACACTTGAATGATTCTGGATTAGATTTCTTTTTTTTAGACACAACTTGGTTATATGAACAAAACTATATTGTGTTATAATAAAATATGCTGATGAAAACTATTTAATATTTTGAAATTAAAAAAAATAAAGCAATTCTACCTAAACAAAAAAGGAAAATTAGAGCCTTCACAGTGACTTCTCTCGTCCTCTAATCCTTCTCGGACTTTCAAAACTTTTAAATATCCTCGGCAGTGGGTCATTATGTTTTGTCATACGTAAACACTTTGGAGGCGATAGGGGTTGTTGGGGTGGCCCGCTATTAAGTAAAAGATTAAGTGTCTAATATGTAATTAAGTACGTGACTTTTAGCTTAACTTGGATTACTTGAACAATGCATCTGAATTTGTTTTGGACGTTTGGGTATCCAAGGGGATATATCATAAGTCAGAACTGTGAATATATTCACCACATATGTAATTGATTGCATTCAATATACATGCATGCACAGATATAATAACAGTAATTTAAAGAGACATGTTAGTTATACTTTTTCTTACACACTTTTTTTTATATTTTATTTTTTGTGATTGATTAAAATTTATTTAAAATAATCATTTTTAATAAGTTTCATATATCATTCAATGATTGTTTTTCTATTTAACTGTGAGATTAATTAAAATTATTAATTTTCAATCAATTTTAACTGATTACAAAGACAATAACCAAAAAGAGAGTGACATAGACAGTGTTATTGTCTTTCCTTGTAATTGAAATTTCAGAAATGTAAATAACATACATTGTCAAATTTCAAGCATTCTTTTTAACACATTTTTTTGTTAGATAATATTTATATGAAATTCAGACTCGATAAATCTAAAATAATAATAATGAAAGAATGAAAGTGAATAGAATTTGTAATAAAAATAACTTTCATTTTTTAAAAATAATATCACTGATTAATTTAATCCTTTATATCTTTATATTAATAAAAGTAAAAGAGTCTCGGAGAAAATTCTTATACATTTGAGTGGAAAAAAATAGATTATTTTTTATAGATGTAATTAGTAAATAAGATTTGGTGGAAATTCTTATACATTTGAAGATAATTTTTTTTATATTTATTAATTAATTACTATAAAGTAATTATGATAAATATTTGATATTTTGAATAATTAGATTAATTATTATTGATTTGAAATTCGGAATAATTAAATTCTGATAGCGCTAATAATCATAAATTATTACCAGGTAATTATGATAGGTATTTGAAATTTTGAATAATTAAATTAATTATTATCAATCTGATTTAAAATTGTGAGCAATTAAATTTATGATAGCTAATATAGTTTTGGAGGGAATCCTTATACATTTGAGCGGAAAATTTTAGATTTTTTTTCATAATTATAGATTAATTGTTATTAAGTAATTATGATAAATATTTAAAATTTTTATCTTTATTATATTATATAATTATCATATATATAATATAATAAAAGTAAACAGGTTTGACAGGGAAAACTTATACCATTGTGCGGCAAAATTTTAGAGATTTTTTATTTTTTAATTCATAAAACTGTATAAAATAATAATTAAGGTAATCAGAGTAAGTATATCTTCTATTTTGAAACAATTAAATTAATTATTATCATGACATGGGTATGTTTTAATTACGAGTATCTTAAAATCTTTATTATAATAAAAGTCAACAAGTCTCTTAAAAGGAAAAAAAAAAGTAAACAAGCTTGTAGAAAAATCTTATGTAATTGAGAATAAAAATTTTAAATATTTTTTATTGAAACCAGAACAACTTTTCTTGAAAAAAAAAACACACAACCATTTTCAACTCCCCTCTTTTTTTCTTTTTGCTTTTGCGTAATCTTTTTCATTGTTCTTATATTTTCTTGGAGCATTTATTCCTTTCTGCAGAGCTTGACTGCAAATGGTGTTCTTATGCTTCATTCCTTTCACGAATTTAATTCTGAATTTCAAAAACCGATTAAAAATATATCACAAATTGATAAGGACGAACCATTTCGCGGTTCTCTAATGGGGTAAGCGAATTCTGTGACTATGCTTGAGACAATATTGGTAAAGAGAGTTTAGATATAACCAAGACAATAAAGCACCTTGCCAGCTCACAAAAATATAACTCGGTTACCGTCTATGAAGGTTTTCATTTTTTTTATCATGCTTAAAAATTTAATAACTTTTTAGGAATGAGAATAGAGGAGATAGCAAAGAAGTTTGTTTATATTCTCAAGTTAGGAAGTAATAGTTTTATTTTTAATTGTTGTTGATAATGAAAAGACCAAGAGCTCAATTTTCCTAGGACTATGCTTCAGTCGGAGTAGCAACGGTCAAGTTCATGAGACATAACGTGTTTCTACTTATATTGGACAAATTTGCCCTTATTCTTTTGAGCCTGTAAAATGAATCTAGTGTGGAAAATCTTCCGTATCTTTCTACATGATGCTTCAATGAATTGGGGGGTACAATATATGTATCAAAGTGTAGACAATGAAACCAATAATTGGAACCCTTTTTAAATGATATTTTGCCCTCTCCCCCAATCAATACGGGCTTTTTAGTTAGCATAGGTCAACAACAATGTATACGTGTCATCACGACCTACTTTTTTTTCTCAGACCGTCTCTGGGAAATGCCGAAACCCCCCATGCTGCAAATTTGTCTCTGTTGTGTGTAGGGCCGGTCCTGAAAATTTTTTGACCTAAGATAAAGTGAAAAAATTAGGTCTCTAGCATACAAATTTTTTAAAATACAAATAATATTAAAACTAAGGAATAAAAAAATGGGTCTCTAACATACAAATTTTTTGAAATACAAATAATATTAAAACTAATGAATGAAAAAAATGGGTCTCTAATACATAAAATGAACCTTTAATACATTATTTTTTTATTTTTTTATTTTTATTTTTACTTAAGTTATTGGTGAAAAAATTTTGACCCTGGGCGGGTGTCCTGCTCGCCCTGCCCCACGGCTGGCCCTAGTTGTGTGCATAAATAATATAATAATGGCCATAAATACGAAAGTGATGGGAGTATTTAACATTGATTTGAGACTTTCTCCCTTGGTTTCATCCTTTTCTTGTGATGAGAGGTAACCTCATTGAGTCATTTTAAGCATGAGCAGTGGAACTTGAAAGTTTGTCCGTACGGTTTTAAGTACCAAAACCAGTGGGATTCAATTGTTTTCTTTCGTTTTTGTGTTTCACATACTATTTAATTTTATTATGTGAAATTTATTTTTATATAGATTTTATGTCAGGATTTATTTTTATAGAATCATACTTTCAAAAATGTTAATTTTTATAAATTAAGTCACAATTAATATACATATTTAGTGCTCACAATTAATATTTTAGTTACGTTCTTCTGAATATTCAATACATACTTTATATTTTTTTGAGGGGTACATACCTTTTATTTATGCGTGACTTATTTATATTTTTCTTGTTTTTATGTTTTTTATAATTACCTCACATGTTAAAAATACAAAAAATATTTTTTAATATAAGAATAAATAGTAGTCCCCCCCAACTCATTATTTAATGAATGATACATGTAGTATATATAAAAAAAATCTTAGTAATAGTAGTATTTTATTGGCTAAAATACATGTTTTTAATTATATTTAATTTGGTCCCTTATTTTTTAAGACAAATGCTAGTCAGTATGTTAGTTAAAAAATTAAAAAGAGAAATATTTTTAATGAAAGACAAAAAATTGCGTTCTTCATAATTTTTTTACGCTCACCTATGATTTACACAATAAATACTTTCTCTTTTTAGTTCCTTAACTAATGTCCTATGAACACTAGTTAGCAAGACTCTATTTTAAAACTTTAATTTAGTCATTTATATTTTTTTGGTCTAGAACACTTGTACCCTTTGTTGGAGGCATGTTGTTTGAGTCAGATAGAATTACTATGAACGACAAAATTCTTCGTTCAACTATTTAACACAAATGTATAGTCAAGATTTGAATCCGAGACCTTGGTTAAACAAGAACAATCTCATGTTAGTTGACCCATGCACTTGATCATGGTTATCAAACTCTCGAATTAACTTGCTATCTCGTACGAGTTTACAAGTCCACTTACCCTCTACGAGCTGACTCATGAAAGCACTCTCGTTTTAGTAAACTCTGAGTAGACTTTATGCAAACTCGATAGGCTCTCGAATTTACCACCAAGTCAGCGAGTTAAAAAAATTAGACCAAAACACAGGTCGTTTTGAATTGTTTTATGTGCATTTAGGTTCAATATACCTCCACTTGGTGTGTTGTTTCTGAATTGAAAAATCTTCATCTCTAATAGCATCAAACCCTTGTTCTCTAACAATATCAAACTCTCAATGGGAATGCTCTACTCCTATCACCTCCACAAGTTATTATCTAGCAGTGATGTATTACTTAACTTGGTTATTTAAGTATTGTGAAATTTATGATTTACTATTTTGCTTTATTATGTTATTGAAATGTTGTTTAGTTGATATCTTATTTATAAGTATTTTATTTTTATTTTTATATGAAATAGACTCTTATGAGTCTACGTCAAGTCTATGAAACTTTCATGAGTCTACATAGACTCTTGAGTTGATAACCTTGCACTTGATGTAGTCATTTATATTTTTAAAGCTAGTTAAAATGGTCCTTTAAAAATATTTTTTATATTATTTTGGAACTATTTTGAACATTTTTTTTTACTGATTCAAGACATGAAATATGTCTCATTAAATTTATGTACATAATAGTATAGAACCAAATTGATGTTTGAATAAAAAAAACAACCACAAACATGATAAAAATTGCATGAAAAATGAATCTTACGGAGTAACAAAAAAATAAAAAATCTAATATCTGATTTTTTTCTTATTTCTCATTAACTCATTATTCATGTGATTTTTATCATGTGTTATGACCCTTTTTGGTTTGAACATAAGTTGGATTTCATAATTTTAATATAATTAAGTAAATCTAATAGGATAAATTTCATGTCTCAAATTTGTTAAAAAAAATTCAAAATCATATTTCAAAATTGAAAATGATCCTTATTTTAGAAGGATCATTTTAACTTACTTTAAAACATAAATGATTAAATTAAATTTTTTAAAAGATAAGAAAACAAACTAACTATAATCAAGACACTAAAAGTATATTTTAGCTTATTTTAATTCTTTTGTACCAATGTATTTTGTATGTTCGCGAGTTTATTATGTAACCTAATTCGTTTATATATATACATATATGTGTGTATATATATATATATATCAGTATAAAAAAAATTAGAATGAAGAGTTTTGAAAATTGACTAAGTGGAACAAAACGTATGTTCACGCTTTAAAATATAGTTATAAGTACATATATAACGCCATTTTTGATATTACGAGTGTGAATTTACTTTACATCAAGATTAAAAGAAGATAGAACATTTGCCCCAAAATGAAACCATGAACACCTTAATTTACTTTTTTTTTGTCTAATAAGTTTTTCATTGAACGTCACGGCCCTATATAGATATTTAAGTTTCTCTTAACTTCTCAACGTAATGTTTATTCATAATCATTTTTTCGAAAACTAAAACCATCATTTTTTTTTTATCTTTTCGATCCATACACAAGTAATATATATTTATAAATTTTGTTGTTATTTTTTTTTTTTTGCTGAGAAAACTTTTTAGTTAAACCAACTTATTTCAGCAATTAATACTCGATAGAAAAATGCGTGTAATGTTACCCATTTTACAAGAAAACGTACATATGCTTTTTGTGTGCGGTATTACAGTGTTAGAAACCTAATTTGTGTCATTGGTATCTTTATTCTGATTCAAATAAAAAGTTATTCTGCCGGCCAAACCATGCTCCTTCATGTGCAACATCAGCTTTGGTCAATATATATGCATATGAAGGAAAAAAGAAAAAGGTTAAAGTTAAGAGGCAAGTTGGCATGATTTTATATCATCACCTCATGATGTGTCTCTCCTGCCATGCCAGTTTTATAAAGCAGGTGAACTTAATTAAATATTTTAATAAACACTAAATCTAGAAAGGCTGCCAACAAAATTAGGACATAAAGACAAAAGGTAATAATGAAAACAATAAAAAAATATTTTTTTTACCCAGGTGAACTTTAATTTATTCCACATTCACCCATACACAATTAAACTAAATTTTGACAAAGGAGAGGATATACAGATGACAAGTGAGGAAATTTACAACAAATTGAGGAATATGATGCAGGCATCTTAATTACCTTATCGGAAATGATAGATGATATTTTAATATTTTAGTAAAACTTCTTTATTTGTCATGAACACTGAAGTTTGACACCCCCACGTCATGCTGCCATAGAGCATATTGGAT
Organism: Glycine latifolia; assembly: GCA_013407115.1. NCBI lineage: Eukaryota > Viridiplantae > Streptophyta > Magnoliopsida > Fabales > Fabaceae > Glycine > Glycine latifolia. The sequence continues at coordinate 23,736,235 of CM023947.1, read as the reverse complement.
TCTTCAAGATTCTTGCAAGTAGCTTAAAAGTGAAAGGAACAAAGAAAAAAGAGAGGCAGCACAAACATCAAAAAAAGGAAATTAGCCTACTTGAGTAAGGTAACTTAATATGATTCCCATATAAAAGGATCCTCAAGCCGAAAACCCAGCTCTATATGTTCGCCTCCGGCTACAAGCCAAGCTGACGAATAATGAAACTCATCGGCTCCATGGCTCAAGTCGAGAGACAGATCAGGAAGGTCCAAGAATGTGTCATCCACACCCTTCAACGATGATGAATTGGACGATGATGATGCTTCTGTGAGGATTGAGGAGGAAACGGCTCGGCTCAGCTCGGACTCGGCTTCCAATTCGGCTTCATGGCTTTGGTGGCTGAAATCCAAGGCAGCGGCTTTAGCCGCCGCAGCTTGGATGTCCTTGGGGGAGGTGCTGGTGGGGCGGGGCAGCTCGGTGGCTAATTCGGGGAAATTGAGGTAAGCCGAGCTGCCTTTGATCGTGAGAGCCGCCACATCATGGGCTCGAGCCGCCATATCTGGCGTGGGAAAAGTACCAAGCCAAATTCTTGATTTCTTCCTTGGCTCTCTAATTTCGGATACCCATTTGCCCCATTGACGCATGCGAACTCCTCTATACGTAGGGTGCTTGCCTTCATTACTATTGGCTCTCTTCTTTTTCTCATTAGTAGTGTTAGTGGCTTCTTCTATGGAGGAAGAAGAGGAGGTAGAGGGAGTAGTAATGGTGAAAGAGGATGATGAGGTGGTTGGTTGAACTTCATTGTGTAAAGGGTTAGATTCTTCCAAGACCATTGGGGAATGGAAGGAGGGAGAAATTATTGTGATGGAAGTGAGTGACGGAAAAATGTGGTGAATAGAGCTTTTGAAATAAGGGTGGGTGGAGCTGTGAACTACTTAGTACTTATAATTCTTTCACAAATTAAAGAAATGGGTCCAAGGGAAAAAGAGAAACAGTTGCTTTATAATCTTCTATAATTATTGTTCGCACTTAGCATTATATTCTTCTATAACCTCTCACTCCTTTACCTTTGTCTTTTCTTTCTTTTTGGCATTTTGATTCAGAGGTATAAATCCTTATAGCTTTGCCTTAATGAATAATGCCCGTTTTCTTAAACTACCCCAGGAAATGTGTTGATGTTTCTTCTTAATGGATTAGGTTATTAATATCGCGATAAGACAAGGTGTTAAATTTAATTATATATATATATATATATGTATGTATATATAGTTACGTCCAATCCAGTCATTTGCAAGACATTGGTAACTGTAAGTATCATACTATATTATTGTTTTGCTTTGTTTTAAACCCTTTTTATTTTATGCTAATTATTAAAGCAACTTTTCTGGACTGATTTAGTTTTAATTCATTTCTTGGCGGTATGTCATTTCATACTCATTGAACGGCCTGATTAATTAGGGGCTAATTGAATCCCTCACTGGTGGGCTCTTGGATCATAAGTGGCATCTCTTGTGTTTCATCATCATAACATAATTGATCATCACGTGAGAGATTAGGTGTCACTCTGTCCGCATCTATGAAGTTATCCTTAATCCCAAACCAAAAGTGGAGAAAAGATAATAAAAAAATGGACCGCAATGGTAATAAGATATTTAATTCACGTGTTTTCTTTTGAGTCACAGATGAGGAAATTTTTTTGGTTTTTTAAAATAATTTTATTTGAGACATACTTTAACCTTAAATGTGTATATCTCTTTTAATTATAATTTAAATATTAATTCATCAATTTATAAAAAGTTAATGTCTTTCACTAGATTTCATTCCATTGATAACTGAGGATATTTTTTGGAAATACCAAAAGTTGGTGGACCCATGTAAAAATTGTTTATCGCAAAATCATCATATCCTTAATCTTATACACCGTTTATGCGGGGGAAACGCTTTTCATACGAATAAAAAAGGAATTATTATATGGTGTAAATGTCATCTATCCCCTTCTTTCCCTGTCAACACCGGTATTCATTTTTCACATTTCACCTATGACTATTCTAGTCAATTTGAATACAATGGGTGAGGCGGGTGGCTCTGTGTCAGTAGTGACTGCAAATGACATCATTGAATTTCATATTGTTCCACTGTGTCCCTGCTATTAGAACATTCTCTTCCTTTTGGTTGCTTTTTTTAGAAGCTGTTTTATTTTTCTTAATGTAAACCGTGCGTGTTGGTGTGTCAAATAAGCGTTGCAAGCAAAAGTACACTCCAATTTGGTTTTATTTATATTTTGAGAGTTTTTTTTATTAAAAAAACTTTAATAAAGTAAGAAAGCAATATTAAAATTTTAAATTATACTGTATTAAACTAACATACAGCTTGTCAGGAATACCCAACACATTAGACTAAAATAGATCTTTTAAGTGAAAATTAATTGGGATAACTAATTGATAATTGTGAGATTTGTGGATCTTTTAAGCATGATATAAAATAAGCCAAATAAATAGTCTTGTCAAATTTAAAAAATGACATAATAAGTAAATGGATCAAGTTTAAGTTTTTTAATCAATAAATATTAATTTATTAAAATATTAATTTTGTCTATAAAACAAGACAATCTCATAACCTTTTTCTTCTTTTCTTATTTTTTAATCGAAATTTGGTCGTTTCTACCTTTTAAGTAAGGGAAAGTAAAGAAGAGAAGAAATTTTGATTAGACATTATGTTATGTTGAGAAAAGAAGAAGGAAGGAATTTTAAAGGAGGAAAGGTACCAAATTTCTTGTTTAGTTCATAAGAGGAGGAGAATGGTTTAAAAAATAATTTTACTTGTATATACTTATAATTCTAACATCGCTTATGTGTGTTTGCATGTATGGCTTGTCCCAAGTCAGGATAAAGGAGGAGGGTTGGTGTCAGGGGTTGCGAACCGGTTGTAAAAAATCAGCTATTTTTATGTGATGAACCTTTATGATATTTTGTTGGGGCGTACCCTTCATAGCAACACGTTACATCGGGCTCCGAGTGTAATGAAAAATGAGCTAAGGTCCTTACCACAAGGTAAGGCGCTACGTCGATCTTGGGATGTAGTGATAAGTGAGCTAGGGTTCGTGCCGAAAGGCCAGGCGCCAGGTCTTCACCCGGAGTTGGTGACAAATAGGCAAGGGTCCTAACACTCAGATGAGCGAGCGTGGTGGGCAAACACTGTCATTGAGTTTAAGATGAAATTGGGAAGCGGGAACATAAAAACATTAACGGGTAAACTGAGGGAGTTAGCCGATGTTTCTGCCAGAAAGAAAGTGAATATTGTTTACTTGGAAGAAACTAAGTGGATTGGAAAAAAGGCCAAGGAAGTGGAGGACACCAATTTCAAGTTGTGGTATACAGGTACAACCAAGAGTTGAAATGGGTTGGAATTATGATCGATAGAAGTTTCAAAGATAAAGTCGTTGACGTCAAAAGGAAAGACTACATGATTATGACGATTAAGCTTGTAGTGGAGGATCTAATTTTAAATATCCTTAATGTGTATGCATCCCAAGTTGCACTACAATCAAATGAAAAGAACCAATTTTGGGAAGACTTGGAGGAAGTTCTGAGAGGGATACCAAGAGAGGAGAAAATTTCCTAAGAGGAGATCTAAATGGTCATGTTGGTAAAAACAGTGGAAGTTTTGATAGAATTCATGGTGGTTTTGGGTATGAGACAAGAAATGAGACTGGAGAAGATGTCCTGAACGTTGCACTAGCCTATTATTTGATACTAGAAAACACTTTTTTTTCGAAAAAGGGAGTCTCATCTTATCACTTATCATAGTGGCCAAAATTGTAGTCAAATTGATTTCTTTATGACTAGAAGGAAAGATAGAAATTCGTACTGCAAGGTCTACCCTGGAGAATGTGTGACGACACAACATAAGTTGATAGTTCTAGAGGTTCGGTTTAACAAAGTTCTTAATTTGAGGAAGAAGGCTCAAAGCCCAAGGATAAGCTGGTGGAAGCTAAAGGAGAAGAAACAAATAGAGTTTAAGGAAAACATGTTGCGTGAAGGACCGTGGGAGTTTATTGGAGAAGCTAATGAAATATAGAATAAGATGACTATGTGTGTTCAAAATGTGGGAAAGAGGGTGCTAGGTGGAAGCAAAGGAAACAAAGTTCTTACAAAGGAAATATGATGGTGGAATGGAGAGGTGCAGGGGGATATTAAACAGAAGAAGGAATGTTTTAGATCTTTGTATAAATGTCCCCATGATGAGAATTTGCAAAAGTTTAGATTAGCGAGAAAAAATGCAAAGAAAGCAGTGCATGAAGCTAGATGCAAAGTTTTTGAAGATTTGTATATAAATCTTGGGAGCAAGGATGGTGAAAAATATATTTACAAACTTGCAAAAATGAGGGATAAGAAGAGTAAAGACCTCACCCAAGTTAGATGTATCAAGGATGATAATCAAAAACTTTTGGTAAGGGATGAAGATGTAAGTGAAAGATGACTAAACTACTTTAACAAAAAATTTAATGGGAATGACGACAAGAGTGAGGTGGATTTTGAGGACGTTTTTGATGATCTGAATATAAGATTTGTGCGTAGAATTAATACATATGAAGTTAATGATACTTTAAAGATGATGAAGAATAATAAAGCTTTGAGACCCGATGACGTCCCTATTGAAGTGTGGAAAGCTTGGGAGATGTGGTAATAAAATGGTTGACCAATCTTTTCAATATGATTCTTCAAACAAATAAGACGCCTAATGCTTGGAGGAAAAGTTTGCTTGTGCCTATTTACAAAAACAAGGGAGATATCTAGAATTGTTCTAACTATAGAGGCATCAAGCTCATGAGCCATACTATGAAGTTGTGGGATAGAGTTATTGAATATCGCCTAAGGAGGGAGACCAAGGTTTTAGTAAATCAATTTGGATTTATGCCAGGAAGATGTACAATGAAAACTATTTTCTTGATGCGACAATTAATGAAAAGGCATAGGGAAAAGAAGAAAGACTTACATATGGTGTTCATAGATCTTAAGAAAGCATATGATAGAGTCTCAAGAAAAGTCTTATGGTGGATTCTTGAGAAGAAAAAGGTAGCATTAAAGTATGTTAATGCAATCAAGTATATGTATGATGGGGCTACTACATGTGTGAAAACTTGTAATGGAACATCAAGGTATTTCCCTATTACGGTAGGTGTTCACAAAGGTTCAGCTCTTTAGTCCTTATCTCTTTGCCTTAGTAATGGATGAACTAACGAAAGATATTCAAGAGGAAGTGTTGTGGTGTATGATTTTTTAGATGATATCGTGCTTATTGATGAGACCAAAGATGATGTTAATAGGAAACTGGAATTATGGAGAAACACTTTGGATTCTAAAGGATTCACGATAAATAAGAGCAAGACAGAGTATATGATGTATGAGTTTTCGTGGATAATAAATGGTGATCAAGACACAGTGCATCTACTTGGTCAAGAGGTACCCAAGAAAGATGTTTTTAAATACTTGGAATCAATTTTGCAAAAAAAGTGGTGAGATTGATGATGTTGGAAATCATAGAATCAGAGCAGAGTGGATGAAATGACGGAGTGCATCAGAGTTTTTGTGTGACCGCAAAATTTCCTTTAAGCTAAAAGGAAAATTCTGTAGAACAGCTGTAAGATCGGCAATGTTATATGGAGTTGAATGCTGTCCATCACATAGACAACATGAGTATAAAATAGGGGTAGAAGAAATGAGAATGTTAAGGTTGGTGTGTGGTTATACGAAGATGGATAAGATAAAAAATGAGGATATTCGACGAAAGGTAGCAGTGGTACCGGTGTGTGAAAAGATGAGGGAGCATAAATTGAGGTGGTTTGGACACGTTATGAGACGACCATTAGATGCTCTCGTAAGAATAAGAGTTTGTTACCAAAAGCTCGACACAAAGAGAGATAGTGACCGACCGAAACTTACCTGGGAAAAGGTAGTTAAACAAGACCTAATGGAGTGAGATATAGATTGACGGACGGTATGTCTTAGGATAGAGTGGAGAAAAACTATAAGCTTGGTGGAGGGTTAAACCATTAGTATTTCTATGTTCCCGTCGTTCACTTTTTTTTATAGTTCTTTTCCTTTTCATTTTTCCCCTCTTCTTTTCATTCCTATTTTATTTTAGCTTATTTTTCATCTCTTTTGTCTTATTTCCACTTTTTCTTCCGTTCTTCCTTTCTATTTCTTTGTCTTATTTTTGATCTATTATTGGATTCATCTATCACTGACCTCAATTAATTTGGGTTAAATGTGCTGTTGATGTTGATGAATACTTATAATTTTAAATTTCAAAAACATAAATAGAGATGTTTTAATCATTTTAGTTGAAATATTTTAAATTCCATTTTCCCCTACAAACCCCTTAATATTGGAGCATGAAGAGAAAAAAAAAAACTAGATGAGGAGGAATTCTATCCACTCCATTTATCTTCCCTTCTAAAGATTGAACCGAAAAATCAAAATTTTAAATTTTTCCCTCCTTTTCATTTCCCTCTAACTAAACACTATGTAAATGATGTAGAAAAGGATAATGTATTTGACTTGAACGGTTTTGGTTGAGATGATTTTCTCTAATTGTAAGTATAGTATATATTATGTGAATACTAGGGGTGAGCAACAACCTGCCAACTGACCTGCACCCAGAATAACTGAAGGAAAAAAGAAAGAGGTGTTGGATCGATTCAAGAAGTTTTTCCAATCAATCAGTGTAGAAACATGGCTTCTAACGTGCGAAAGCCAAATAGGATTTGCACGGTGCGGAAGTTTTTAATGTCCATTGGATCAGATGCTTTTAAAATCAATAGTTTATATTTTTTTTCTCATTTTTCTTTCCTTTTTTGTTCTCTGCCTTTTTGGATACGTCCTCGCCTCCTCCACCCTTCCTTCAACTTGGAGATCCAGAAGGTATGCCCACGACGTTGTGCTGCGTAAATGGCAAGATCTTGTGTTCCACCGTGGACGATGGCCTCGTCATGAACTTGCAATGCTTCATGGGTTGAGATTGTCAGAAACAAACTGTTTGACAACAACCATGGCATGGCACCGCCGATCCATCCACCACGATAGTCTCTGGCCAAGCACACATTATACAATCGTTGCACCACGTCAATAAATTGAAAGAAGTATTAGGGACATTAAAACCTTCAATTTCTGGCCTCGCTGGAAAACCTTTTCCGTTTGCCGAACAACCACTTTCGATTTTGACGTGCCTTTTTCAACGTCTCTGAAGGAAGTTGGTTTCGATCTTCAATTAGGGGTTGGATCTCTTTGTGACTAGCTATCACCGTTCTCCGACCTAGCCTAGATCTAAAAAAAAAATTCAGATCTAACAAAAAAAATCCAAGATCTGCTTTTCCTTTTCTTCATTATGATAATTCTTTTTTTATTTGGTGATTTTGCTTTGAGTGGGCTTGGTGAAAAATATTTTCTCTTGTATAGCAGAGGTAATGGCGGTTTGCGATAGTGCGACGGTGACGAAGACTTGCAGTTTTGCGGCGATGCATGACATCAGTTATGAATCTGTTAGTAATTACTTCTTCAGGAGAGACTCTTGGATCTGATTTTTGAATTTGTTCAATATTTTGTCATCGTCGAAAACTGAAACCACCACACTAGAAAAAGTGTGGAGTTCTTAAGAGTATTTTCAATGAAAATTTATTAAGCAAGTTTTTTAAGTTATTTTTGTTTTTTTACAATGTTATATTATTATAAAAAATTTATACATAATACTCTAATAGTAAAAACTTTAGAAAATTTTAAAAAATTGATATTTTTATTTTTTATTTTCACTTAATTATACTTTAATTATGTGTGTTGTTATGTGTCAGATATATATTATTATTGTTAAGAAACAATTTCTTGTAATTTTTTTAGAAGATACAAATCTTATTTTTAAGAAACTCTCTATCATATAGATTTGCTCCAATTGGGTTCATTTAAGAAACTCTCATTAGAGATACTTTAAGTTAACTTGATCATATTTGAAAGGCCTAAAAATATTTGAGTGTTCAATCACTTCATTTTTTAAGTTATTTTTTTTGTTTTACAATGTTATATTATTATAAAAAATTTATACATAATGCTCTAATAGTAAAAAAACTTTAGAAAATTTTTAAAAATTCATTTTTTTATTTTTTATTTTCACTTAATTATACTTTAATTATGGTGTTGTTATGTGTCAGATATATATTATTATTGTTAAGAAACAATTTTTTGTAATTTTTTTAGAAGATACAAATCTTATTTTTAAGAAACTCTCTCTGTCATATAGATTTGCTCTAATTGGGTTCATTTAAGAAACTCTCATTAGAGATACTCTAAGTTAACTTGATCATATTTGAAAGGCCTAAAAATATTTGAGTGTTCAATCAGTTTAGTGTAAACTTATTGACATCACAAAGTCATGGAGTGTAAGTTGCAACACGCAAAAGCTTTCTTTTTCCAAAGTGTAACTCCTTTGACTCTCCCCATATACATAACCCTTCTTCTATGCTTTTCACAAAGTATCTATGCCTCTACATGCTTCTCTTTTCTACTTCTAATATTTTCTTACAATAGAGGCACTTGCTTTTCCTTTTATTTTCTTCCTACTTCGATTTGTGGTTGTGATGAAGATGTTGTAGGCTTGTAGCTACTCTACACCATGACCCATGCATGTTTTCAAGCTAGGCACCATTGAAAAAGCTAGTCATCATTCCTTATCGGCCAAACAAGGTCACAACTTCATTGAGTTGTGATTGTTCTTTCAATAGAAAATAGTAAGAAAATTGAATCAACCCACCCAGACACATTCGAGAATTGAAAACCCAACACCTGATTTAACAATAGACTAAACGACTAGATTCTATCTTAATTTTTTCTATATCAATTTGGAACTTTTGAGTTTGAACCTGGCCGTAACTGACCAATGCTCAACCCTAGTGAATACTACGTATGTAGATTTATTTAAATATGAAAAAAATAATTTCAATGTAAAGGAATATGTTAAGAAAAAAAAATTATTAATTGATAGCTTATTGTAAATTATTTCATTATAAACAATATTTTAAATATGTGTATACTTTTATTAAGATCGTTAAGTTATAATAAAAATTAATAATGAAAATAAAAAGTAATTACATTTAAATAGTTTATTAAACACTTTATCATAGACTATATTTTTAATATATTTTACATATTTTCCATGTTACTTAACCATAAGAATTTTCAGCATTTTTCAATGATGTTATTGTTGACAATACAATATAAAGTTAGGGTGTGTTTGACAAAACTAATTCATAAGTCGACTATTAAGCCATAATGATCAACGGATAGCAAGAAGGAAGAACAACCATTTGAAGCCCCCATGCCTTCTAGGCTTGACGCTAGAAGGAATGAGATTCATCTAGATAGGATGACCGTTGAATACCACAAAGAAAGGACAACCATCCCAAACATTCACACTTTGTAGGTTTGGCGCTAGAAAGATTGTAATTTGCTCGACCATGATGGCCAACAGATACCACAAAGAAAGGATGACTATAAAGTCTGACAGCTTTTAGGATCGACGTTTATCCATACAAATTAATACAAGACTTTTCAATGTGTGTTGTCCTTATTCACAAGTTTCCTAGGAAAGTTCCCAAAAGGTAACATATCACAAAATTACTCCAAGTCAAACACACTTAATTGCAAAGTTCTTAAGTGACGGACTATCAAAAATAGATGTATTTTGTTGGTATAAGTAATATTAATTAATTCCTTAAGATATATTAAATTATACAATCTCATACATGCACAATTTCAACATCCCTATCATTTTGGTATGTGTTTGATTCATTTATGTGTTCATTCTGCTAGAAGCCTTCCAGGTGTCGCTGGTTGTTCGTGTCTCATCTCTTTTGCATTGACAATCACTTTCTATCCTTTCAAGTTTAAGATGTTACAACAGCCATTTGAAGCACCCATACCTTGTGAGCTTAGTATAAGTATTACTAATTAACATATTTTCTTGGTCATTAAACAATATTTTAAGAACTTGCTAGGGTTGGAAGTTTTAGGTTTGATTTTTATTGTTGTTATTGAAAAAAAGACAAATGTCTCGAGAAAGTAAAAAGTATAATAGGATATTTTTTTATTATTTATAACAAGTGTTATTATTTTTATATGAGAATAAATTAAAGACATAAGACTTTTAAAATGGAAATAAATTATTTAAATAAAAAACACATGTAATCTTTATGCATATTAATTTAATTTAATACGTTAATAATACCTCTTATCTTAGTGAAGCTTCACACGCTCAAATATTTACTTTTCTAGTTAGAGACCAATGTCTTTGGGACTAATATAGGATCTGCTCAAGAACATATAGATTTGTATGAAATTTGAAATTAAAATTCGTTAAACTTAAGCAATAATTTTTAAAAAGAACGCATATATATACATGCACATAGGAGACACTTCATGAGCAATAACATATTAAATTTTATTTGATGACTAGAGAATACATTAGTAGAACTAAAAGGTTGTGGACTTTCCCTTAATTTCTTTAGATTAATTATACTTGACCTCATTATAGTTTTACACCTTCTCCACTTACCATTATATTTTATTTGTATCACTAAACTTCTGTTCTGTTGTTGAGAACAACGATGTCTAACTCGTATATCTGTTCGAAGGTTACGCGGCGTTTCGCACGAATCCGACGGTTACATTTATCTCCTGCTTGCGCTTATATATACTTCCTTCCATTTTTACTCACATTTTCCTGTTCTCTCATTACTTTTCCTTCCTGAATATCCTTTTCGTTCTTGAACCCTTACGTCTGCTATTTCACGTTTCGTCTCTTGCATTTCAAGAAACTTTCGCAAACTCAGGTATCCTTCATTACCACTGAACTTCTTAGTTTTGTTTTATTTCGATTGTAGTTTGTTGATTCCTCTTGGATCAATTGCCATCTTTGTTCATCTTTTGGGTCGTTTTCTAAGTATTGCTTCTTTACTGCAAATCACTCAAATCTTTAGCCATTTTACTTTTCTTTCTGCGAATATCCTGATTCTTCAACTCTCGTGCAAAATTTGTTGTTTTCTTCATTTATCATGAGCATTTCTCCTGAGGAAGAGGCAAGATTACGCCAAAACATCCCCCCCTAGGGTTGGGTATTGGTTATTCGATTTGCCCCATCCTGAGGAAGAAAGGGAAAAAGCTTTATTGTGCCCATATACTGGTGGGGCTAGCAACAAAAAGAAAAATAAAGTTCCCAAAAATCCAATTCCTTTATCTGAAAATAAAAGCCCTTTAGACATCCCTAGGGTTGAGTATGACATTGGGGCTTCTTCTGTAAGCCCTTCCTCTTTTCTTCAGGGTTTTGAATTGAAGAACCCTAAATCTTCGTTGTCCCGCAGTAGTGTCACCTTTTCTTTGCAACCTGTCTTGGAAACCCAGTTTGAACCGTGTTTCGATTGCGTATTTGAAAGTAGCAAACTCTTAGAATCTGGCTTTGGTTCCATGGCCGATTCACTACTTGGGTCTTGTCGGCATAACCCGGTTCTTTTGCCTAAATCGATATTTCCCACCCCAAATAGCATCAGGGCTTTTGATCCCGCCAAGAATGTTGATGAATCTGGGGACATCATTCTAGTCTCAGATGATTCTTCTAACTCTCGTTGCTACCAAAAATGTCCTTCAGATATGTCACTGTCTTACTGATTTTTATTTGTTTGTCGTAGATGTGTATGGATCCTTCATTGGAACAAGTTGTCGAGTCCCTCTCCGCCGAATCGCGTCCTGATTCCCCGTATCCTTTCATGACTTCTAAGTTCCCATGGGTAACTTATGAAGTTTTGCAGACGTTATTCGAGCTTAATTCGGAAGATGTTGCCGCCCTTCCTGTTGGGAATCAGGAAAACTTCATCGTGCGCCCTCTCGACAAGAGCGAGCCTATTTGCTCTTTGAGGGAGAACAATAACCCTTCTTTTTTCTTTTTCTACAAAGATTTGATAACCCGGATAGGGATCCGATTTCCCCTATCCGAGTTTCAAATGAATGTTTTAAACCATCTTCATTTAGCTCCCTCACAACTTCATCCTAATAGCTAGGGATTTATAAAATCTTTTGAATTTTGCGAACATTTAGGGATCGCTAGTACTATTCCTCTTTTCTTTTATAATTTTACTGTTCAAACGGGTAGGACGGGTAGAGAAATCCCAAACAGGAAGGGATGGACTTCTATCTGGGATCGTAATGATCGAAAACTTTTTCATGTATATACTGACTCGTTCAAGAATTTCAAAAACAAATATTTCAAAGTTGTAGCCGAACCCGACAAACAACCTTTTTTTCTTTGTTCCACTGATTCTCGGGACGTAGAGTGAAAATTTCCACTCTATTGGTCCCACACTCATCATGACTTTCTTCCATCTTCCTACCGTTTCGAGGAGATAGATTTATAAGATTCTGACGCTTTTTTGGTTACCCGGATAACTGCCTATAATGAAGCTCACGGTCCACCCAACGTTGCTTCCTTTATTCGCTCATATCAATTCGGGCTTTCCGCACCATTGAGTACGATCATGTCCGTTTTTACTTCTGATGCATCACTTTATGTGTTCTGATTATTTGTTTTATATTATAGCCTCTGATATGGGAAAGCAACTAACCTCTGCTCCAACCTCGGCTTCTGGTGCAGGAAAGGCTACACCTCTGACCTCTGCAGCTGGCGCCCCACAAACATCCAAGCAATCACGCCAGGATCCTCCTCCTCCATTCATTGCTTCTCTTGACAAGGGGAAAAGTGTTGCAGTCGTTGGCCTGGTGCCAAAAAGGAGGAAAATTTCTGAGGCTTAAAAGGAGAAGACTCTGGTTGCGGCAACTACAGCTGCTCCAGCCATCAAAGAAAATGGCCTAGCTGTTCAAACAACATCTGCTATAGCAACTGTCTCACCCCGGGCTCCTATTAGTCAACTGCCTCCAACTACCTCTTCTTCCTCGGCAACCGAGTTATTACCCGGGACTCTTTGGGAAAAGGGTTTGTCTGACGAACTCTTCCACGTCGTTTGAGCGTTGAAGCGTTTCGCAGAGTCAGTTCTATTCTCAGATGATGACATTCGAGAACTTAGCATTATTGAACTTAATGCTATGAAATGTGTATCCCTGGTTCAAAGTTTAGCAACTGTGAATTCCAGATATGTTAAAGTTGTTAACGAGCTTCAATCATCTCGGGAGGAAACCAAAAAAACCCGTGAAGAACTACTTCTCAGATGATATGAAGTTTCCAACAAATAAAAAAGAAGTGCAATAATTGACAGGAAGACTGGCGGCCTTAACCCTCTTTCTCCCCAAATCGGCAGAAAAGACACTTCCTTTCTTCAAGCAACTCAAAAAGGAGGCTACAATCGAATGGAACCCAGAATGAGAAGTTGCGTTTAAAGAAATCAAGGAATGTTTAACCTATCCACCTGTACTATCAAAACCAGAATCAGGAAAAATTTTGATCTTATATTTATCCGTGGGAGATGAAGTGGTCAGTGCGATATTGGTGAAGAAGACGAAGAACACACAAATGCCAGTTTACTTTGGAAGTATATTTTTTTAATCACAAAACCCAGTTATTCTTTTATTTTTATTTGATTTAGCTATAGTTTTAAGTTTATGACCCGCACAGTTTAATTTAATCATAGTTTTTTTTACAGAATTTAATTTAATCGTAGTTATATCATATTTTTTGCAAAATATTATTTTCACTTGAATGCTAATTAATACTGCCCAATTCATTAAAATAAAGTTTTTTTTTCAGTGACCCCCTTATTATATTTCGTAATCTAACTACCCATTTATAAAATCTTGCTGCCCCACAATAATGAGTACATGGTCTTATTCAAACTCTCTTATCTGGTCGATGACTCGATGTGTGAAGGACAATTAATTAGTTATAGGATATCGATAGCATTAATCATGATAAGCTTTTTAATCTAATTGCATATTTACTATTCAAAGTATAATTTTATACTGTATAAATAATGATAGTAATAAAAATTAACTACAATAATATTATCAGTAGTAACAATTTCATATTAATTGTTCACAAAGTGGACGTCAGTCACCTTCTAATCTATAACCACATTGGTTGTCTTTATGTAACATTTGGCTTAAACTAAAACTTTTGTATAAATAGTAAGGATAGAACGGGAAAGTTTGATGTTTATGAAAATATGAAAAGTGAGAATATTAATTCGTACTTAAAGAACTAAGATTTGTCGATAAGAAAAATAAAATAAAATTTGATATGTATTTGATACAGATTGAACATAAAATTTGACATGTATCAACAGATTTGTTTCATTGGTCAGTGTAGGTTCATTAACCATGGTAATAGCATGTCCCATCAAGATCATTTTAGTTTTAATTAATGGACAGATCTTACGTTGTTTCGTAGATTTATTTTATTATTCATTTTTCGTAGAATATATTACTTTTTTTTCCTGAAGAAATATAATAGGCGTGAAGTTATTGTAAAAAAAAAAGACGTTTAGTTAATCAGTAGATTCTTATATTCTTTGAATATTTTTAGTTAAGTTATTTATTTAAAAGTTTATAATTAGTAACTATAAGTCTAATTTTTTATTAGATTCTTACAATTAATTTGGACGTGTTAGGCACAACGTTAATAGTTAGGAAGTTTTAAAATGAAAACCCTATAAAGTTTATAGTCAATCTTCATAAAATTTTAATTGCATTATTGAATTAATTAAACTTTAATATTCTATAATGCTTTAAGAGGAGACAATATTAAATATTTAAAATTGTAACAATCTACTTCATAATTTGGACGTGGTTATGCATTTTTTTTAAAGGCCATAACCTATAGCCTAGCAGCTATATCCATTCAAATTATCCATGAATATCCATTTAAGCATTCATTTTCTCTTAGTTACGAATTTTATCTTCGGATACAACCATGAGCTTACACATTAATATGAGTATTTTTGCTATCCTTAGAGGCAATCCTATTCAAAATTGGTGGAACCACTGCGAGCTTACACATTGATTTAATGTAGAATTCTTACCTAAAGACTTGTCTCAATTGGTATATTCGTAATTGCAGTAGCTTATTAATTGTTGACTAATTAATAAAATATACAATTTGATGAAATTAAAATTTGCAATGATAAAAAAATTATTAAATGATATTAATTTATTGTAAGTGGATTTTTTTATTATCGAATCACCAATTTAGTTCCTGGAGTTGTACTGGTTGGTCAAATTAGTCTCTAAATTAGCAAAATGATAAAAAAAAAACAATTGCTAAAATTGTAAATTGTCAATCATTTTAGTTCTTTAAATTGTAATAGTTGGCCAAATTAGTTTTTGAAATAAAAATGGCAAAATGACCCCTTAAATTATAAATCATCAATCAATTTAATTTATTTCTTGTTAGTTAGTGTTATCTAGCATCGTTAAAAAAATTTAATTGAATTGACACATTAAGTGTTGTGGCAACCGCCAACTAGACACACATACTTGTTTGTTATATTACAAGGAACTAACTTTTTTACTGTTGTCATATTGTATTACAACGATGAAAATGATTGAATTCTGTATAATTAAATGAAAGAGCATTGCCTTTCTAATGTCGTTAAAAAAAAGCTGAGTCCCTCTTTTTAATTATGCATGTTTCACATAACTTAATGTTAGGGTTTACTATATGATGGCATTTCCTCATAGGATAAAGAAGAAGACTAATGCAAAACTAAAAGTGAGAACAAAGGGGAACATTGACCAAAGTGCCACATTTAAAAAAATAAAATCCCAAAATGTCACGGATCAAAAATAATTTGCTAAAATCACACGCAACCTAATTCGCTGGCTACATCAGCGAAGTCCATGGGCTGACGTGGCGTTGAATGATTGGAAGACCAATTTCGCTATACAGAGAAGCGAATTACGTATGACACGTGGCAAGCTTTCAAATTTGTATATAAACTTCGAACGGTCATAACTTTTGACTGGAACGTCCGATTGAGTCGAAATCAGTGGCCAAATGCTCGAAATTGAGAGGAGAAGCCCTTAAAAATTGCCGAAGGGGACTTGGTCAAATATTTTTTCCAAAAAACGCCTCTAAGTGCCTCAAAATTATGATTTAGGATTCAATCATTCCAAAATTTCAAAATTGTCTACTTTTTTAATTATTTAATTTGTTAATTTAATGTAATTTTATATTTTTTTAATTAATTCTCTCAATTATGATCGTTTTGACATAAAGACGCCTTCATTGGACATTCCTATCAAAAAATATCACTGTTCGAAGTTTATATGCACTATAAATTTTACATCATAATGTTTTATAAGAATGTTCGATGGAGGCGTACTTTATGTCAAAACGATCATAATTGAGAGAATTAATTAAAAAAATATAAAATTACATTAAATTAACAAATTAAATAATTAAAAAAGTAGACAATTTTGAAATTTTTTGAATGATTGAATCCTAAATCATAATTTTTGAGGCACTTAGAGGCGTTTTTTGGAAAAAAAATTTGACCAAGTCCCCTTTGGTAATTTGCTTAGGGCTTCTCCTCTCAATTTCGAGCGTTTGACCATTGATTTCGCCTCAATCGGACGTTCCAGTCAAAAGTTATGGTCGTTCAAAGTTTATACACAATTTTGAAAGCTTGCCACGTGCATACATAATTCGCTTATCTGTATAATGAAATTGGTCTTCCAATCATTCAACGCCACGTCAGCCCATGGACTTCGCTGATGTGGCCAACGAATTAGGTTGCATGGCATTTTGGTAAATTATTTTTGATCCGTAACATTTTGGGATTTTGTTTTTTTAAATGTGACACTTTGGCCACTATTCCAAACAAAGGCTTTGGGAAGGAAAAAGTGATTATCATTCAATTGATATCTTGGTTATTTTCATTCATGTGATATGACATCATATGTGTGCCTCTAATTGGTCATCACTCAAACAATTTACATGTCAATTAAACTTTCTTTAACCATGTTAGATAACATTAATTAATAATTTATAATTTCATCAATCATTAAGAGCATCTACAATAGGATTTATTTAATGAATTACTTATAAAAATTATTATTTTGGTATATTATATATAATTTTGAGTTGTTTAAAATTGTATAGGATTATCTATATAAGTAATTATTATTAATAAGTTATTTAACTTTATATTAAATGTAGAAGAGAAAAAGAAAATATTTGTGAGTTAAGTAACTTGTTAATAAAAACTTCCATTAAAGAGAAAACTAATTGAATTGCTTAAGACTGAAGTGACATAAATTAATTTTTTTAATAAAGACCATTGAAATTGCTTTAAGAGGTTAGATTAGTTTTCAATTTTTTTTAATCATTTTTCCAATTGTATTGTTGAACATTATTTACATGAAAAAATAATATGAGTCTGTTCCTCTAAAAAAAACTGCACGGTCGTTTTTTGTCTTTTCATTCATGGAGTAAAACTCTTTTACCTTAATATTTTAAATCGCAAAATAAATATTAAATGAAATTGATTATAATAATTTAATAAATTATTTTATCAATTAATATAAATAATAATAATAATAATAACATTTAGTAGTAAAAGTTAGTGACAGCCTCGAAGACTAGCGTGTGTTGGTCAAAGTATGGCAGATTTGAATCTCCTTAAATTGATTTTGGGGTCTCGTAAACAAATATCATTGGAAGTGGTTATTGCTTTTGACGCTTTCTCCAGACCTATTAAGTGAGAGAATATTGTGAGAAATCAAGAGTTAAAATATCAAGAATTAGGGTGATATACTGGTCTAGATTTGCCAAATTGATTCGTTAAGCTCGTATATTTTACAGATAATAATTTTTTTTTAAAAAATATAATTATATTGATTTTTTTAGTCAAGTTTGTTAAGTTTGTGGATTTTGTAAATTTTATATGTGAACTTACAAATTATTCATTTAACTTATCTAAGTTGAATGTGTAAATATAATTAATTTGTTGTGATAAGATTTTGTACTTTAATTTAGATTATTATTGTTAATTTGTTACATTTAAAATATTTTTTATTTTAGTGAAATATATTTTAGTTTAAAAAATGAAATCAATTTTTTTCTTTTAATTTTATATATTTTATACTTTTTTTTTCAAATTATTATTGGACTTGTAAGTCTGTTTATCTGCGAACTTTTGTGGACTAAGTATGAATCTTAAAAAATCTATTTATTTTGTGAATCAGATTTATTCGATCCGTCTAAAATTTAGATTTCTAGAATCAGATCTTAAACAGTTTGGACCATTTCATAAAAAAAAATTATTGAAACAGTAATTATTTGTCAATTTAAATTAAAGAGAGAGGAGGAAATTAAAGCCATCTTGGGCCATTTCATACTTTTGGAGGATTAGCGTGTCTAATTGTACGATATAATGGAAAATATTCAGACCCCACAAACATATATTATTCTCTTTGTGTAATGCTTGAGAGTGAATTGTGACAGCCAAAAAAAAATTAATTTCTTGCGGATATAAAAAAAAAAAACTTTCTTAGGGCTTCTTATTTTCTTTCTTTTTGGGGTTAATTAGTTGCCCAACATTGCAAATGACATTCCAGATAGTTGTGGGAGATCAGGTGATAGAGTCCCTACTCATGAAACAAAATTGTACTTATAGCGATTTATTAATTATTATCAATATCCCAACAAAAGAACAAGATGAGTTAAAAAGGGGACTGCCGCCAAAATTTTATTTTGTTTAGGAAAAGTATTTATAAAAATACTTTCAGAACGAGTTAATTATGAGTGGAAAAAAACTACTAACCGAAAAATTCGGGAGTTCATTACGTTGAGAAGTGAATATAGGCTGGCAATAAAAAAATTGAAAGAGTTAATATTATATTCTTTTTATTATTATTGTAAGACTCAATTTTTACATAATTTTTTATCATCTTTATGGTTCTTACATCGATTGGGTTCTGTATGTAAATATAATAGAATAAATTTTATATTTCAAATTACTTAAAAAAGAGTTCAAAATCGTGTTTCAAAATTAAAAAGAAATAATTGTTTCTGAATGACTATTTTTACTTACTTTAAAAAAATAAAGAATTAAATTTTTTTATTTAAAAATAACGAGTCAAATTGAATATAATTAAAAATATAAAAGATTAAAAGTGTTTTTTGTAATTCATATTTACAATTTTTATAAGCGTAAATAGTTTACGAATTGTAGTGTAAATTTTTTTTATATTTTTATTTAATCACGAATTATCAAATAGGATTAATTTGTTAACTTTTAATTATAATAAATATTTTAAAAACTATATCAATAATAATTTTTGATTTAAAAACTATATCAATAATAATTTTTGATTATATAATATTCTAAAACATTTTAGACTAATAGTATGTAGCCATTAATCACTTATTTGTTGCAATTTAGTTTGACAGTCATTTAATTTCCAGCTCAAATTTCTTCATCTTCTTCACTTCTTACTTTAAGTTCAAGACTTTCAATTTATTGATTTATTTTTTCACCAATGCACATTCGCTTTTGAAATTTAAGTTCATTGTATATTACAATATTTAAGTCTACTTACAGTTCAAGCATATTTAGTTTGCACTCTCTCATTCCATTTGTTTAAAATATATTTTGAATTACTGTTAGTTCTTTGCACTCGATCTACTATATTTTTCTCTCTAAATTGCTTTTAGTTTAAATGTTTTCTTTATATTGCTGCAGTTAATTTAAAGTTCATTTATGTTTATGAAATTTACATACTTTATTTAACATTGATTTTATTTCGTTCAAGATACATTTCAATTTCATCTATTGAGTACAATTAAAACTCTACATTCAGTAATACTTTGTCAAAATATTGTCAAATTCGATCAAGTTGACATTCAAATTTCGATTTACATTAAGGTTAAATTAAAATTAATGTGTTGTACACAAGTTTTTATACTTGTACAAAATCACAAAGTCAAAGTCATAATTAAATTCGATTATATCTTAGACAAATACTAGTAGAACTCAATTCAATATTTGTGCATCAACATCTTAATCAAAATATTAAATTAAAGTTTTCTGGTGAGTCATTTAGTTATCATTCAACTAAAATTTAAATGCTACTAAATTATATATCATCAAAATCCATGATATTATCACAAAATATTAAATAAGAAAAATATGATTTAATTTCTAACTCATACCTATTAAAAAATATTTATCAGAAGAGGTCAACAACTCCTACCCTAGTTCATCCAAAAAATAATAGAAATATATAACGATTTAGAATCTAAATCTAATCACAAACTTGCATAAAATTAATCGAAACAAATTCTATTATCAGCACCCTTAAAACCATTTTTTTTCATCTGATTCAAACTGATATTGCGTCGGACTCTTGGTCGAAACCACCAACATAAAAACGTTATATTTTGTCTTCTCACACTTCCTATGCTATTTTTTATGGATAAATAACAATTTTTGTCCCTTAATATGATATGTATTGATAAATTCGTCCCTGAAAAATGAAAATTAAAATTTTTGTTCCTATAAATGAAAAAAGTGTGACAAATCCATCTGTTAATTGAAAGAATCTATGTGACACATTCATGAATAAATTTGTCAGTGCTCTACATATTCAGGGACAAATTTGTCAACTATTTGTTAAAATATAATTTAATTTTCATATTTTTTCTTTTCTAATTATTACAAGCATAAAATTATAATAAACACTTAAAAATTAGGAAAACAAGCATAAGTTAAAACAAACATAATAATAAGTATAATATTAATTAATAAGCATAATTTGTTTGTTGTTCTGAAATTTCTATTATAACAACAATAGGTAATGATAAAATCAAGTTGAGTTTCATTTTTGTTTATAAAAATTAACTTAATGACTGTACATTTTTGTTTGAGTCTCATATTTTTGGGTAAGATACTATCACATTAGAAAATGTAAAAATATAAGATAATACATTACCCAAAATATGATGCTCAAACAAATTAAAATACAGAATCATGAAATTAATCCTTACAAAGAAATGAGACTCAACTTGATTTTGTTATTATCTAATGTTGTTACAATAAAAATTTTAGAGCTACATACAAATTATGTTTATTAATCAATATTATACTTACTATCATGTTTTTTTAACTTATGTTTGTTTTACTAATTTTTAAGTGTTCATTATAATTTGTTGTTTACAATAATTAAAAAATGGAGAATATGAAGATTAAATTATATTTTGAATAAAGAATTGACAAATTCATCCCTACATATATAGAGCGTTGACAAATTCGTTCCTGAATATGTCACATATGTTTTTTCAATTAACGATAACGGATGAAAATTAACGAAATGATAAATTTTTCACACTTTTTTTACTTTCAGGGATAAAATTTTAAATTTTCATCTTTAAAAATAAATTTATCAATATTTTACGCATTCAAAAAAAAAATTGTTATTCAACCTAAAATATTTATAAAGTCCTATACTATTTTCTGGAATATAACACTGTATATGCTCCATAATTTGTGGCGAGAAGAGCCCTTAATAATGATGTACCTCAAATCTTGTACAACTACCACGTGATATCCCCGGCATGCCTTTACGTTTTGTTTTCTTGTTTTGTCATATTTAATTTTTGGGGAATAGTTTAGTGTACGCACTGTCCCATGAAAATCACATGTCTATTGGAAATTTTTTTCTGATTTAATTTATTATTTTTTATGAGTAAATTCTTTGTACATTGACTGTGAAATTTTATTGTTATTCGATAATAAATTATCATATAAAATAAATTTATTAAATTTTATAATAATTAATTTTAATTTTAATTATATATAAATTATAATCTCTTAACTGCATTGACAGTTCATAAAAATTAAATTCATTTTTATTTCATATTTTACAAATCTCAAGAAATAGTGACCAATTCCTGTAATTTCATTTTCATAAGCAAAAGTGAGTATTTACTCTCTTTTTTTAATTATTTATCCATAGAACTACAGTATTTCTATCCAAGAGGTTAACTAATGAATGTTATAATTCAATCACGAAATGTTGTCAGCTTGTCTCGTAGAGCTAAGTTACAACTTAGAGATGCTCCAGTGGATCCAAAACTTAAGGGGTGTTGATTTGATTCTTCCATTTTCGTCGTTTATATTTTAAGGGATCTTTGCGTGTCTACATGTTCATCCATGCATCTCAACCACCAAGGCGTAGCCATAAATGTCCTTTCCAACCAAAATTTCGCTACAGCGAACAAAATTGTATTATATATATGTGAAGTTGAATATATAGAACCCAAGACTCATCCATCACAACCACTACCATTATTTTGGAAACTCCTAAATTAATGTTGATCCATCTCATATTTTTCACCGTCATCCTTCTTTCTTTCTTTTTTTTCTTTAGCCAACCTACCACTCGTTCATCACACTTTAGGGTTTTCACTTCCTTCCCAAATGATTTCATCTAAACCAAAGTTTCTATTTTTTCAGAGAGGGAAGAGGGAGCAGTGACAGTAAATGTGCCCATAAGGAAAAGATAGGTTGCATCAACGATGAAGGATGAGAAAATTAAGGGGGGTTTTAAGTGTAAGGGGTGAGAATAAACATCGATAGAATAGTAATAATTATATTTCGCAAAAATTAACTTGAAGACTGATAAATAACTTGAATAAAATTAGTAAAATTCATAATTTTTGTGAAGTTTTTTTTTCTTTTTTCTTTTTAACTAGAAGATATATGAGATTGCTTATTTGACACACAATTAAACTTCTTTCATTGAGTTTGCCCACTTTAAAATAAAATTATATTTTTAGTTGGGATTTTATACTAAGTCCGAAATTGATTAAATCCTAATGGTAAGTTGGGTAAATAATTAAGGTGAAAACCCTAAAGTGGAGATGAAGGTACCACTGTAAATAAAAAATTAAAACAATAATGACGAATCTAGTAACATAAATTTCAGTCCTTACTGTGTAAAGAATTTAAAACATCACATAAAATACATTATTTGCAATTAGCAGCCTAAATAAATACTTTATCCAGAAAACATTATGTCATAGTACTTCTAGTAATATTAGGTTAACGCGGAAAATAAATATTATAGTCATTGTGTGCGTGTAAGGACCAAGGATTACTGCCTGAAAAAGTTTATTTATATTATAATTTTAAAATATATTTTAATATTTAAATTACATTGTTAATGTAAAAGTTTACACTGAGAAAATTAATTAAAAATTATTCCAAATTACATTTAAAGTAATTACAAAAATCAAGAATTGATGACAAATAAAAAATCTTTATTAGTATATTCGAATGAAACTATATTTTTATTATAATTTCAATTAATAGTTATAACTTTACATATTAATTTACTTTTCATTTCTAGGCAGGGTCATTCACATTATAATACGTGTTTAGTTTGATATTAGAAAATTATTATAAATTTAAAATTGATTTTTATACACTTTTATATGTTTAATATCACATTAATGACTAAAATTAATTTTGAAATGAAACAACCTTGAGTAACTTCTAAATTGAATCCAAAATTTTGTATTGAATTTACTTCTAACTTGATTTTATAATAATACATTCAAAAAATAAACCACGTCGCTTCAAAATCAAAATCAATTTCGTTAACATCTATCCAAACACATACATAATCTTTTTATCCACATAAAACAAAAATAATTATAAATAAATTTATAACTTCCATCACATGATTTTATTGATCTCAATTTCGTTTCCCTTACGTAGAACTTTATTACCGTCTTTTAAATTGAAAGCAATACGTAACTTTCTCCAGTATCAACAGTGCAGTTATGAAAAAAAATTAGAGTCTAGCATTACGAAGTTGTTGCTTTAGCATTGGTCGAATATATTCTTGGAAGCCATCTGAATCATTCAATGGATCCTTCCATGCCTCCTCGTACAGCTTTGGATACACATCTCCATCATAGCGACCAAGAACCGAACCAAGGTAGTGATCAGTGTAGTTAAACGCATCAACAAGTGCAATTGCATTAGGACGAACCTAACCAAAACATATAATCAATAAATCAATCAGTTTCTTAAAATAAAAAACTTGCCAATGAGTTGCAATCGTTTAGGACAAACCTGTGAATACAAGGACCTCAGCAGCTCATTTGCAAGGGAACCCTGTTTGGGAGTGATGCAGCCAGTTGCAAGAAAATCACCCAAATGCTTGTGAAGAAGAAACAAAGCGTAAATGCTACAAAGAAGTTCTAATTGCTGTTTCACTCCCTTTCCAGGGATATCTTGCTGCAACTTCTCAATAAATCTGAAAAGCATAAGGTTGATCAATCTGAATGTAGTAATATAGCAAATACTAGGCATCAAGTATATTTTATATATATACACATACATATATACACACACACATTATGGATGAACTACAAATATTATGTGGGACCAGTAAAAAAGCGAAGACACTCACTTGGAAACAACAATTAACTGGCAATGAGCAACAGCTGCCTCAACTAGATCGACTGAGAGTTCTTGGAATCTGTCATCCAAAAAACCACCAGCATTTATAAGATCATATCTAATTACAACATCATAATATGCACTCAAACAAAAGTTGAATCGGTTAGGGTAACCACTACCCAGCCAACTGTGGTTGTTCAAGTGTTCATCTGCTCCCCCACCACACCAAGAAAACAAATCAACATGAGCATATAGCTTGTGAGTTTAAGCGTGTTAAATCATTTACCTTCTTCAGGATTGGTAAACTTGCTGAGATTTTGAGCACAAGCAACCACCTTCTTAGAAGCCCTAGCTTCAAATGCTCCCAACACTGCATTAGGCTTCAGCCAATCCTCCGCTGCAAAAATCAAAATAAAAATATAATTAACTTATGAATTCTAAAAATCATCTTATTAGGAATAAATTATGTGTCTAGAGCATCCAACGATAGTATAGTATTGTTGGTATGAATTACAAAGATTCTAATTATAAAGATAATAAATCCTAAGTTAGTTCCTAAGATTACTACCAATTGATTCTGCCATATTATACATTATATATCTCCATTAATAAGCCATGAACAAATCATAAAAGTGAACTTAACACTACATCTAACTCAAAAACCTTAAGGCATTATGTCTGAGTCTTTCTTACTTATATGTTACTTGTGCATGCTTACAAAATGTGAAAATTCACTTGTCACTCTAACAATCACCACCTTAATAACAGTCACTCTTAACCTGCCTTAATAGTAATGAGTTAAGTACCAAAGTGTGCAGCCACTGAGACATTAATTATAATGACTCAATCCCAATTATAAAGATATACAACCCCAAAATTAGTTTCTAAGATTGGCACTAATTAATTATAACATATATGCTACCATAGTACCATAAATATCTAAGACATTTTAGCACATGATAACTCCTGAAAGATAGAGGCACACTTAATAATATTATCTCAAATTGTCTTATATTTGGGACACCAATAGATTGAAAAGGTTAGAATTTGCATATTCTCAACCAAATCCAATTTCTTTATACAGTTATACCTTTCTGAACATCAGAACGATATTGCATCAGCTGTTCCACTTGTCCAATATAAGATGTTGTACCAACAGGCTTTTTTCTGGATCCCAACTGAGAAATAGTCTTGATGAGATGCCTAGCCACCTACGATGGATTTTCTAGAAGTTATAAAACAACTCAAGACCATTCTCAGTAAATAATATCTGATAAACCTCACAAATCAGACTGCACTAGGATGTATGAAGAGCATAAATGTCAAAGGGGAACATGAGAACACTTGTGCAAAGCATGAAGATACAGCAACACCAGAGTATATAAGAAAAATAAATGATGATTGTTTTAATTATTTCAATCCTTTTGCAAGTTTCTCTCTGTTCCAAATACTATTAGACTTGATACCCATAAAATCTTAAACTAAAAAGAAGGATCAGTAATTTTTTTTAATATCAAAAACTACAAAAGTATACACTAAAAATGCAGATGTTGACAATGACATGTGAGAACCCAATAAATACAAGCAACTCAAATATCACCCCTCCACAAATAGGCAAGTTATCATGATGCACAAACCAATTTGAAGATGAGAAATTTCATAAAAAAATTATATCAACAAATAACACACAATGTGATGGTAAAAGCTATATTTAACATTTAAAAAACCTGTAAAAGCAGCACAGTGTTGTCTCCTTCATATGTGCAGGTAGGAATGTAGACTGCAAATAACTCAGGGAGACCACTGCTGCAAAGGTAACCATGGCCACCACATAGTTTGCGGCATTCCTCAATTCCATCCTGCAAATTTAAGTAAACTTAATTTAATTTGAACTTCAAAGAATTAAAAGAAGTGGCAAGTGAACACCATATAATAGGATACTATAAAATAGTAATAAAAGCACAATGATAACATCAAAGACATTTGGACCATTTAAATGAGAATATTACTGATACAGTTTGTTATCTGACATACATATAGGTGGCATAATGGATTGTAATGTACTACAATGAAAAATGCGCAAACAAGACAAATCAACAAAACAACATATTTCAAATGTAAGAAAAAGGAAGAAATCTGATTGGGCATGGGGTAACCATTACAGAATGGGAACAAACGAGGTTCAACATAAACAAAGGACACACTAAAATGATAATATTAATAGATTATCACAGGAAATCAGAGAAAGTGTCGTGTCGGAGTTACTCCTCCCCCCCCGCCCCGCCCCCCCCCCCCCCCCCCAAAAAAAAAACCATATTACGTTCCATATAAAGCTTCTTATTAATCACTTAAATTGAGCAACTAAAATCAAATGTTAGTCTAATGAGCATTAATAATGAGTAATCACATACAGCAGTTGCTGAAATAGTCAACGACTTCAACCCTGCAGTGCATGCATGTGCCTCAGGTAATGTTGAAAAATCATTGACTTGCAATCTTTTCATCACATCCATATAAAGCCATTTCAACCATTCACCAACAAATCTGAAGGCATAGGCAGAAGCTAACAAAGGGAAGAGCCTAGCTTGCTGCGTTTTATAATCAATCACCTAGACAAAAAAAAATGATCGCAGAAAGTGAGACACATTATAAAATAGATAGGAGAGATATAGCACTATAGATGGAAAACAAATTGACAGCAAAATGCATATACCAGTCCAATAGTCCATCATCTCATTACTCTTAAACTTTTATAAAGATAATGTTGCAAGCCTAGCCACCCAATAATTAATTCCATATATACATTTTAACACCATGTGTTTCATGTGAAAGATGTGTAGGAAACTCATCAGCCTCCCCACTACAAATTACAGAGAAATATAGAACAGAATATGTAGGTGGAATGCATAGCAGCTTTGAATCTAGACACAAAGGATAAAATTTTAGCACTAGTTCATGTTAGGTTAAGATTTATCTTCCACAGAAAAAACCGCTTTTTATTTTAAGAGCTTTCTCTGGAAGTTCAAAAAAAAAAACTTTTGGCCTCTAAATCAAAACATGCAAATCTAACTACATAACAAATCTTAAATAATA
Organism: Glycine latifolia; assembly: GCA_013407115.1. NCBI lineage: Eukaryota > Viridiplantae > Streptophyta > Magnoliopsida > Fabales > Fabaceae > Glycine > Glycine latifolia. The sequence continues at coordinate 23,708,712 of CM023947.1, read as the reverse complement.
TCACATTAAAGCAAACTAGTTTCACATTCCACATATTCATTTTTACTAAAAAGAAGATTGAAAAATCCCAGCAGCATTTATTGATAAAACAAGAATGCTCCAGCAGCAAACTGCAAACATGCTTATACAAAGGCACTTTACCTATACCATAGTACCATAAACTGATTGTCGTGGAACACTGGATTGTACATATTTTCCTTCCCTTGTTACCTGTGAAACCCTGGTAGATTAAAAACAGTCATCCCCTGACAGATAAGCACACTGCAATGTATGAGTGGAAAAAAAAGAATCAGGTTACTATATGTTCAGTTTGCCACATATCCTCCCTTTCAATTCACTGCCTCAATTCTTAGAATAAATCCCTTCATCAATCCATCTTCCAACAGAGGATTCAATGAAGAAATTTGACTAGAATCCATTGTTGTTATTGTCATCGTCATCATCATCATCGTTATTTGTGGATGGTGGATGGAGGGGACTAGACTAGATGTTTATCATGGACCATGTATGAATTGAATACCATAAAACCCCAACTATGATTATTGGATTTTCCTCTGGTGAGAGTAGGTAAAAAGAGACTAACCTCATTAACATTTGATTTCTTGGAATTCGAACATGGTCAAACCTTAGCACCCCATTATCCATGGAGTTATATGCTCCATTTCCAAATTTCATTCCAATATCACCAACAGTTATGCCTGGAAGAGGTAAGTGATCATCCAGGCTCCACAGCTGGACAATGAAACCTACAAATTGAGCATAATGTTAATTAATTTTAGTCTGAATATAACAGCAGAATTTTGGGTGTTTAAAGTATGTAACTACCATGCACTCCATGATCTTGGCCATCAGTAATTAGTCGGGCATAAACAACGGCATGTATTGACACTTTACCCAATCCACCAGGCCACCACTGTTTAAATCAGCATAAAAAAAGTTAAATAATATTCAGTAATCGCAAGAAGATATCTTGTTAGCCAAATACCCTTTAAAACACAGTAAATACAAAAATAACTAAATAAAAGGTACAAGCTGTTTTTCCCTGATTGTTCATATGAATGAATAAACACCATTTCATATTCTAGAATCTCATACATGAAAACACACATCTTAAAGGACCAGTAAAGGCTCCCATAAGCCATCTCTCATTGTACTCACTTTGCTTGAAGTCAATGTGGGGCAATGAATTACAAACTCGTCTGTTTTGGGATCAAAGGTTGCAGTTGTTTCAAGCCCTTGAACATTAGATCCATGGCCAAGTTCAGTTGGGCATAACAACCAATTATTTGCATCTTATGAGCCAAAGGCAACCACTTCTGCTGCTGTTCCTCAGTTCCTTGTCCTTTGATGGCAGGAACAAACATTAGCTGAAACAGAATTTATGAGCTAAACCTATCTCATGAGTATTTTCATCAATATATATCTTTATAGGTAATATATCAAAGAAAAGAATGCCATCAAAACAATTAGCTGAATTGTACCCAATGTAGATCCGTAAAAGCAGGTTGGTCAACAAAGGATCGGAGCATAGCAGCTTCCTCTTCTGTAACAACAAATGGAAACTTTCCATTTATGACAACAACAATATTTTTTTATTTTTTATTCAAATGACAATAACAAGATATCAATTACAACTATGCACAACAGAATAGAAGACAGACAAACCACTAAGATGGAGCTCAATAATTCTTTTCCATGCATAAGCTGTTTTCCTCAAAGTGTTCTTAAATAACGCCTTCCTATCAAGCACAACTCTATCATCCTTTCTGAATGCCTGGAGACAGCAGACAACCAATCAAGATTTCAGACATCCGGAAGTCAAAATCTTCATGTATCACCAAACTACCTTAAAAGAAAAAGTGCAGGAAGCCAGGAACAGGCACCAGGCAGCTACAAATATTAGGATTTTAAGTTCATCCGTGAAACATGAACTAACCATCTAAGTCTCAAACTGCATAGCCATAACAATCGAATTCTCATCGACAAACAATTCCCGACCTAAACCAATTTCCCAAATTTTTACACAATCTCTTAATTCACAAAACTAGTTTTTTTTGTATAACTTAACAATTAAAATTCCGTGCATCGATCTTTTCAAAAACAAAAGCAAAATAAACAATTACTTTTCCGATAAACAAATTTGCAAGACATTGAAAAGCCAGTTGGATCCAATACATATAGTACATTACACCACAACAAGGTTATCACATCAAGTACAAAGAGCAACAAACACATAATAATTCCTACAAGCACAAAAAACAATTAAAATAATGCAGTGAGTTTCAGTTCCACACCTGCAGAGACGGGAAGCTCGCGAGCACTTCAAAAACAGAATGAACCAGAATGAACGAAATTGAAGACAGTGAATAAAGAATTACCCGGATCGCTGGCAACGAGGCGAGCCATTTTGTCAGATACTTCAAAAGCGTGACGAGAACCGGCCCAAACGATCTTCATCTCGTCGACATCGAACTGCGTCTTGTTCCGCTCGAAAGCCAGGTGATCAACCATGCCTTCCATCTTCGAAACCCTAACGATCGCGCCCTCTTCTCTTATGTTCGATTTTCAAACACGGTGTTCGCGTTTTTAAATCTTGTACTCTGTTTTCGGGTTTGGTTAGAAGAGTGAATGTGAATGAAATATGGATTTGCTGATCCCACTCTGCTTTTTATCTGCCCCAACCGCCAAATGTAATTGGCTAGCGCCTGGTCCCTCCTTTTGTATCTTTGGAAGAGAAAAATAAAGTAAACAAATCATTGAACTGACTTTTTTAGTTCCATTGTACACGAAGTAATTTTTCATGGATTCCACTGATCCATGACACTCTTATGTGAGTGCTTGATTCAGTTCGTAAAATTGATTTTTTTTTTTTAATTTGACTTTAGTTAAAATTAATTTTGAAATAAGTAAAATTGATTTTCAATAAAATTTGAAGTAATATGATTTATTGATTTATGTTTAATGTTTTTTTATTTAAAAGTAAGTTAGTATCAAAACTCAAAATATTTTTTATTTATTAACTGTAAAATCTACCTACAATTGCTCCAATTGCTCCAAGACTTCAATCCATAATCAATTTTTATATTTGAGGAAATAATCAATTATTATATATTCAAATTGAAATCAAACATATCAACATGTATTTAATATCATATCAGGTATTTTATCGTGTTTTGACATGATTAATTCAGCATGAAATCAAATCTGTTTAAAAATATTTAGTTATTACAAATATTATATTATATATATTAAAAAATATTTATTATAAATTTTAATGACATTAAATAAACATTTATTCACATACCTAATATTATCGGCAAAAGTTATAATAAGTTATAAAAGTTTTTATATTTTTAATTACTTTTCATTAATTATAAGCAATAATCTAAGTAACCACCTTCTATGACACATTACAAAGATTAATTGGTTTGAAGTGTTTTAAAGATATTGCATTATTTCTCTTTATTTTTAAACCAACTCTTCCCCCATTGAGTTTGATAAAACATCACAACCCAGAGGTGGAGTCATTAAGAGTAGGAAAAGAACCCTTTAAATAAAAGTGGGTGAAACCACCCTCAATAGTAAATAACTCCTTAAAATAAATTGTCGCCAACCTATCAAAGTCTTCTTGGTTTGAAACCTAACTTCCTGAAGGGTCCTACCACATATCAAAAATTATTTTGTCTCCTTCGAACCTTGCAGTGTAGTGGAAGAAGCGAGAACTTTTATCACCAAACTAGAGCCACTTCAACATGACTTCTAAAACCAAAGAATTTCCTTCTAATGCAACACCTTATCATACTCCTTCCAAAGCTTAGACAAGAGATGCTCCATATGCGGGGTTATTGTTAATTGTCATTCTCCTTACTATGTCATTCAATCTCTTGATCAAGACCATTTTCTTGTGGAAAATATGGCCAAACACACTCTTATTCTAGTCTTTGTGTGTTGTGTCTGAGAAGAATTGATTCTACTATTCCATGTTGGGGCATCACACAAATTGCTTTGCATGAAATTAGGAAAGTCTTTAACAAGTAAAGTTGCTTCAAATCTAAAGGCGTGACTATAATGATTGATCCTGACACTTGGATTAAAGAACAAAAAAGGGGTGATGGTTAAATTTAAAACAAGGCAAGTGGTAAATAGTATGATAAATGGGCACCTTTGGAAACCTGCATCATTCAAATCACAATACTAAATGGTAGATTGGAAATTCACAACATGTTGATGGTTGGAAGTAAAGTATTCTTCCTAACGCTCATATGGGGTGAGAATTGTATTGAAATCTCCCAACACACACCAAAGGCATCATAATATTCCTTAAAAAGCTTCAAATTCTGCCAAAGGTCACCTCAATTCGCAATTTGAAGGATCTCATACACAGCAAAAAACAACCATCTGACACCTCGTTCCTTACAAACCTTTATATGAACCCTTGATCGGAAGAGCTAATAACCTTCACAGACCATTGTTGGTATTCCAAAGGCACCCAATCCCTTTATATGCTCGTGAGCATCCTAATATGGATACCATAAAAAATAATTCTTTTAACGACTGCACATGTTCATTACCCACATGAGTGGGTCTCCATTAGAATGAGGAAATACACTTTCTTTTCTCAAACTATATCTTTAATAAGGCCTATAAAAGCCCTTTGCTAGATACACCTTAGCAATTTCAACTTACACATTCGTTTAAAAATGGTTAACAATTTGCGATCTCAGCCCACTACCCACCATCTTGGTGCCTAGCCCATTATCATAATTCTTATTTGCAATAACCACCTTTATTTGCTTATTATTTTGACTACAAAGCATTTCCCAAGGGAGAGCGGACTAGTCTCTTAAGATTCTTGAAAGATGATTGCTTCATAGTAAACTCCAAATCCTATTGGTTTATCTACATAACATGACTTTCAAATGTTGATTTTACCTCTATTTTTAATTGGAAATCCTCTCGTTGATTTTTCTCCATAGTTTCCATTTGGTAGAGAACTTTTAACTCCTACTCATACACTTGCTACCAAAATTAGCATGACTTGTTGACACATGAGATCCCTTGCATTCCCCTTACTTTGTTGAACCATGATTTGCCTTTTTGAACACTAAATTTTGTGGATTCCCCATGGGAATTGCAAACGTGTGCCATTATTTCGTCTTGGTCCTAACTATAAATCAACTGTACCTAGACATTAATTTCCTTATCTGAACCTGCCTCATTCAACTCATTTAAAGCCTAGAATCATGGTTCAAAATTAGCTATGATTGCCTCATGTTGCAAACTTCTCTCTTTTTCTATATTTGTGGGCATGGCTCCTTTAGGATTATATCCACCTTTTCCTGATTTCCAATTGGGCGCTTAACCAAACATCCACAGACCGTACAACAGATCTTGCAAAACCATATTCTCTTTTATTTGATTTGCGGTCTGATTGTTGTTATGATCCTCATTTCTTGAAGTTTAGGTAAGGTTAACATCAATACCTTCATGACCAACCTGCAGGCATCAATAACTATGCCACCATTGGTGTTGTTGCTTGTCATCTCTACGCATTGATTATGTTTGTGACCATAGTTTCTACATCAAAAGCTTATTGAATGAAGCCCTTCATACTCGAGGACGAGATGGAGAATTTATCCTAGAACATTTACTTGTAGGGCTAACTTTTATCGAATCAATTTCAACGCATATTCTGAGAAACTTCCCATAAAATGAATTATGCAAGTTTATCAATTTTTTTAACATTGTTTCCATTTTACTTCCATCAACGTCTTTACATCCACGTTCTTTTTTTCTTCCCTTGTTTTCACTTTCTTTGTGCTCTATTTTAGAAAATCGTCTTCCTCAACTATTGAAGGCTACTCCTAACAGAGCTTTCTTCCATTTGAGTGTCCATGCATAAGACCTTGTAAAGTTTAGGTTAAAATCCGTTTACATTCCTAGCAACTTTTTATTATAAATTTTTATGAATTTTAACAAGCCATTAGTATAAAGTTTTCAAATTATTATTCTATTATGCATTACCACAGTATAAAAAATTGTAACTTTTAAAATACATATGTTAAAAATTGAACTTCCTTTATGATGTAAAATAGATAGTTGAGTATTAAAAAACTAAAAATATGTACATCATTGTTTAGAGATTACTCGTTATGCAAAGGTAAAAGAAAGAAATAGTATACAAGTTTTACTCTTGCATATGCAAAGATACTGTTTTCAGATTCAAATTTATGATCAATAAGTTACCAAGATACAACTTTACCGTTGTGTCAGGGTTCACACTCTAAAATAGATAATTGAGTACAAGTAAAAATAATAATTTACACTAATAGTCATTCAAATTCAAAATTTGACTTGAATTATACTTTGCTTACTAACTACTAATATCTAAATCTTTTCGCGTGGACTATTCAAAATAGAATGTGCAACCACACGATTTTCAGCACAACAATGAATTAGGTAAAGTTTTATTTCGACAACGATCAATCTATTTCAAAATCCTATGCAGAGAGCGAAGATGAAAATGAGACATATGGGTGAATTGTTTGGAGTCAACTAGCCTAATTCACATTAACAATGATTAGAAAGAAATACAAAAGAAATGGGATATTTTTTTAATTTTTGTTATCTTTGTTTAATTAAAAAATAAATAAAAGAAGGAAAATAATGGGAATTAAAATCTCTGTTTCCATTTCTATCTTTCCTTCAATATTGTCCCAATAACTTAGTTTATTTTTATATTATATACTTATTAATGTAAGATTTAAGTCCAAGTATATAATGTCCGGCACACATGGATTTATTTCAAGATATGTTTAGGTAATTACTATTGGTCCCAACAAAATTGCTTTTAGCCTCTACCAGTCGAGCAATTACCAAACTACCTTTTCCCACCCCATCCTTTCCCACCTCCCTATCTTCATTCTCCTTTCCCTTTTTTCCTTTTTTCATTTATTCTTCATCTTTTCTCCCTCCACGCTTTGCACTTAGATGCAACTAGGTATTTTTTTCGTAGTCAAAATGAAATCATGATTTCGTTGTACAAATCACGATTTTTTTCAATTTTGTTGTTGCTCAACATAATCACAATTTCGTAATCACAATTTCGTTGTGTAACATATTTTGTTACACAAAATTCCGTTGTACAATGCATTATGTACCAATACTATCATGATTCCATTGTGTTGCACAGTTATTGCACAACAAAATATAAAATCTTGATTTTGTTGTGTAACACAATTTGTTGTACAATGCAATCGTGATTCCGTTGTGCTATACAAAATATTACACAACAAAATCCCAATTTCGTTCTATTGTGCATTTTTTTTTAAATAACTATACTTTTATATAGATTATGTAGGTCAATGGATTAGAATATGTTTATATCTGATAAGGTTATAATGCCAATTGAGTTCAAAAATATAGATGATGGAAGACAATTTTTTTACCAACCCGACCTTTTATATGAAGTCGAGCCTAATGATGAAAATATAGGTGATGGAGATACTGATATGTAGGCACGACCTAGTTATCCTAATTTCTCTAGTTATTTCATAATTGATAAGGTATATATCATTAGACTTTCATTTGCATGTGTTTTTGTTATTGAATAATTTTTCCAATTCTTTTAGGTTTTTCAAGAGCGCAATGATTTGTTAAAATGGACTTAACATGTGGAAAAAGAACATAGGTTTGATTCCGTTGTACATTTTTTTAGGAAAAAAATTGTAAAATGAAAGTGTGATTCCGTTACACATTATACATCATAATCACATTTTCATTGTATTGTCATGTTTTAACCCCCCCCCCCCCCCCCCCCTTCTCTTGTACAACAAAATCATGGTTCCATTGTATATTTTTTCCCCACACCAACATGCACTACAAAATCATGATTCCATTGTGTATAATTTTCTCACCCCCCATTATGTTGTGGAATCATTTTTGGGGATGGATAATTTTGGAATTGTGAGGGATTATAGGGACCAATAGCAAAACCTATTGGAGCCAATAGCAACTCCCATATGTTAACTGACATCTTTAAAATAAAATTCCAAGCCAAAAATTAAGATTTTTATAAAAACTAACCAAACCTGAAGGGAAAAAAAAAAAAGAAGAAAAAACTCAACCTATTTCAAATCCTAGCAAGCAGCTAAGTGCTCTTGACTTCATGTCTCACTGGGTTAATTCAGGAGAGACCCGAGTTTGAGCGAGTAAAGCACTTCAAACATTCTAATCCACAGCACTTAAAACATGAAGCACAACGTGGTACTAGGTAGATTGTCAAACTGCACAATCAACATTAACTTTACATAACCCTAACAAATAAAATCACTGAACAAACATAAAGTTTTAGTTTAGAGACCCAAAGTAACTCCTAGATGCTACTGCCTACCAGCAAATAAACAAACTAGGTTAATCACTGTGAATGGGCAAAGAAAAAAAATTATTTAGGTTACCCCACAAACAGATGTATGATGAACACTAGACCACATTCATGCAGGCCCCACTTGATCCATAATGCTCACATAACAATCCCTTCCTCTGAACACAAGGCACACGCTTAAACTGCATGGATGGCACTGCCATTCATATCACCACATGTCGGTGTTGCATGAAAAGCTGATTGTCTAGAGGGTCCTTCTTCAATAAGTTTTCGAGACAGGGTGGAGGGACCCGAGTCACCAATAGACTCCCCTAAACTCAGTTTTGATATGCCAACCAGCTCATCAACATTGATAGGGCTTTTAGAATGTACTGCAGTTGGCTTCAGCACTTCATGTGTCTCCTCCTTCTTGGTGGGCTCTGGACTGTATCCTGACCAATACGGCAGAGGAAACGGGAACACTGGAGAATAATACGCAGGATATAACATTGGATAAGATGATTGTGTGTTTTCAGGCTTTGATGGGGCAGGCTCTCCATCATTTGAGTTTGTGGAATCCATGGATTCGCACTCTTCATCGAGGGGAGGAGGAGCAGGCAAGGGGTTATTGCCTTCTGTTTCAGTCGGCAACTGATTAGCAGACAAGAAGTCTTGCTGCACCATTTCAGTGTCAGCTGCCTGCAAGTCAGCACAAAAATACAAGAAATATAGAAAAATGAGAAGGTTCCAAGGACAAAAGGGCAAGTTACATATTTATAATAATGGAATTCGAAAAAGCATCACATGTGAAAATGCAATATCTCCAAACTACCCTAGAGCCATGATTTCATATATAATCTAAACAAAAGTTACTAATGCACAGGAAGCCAGTCAAGATTCAAAATTGTCAAATCCGCTGCAGAAAAAAGGAAATGAACAATTGTCATAAATTACTGATTGTGGACCACCAATATATCGTGTATGAGATTAACTAAGATATTGTCTATGAAATTAACTAAGATTAACTAACTTATTTGTCATAGAAGCCAGAACAAGTCACAAAATATCTTCAAAGAAAGAAACAAATTTTAGATAATCCAATCAACGGTCACGAAGTCAGGAACAGATTAAGCAGCAACAATTTCATTGTATGCATTTTGATGTAATTTGCAAAGAAGGGTACAAACTTCATCTGCAACAATATCAAACAAGCTGGACCGTCTTTTTCGCCTGGACACATTGCTTTGCCTGATGAAATATTTCTGAGCATGGCTGGCCACTTGAGTAGGCGTCCTTGATATAACATAGTTCCTTGCAATTCCACGCCAATCACCTTTGCCCAGCTTCTGCAATCCAAGTAAAAACATTCTATGTTCCTCCTCAGTCCATGGAACACCTGCATAGAAGAAACTATAAATTAAACCTTAAGAACAACTTAAAACTTTGTGTTTGGCCATAAATGAATCACAAATTAAGAAATTTTAGGCTTTTCATCATTTAAGACCTATAAGCCTCATTGGAGCTAAGCTTACAACAACAAACCAAGCTTTTTCCCACTACGTGGGGTCAATTACATGGATCAAATAATACCATATTGTTTTATTGTGAATCATATCTATAAACAAAGAATTGACCAACAAATCCCCCTTAATGGTTTAGTTTGCCTAATTTTTCTTGGCCTCCGTCTACCTCTAATATACTCTTCTTGCTAAGGCTTCTACAGGACTTCTCTATTCACATCAAAACCACCTAAGGGGAGATTCTAATATATCTTCTGCTACAGGTGCTATCCCAAATTTCTCTCTGATGCATTCATTCCTTATCTTATCTTGTCTAGTGTGTCCACACATCCACTGCAACATTCTGATCTCTACTACATTGAGCTTATTTTCCTTTTGGTTTTAATTGCCGAACACTCAATTTCCTACAACACCACAGATTTTATAGTTGCAGAATAAATTTTTCTTAAGTTTGAATAACTTTGTATCACAAATAACACCCGAGGCACTCCTCCATTTCATCCACCCCATTTCAATCCAACATCACCCACATCTTAATTATCAATAATTAATATGAATCACACATCTTATTGGAACTATGTGTAATATTTAAAAACTAAGGCACAACAATAAATAATGCATGCTCAATAAATTTATGTCTGAATATTGTCTAAATAAGCCATTTTACAAGCTCCAAACTTATGGAGGGCTACTAAAAGGCCCATGATAAATCGATGGACCTATTCCCACCCCTACACTCCATGTACACACCAGACAGCGACCTAGATGTTACAATGTATCAACCACCTTCCAGGATAAAGTGAAAAATGAAACTACAATATATAAACCATACCCAGGTGTTTCCTTGATTTGTGAAGGAATCAATTTACTCAATTAAGAAGAATAACATGACTCGAACAAGAATGCGACCCCCAGAGTGAATGAAACATAGAACTGTATTATACCATTTGTGCCCTCACATACTCTGCCTGGTTTATATACAGGACGATATCCTATTTGCAATTGGTAGCAAAAATTGTAAATCTGCGACTTATAAGTGTGCTTGTCACCCTATCTTCTGATATATAAGAATGATAACATGAACATCAATCAGTATAGAGTCAGCATCAATGCTTGTTAAACTTACATAAACCTCTTTGCACAATTTGGTGTCTATCTTTTTTATTATAAATTATAAACAAAAAGTCCAAAAACTATAGCAACACTTTCCATGTAGCTGAAATAGTGAAATACATGCACATAGCACACCCCCATAATTACGGGACACTTTCAAAGTAAACAAACAGTAATAATCCAATAGAAATCAAGCATAATGAACTTTTCTCTTGGTACATAAGATATCTCCCAGGCCAAAAGGGCTTTAAAATCTGCTCTTTATCACGGGTCAAACTAGTTAAAACTCATACAGACAAGGGTACTTGCTGATTAGAACCATAAGTGAGCCACACAAGCAACTTCTTCTCAAAGAACATGACTTGAGATTCACAAACACCCCCAATCAATTTCTCAATATTTTACCGATTCAAAATCTAAGCAGCTAAGCACACAATCATTCAAACAACTCACTCATAAAAAATAAAAAAAAGGAAACCCCCTAATAAAGCGAACTTATATGTACCTTTCTCGTCTAGACGTCTAGTTATCTATCCCCAACAGTGACACCACCCAAAAACAGAAATAAGATCTAAGATTGACATCTTGATACGCTAATTTACCATAATAATAAATAGAGTCAATGGTGACTCCGCCTTGGGAATAGCCGCTTCTTTCTTGCTTTCAAGAGGGACTTCCATTCACCTACGCAGACTAAAAGTGCTTAGCATAAGGCTTGAAAGAAGAATAAGAGTGAATAGGCAGGGGAGGGGTAGTGATGAAAGTGAGTGAAGTTTAGCCTATAGGGGACGAATGGATAGCTATAATATCTAGAAAGACTGAGCCTAAGCATGCAGAGAAGAAGGGGTAAGCGATTTAATCACAAGAAAGCTCTATGCTAGGCTTTCCTGGAATCGCTTTCAGGCAAATAAGGAAGCCGAAGTGTGGGAGATTGGCTTACCTAAGCAATTCTTATTCAAGAGCAGATACGATCACACCGCCATCAAGAGATACAAGACCTAAAGCCCTTACTCCAAAAACCAATCCAAACACAATTAACCCAACTTAATCAATTTCACCTAACTCAATCAACCAGTACACAAAAAAAAAAAACACCAACATGCAATTCCCACAGTCAAGTAAAATAAAATAAAAAAGTACTCTTTTGTTATTTTTGTTTTGAGATAAGGAATCGAACCCTTCTTTCTTTCACGGGAGCTAGAAGAAGATCCGGGAACGAAGTCCTCGGAGGCGTAGCCGTCGGGGGCGGCGGCGTGATCCGGCGTCTCCCCGGGTGAACCCGGGTTATTCGACCCCGAATGGAGCGGGGCCGACCCGGAACCAGCGTAGTGAGTTAGGTTGCCCATGCTGGCGCTCTTCCGGATCGACCCGTCGGTTAATCGGACCCCGAAGAGCTTAACCCCGCGGTTAGGGCAGGTTCTGGAGTTGTGCCCATTGTGGCTGCAATGCGAGCAACGCCGCGTCATAAGCCTTCCCAACCGGATCCGACGAAAATAACAAATACGAGGTTTTTCTTTTTGTTGGGGATCCGAATCACGGGATCCGAGACATGAAAATTGGGGGGTTTAAGGTTAAGGTTGTTATTATGTGATAGGAGATGAGCTGGTGTTGTGCTGTGTTGGGTTTTGGTTTTGGTCTCCCTCGGCTTTCGCAGATGGGAGAGGAAAGAGAGACGGCAAACAATAGAACACTATCCATTTATCTTGTCGTGGATAATAAAGAGAGGGGGGGTTACGCTGCTTCTCGGGTCTTTTTACGGAACCGTGGTCCTTCCTTGGTGACCGTGCGTTTGGTAGTGGAATTTGACGTGTTGCAGATTCGGACGCTTTGTGCTGATGATACGGTATGCTTTTTGAAACAGTTGCTTATCAAAGTTAGTCAGATACTAATTATGTGGCCGCTTCCATGCGACCAGGAATTAGTTTTTTAGGGGATAAGGCATGTTTTTAACTTTAATAAAAAAATAATTAAGTTAAAATACGAGTTTAATTTTGATAAATAAATAAATAAAAATTAAATATCACTTTTGATTCATTATGTTTTAATGTTATTTTATTTTGATACATTAAATTTTAAATATTTTATTTTGATCTTTTATATTTTTAAAAGTTTCATTTTAGACCTTTCTTTTAATTTCCATTAATTAATAAATATTAGTGTTAGGTTAATTTTAAAATTTTTAAATAATTAATTTAAAATAATGATAATAAAAAATTGAAACAAAATCCGAAATTACTGCTGTGATACCAAATTTAAAGTTTCTCATTACTAACAAAACTTAATATTACTTATCTATAATAGTGTTAGATAACGGTGTAACTATAAGGGTGACACACTGATGTTTTTTGGTGGATGAAGGTTACATATCTAAGTTGTTTTGTTGATGATGGATGATGTTTGATCTAAGTGAGCGATGATTGGAGTTTGTAGAAGATGCAAGGTTTGAAAAAATAGGTGTGTGGAATGCATTTTAAATATATTTAGTTACCATTATTTTAAATTAATTATTTTAAAATTTAACATAACACCAATATTTGTTAACAGAAATAACAAATTAAGAAAATAAAATTTTCAAAAACATAAAGAATCAAAATAAAACTTTTAAAACTTAATTAATCAAAATAAAATTTTAAAAAATATAAAACATCAATATAAAATTTTAAAAAATATAAAAAACTAAAATGAAACTTTTAAAATTTAATATATCAAAGTAAAATAATATTAAAATATAATGAATCAAAAATAATATTTAACCAAATAAAATTGTGAATCAGGATGTCCTTTAATAAAAAATTAAGGACTAATTCGTTAAATTACATCTAATAAATTATTTTCTCTCAAAAGATAAACATTTTTTAATACACATATTAGACATCAAATTCATAACCACTTTCTTAAAAGGATTTGATACTCCTATTTTTTTGAGTAAATATTTTTATACGTTAATTAATTTATTCCAATATGTTATAAATATGAGTTCTGAACATTTTTAGAAGATATTCTTAAATAAGAGTAGTTTTAGCCATTATTAATGACTGAGAGAATTTTATGAGTTATCCTTATTTTTATTGAGTCGTATGTTTATCCTAATATTAAATATTGATATTTTTGGCACATTAGAAAAGGAATAAATAAGAAAACAGGATAAAGAAAGACATTGACTTGGTAAAATATTGATCACTTAGTTTTATTTATTTTAAATATATTTTAAATTTTAATCTTAAATTTAATTTAGTTTAATAATTAATCCAAACGTATCTCAACTATTCGTTGTTTTTTGCTTTCATTGTTGTACATATATTCGCTTTTCTTAAACATCCATCTCTTATAATCTACCTTTTTTATTTTTTTCTAAATTAAATTCTAATATTTTTAATAAAATAACTGTGTATCATAGTATATTTTTTATTATATATCTTAAATAGTATTCATATGTTTAAAAATATATATTTATTATTATATAAAATGAATATTAATCAAGTGCATTGTATGGATTAAAATACTACTAAAAAACAATTGAAAGTATGAATTTTAAAATACTTATTATAAAAACTAAATATTACGTAAAAATACTTACTATGTATGATATTTTAAGAAACTAAATAATTATTAAAAAATATTATGTAACTAAATAAACAAAGACATATAGAGAAAACTTTCCCCAAACATTTCATTCATTAACTTTCATTTTTACAAAAAAAAACCTTCAAACAAACTTTACAACAAAAACTTTAAAACTAATCATTTAGACTTGATCTCTTTTTTCTCTTCCTCCCCCTTGAATTTGAGCAAAGTTGGGATTCTTGGACAATTTTGCCGTCCACAGCATCACAATTCACATCAAGTTGTGTGGCACCAAAACTCGAAAGCAACGCCTTCACTCCACGTTGGGCCTTTTTAAAACCTTCCCAATGATTCACAACAATCAATCTTTTCACCTCATCCAACTCGGCCATCAAAGCAGACTCAGTCTTCTCTTTCTTCTGCAACTCATTCTTCATTTCTCTAACTTTATTCTTCATATTAGCAATCTCATCATTTGTAGTTGCCAAATCCTCCTCAACTGTCTTTTTCTCCGATGTCAGCTCCTCCATTTTCATGCCTATATCCTTCACTTGTTGCTCCAAGTTGGCAACTTGGACATTCAAAGCTTCATTCTTCTCAGACTTACTAGACAAATAAGCAACATGTTTTTCGAGATCCTCTTATAACTTCCTCATTGCTTCCCTACTCTTAGCCAACTCTATGTCAAGCTACTTAGTTTTACTAACCTCAACCTTCATGGCCTTCATTTGTGTAGCCATCGCCTTGGTCTTCTCGTAAGCCTTTGACATCATTTCCTTCCAATGGCGCATAACAACAAGTTATTGGCCAAGGAAGATCTCGGTAGCATCCAAACTTTCCATCGACCCCACATAATCCATCATATCATAGTCAGTTTGACTCAGGAAAATAGATGATTGGATGAATTGTGGACCAGTCAAGTTGACATTTCAAAGAGAAACAATATTAGGAGCAACGGAAACATGATCCAACCGACGAAGTTTACCTTCATGGTAATCTAGGATGACTTCGTTCATATGCGCCCCCCCCATGCTCAAATTATCCACGAATACAACTAAAGTCAACTTCTGAGCTACCCCTGCCCCCTTCTCTTTCACAATTGCAGCCGACCTCTGAGCAGTTTCCGCCTCTTTATCTTTTTCTTTCTCTGCCTCCCTCTCCCCATCATTTTCTTTGTCCAACTTCTTGATTGGTTCTTCGCCTCCATTACCTTTCCTCTTCTTCGCCTCATTTTCCAAACTTCTCTTTTCCCTTTCCGTTTCATTCACATAGAGGACCTCTACATCAGTCGATCGCCTTCAACTTGCTCTTCCATAAGAGCCCCTAAAACTTTCCCAAGGTCGGATTTAGAGTCTTCTTCGTCTTCCCGAGATCCATCTGGTCATCAGCAACCAAACTCTTCAAATTTTTGTAATCATAACCCTTCATGACTTCTACAAAACAAATCATTCAATACTCCCCCAATTTAACAAATGAAATTACAAAATAATAATACTTATTACTTAGAATGCGAGTTGGGAATAATCACAATGAATTTACAAGACATCTCACGCATCCATTCTATTATAATCTCAATATCTTTGATCTTTTAGGCCGACAATATTTGGTGGGGACGATATTTCAATTTGAAGGGAAAACATTTCCAATAAAAAAGGAAATTTAGGAGTTCTTTCGTCCTCCTTGAAAATAAACTCCTTTGAGTCTCGACAAACAA
Organism: Glycine latifolia; assembly: GCA_013407115.1. Lineage (NCBI taxonomy): Eukaryota > Viridiplantae > Streptophyta > Magnoliopsida > Fabales > Fabaceae > Glycine > Glycine latifolia. The sequence goes on along the minus strand of CM023947.1, from coordinate 23,692,439 downwards.
GGTTAGGACGGACTCGAAAAAAACTAAACTTGAAATTTTTCCAGGACTGACTATACAACTGAAACAATTTCTCAAACTTATAGGCATTCAAGGAGCCCAACCAACTTTGACACCCATTTTAAATTAATAGAAGTACATGAACTTATTAACAAAGGGTTCAATGTTCAAACTCTTACAAAGAATTTGAAAGGCACGCAAAAATGTCTAACTGTTTGGATGAAGTTGAACAGGGGCAACATTCATCAGACTCAACATTTCACATTCAAAATCCGAAAAGGCAAATTGAACGTTCAAATCCTTAAACACGTCCTTATACATATATACGAAGTTGGCCTCACCATTTGTCGTCATAAACATGCGCTCCTCAGCACCACATGACTCTACGATTAATAACTCGGCATCATCAGAGATCGCCATGTCAATCCCCTTTTTCAACCTCTCGATGGAGTTGCGAGTTTGAAACCGAGTAGGGTACGAGTTGACCTCCATAGCAACCCACTCATACCCAAGAATAGTGATAGGGGAAAACTTTCCCTCCCTACTCTTCCTAATCATTTTACCACCCACAACAACATTGTCCCTTTTCTATCTCTTAGCTTTCCCATAATTCCCCTCTAATACCTTCTTATCCTTCTTTCCCTTTTTCTTACAAACCTTCACCTCATCATTACCACCCGCTAGAACACGCTTTGTTTTCTCATAATCAGAGATAGAAGAAGGAGACGAAACAAAAAAACTCATCCTCACTTCCAGATTTCCTTATACCCCTAACTTCCTTACACATAAGAGACCTACCGCGAATAGGAGACCCATCCTTCATAGCAGAAGAAGAAGACATATATGGCTAGATAATAAAAGCAGAGGTCCAATGGGCATACCTACACTAGAAAAAGAGCAACAAAATAGAGGCGAATAGAAGAAACCAAGAGCGAAGAAAGCAGGAACAGTGTGAAGTGAGCAACGAAGAAGGAGGTGGCCTCTGGTTCATGTGAAGTACCCCTTTTATAAGGGTTTCACAGCCCTTCACTCAAAGCTCACCAACATGACTCTTCACTCCTCAAGCCCAATCCACTAGTGGCACCCAACCTTAATGACCCTCGATCCAAACACTTCGTTCCCAATAGTCACTTTAAAAGTAATGTCCACTGACGAGGCAATGCGAGAAATGAAATGGCAAAACTCCATATAAGCATCATGACGTTATGCTTGCCTTGTTATGCTTTCCAAAGTGACAAGACACCCAAGAGTCATCACACAGTCAACCACACAGATTGAGACACGTGTCGCCCAACATTTAATATTTTGAAAATTCTCGATGTCCGAAAGAGAAGAGACACACGTGGCAAATGCATCTATTATTACAATTCAATCTAAACTCAAGTGGCAAATTTGCCCATTTTATACAGCTCAGCTACATTCATCACGTGAGCCTTAGGCTTATACATGTACCGTATAGTCCATGAACTCGGTATAAGATTAGAAGGCTGAAGTCCTCGACGTGGTAAAAGATAACACACTTAAAACTCTATCATTTATAATGAACTCAAAGCTTGGGGGCTTATGTAATGTATAACCCACGAACTCAGTAGATACTCAGATCATGATGACCCTCAACTCCCCACAATCACACACGACACTTAGAGGAATAGTCAACATGACTTCTTGAAAGACATAATTTCCCCAAAATCGGACATGTATATAAACCTAAATAAAGATTATCATATATGTTTTCAATCACTCCAAATACATATACTTAAACATCTCATGCTTAACCGACTTAATTGTCAAAATCCCTTTTGCAATTAAGAAAATATTTAGGAAAAATAATTTTTTTGAATATTTATAAATAGTTAGGAAAAATATAATAATAATAAAAAGTGATACGGTTTTTTTGGGTTCATTAATCGGCGCGCGTTAGGCCTTATAAGGTTGCTTATCAAGACTTTGTTTTTGTCTTTTTGTTACAAAATTGAAAAAGTTATATCAAATTTAAATTTTTTTATTACAATGCATCTACATCTCACGATTATCAGCCGATTACGAAGCATCCATGATTATTGTAATCAAAAAAATCTTTTTTTGTTTTTGCTGAATTGTAATCCAAAAGATTTTTGTTTTTTTTGCTGTATTGTAATCCAAAAGATCTGGGAATAAAGAACAGATATCTCCTTATAAAAGCTTTTTTTTAAGGATCTCCTTATAAAAAGCTTATTAGCCCATATTCATCGATTATCAAATAAGAAGAAGAGTATATTGACTAACCTATATAAAAAAGAGAATATATTGACATCTATCCACACATATAAAAAAATTATATAATTTGTAATGAATATTATATTATTTTTATTCAATCAATACATAATAAATAAAACTGTATTTCAATATATAAATTATATTTTAGAATAACAGTAAATAATTTAACTTGGGATACAAAAAATTACTTTTAACGGCTAGTAAATTCTTTTAAGAAAATTATTGAAATTCAATTCAAATATAAAGATAAATTGATAATAGGTCTCACTTTAATTATTTAACAAAATTATATACACATGACTCAATCACTGGTTAAGTTATAAAAATTGCATGTCAGTTGATTATGTACTTAATGATAAACAATAGTAATTTAAGATGATTGAAAGAGAAACTTTTTAGCTACTAGTAAAAATAGTGTAAAATATACATCCGAATATAAGAGAGAAAATATTGATAATGTTTAATTGAGAGAGCAAGAAGAATGAGAAGTGAGAGCTCAACTCTCTCAATTATGTATTCTAATTTATAATATATGAATAAATTTTATTCAATTGTTTTAATTCTTAAAAATAGAAATATTTTTAAATATGAAATAGTTATGTTATTTAATATTTATTTATTAAAATGCCTATATAAATACTCTCTAAATGTATAAATAAACAATAATTAAGTTCAAAAAGTTAAATGATAAACAAAAACACATTTCTCTAAAAAAAAACACATGTATATATAATACTTTATGTAATGTTATATCCTTCTAGTTTATTCTCCCACAAATCCTCTCACTATCTTTCATAGTAGGTATTAAATAAAAAATAAATACAGTTTATGTATTAAAAATATGAAACACATTTAAAACTTACCTTAAAATATAGTAGGAGATGGACTAAGAAGATTTAGAATGATTTATAATAATTTTTCCATAAATAAAAAAAGTTACACTTTAAACAAACTAATAATGGGACCGTGCGTTGCACGTTAAAAAATTTTAATAAGAGTAAAACAGTGAGTTATATAAATAAATAACTTGAAAAACTATCCGGCCAAACGTGACGACCACCTTATAGTTTTTATAATATTATTTTTTGCGTCTCAAAATAATAATTATCTTTGTTTATGTTAGATAGATAAAATAATAATAAACAAATAAAATTAATTTTATATTATTATTAATTTATTTATAAATTTTGTTATCTATCATTAGTATTATAAGAGGTATAAGTGAAAAAAGTAGTAAATGTTATATTGAAAAATTAAAACAATAATTATTTTGGAACAATTTTTTTGGCATAATTATACATTTGATCCCCTAATTATAATAAAAATTCAATTGAGTCCCTCAAAAGTTCAATTAGATTATCTAATTATTTAAAAACACTGTCTCTTAATTATTAAAAAGTTTAGTCATATTCTCCAATTATTTAAAAATATTACAATTTGAAGATTTGATTGAAATTTTTAATAATTGAGAAATTGAAGTATTTTAAACAATTAGATTATTTGATTGGAATTTTTAATAATTGAGAAATTTAATTAAACTTTTAATTATAATTAAAAAACCAATTATATAATTAATTTTTTACATGATAATTATAATGAGATAGACAGAATCTTCTCTATTATTAATGATAATAATAAAGATTACTTTGTGCAAAACTGTCTTAAAATATCATAAAATAATAATAAAGACGATAATATTATGCAAATCCATTTACTCCTTATCCAAGCTCTTCGATCGCAAGTGGCATGGCATAAAATAATCAAAAATTCTACCTTATCCGTCTGGAAGTAATCACTGTCATTTAAATGCAACTGAAAATAATTGCAAATTGTAAATTCTTATATAGTTCTTTTTATGAGATTTGAAACGTAAGACCTTACACAAAGATTCGGAAGTCGGATCTCTAACTGCTGTATCAATCTTATTAGTTTAATAATGATAAAAAAATCTCAATAGTTTAATGAACTTTTTTTTACTGGAGTTTAATGAACTTTGTATTCATAGAAAGAATGAATCTATATCCAAAAATGTATTTCAGAGAGTAATTTAAGTACAACTTTTAATACATTTAAGGCAAATTGTTGATTCTGTAAAAAAAGGTCAATTACTGATAAAGAGAGCATTTAAAAAGAGAGTACTGATAGTTGCGAGAATTTTATGAATTATATTACTAGAGTGTGAGTATCAATCTCGATATGAATTATAATTAATTAAGCAAATCTATTTTAACAAATCACACATTTTTAAAGAGGAGAAAAATATTTAAGTGTGACTATCTTTAATCAATGATTTATTCTATAACTAGTTTAAATGGCCAAAATTTGTAAAAATGTATATTTTTAGGTTCTAATAAAAAGCTAAAAATTTATTATGATGGTTAGGAAAAAAAAAACGTAATAATAAAGATAAAAGAAAGTCTTCAAACGAAGAGCTTGAGAGATGAAGAATCTAACTGGCTACTGGCTAGGAGGCTCAACAACAAGGACAAGAAGTAAGAAAACAAAGGAGAGATTGCTTTAGAGATCAACACCTACAAGCTCAAGTCTAAAGTGAGAAAGAAGAGTAAAAAATGCACTTGATCCAATTTGAATAACAATGAGTCAATTATAAGCTTGTAATATGATTTATTTTTAGATTTTATTTAAGTATTTTGAATTGTTCTAATTAATTATAATAAATGAATTATTCTGATACTAAAGTTCAATTTTTCAACATTAGATTAGGTTTCTTTTGAATTTATTTTTAAGATATAATTTGAATTTTTACTTTTATTTCTTTAGAATTAGGTTTAGCCATTAATATTATTAAGAGGGAGACGCTAATTATTTTCTATAAATAGTCTTGTACTCTCTTGCATTTGGATAAATTTGAATAAGATTAGAATTACACTCTTTTTGTGAGTTTAAGAGTTATGTTTCGCTTTTTCTGGTTTCTTAGATTGAACCTTTCTTTGATCTTATAAAGGTTTCTATTATTTTTCATCTTTTCATTTTTGGTTTTAATTGTTTGTTCTAGTCCCATGCTTTAAATAATTTAAAGCTTTCATCCTTGGACAAGTTTCATCTATTCCTTTGTTTATATGTGCACCGTTTCCATAAAGCTTAATGCTTTGTTTGATTGAATGTGCCAGGATTAAGGAAGTTTGTTTCAAATCCTTATTGTTCTTTCCTCTTTAATTCCTTTAAACACGAATCAATCAAGGATGATCTATAAAAGCAATATGAATCTTAACTAGGATTATATCACATAATAAGCAATTAGCAAGGTTATTATCTTGAATGGGTATTTTAATATTTAACGGTAACTAATTAATAATGGTTGGGTTCTTAATGGTAACTGAAGGTGAGGACACGAAAAACGATGAAAACTTTGTGGATGCCAATTTTGCCTTCCCTTCAAAGTTTAGTTGCCAATACCTCTTTCAGATTCACGTTAGTTTCTTCTCCGCATTACGTTTCGCGTTTCGGTAATCGTTGCGTCAAAGAGGCACCACTCCTTAGAGTTGTAGTTGTTGCGCATTCGCCCTTCAGAAAAGCAAACGCACATGTTGATGAGTAACAGGGTGTTCATCAACCGATCCAAATCGATGCAAACTGCGGTAATTGAACCGAAAAACTAATAATCGAAACAATCGAAAAATTGAAAACCGAAAAAAAAATCGAAAATTTTCATTGGATTGGATCGGTTTTCAGATTAATTGGTGAAAACCGATCTAATCCAAACCGATCCAATTATAAACTTTACCTTACCTTTTACCTACTTGGACATATTTTCCATCATATTTTGTCCAATAAAAATTAGAAAATGTATTTATTTTTTGTCCAATTAATAACTACTTGTTCCTTATTTTGTCCAATGAACATGTTTGTCCAATGAAAATTAGAAAATGATGTTTGTTTTTGTCCAATGAATGTGTTTGTTTCTACTAGATATTCCTTATTTTGATAAAAATAAGTCTCATGAATTTTATTTTTAGACTTTTTAAAAAATCGAAAACCGATCCAATCCAAACCGAAAAAAATTGGATCGGATTGGATCGGATATGAAAAAAATTTTAAACCGAATGAATGATCAAATGACCAAATCGAAGAGATTGGATCAGATAGTTTTTTGCTTCAAAACTGATCCAATCCAGACCGCGAACACCCCTAATGAGTAAGGTCCATGGTGGTGGCTTGTGACTAATCGCAAGAGAGGGAAGGAGACTAAAGAAAGTAATGTTTTGGTGTGGAAGGTGTATGCTAAGAATATGTGGCTTATATTAATTTAAGGGCTCCTCAAATAGGTCATGGTAAACCACTTAAGATAGTCATTTACCCTAGGAAATGTTACCTACATATTTCTCTAGATAAAGATGAATAATTAAATTATATTGATATAATTTTGATAATTATTATATTATTTTATAATTTTTTATTGTATAAATTTTTCTTAAAATTTTTCGTTAAATTGAAAGCTTTTTCTTCTCATATATTATATATGTAAAATTTCATATTAATAAAAAATTATTTGCTAACTCGTTCATATAATTTAAAATCAATGTAATATAAACATTTTAAAATATATTAAAATATCGATCATTTGATAAATTTCTTATCATTATTCAATTTTGACAAAATTTTACACAAAAGATCTCAATAATATATAGATATAGTTCAATAATTGTATCAATAAAAATTAAATTTTATACCAAATTATAAAAATTATATAATAATTATCAAAATTATAGAAATGTAATTTGATTTTTTTCTAATATATACATGTATATAATCTGTCCAACAAACTATGACGTGTTAGTTGAAAACAAACATAATATTTTTTTTATTTCTCACTTTTATCATCTCTATCAGCTAGTCACACACTTTCTCTCGCTGTTTTTATTTTATTAACTGTGTTTCATGTATTGTCCGACACTAGTTTTTATAATGTTTTGTATATTATTTTGAGATGTCAAATCGTTTTTTTTTTCTTTGAAAAAGTAGAAACATTTGTAGTAAGAATAATCTCTACGTATAAAAAATCTGTCCAGTCAATTAGCACATGTTGACTGGACACAAAACATTTTATACTTCTCACTTTTATCATCTCTCTCGGCCAGTCACACTCTAGGTTTTTGGTTTTTTTTTAAACTGTGCTTCATGCACCGGTCTTACGCTAGCTTTTATAATATTCTGTATATTATTTTGAGATGTCAAATAGTTTTTTTTTTCTTTGAAAAAGTAGAAACATTTGTAGTAGGGATAATCCACGTCGCAATGCTTCCAAGAAGGAAGCTTGGGCATATGAGTAGCTTATAGGATATTGTCTTCGTACAAAAGAAGACTGTTTAAGTGTTAATGCTTATCCACCTTATCTCGTTCCAAAGGCACCAATTCTCCAATTATTCTCATTCCTCTTTATTGTCATAAAGCCCCACTGAGTTAAAAGTAAAACTTTCCACGAATGATCCATGGACATAGGTTAGATATGTTCTCATTTTCGTATTATTTTATTTTGAGGAAATCACACTCACCATAGTAAAAATTAGAGTAACATCTTATTTTTATACTTTATATGTATAATTTTTTTTATCCTGATCCAAAGTATTTTGATGTGGATTGACCTTTGCTTGAGACTAGTGATCCTTTCGATAAACTGCTATAATTTAGGACTTTAGGTAATGATGGGCTGTGATAACGAGCTATCCGAAAGATGAAGTGATACACTCATTTTAGTATTCAGGCTAAATCATTAAGCTCTTATAAAACGAGAAAATATACTTAAAAAATAAAGTGTACAAACAAAAAATTGTTCATTACAAAATAAACTGTTGATATTCACAAGAATTACAACACAAGACAAGAAATATTTTAGCAAAGTAACAGAAACGAAAACGAGAAGAATGTACTTATCAAGGGAAGAGTTCAAATATTTATAGGTGCAAGTAGTTAACAGAGTTGTAAGTACTTTATTTTCCTTCCATATTCGGATCAAATTATTTATAAAAATTTAATAATTATGTATTAACAGTGTAAAATAATTATACAATATTAACCAATCACAAATCACTTAAGTATGACAGTTAAATAAATTATTATAAAAATCAATAAATTTAATAATAATAATATAAAATAATTTTAATATAACTTATTTTCTCTATTTATAATGGGTTCAATTTTCAAATTCATCCATATAAAAGTATAAGAATCTTGATTATAATTAAAAGAGATTGAAATATATTTTTCCTTGATAAAATATGTACTTTTCAAGGAAGAATTTAACCCAAAAAGTATGCTTATTGCAATTTAAGTTATATCTTATCAGCTTATTGCAAACTTGCAGCTTAGATAGTATGTTTTCTACTAACCATAATATCAACAACAAAAATTCAAAAACAATAATAGTATGTTCGATCTCATATGACAAGAACCATGTAAACACCGTCACAAACAGTCATAGACCAGGTTTCGCAAATTAATTTAAAAGCTTTCTGATAAGTCTATGAACAGCATATATTTTCACATTTGAGGTAGCAGCCAACCATAATAAGTACGGCCTTTAATCCTTCAACTGGATAAATCACATTTTAGATCCTTTTCAGAACCAAAGGTGAGTCTGAACCGTTCATTCAAGTAGTCTCCACTACGTATTGGAGAGAATCTGCAGCAAACATTGACAAAAGTTCATAGCATCTTGCGTGTAAAAGCAAAATTTAAGAAATGTAGGCATGTAAGCTTTTAATAAAGACCTCCACCAGAGGAGTTATATTTGTCTGCTTTGTCTATTTTCTTGTTAGTCTGTTAGTGGGATTTCATCTCGGGACCTCTCTCTCTATTCTTCCTTCAACCATCTTGTCAAGGCCAACCTTATAACTCTATAGTACTCCACTCTTTCTTTCAGAATTTATTTTTTAACCACTTTCAGCGCAAAAATCTTTGAGTTTAATTTACACTCTCAATTAATAAAAAAATCAAAATAGGTATAACTTTTACATAAAAACTTTTCTAAAAGTCAAAAGTCAATAGATTTAGTATGCATGACAATAACAATGTAAAAAAATTACAATCTCAGCACTCGTTCCCGCAGCTAAATAAGGAATTTGCACAGAAGGAGTTGCTATTGCTGTTGAATCCCCAGCTAATCTTAGTGCTACAGAACCAGTAGCAAGACGCAAGGTTTAGAATCCACTAAGGGAACTGGCAAGGATGGGAATGAGGATGGCATAAAATCATCTCTTTTTTTTTTTTTAATAAAATATTTTTTACATTATAACTTAATTAACTTTGAACAAACTGTTAGCTCAAGGGTTATAATTTTTTAATAATGTGAATAATTGAATGATAAAATAAAAAACTTTAGTCAACGTTTATTTTGCTCTATCTAAATTGAACTCTCTTCCACCCTCCCCTCTTTTTTTTGAAAATCTTTTTTTTTATTACATCTTAGTTTCAGTCACTAGTGAAGAAAAAAAACCAACTGGAGAACAATTTTTTTTTCTACCTGGGAGGAGATGATTCACTGCAGCAACTTTCAAAACACTCCACCACACAGTCTGAGGCCGGGTCAAAGAAGAATGCCACCTACAAAATTGCAAAATATCATTCATATTTTAATCATGCCAACAAACCAGAAGACTTCATCAAAATGCAATTATAAAGAAGCTGAATTTGTAATGTAATAGGTAGAAAGAACATTCTCACCATCTATGACATCAGACAGCTTCCTTGTTCCATTTTTTTAAGATATAACTTAAAAATTAAGACTCTTTGAAAAGATATTATCAACTTCTGTCAGATACAGTATTTCAGTAGATAAAGGATATCCTATCTCTAACTACCTCCTTCAGTAATATCCATGCAAAAAAAACTATTTTAAGTTCAAATTTCTTCATTTTAAGTCATGTTGTGGCCGAGTAGCACCTTGATCAACCCAAATGACATAGACAGAAGCTTTATCTAGACGTGTCATCTAGCATTATACTAACTTCCAAAACCATTGATATTTAAGGATAACGCACACAAAATATTTAATTTAAAATACTTTTATTTAATATAAGATGTAAATGTAATTTGCTTTTTTGTTGAAGTGCTTTTTAAATAGGTTGAAGGTATATAAAGATTAAATTTAGTTATTTTATATAGGAATGTATGTGGGGAAAAACAATTAATGAGACTTAAAAACTTGAATAGTTTTAGAATAAAAAGAAGAGAAAATAGAGGCTTCACTAACAGTGTATACGCTATCATCCAACTGACCAGATAGGTAAGTTTATTAATTTTTATAATAATTACTTTAAAATTCATACCTATCATGATTTTTTATTAATTAATAATGTAAAAATTTATACTAACAGTGTATAGAAATCAAAGTCTAAAAAGAAAAGACAAAAGCATAAATAATTTGAAACAGAGGTATTAATTAATATTATTTGGAGAAACCACGAAATATCCCCACAAGTCACCATAATAATTATGATAGTTTACCCATAGCATGAACCTTTTTGTCATCAGAATTTGCATGTGAATTTTTCACCCCTCCCCTATGTGTGTGTATGAGATAGTGTGGGTCGCAAGCTCTGTCACCTATGTCTTAAAACTTACTCGACCCATAGAGCTTGTGGGATTACGCAAATATTTATTCTTCAATTTCTAAGTCCAATAATGAGTATTCTAATCCAATCTTATCCATACTTCTTTTTGGTTGGTATGAAGAAAAATATAAAGGTATAAATTCCATCTATTCTTTCCTACCCTTGAAATAAAAAGCCATTCACAAGTTATCATTCAAGACAAAAACAACAATAACACATTAAAGCAACTGAGGAAGTGGTTAGCAATTACGGAATAACGTTTTTTTTCCTGTTGGCATAACCCTGTGAAGTGTTGACCTGCAAGTGTAATGACAAAAGCTGAGAATGATATGTACCAGTGTGGCAGTAGACTAAGACATTGCTTAATATATATAAAATATCGATTGCAAAGTTGCTCAATCAACAGCTGTAATTATTAAAAAAAAAACAAAAGAAATAGCACTTGTTGGATGATGGATACCTGTATAAACAATTTGTCCACCTCTCCATCATGTCTCCAATGTTCACTATTAATGCCCTACAGATACAAACCGAAAACACCTAACACTAGGAAAGAAGAGCAGATAAAGTGCATAATTTTTAATGGAGCTTTAGTCTAGAATCTCTAGATGATATAATGCAGTTGTGATTTAAATAGCTTAAAAGTAGTAATATATTATCTATAAAAACTTCTTAATCAAGAACTCACCCTTCTACATGAGGCACATCCTCCCAGACTTGAGGTTGGTTGACCTTATCCTTGCAGATCTATAAATGTAAAATCACAAGCCTTTAATTAAATGAAATTATGAATTCTAAATATTAAATAGAAATTATAGATCAATAACAATATGATAGATCATAGAGCTCAAATGAATAAGGTATATGTCAGAAAGGAAGCATGAAGTGAGGTGTATGACAGGTAAAATTAAGGGGAGAACAAATGGTGTTTCAAGAAGTGAGAAAGGAAATGATGGGAGATGAGGCTGTTAAAAACAAACTGAACAGGTGGTGGTCCACAAATGGAAAGGAAGATTCAACATGCATGAGGAAAGAGGGAAGACTTGTACAGTTAAAGGGCCCAGGAGTATCAGGTCCTGAGATTGTTTCCTTTGCCATTATTTTTTCTTTCATTTGTTTCTACTCATTCTGTTCTGCAATTGGAATCCTGACACAGGGAGATAGTATCCCCTGCCTGTAAGGAGCTCAACTCCGTTTCGTCTCTCTAATGCCAGGGACATGCCATAATAATAGAACAGAAAGTATACTATAGGGAAGAAGAGAACCTGCAGTCCAGGAACACCGTCAGTCATTAGGAGAGTGATCATGCCATAATCTGAATGAGGAGAGGCACCACATATCTGCTCATCAGATCCCAATTCACCTAATGTATTTGGAAGGCATATTAACCACAATAAAAGGTTACACGGTATAATCAGTTTGAAAACCTAGTCCCTACTAATAAAACAGCAGAAAGAACTTTAGAATATGATATAAAACACAAACTATAATTGCCACCAGAATAGCAGTTTTTTACTCAAATCTAGCTACCACTCAGCAACTAGCAAAAGGAGTATTTGCAAAAATAAACAAGCAGAAAATACATACAAATATACCATACATTTCATTATATGGACTACTGCCACATTCATGGGCATTATAGCTCAGGCCTATAAATCAATACTTGAAAATAAAGAAATTATGTTCCCTTGTCCAACATCAAGATTGAACAGGAGGAAATAACAGTAAATAAAGATAAATTTTTTGGTGTGATAACAAAACAGACATAAATTTGTGGATATGGTTCTTTGTGCTTGCGTAAAAATGTCCAGAAGAGAGAAAAGAAAAAGAATGCTAAACCTGGATAGTGCAGAAGGCGAAGAAAAGCTGCTGGTTTGTTCAAGGCCCCTATCTTCTCAAAGTAATCTTCTTCCAGATTCAAGGACATGGCAATCAGAGACAGCAGACTTTTTCCAGCAGCCCTGGGAAAGATAAGAATAATATGTAAATTCTAAATTTTACAACTAAAGAAAACATGCATATTCGGCCATACTTTCCTTCAGCATAAAGCACACAAACTCACAATGAAAAGATGCATGAATAAAGTTCTCAATAAATACTCAGGCCACAAACCCCTCTGTGTCTTATAGATTAGTTAAATTCACAGAGAAAATCAATATGCTATTGACACTGTTTGTAACTAAACCTAAAAGAACAACAGATGTTGCAATTTTATATTTTCTGGTAAATAACAACTTAAACTTACAGTACACATTTGATAACATGGAATAGAAAAACACATTGACAGGCTAATGAAACTCACAGTAGTTTCCAATATAAGGATTCCATTGTAGATCTCCAGTTTGGCAGTAATTCTGAAGTGTCCTTGCCAGAAAAACATCTCAAGTCAAGGCTTGTGTAAAAACAAACCACCCACAAATTAGAATACAACACCTATTCCTAATGAAATGAATGCAAAGGAAAGCCATACCTTCAGAAGGCCATTGATTCAGATGAGCAATAGAGGTATCTTCTATAGAACCAATGTAATAGGTCTCTTTTGGATCACCTGTTAATAAGGAACGATCAAAATATTTCTGTCATTCTAGAAGATAAATAGTTGCATAAGGACATACACGGTTTTCTTTCAGCATTGGTCACACACATACCATATATCATTGCTAGTCATTGATATGTGTTGGAGGAAGCCTCATTACTTAGTTGGGTTGGCATAATTGAGTTTAAATGAAATTGATTTTGTAAAATTAATTTAGGAGTGAGTAATTTATGTCTGAATAAAACTCAACTAAACATGTCACCCCTTTTGTTTTAACTTTAAAAGCAAACTGAATGTAAACAAACTTATTTAATGCAAAAGCTAATAAAGCTACTTCAAGTCAAAATTAAATTTTGACCCATAATTAATTGGAACATACTTCTCATACATCTACTTTTTCTTCCATCGCATTTCCACCCCATTTTATATCTGTCTCTTGTTTTATCACATCACCTATCACATTCATTATTTTCTCTTTACTATCTATCTCTTATTTCCACACACTTTTGGGGTGTACGAATATCATCACTCCAATCAATTCTTCAATGTAAAACCAATAAAAAGAATATGATTATGTATGATCCAACCTGAATCCAAACAAGCAAAGTGCCAAAAGGATGAATACTTTTTTTCTCCCTTTGAGCACAATATTTCCATTCTTGATCATACATTTGACTTTAGTATTTCCTTCAAGACAAAAGAAAGAAAGAAAATAAGAATACCTTTGGAGAGTGAAGTAGGATCAAGAGTCTCAGCATAGAGAGGGGTGTAGCCTCTATATTCCTTGCGGGCCAGGCCCATTTTGCGTTGGACCGGAAGCGAGAAGAACTTGCCACTTTGGTCGAACACTTTGCTCACAAAATCGGTGTCCACCCCATGGTTCACAAGGTAAAAGAAACCATATTCCACGCATGCCTATTCATAGTTACCAATAATTCATTAACATTTAACACACACATGAAATTCGTGTCATAATCTTTGGCTTGTGAGAAAGAAAAGCAGAGAATAGAAGGAAGTGAGTTGAAAACCTGACGAATGGAATTGGCTGTGGAAAGACGATGGGGAGAAGAGAGGTCTATGATTGGAAGACTCAACGTCGCAGCCATTTTCGGTTCAACTCAAAACTTTGCTGTCCCTTCGATTTAGCTTCAGCTTGGCTTCTGCTACTATAATTCTATAACTAGTTACTTTCCATTATTGGAAGATACTGAGGATAATAATATATCATACGAAAGAAATCAAGGGGTGGCAACCGCTAAATCTTCTATTTTTTGTTTTATACCAGGGGCAATTAACACTACAATTTTAAATGTGATTATCTTTGAAAATCAACAATTCAACAATAAGAATGTGTTTGAAATTAAAAAAAAAACGATAGAATTAATATTGCAAACATAATATTTAACATGTGTTATTTATTTAATGTGATTTATCTCAAAATAATTATCTCCGTACCTAACTAGAAGACATATAGTTTATTAATTTAAAAAATTAATTAATTTAGTTATTAACATTATTAAATTTGTTTATAATTATAATATTTTTTTAAAATTTATCCTTAGTTTTAATAAAAATCTATTTATCTTCTTTAATTTTTATAAGAGAGAAAAAGAGATAGTTTAGAATATTTTAATTAAAAATATAATTAATGCATAAAAAATAAAATAAAATCTTATAAGAAAGAAAAAAAAGTTTGTTCACTATGTCTTATATCACACAAAAGAAATCAAGGGGTGGCAACTGCCAAATCTTCTATTTTGATTTTCCTCTCTATACAATTGACATATATTATTATTATTATTTACACGATATTAGTTTGTAGTGTTATTTTTATTACACATTAATTTAAAAATACAAAAATATAATATAGTAATATATAATAGCATTATATTGTTGTCATCATTCCCTGACACACTCGTGATTCACGAGGGATGTTTATACTATTATTTTTATTTCCATGTTCATTTTTTTTTATTTGTTAAGAAGACAAAGCAACCCACATCAATGGAGGTTGGGTGAGTAGTGGTAGGAATTAGTCTTCATAGTGTTTACATTGCTAACATTGCTAATAATTTCTCGAATGAGATTGTTTAAAAAAAATTGTGAGAAATAAAATTGTTAAAATTATAAAGTAAAAGTCTTTAATTAAGAAGTAGAATCAAACATTCAAAATTATAGATTCTTATAAGTAATCCTAAAATAAATATAAGCCATAGACTATCGTATTATTTATTTGATTGAAATGATAATAAAAAATAGACAATTCTCTTTGAACGTCTCTTTTTATTTTTTATTTTTTATAACCTGGATGTAAAATATTGTTTCCTCTATTCCTTTTTTTTATCTAGGTCAATCCAAAATATAAAATTACATTTCGAAATGTTTTTTTTTTCTTTTAGAATAACCAATTCGAAAGAGTGAAGGAAGCAATCAACACCTTCCCACTCGTACTAAAAAATCATTCATCCTTTGTTTTACAACAGTATAAATTAAAGGGCTACTAAGTAATTTTCATTTCACTTTATTTTGTTTTAACTTTGAAAATGAAAATTACCCCTTTTCACTTCCCACTTTTCTCTTTTTTTTTTTTACCGCAGTAATTTCTCTTTTTTCAGATTCTATTCACCATTTCATCTTCTCCAAATCATCTCTTAATTTGACAAATCTCGTTTTAGTTAAAAAGGCGCCTCTGCCATGGTGTATTACGAACAAGCTGTCTGATTGTATGAACTATTAATCCCGTTAAGAATTGATTGTTGCAGTGATGAGTATGACTGTCATTTAATTTGTCAAGTGATGATTTTGTGAGAAGTTTTCATCCCTGCTTGTGTTATAACAACAATATTAAGCCACTTATAAGTTTGAACATGAAAATGATTAGATATCTACGACTCCAATATAAATTTTGGCATGAAAAATGAACCTGGGCCTTTCTCAAATTGTGAAACAATTCCACTTTTTGGATCTTAAAATACCTGTGGCAAAAACTAATTAACTTGCTAAATGGCAGACCTTGAACCTCTTAGAAGATAAAGCCAAATCTATCCAAATTTCTGATTGTAAAAATTGTTGGTCGCAAACCCTGAGCCTTTTAGAAGTAGATGTGCAAGTGCAACTATGGATTTTTTGGGACGATGGGAGAGAGAAAAAGGAATTTTAAATTATCTGTATTTTTCAAAAATTAAAATTATATAATTCTCCTTCAACTTAGGCTACTCTAATTATTTGTATTTGTATTTCTTTTCCATTATTTTAATAGTTACCAACTAATTTTAATTTTTTTTTAAAATCTTCCATTTTCGTGTATTTCTCTTGAACCAAACTACCTCCTATTTCTTACATTTTCCCCTTCTTTTTTCTTTCCTTCTCACAACCAAACAATCTCTAACAAAGTAAACGTGACATGAGACAAAATCTTTTTATTTTCATATACTTATGCAACTACCTTCAAGTTATCATTTTGGCGAGAAAGAACTTTAAAAAGGTGTTAGACACGAAGGAGTCTATGATGAAGTATCTATTTAAGTGTATTTGGTTGGATTGATTTGTTGCTGGGAAAGGCAAGGACAAAAAAAAAGAATGAAAAGGTGAAATCTCCGTCGATTTTGGTTGTGAAGAAATGTTATGGAAAGTTTTAAAATTAACGTGAGTGCCAATAGGAAAACATTTTTTTGCTGATATGCAAAGAAACACAAAGAAAAGAGATGCATATTATTTTTTATGTCACGTCTCATTTTTACATCGATAATTGATTTACACAACCCATATAATGGATTAAGTGTATAGCATAATCCATTATGGGTGTATACAAAACAAAAAAAGAGCCTCTTACTTTTCAAGCTCCCACAACACACCACACGTGCCACCACTATTGGTTCATGTTCCTCATATCTGTAGCGTTCAACAGATACGATCCAATCCAATGCCCAAGCTTAGCAACCCGTTCCCCGCTATCTCTTTACAAACCAATAATAATAACATTTTAATAGTAATAACAATAATATTAATAATTTCTCTCCTTTTTCCATACCTATCAAATCACTTAAATTCAAATACTTTTTTTCCTTTTCTATTCTCTTTCTATTATATTTTTTTTTCATTCCACTTTCGACACAATCAAACATAATGAAAAATTCACCGTCGTATATAATAAATATAGGACGGTTGAGATTAATTATCGGATACCTGAAGTGTAATTTTTAAATATTGGATATTAGTCCTAATATAAAATAGATGTTTTGGGTTTATTTGGAAAAAAAATAATATTCAGTGCTCGTAAGTCATAGCAGGCAAAAAAAAAAATTGTCGAAAGCATGTTCAAGGAATTTTTCATCCAAAAAATACAAAAAAATAAAAAGTTATCTGAATAATTATACAAATTATTATTCAATGTGAGAAATTGGTTTTCCCCATACTAATTTCTCACCTATATTATTTTTTCAGCATTCCATTGTGAAATCGATTCCCTTCACAATGTCTTTTTTTTTCTTTTTGAAAGTACCTTACTATATCGGTTTTTCAAGAACCGATGTCATAATACGTTTTTTAAAAGGCAATTCACAAAGTTCTTTATTTATTTATTTGAGTTTTTTTGTTTTAATTTTTTAAAAATTAATTTTTTTTTGTTTTAATTTTTTAATTTCACTATGTTATATATATTAAATTATAAAAAATAGAATTTATGTAGAGTAGCATTTAAGAAAAAGGTATGTATTTAAATACTTAATATAAATATAATTTAGTTTAACATTTATGAAAAAGGCATATTAAGTGATCTAATAATTTTACCAAAACAAATTAAATAAATAAAACATGTTCAATTTTGATAGTTTTCGTTGGTGTAAAACTATGAGTACATAAATATGAATTAATCTACAATAGTATTTAAAAAAATAATTATGAAACCAAACAATTTTCCTGCTTTGTCATCCATCTCAATATTTATTTTCCCAAATCATTAGTACATAAACAATGATCCAAAAAATAAAACAACATTACACATGAGATAAAACAACATTACACATAAAAAGAATATTACACATAAAATTTCTAAAACATACATAATCAGTATCATAAAAAACAAACATAAATGCTAAAACCATTGGAGAAACACACTTGATGACATGTTGACGCACGAAACACATACTGCTTGACAAGAGATCAATTCTCCTTTTGCATAAAATATTAACAAACATATGAGTATACAATGCAAATTTGTGAATACCAAAATTATTGATAATCTAAAATTCAAAAACATTACTTGACAAACATTGTGTATTATAATATTCAAATAACATTTGGAGTGAGGAGGAAAGAGACAAAACACAACTGCATGTAGAGTAGACCATTTAGTTCAATAAAAAATATACTTTATACGACATAGAAAGTAAGAAATAAACAAGAGTAAAAACTTACGTCTCGTATAACTAAGATCAATGTTAATCTCCGTCATATATGGGTTAAAATCTTGACCTTTTATGATTGTTTGTTTCATAGTGGCATCAATAGTCCCTGTAGGATCCTGAAATTAAAGCTCTCATGAATAAATATCCGAAAAATAGTAATGTAATTGTTAGAGAGCGAAATAAAGTTTACTATCTTGAGCATAACTCTCATGTCGTCAAAATCGTTTGGGGTACAACTTCTAACAATGATGACCATTAAAGGTACATGATCAAAAGTATAATCAATGGACCCTAACGGTGTCCCGTGAGGTTTGTCATCAACATTTGTCAATCCTACAATTATATGAATTTCACAATCAATTGAATGTTTGGGTGTATCAAATACAATAAATATTTTTCGATAACTGACATTGTGATCGAACGAAATCTAAAACATATAACCATGAATTTTTGTTAAACTCACGTTGGGATACTTGGTGGGTGCACATTATGAATTCTTGAGTTGGGAGTGACTCCCTATATTATCAATTCATCATGGTAGCTTGTACGACTCCAGCCGGATCAAGAATAAGTGTTGTTGAACTAGAGGATGACAAATTAGAAAGGCGAACAAAGGATGAGAGGTCTAAGTCATTAATGTCGAGAAACTTCCATGGATTATTGTCCATGATGAATGAGACTTTGTGAGAAATTTTATTTTATCATCAACTTAAATATTTTCTAATTTAAAAAATGACTTTTAAAATTTTATGCAATGCTAATCTCTTCTCAGTAATTCAAAACACTTGCTATGTATAAATATGATAAGTGATATCATTTGATAGGAAAAAATATTTAATAAACATTCACAATGTTATTATTAGACATCTAGGGAGAGAGAAATAATTATAAACATATAAGTTTTATAGGATTTATGATATGATAATAAAAGAAACATGTAAAAAAATAAAATATGTTACTAAGTATGTTAAAAAATGTAATGATTGAGTTTGATTTATTATTGGCTATAGATTTTAGTTTTAACTTTGATTTAATTTATTTAAAAGTTTAATTTGATCTATTAATTAATTTAAAGATCTATTTTATATTCAAGTTTTTATATAATTCTAGATAAATTATATTTTTTATGAATTAATATATATACATTAGTAAACTAAAAAAAATTAAACAAATTAAAACAAAAAAATATATATATTTTTTTAAAAATATTTCACAAAAATTTTTAGAAAAACCCTCAAATAAGTAAAAAAATAATTAAAAAATGAAGGAAAAAAACACATTCTAACTTGTGTTTTAAAAAAAATGTCTTACTACATCAGTTAACATTGTTTATGAAAAAAACATTGTGAAACCAATTTCACAACTTAAAAAAATGGAAAAAAATCACGGTGGGGAAATCGATTTCTCACCTAGCATAATGATTTATATCATTTATGTAAATAATTTTTGAGTTGTATTATTTGAATAATTTTTTTTATATTATTAGGGTGAAAAATTTCATGTTGCGGAGGAGAAATGAAAATCAGTATGAACCTTTGAGTCTCTCATTCTCTCTTAATATCTTAGCCTTTCCTTCTTATCTCAATTTCTTGGTTCTTATATTTGAATTTGTATTATTTTTGTGCATTTGAACTAATGTGAAAAGAGGAAATGATTGTCATAGTGATACAGTTGTGGTTTGGTGATTCTGATCCAATTTGATTTAATTTTTAGATAAAAAATTGTGATTGTTATGTGATCTGATTTAATTTTTAAATTAAAAATTATCTGAATTAAATATAAAATTAATATGTGGTTTGCTTTTAATATAACATCAAATTTGAACAAAACTAAATGAATTGCTATGGTTTAATTCGATTCAGTTCGACAGCTTTTTATATTTTAATATACCATCCTAATTTATAATCTATCAACTAAACCTTTATAACTATTATGCTATATTATTTTTTATTAATTTTTTTAATATACCATCTTAATTGAAAATTATTATTTTCACTTCTATTTAACATTAATATGATATTACCAACTCTTTTTATAACATAATAATAATTTGTACATTACTGTATATTTAACACTATTAGTACATCCTTTTTAACATATAAAAGTAAAATGTAAATCTTGATTATCAAACAAAATAATAATAATAATAATTATAATAATAATAAATTATTTAATACTTGTTATTGATTACAATAATAAAAAATAATATAATTGCAATATGTGATTTGTTCGATTTGACTCATTTTTTATAATAAGATTCGAAAATTAAACCAAACCACAAAAAGTATGCGGTCTTTAAATTTTTTGGTTTTAAGGGTTTTTCGATTTAAGCACTTTTCCTTTGTTTTTATCAGTTTGACGGTTTACAAACAATTTGCTTTGGTTTTGAACACAACTAATGTCACTACTACCCGACTTGTACATGGAGTCACAAATGGATGTACCACTTTACTCCAAAATCGACTGACCTGGTGGGAAGAATAAATTGGGAGCCAAAGAAGTACCAATTAACTCCCAAGATAGGTCGACCCAATGAAAGAGAATTAGTTGGGTGTCAAATAAAAAATCTCAAATATCTCTTATTAATACAAAAAAAAAGTAGCTACACTGAAAACTTGATTAAAATCCAAAAATAACAATTTTTTGTTGTGTAGACCAAAAATATTTTTCATTGGAGATAATCCTGATGGAGCTGGGTAGGAGCATTATGAGTGATAAAACTTTTAGCCAGTACTATTGGTGACGATTTCTTCAAACATTTAACCTAGTTGCATATTCAAAACTCAAATTGGAGATCTTTATTTATTTGAAAACAACTCCACATCAATTGATTTACATGTTTGTGATAAAATAAAAATCAATTTGTTATTTTTTAATATACATGGAGGAATAGAAAAAAAAAACAACACAAAAACTAAACGAAACTAAGTTACTGAATGCTATCGAAGAAAAGCGATAATAAAATTGAACAATATGGAATGTAGTCTTACTGGAAATTACTCAAATAAAAAAAAGGGAACAGTCTCTGAAGCCTAAGTTAGGCATGAAAGTTATCCTTTGTTTCCCTTCATTTTTTATTCAAATTTATTGGTCCAAGTATGCCATATGGAGGAGGTTTATAAATGTTAATTCTATCAAAATTAACACTTCGAAATACACATCATTACCTTAAATCAAACTCAACTAGTAGCCATGCCTTCACGTTAATCGCGTACCAACTCATAACTGTACAAAACGTCAAAACCCCAATAAACAGGACCTCCAAAAGCACAAACAAGATCAATCAACAAGAATGACAATTCCAAAAACATATAAACATGTGAAATTGTTTTTTTCTTCTAAAGAATGTGTAATTGTCTTTGACACAATATATCATAGTTTTTTGAAATTTGCATAAAATAAGCGAGTTAGGGGAAACAAACATTTTTTAAATACTCAGGCTTATACAAATGACTAAATTAAACAGATTTTGTTTTAAGAAACGGAAAAATCCGAGTTTGTAATGCATAGTTCGATTGTGTATATATTGAATATCTGTTAAAAAACAATTTAAATTTCCAATTTCAAATATATAAGATATTGCTTATGAAAATGATATGAATATCTCACACTTAACCAAGAGGGGAGGTGAATTGGTTAAACCTTGGTAAATTAAAAATTCTTTAATCAAAATCAGTTCCTAGGATCTTTATCACTTTTCAATACCAAGAAACTTTATTCAATCAAGTAGCTCAGCCCCAAGGAATTCAATGAATCAAAACTTATATAATTGGTCAAGCAATTTAATCAAGAACACAATGAATATAGTGAGTTAAGGGATAGAGAAGCAAGACACAATCAGATTTATACTGGTTCACTTCAACACTAGAAGTTACATCCAGTTTTCTTCCAACCAACACTAGGTTAGAGTTCCACTATTATAATTTTCAGTTCTTACAATCAATTACAATGTCTCCCTTTATCAACCCTAGATAAAGTATAGAAATCTAAAATCCTATTAGATTCTAAGAGACAAGAACCTGAGAACACTACTCAGTTCTTTCACCTAGAGAACCCTACTCTAGATATATGCAAGAACTCAATTACAATAGCCAATTCACAAAGAAAAATCAAAACGAAAATTACAACCAGATTAAGGAGAGAAACAACCTGATGATCCAATGATGCAATGTAAAATGAAGTTATCAGCTCAGGTTGAATGATTACAAATCAAATAGTACAGCTTTCCTTAATCTTGAAAAGGTTTCAAGCTCCAAGAATGACTCAAACACTCATGATTAAATCACAATGGAGCAAAAAAGAATTTATCCCTTAGAAAACACTTAAGAATGCTCACAAGACTGTTTAAGCTCAAAAAATACAAATGGGTAATGTTCCACAAAGTTAGAAAAGCAGCTGAGCCATAGTTCTATTTATAATAGATATTTATAACTGCTTGTAATCGATTAAATCACCATTTTAGTCGATTAAAACACTTATGTAATCGATTAAGTCACCACTTTAATCGATTAAAGTGTTCATGAGTTTTCTGGGTTTGAGCAACGAGCAAATTAATCGATTAATACGAGTTGTAATCGATTATTCCAATAGCACTGTGTTTTCTAAAAGACTTGAGTAATCGATTACGAAATGTGGTAATCGATTATTCTAGTGCAGCATGATTTTCTCAAACGTTGTGTAATCGATTACGAATTCTGGTAATCGATTCGTAATCGATTATTCCAGTAAAACTTGCTTTTCTTAAAGGCTATGTAATCGATTACGAGAAATGGTAATCGATTATGGCAATGCAATCTTAAAATCATATATAGCCATGTAATCAATTACTACCTATTAATAATCGATTAAAAAATTCAACAAGACAGTTTTCATGAAAACGAAGGTCAAATAATCGATTATTCCAATAGGTAATCGATTATATTGTGCTTGAAAGCTTTCCAGAATTGACTAAGAACAAAATAATCGATTATGAACTTTAAGGTAATCGATTACATCAGTGTAAAATGCATTTTTCCAAAAACCTTTGAATCAGTTTAAAAAACTTAGTCAAATTGCCAAAGTCTTGTGATTTTTATGAAACCAATTAAGTTAATTATGGATTAAATGAATGCAATGCACTTGGATCACCAGAATTGCTTTTCTCTTACACTTTTCACACTAAATTATCTTCAAGGCATCCATTGCATGTTGAAAGCTCAAAATCAATGCTTGAATCAAAGTTCCTTTGCATTCTTTAAGTAGCTCCCCCTGAATCCAACAACTTAGATTAAAAAGATTATTATCTTATCTTTAAGATATTAATTATATTTAAAGATATCATAAAAAATTAAGAATTTATTACTTCATATTAAATTTATAAATAGATAGATTTTCATGAGATGGAAAGAACCTCTAACCTCATGAGAAAATCATTACCTTAAGTGAAAGAAATGTTTTAATCAAGTTAAAATAAATAAATTCGTGTTATGGATGTAGCATAAGGAGTTTCTGTTTTTTTTTTTTTTATGGTGTTGCCCTTTTAATTTTATGGTGTATTTTCTTATCATTATATGTAAAGGAATGCATTTTTTTTCAACTATATCAATATATCATGTTCAAGGTTAGTTATTTTTGGTCATTTTATTATGATGCATGTGTATCTTGGTTCCTGAATAACTTTGTGATAAAATGTAGTCTTTCAATTTTTAATTATTACAATCAAGTTTTTTTTTTTACTTAAAATCCTTAAATTTGTACTTTTCCCTTGAATAAGTAAAGGTGCTGAGTGAATTTGAGATATAAAATGATTTGAAAAGGCTTAAAAGTTAAAAGTAAAATATTAATAATTTTAAAAGATTTTATAAGTGAGAGATAGCTGTTTCAAAGATTAGATTTTTTTAAATTTTATATTTCTAAGAAAAGTATGATATTTTGACTCAATGAATGATTTGCTTTGACATTGAGGTCAACTCTTGTTGTCGCCAGGACAATTCCAATTTCATAGGGTGTCAAGTTCGGATCCGGTAGAAGAGCATGAAAAAATAAAACTCTTGTTGGCTAAATGAGAACTTTAGAATCATTTAACAGGCAGAATCCATGAAAAGTTTGAGAACAATATGAGAAATGAAAATTATACATAGATAACAAAAAATAGGTAAATTTTATTATAACAATTAAAAATTAAAATTTTTATTATAATAATTAAACATATTTATGGAAATATTATAATCATTATTAAAATATTATAATTAAATAATCATTTAATGTATTTTTAACATATTTTTATTACTAATTGAAAATTAAAACTTTATAGTTGTTGTCTTATTTAATGACTAATGATTATCTCTCTTATTTTATATATATTTTTTATAATTTTTATAAGTATTAAATAATGTGTTACTAATTAATATTATGTTCAAGTAGAATTAGGTCAAAATTTTACTAAATATGTTTTTAGTTCTTTAAATTTGAGACTCTTTTTATTTTGATTTCTCAATTAAAAATTTAACTTTTTAATCTTTCCAATTTACACAATATGATTTTTAGTTCCCTTGAATGAATTTGAGAAACTAAAAAAAATAATCCTATAAAATGAAGTTGAGGGACTAAAATTAAAATTTTGTGAAGTTGAGAGACTAAAAATAGTAAATTTTTAATTAAGAAACTAAATCAAAATGTCTCAAATTGAGAGGCTAAAAACACACATGAGTGAATCTTTTAAGTAAAATATTGGATTTAAATTTTGTGAATATAAAAAATTCTCAGTAAAAATGATTAATCACATTTTTAGTAAAAAAAAGAATAGATATTTTACACTTATAAGATAGTAAAAAAAAAAAGGTATTTATGAATATTTGGA
Organism: Glycine latifolia; assembly: GCA_013407115.1. NCBI lineage: Eukaryota > Viridiplantae > Streptophyta > Magnoliopsida > Fabales > Fabaceae > Glycine > Glycine latifolia. The sequence goes on along the minus strand of CM023947.1, from coordinate 23,666,837 downwards.
TAAAATTTTGTCAAAAGATCAAATTCGTTCATTTCTACTACCATTAATCTTGTTTTGTTTTTTTTTTAGGTCACAGGAACGTTGCGGTTAGGAGAAAATGGTTTATATAAGAGTGGGAGAGCGGGCGGTACCCAGCACTCCAGTGGGCCGTGGAATTGGGATTGGGACCCTAAAATCCAAATTGGGAGAATGGAGAAGAAGGAAGGGTAGTAAAGAGAAAGACAAAGGGTAAAAATGCCAAGAGCCATAAGAATTTAAGTAGCAGCACAACACAAAGAAAGAAAGAAAGAACCAAACCAACTCTCTCTAAATTTCCATACCACACTCCTTCCTCCACCTAGAGCTGCGCAGCTTCTTCACTCTCTCTCATTCTCTACGACGCCGTTTCCTAGCGACCCTTCGTCGAGCTTCCGAAGCTACTCAGAGAGATATATATATATATATATATATATTTATATATATATATATTGTTTTGTGCTTTCTCAATGGCCACTGCACCGGCACCGGCTCCGGTGAAGTCGCAGCCTCTGCACAACTTCGCCCTCCCCTTCTTGAAATGGGGTGCCATCGGCAAGAACAACACCACCAACGCCGCCCACCACCACCGCTTCCGCCGCCCCTCCGATCACGCCTCCGAGCCCGACTCCTCCGAGCCCGACTCCCGCCCTCACCGCCTCGGATCCAGAACCGCGCGCAACCGGTTCTCACTCCCCCTCAAACCACCACAACCACCACCGCTGCCACCACCACAACCACCGCACGACGACGACGCCGATGACTCCGTGCAGAAGCCGTGGAAGCTACGCCCCCGCAAACCCGCGCTCCTCCCCAAGACCACCCTCGAGATCGGCACCGGACCTTCCCGAAACCACCACCACCATCACGCTACCAACAACGGAGAATTCCACGACGGCGGCGACAACAACCCGGCGCCGAAGTCGCTCCGGCTCCGTGGGTTCTCGGACACGCAGTGCAGTGAGAAGAAGGAGAAGAGGAAATTCTGGATCGCTCTCTCCCGTGAAGAGATCGAAGAAGACATCTTCGTCATGACGGGCTCCAGGCCCGCTCGCAGGCCCAGGAAGCGGCCCAAGAATGTCCAGAAACAAATGGATGTAAGCCCGCCGCTTCTCTTTACTTTCTCAACTCCTTTCAGCTTTTTCATGCCTTTGTTTTTTCTAATTTTTTATATAAAATTTTATTTCAGAGTGTTTTCCCTGGCTTATGGTTAGTGGGGATAACTGCTGATGCTTACAGAGTCGCTGATACACCCACCAAGGTTCTCTCTTTTTTCCAATGTTTGTTATCTCTTTTTGGATTTTGACGAGGAAACTGATACACCGTTTATGGTTTGATTTCTTGCAGAGGTGAAGAGAATTTAGGAAGGTCTTGGGAGATTGGAGGTACAGAGGCGTGGAATTTTGTAAAGAGGAAAACGAAAATGTTGGATTGGAAATTTGGAATTTAGAAACGGACCATGATGATGATGCTCATTTCCTTGCTTGTGTTGTTTTGCGGCACTCTAGGGTTTTAGATGCAAGGGGCAGCTTTAGTTGATTTTTAGTAGTAGTAGTAATAGTTTATATATTGCTGTAAGGAAAGGAAATATATATATATAGATTAATTAATAGAGTTGAACGCAATGCAGTGATAATCTTTTCTTCTCAGTTCAGAGCTTTTGGTTGGTTTTCTAAGTTAATTTTCTGATGCATCAAATGGTTTTCGATGTTTGACAGGCTTAGGGTAGCAAAGCTTGTAGTTAATTGGCCAAATCATCGGTTCAATTCGTTGGAGGCACTGTTTCTGCATGCTTACTCCCTAGCTCCCGAAGCGGAAAGAACCCTGTTTGAGGTTGAAATTCACTGCAATGGTTGCATGCTTTTGATGCCTTTCCGTATGTATATTTTGATTTCATATTGTTAATTGGTTTGATTCACATTTCCTTTTGGTTTTTGCATGATGATCTTAATCATAACCATCAATTGGAAGAGGCTTTAAAAATAGATTGAAATTTGTTAAATCGGATTATAAAATAACCTAACCCGAGCCTGGATGGAAGAGGAAGACGTCAGGTGTGGTGTGCCCTCTTACTTGAAATTTAACACCATTGTGGATTCAAAGTTGGATTTAAAGATACAATGCTGTTTTCTCCAATTTGTTCTACTTCAATCTCAATAAGAATTTCAATTCTTTTCGCCCCCATTTTAATTTTGCCTTTTTTTTCAATCTTTTTTTTTGTTGTCAAACTGCATGTTTCATGAATTCCTGTTCTCATTAATGACTTGTGATTGATGCCATATTCTATTTTACATGGCAATGTTCGGCATGTATGCTATCTTTATTTGCACAAAAATAGTTTGTCCTTAGAATATGCATTTCTAATTTGTGAAAGACCTGGGGGATCAAGATTCAGGATAGAGTCCGGTATTCGTGTCGTTTGTGTCTTAAGTGGTTGCCAAATAATCTATTTTACATATTTATTTATTGTCTTTTGCATTTGGGCAAATTTACTTTTTAGTAACACTGCTCGGGATACACTGATACAGCAAGGGTTTCAGTTCAATTTTTGACTAGATCATATGAATGTTTCATTAGCCTTTTGTACATGTTTTCATTCCATGGGCGTTTTTCTTTTTTTAAAGAAAGTTTGAGTGAACAGTACTGAATTGTAACGTAAAGATGCATGTTTTTCGGTGTGAAGGATAGATTCACCCAGATTCCGTGTGTTTCGTTTTACTCTCTTACCATGTGTGGAGGCTTTGATTTCACTTGTTATAATTTTTTACCATTAAGGGGTTTGATTCTGAATATTTGTTTTTTCCTCTTATTTCGTTGATCCACACGGTGGTGAACAATAAGATTTTGGTCAAATGACCCGAATTCTGATGTCTAATCAGTTTTTTATACCGTTATTACCACGACCCAAAAGTTTCTGCGGCAGTCAAAGCTACTTTAAAAAAAATAAAATCTACAAAGGTATCGTCATAGGTTTGTCCTATTTAAACCTCTAAAGGCGTGTATTTGTTTTATTGGCGGAGTGCGGGATTTCATTATTTTCTCACAATTTACTTTCTAGAAATTCAAACTAACAATTTTGTCTCAAGCGATCAAAATTACTTGTAAATCTTCCTCACTTCACATGGATTGCGAAGTTGCTTTCTGAATAATGCTTTTTTGCGTTTTTATTATTTTCCTAAAACAGTGATTTTGCTCGTAAAATAAACGGGCCGTTGAAAATGATATTAAATAAAAATAAAGAAAATATTCACCAAAATAATAACTTGTGAATATTTGAACAAGGATGAGCACAAAAAAAATATTAATTTTAATATCATGGCCAATATATAAAATACTTGGCTAACATTTTATGCAACAAAGATATATATATATTTGACATAGCTAAGTATATGCCTTTCAAAGAAGAAAAAATATAGCTAAGTATATGCCTTTCAAAGAAGAAAAAATATGAAATGTATATTCTTAAATGAAATTAATTTGATTAATCCAGGTGATTTTGATATTAATAAATTTTGATATAATTGTTTTTTCTAATACTGAAATTGTGGTGTCCTTTCGAGACAAAGCAACTTTCTCAAAATGGAGTTTGAAGATGGAAACCCTTTACTTTTAAACATCATTGTTGAGAATTATTTTAACGAATTATGCGAGATGTGAACTGAGGCCCTTGTCATTAAACTTCTACGTAAAAATATTGGATATCCAACTAAAGTACTAAACTCTCAAAGTTGGAGTCGTTGTAGAAACTTCAACAAGGATTTGATTTCAAGGATGTTGACCATGGATATTTCATGGTTAAGTTTGACTCCTCAAAAATGACAAATGAAAAAGGTTATGAATGGAGACCCGTGGCTGATCTTGACCACTACTTAATTGTGAGGTCACCGGAAATCATGGCAGAAATAGATACGATTGATAGTACATTAGAATGGCTTCGCTTCCCCAATTTAAATATGGTGTTTTTTTTATGAAAGCTTCCTTCGGCGTTTGCCATCTGTAATTAGTAAGCGATAAAGGTGGATATGAATACGTTGCATGAAGATCATGGAAGACTTGGTTGGATGTGTATGAAAGTTAACCTTCATAATTTGTTTGTCTAAACGGTTAACGTTAAAAATCATTAGAATCATATAGAAGGCATATGTAATCATAAAGGTGGATATGAATACATTATATAAAGATCGTGTTAGATTTAGTTGGGTGTGCGTTAAACTTAACCTTCATAATTCGGTTGTGGGAACGGTTAACGTTAAAGACCATTGGTATCACATGGAAGACATTTATTATAATCATAAATGTGGATATGAATACACAACATAAAGATCGTGGTAGATTTAGTTGAATGCGTTAGAAGTTTTGTTGTCAAAACCATCACAAGTTGCAACACAAGTGACGATGTCTCAACCTGGAGATTCCAAAGCAATAATTGTATAACCGAATAAGGTAACAAATGTTTCTAATATTCCTGGAATTAATTGTGAGGATAACTTCTTTTTGTTTTTGCTGAGTGATTGTGAGGATAATAATGGGAATATGACAAGTATTCAATTACATGGAGAATGGTTATTTGTACAGAGAAAGGAAAAAAGTAACCGAAGACAAAATAATATAGGATTAAATAATGTGCATAAGACTTCGCAAGTAGCTAAGGCAGTGGCTATTTATTCCACCGATTCAATCCCTCTTAATGTCAATGATTTAGTGTTTAAAGATGGAAGGAATCCCAGGAATTACTCTCAAAATCTAAAGCAAATGCCTAATAAAATCTCATATTTTATACAATGGATATATATTTCTATTATAGTATTTGGGATATGAAAAAAATCAAAGCAGAAATACGTTTCTATTGTTACAAAAATGTAAATTCATTTTTATTTTTTTGCATTCCAATATACTAAAAAAAATACATTTTATTGTATATTTTATACAATGGACATGTAAACTCATTTTATTTTTTGTAACTCCTATACTAGAACGAAAATGTGATTCCATTTTTGTTTGTGTCAAATACAAAACAAATCGTTATTCCATTGTGTTTCAAATAGGATGAAATCATGATTCCATTGCAACCATGTGAGGGAAGAGGGGAAAGGAAAGGGGTGTAGCAAAGTTAAGAGGGGTAAATTTGTTCCTTTACCAAAAAAATTAAGAAAATGGGAGTGCAATAATAATTTAGGAGGTACAAATAGACCTAAACTAAAGCCCAATCTTCGCTTGTCATTTGTCTAAAATTCTCAAACATTCAAATTTCAAAGTAACTCGTATCTGGAAAGACGGAAGTTGGAAACAAGGAAGGAAACAGTGCAAGTGTGAGAAGACGGGAAATGAGAAAATGTCAAAATGTTTGGGATAAATCGTTGGAAGGAAAGAGAAGAAAGATATAGATGAAATTGTAAAACCTCTATATTCAAAAAAAGAGTGACTTAGTTTTTTAAAAATAGTGGGTATTTTAAAAAATAAAATGTTGAGGTGTACAATTTTAAAAAAATGTATAAAAAATAATTTAATTTATATTTTTTATGCACTGTTGTTTAAGTTTTTTTTTTTTACACTATTATCTAGTTAGAAATTATTTTAACTATAATTTCTATATAATTATTAAAGATGTAAATAATTTTATCATCTATGATTGAATGATAATATAAAAGTATATTTAAATTAAGACTTAAATAACTTTTTTTCTCTCTACAAGATGCTTATTTATTAAGAAGATCATGAATTCAACCAGGATTAAGTATACTTAAAAACCCGTGGACTAGCATAAAACCAAAACATTTTGGGCAAAGTGAAAACAACTTGGTTGACTTGTCTAAATGTAAACTTCAAGAGTTCTGAATCATACCAAGGAGCTCTTTACACTTTGAAATGATTAACTTAAATATCTTTTTATCGCAGTTTGTTTTTTTTTTGGGGGATCTATGGAGGGGGTGGGGGGGTGAGTTTTAAAGATTTAATTTTTATTTTATTTTAATTTCTGTTATCAATTAACAATCATAACTGATGAGAAAATAGTGATGCTCGCCACCATTGATTTATCTTATCATCAAAGAGTCCTAGATTATAGTCACATCTAATGTTTTTTTGGTAGATTATATTTTTAAATTCATTATTAATTAAGATCATTATCTATTTTGAACATACGAACAGATTCTATTGGGCATTTGCTTCCTGCTCCCTTGTTTTGCTTCTTGCACCCAGTCTACAATTAAGAAAATATGTTGTTTTTTGGATTGTCCATTCCAGAATTATGTATGCATAATTCTGGAACAGAAAATCTGGAAGTGCTCGATTATTTTGTGTATATTTTGGATTCTCCTATCCAGAAATATAACCATATAAAAAAACCCTAGGAACTTACCTCTTCGACGTAGAGCAACACACGGTGATCTATGGAGGGCAACTAGTGTTGGACGCTTTCAGATGGATGAAAAAGGAGGAACCTTGGTGATGATGGAGGAAAATGGAGGAATGATGATGGCAGTTACCGACAGATGTTCCATGGAGGGCAGTCTTGCGATTTTTAACATAGGAAGGTGCAGGTAGTAAAAAAATGGTATGCAGGAAGCAATTGTATCTTCACAATTTGCCGAATCCTCTTTTGGTCTAAGAAACTGTTCCATGGTGGGTCTATGTTCCATTTGTTCCTCCCTTCTTCAGCTTCGTATGGTTATCGTCCTCGTACATTTAGATCACGGCAATTATTTTCTGCATTTTTCATATTTCTTTTGGAGTAATTATTCTGGAAGTAATATGGAAAGTGAAAAAAAAAAATCCTTAGATCACTCCGTTAGAGACAGAGCTGGACCCAAAACAAAACAGTACAAGGATTTTGGACCAAAAGAAAACAAGGGATTTCGATCCAAAAGTAAAAAAAGAGAAAGATGCAGATGTAGCCCATGTTTTGATTTCAAAAGAAAATGTAAAACTTGGTAATCATAAGGGACGGGGCACTTAGTTAAACATATAATTATGCATTAGTTCAACTATAGCTTATTACATGAAAGTTTATTGATAAATTAATTCTAAAACCTACAGAAAAGGAATAAAAAATATTTTAATATTTTCCATAAAATTTATTAAAATAAATTAAAAATATTTTATAAGGTTATAAATTATTCATACAATTATACATGAGTTGTCGTTTGTGTTTAAATATGTATAAAATTTAATTATTTAAAATATTTATGATAATTAAATTATTCTCGTTAATATTATTTTTATTAAATAATTATAATAATTATCAAAATAAAATCTAATATTGATATAAAATTTTGCAATGTTGTAAGTTGTTGAGAAATAGTAATTTATGGTCGCCACTTTTGTTATTAAGAAAATTCAAGATGTAACAATAATCAATATTTCTGAGAAAAGATACTTTACTGTAAAAACTTTAGTTGTTAAAAAAATATATTTAATTGGAAGAATAGCATTTGTTAAGAAAAACCATCTTAATGTGGCCTCTGGGTTGATGAGAAAGAATATTTTTCATTCCAAAAATGATCATTAAGTCATGTAAGATATGACAACGACTTTGATGATTATCACATATCAGTTTTGGCAAAAACAAATGTCTCATAATGACAACAACAATTATTGACGTTAAAACTAGTGACAGTGGCATCAAATATCACTAGTACTTTTCACAACAACACTTCTTGTATTGTCATGCTACAATATTTTTTCTAATAAAAACTATTTTCCGAACAACATTTGAGATTAATGGCAAATATCACTGTAAAAAAATTTTAATTTTTAATGTTGTCGTGACTTATAAAAAAACTCAATTCATTTTAGCTTCTTATTTTATTCTCTTATAATTATTTATAGGAAAATATATTCAAACAAAAATTAACAATTCACATTCTTGTATAGGAAAATGCTAAATAGAAATTCTAAATAAAGTTTCTATATTTAATAACAGCTGAAATTGCAGGCTTGAATCATACTTTGTATTATTATGTCTTTTTTATATTTATTTCTAATGACCAATTAACCAATTAAGAATATTAGATACGAAGGTGATTAATATAATTTCTCATCATTATTATATTGTTGTACTAATAATAATATTAATGATATTAGGTAAGCAATCATTATGTAAGCGCGCGATGACCTATAATCCTAGATATCAAGTGGGCAAATGGTCCGAAATTTCGCGTGGGATTGATTGCAAGCAATCCGATGAATCCATAAATAAAAAACTCAATTCCCACTTTCAATCTTAAGTTATTCCAAAGCAAATAAGCCATAAAAAATTAAAACCCTAATCTCCAATATCCAATCTATAATCTACAATATAATACTGCAAGTAGACCATGTTTTACTCCAACAAAAAGCGTCCCTAATTGCTCACTAAATCTGGATAGTAGGGAACACCCTTGCCGTTTTTGCATTATTCATTCCAACCAGATGGCCCTCTCATGCTCACAGCAAGGCACCTACACATATATAGCCTTGTTACCCAAATCATTTGTAATAATATCAATAAGTTGGTGATCAATTGATAGGAATTCAGTCTTTTTAAGTAAAATCTTATTTAAATCTTTTTTAAGTAAGATCTTAGATTTAAATCTTGTGGATTTAAAAAACTGAAATGGAAAATCTTATTAAAGATAATTAATAATAAAGATTAATCATTAATAAAATTGATGAATAATTTATATCAATATTATCGTGAAAAAAAAATCATTTGTAATCCAGTCATTTTCAATTTTGGTCCTACGCGTGTGCTTAGTTTTTATAAATCCTCGTTGAATTTGAATGGTACTTCAAAGAAGAAAATAAAATTTGAACAGAATATATAATTTATCTATAATAAGCTAATAATCATTATCCCATACTTTGATATAATTGTATAGGAACCTTTCATCATTTGAAGAATCAAGAAAGGAAATAATTGCGTTAGTGTAAGCCACCAATAGTACTATATAAATAATAACAATAAATTAAAGGAAGCAAACAGGAGACACTACCCATATCCTGGTATTTATTTATTTATTAATAAATAAATCATTGCACCATCATGTGCCTTCGCACATACTCTGTCATTCCCCCATTATGTTGCATATAAAATCTTTACCAATTAATTGAAACATGCTTTCAACCAGAACATCATCTGCCAAATCTATTAGATCGTTCTCTATTAGTTCCAACTATACCCTTCATTCCTAGATCAGTCATGGTCTTCAAGATTATTTAATTAGACGGCATTGATGTCCATTAGTGCACCGGTTTTATAGTTTTATATGTAGGCAACATCTAAAAATATGATTTAAACAGGTTTATTTATTCATTTGATTCCATAGTTACAAAAACTTTTAAATTAGTCTCTATATATACTTAAAATTATCCCATATTAGATCATTTATATATCATTTAGTCATTTTCATAAGGACTAAAAGGAAATGAAATGATATGCATAAAGACTAGAAAAGACTAAAAAAATGATATTATAAGAATTAAGGATTAAAAGTTAATGTTTTAAATTATTAAGATACTGGTCTATGTCTTTCTTAAAGTCTCAAATTATTTATCAATGTACTTCAAGAACACTTTCACGTTATTATACTGTTCAACTAAGTCCTTAATACCAACCTATATTTTAGTCTTAATGAACAACATACAGAGTCGGTTGGATATTTCCCGTTTCTTATACAGATCAATCTCCTCTGGTTCACTATTCTATGTAATTGCTGGTGGCTCAGCTTTCCTCATAGTATAATCAATGTTCACATACACTAACGTCAGCAGAATCATTTCCTACCAGATAAAAAAATAATCTTCTCTCAATTCTGGGACATCAATTGTATTAATAGGTTGTATAGTTGCAAAATAATTCAACATATATGCTTATCATTAAAGTTTGAGACAAAAAGTAATGTATCATGTTTTACCAATGTAAGTCATGCTTATAAAATTATGAATTTAGCGACATAAAGTTTGCGTGTGGGCTAAATTTTTAATTCAATTAAATTTACATAAACATTATGATAAAACTATCAAGTTATATTTCTTGATCCCTATGGACAAATAAAAAAATATAATTTAATATTTTATCTTAACTAATCATACAAAATTATAATAGAAATTTATGTGGAATAATATCTACTATATTACAATTAATATTATCTACCTTATGTGATTTAAAGACTCTTAATATATAACATAAATAATTAAAGTTGTTGTGACTAAGCTTTAATTCATTAAATTACACAGATCACCAACATTATCTTTATATTATTGCACCAAGCTCCAAGCAATAATGTCAAATAATTAAATATCACGAAATAGTAACTTGAAAAGTGTAACAGTTAATTACAATATTATGCCTAATTCCTTATATGATCTTTCAATAACTTAATATATAATTTTAATCAAATTATAGATATTTTGACTAATCCATAATTAATTAAAATTATAAAGATCACTTAGACATAAAACTAATCATATGAGAATAAATCATATTATACACTTCAAGATCAAGATATAATATAATGATGAATAAAATTCTCATATACAATTGCATAATTGAAACATAATATTATGCATTTGATTTAATATATATATATATATATATATATATATATATATATATATATATATATATATGCAGAATAAAATTTTCAAGAATATATTCATGCATAAAACAAATCAAAACTTTATAAAATGCAAAAGTAAACACAAACGCATAAGAATATAAGAGACAGAAAAATGAGTAACTATCAATTAATCTTAAGTAACTCAGTGGTCTATGTGAGTTTTACTAAAAGGATGGATGCGGGTTTAAGACCTGCCAACACAAAGTAGCCTTCTTTTTTTTATATATTGTTCATCATCTTCAACCTTGAGTCGGGTCACTTTGACCCGATTGTGACCCACTAATCCGAATTAAAAACCCGAGTTTTCAAAACCGAAAAATATGAGTGTCAAATAAAAGCAAGGAAGAGGAAAAAACGGAATTTGAGTCTTCAAACTAATCTATATTTTAGCTTAAAGATCTTCTATGTTTTCACTATTACTCACTGATGATGTATTGAGATTTTTCAGATAAAAAACATAGGGACCTTGACCATGGTAGACATCTCCTTTTATAACATCTTTCCATCAAAGATGTTTTTTATATGCATAAAACATGGACATGACTAAAAATAAGGATAAGATCAACAACAACGTATTTATAAGAAGATGAAGTGAGGGAACCACCTTGTGTAGTTTTAACTTAGTCAAACAACATTATATTTTCTCAATTCATCAATGTATTTTTTAATTAAAAAAAATAATGATAATCGACCAAATATCTAAATGAATAATACTTTAAATATAAAAATTCTAACAATATTTACATACTATATTCAGAGACTTGAGGTCGAAGTTTAAACATAGATACTTTTCTAAATAAAAATTTGAACCTTAATCATGTTGTGAAAAATTAATCTAGTACAACTTGTGGGTAAAGGTCTAACGAACTTCTGAGTCTTTTGTTACAACAGCAATAATCTTAGGTGCAAAGAGGAACTTAATCATCGATGTTACACATCCACGTAAACGATTCGTGTAACCGTTAATCACATGATTACCAGCTAAGCTGGTCACATGGCCAGATATACTTAATAATAATGCTTATATTACTCATCACCAATCACACACGAATATCTTAAGCCAAGTTGGGCTTTGCACTGTTCCTAGAAGATGGTTGCACGTGCACGTGTGGAGAATCCCGCAATCCCACTGTCTCTAGTTGTTTAATGATTAATTAATCAGACTCAGACGGCTGGGGATGACCGACTACACCGGTTAGCAAGTGAGAGGAAGCTCAGGGTGAAAAAGGAATTATACAATAATGGGTATTATATAATATAAAATAATTTTAAATATTTTAAGATAGTTTTTTTAAAATTTAATAAATATTAATATTTATGTATTGATAGTATAAAATAATTTTAAATATTTTAAGATAATTATTTTAAAATTTAATAAAATATTAATATTTATGTACTTATAGTATAAAATAATTTTAAATATTTTAAGATAATTGTTTAAAAAGTTAATAAATATATTATATATAAAATATAATTAAATAATTGTATAAAAAAATTTATACTATACATAACCATTTTTCTCTTATACCAAAAAGTATTAATTTTAGCTTGCAGGTTATTTAAATTTTTTGTAAGGTTTTATTGATTTCCAATCAATTTATTACTACATCTTTATCAATTCTCTTTTATTTAAAAAATTCAAATTCTTATTTTTTTCTCTCTCTCTAGAAAAGGTTTATATATTGAATAAATAAAAAAATTATTCAAAATTCATTTTTATAATATTGACTTTTATTTAAAAGCTAATATCCCAAACCCCCCCCCCCCCCAAACAAAAAAAACTTAAATCTATTCTTACATCTTATAATAAATCGTGTTCTATATATTACTCGCCATATAATACTTTGGCATATATCATCATGCACTTGATATATAAAGTATTTTCTTATCATAAGTTTTTTTTCTTATTGTAGAGTATTTGGTTAAGTTTTATCTCAATTAATACCAAAATTTTCTTTGGATAATTACGTTGCTCTAATTTATTTTGGAAAAAAAAAACATAACTTTCATGTGTGCTAGTTTTATGGATCACCAAGTTATATGTACTAGTTTACAATTATCATGTCAAGAGTTTTGACTATTATAGTTTTTCATTTAAATTTAATAATTTTATTTATAATTTAACTATAGGTAACAATAAAAAAAACTAAATAGAATAATTGAGGTATAAGATATCAATAACATATTTATGTAAGGGATTTAATTTCTTCAAGGTACACATAAGTGTGTAAAGTAAGAAAATTGTGTTTACTACTACTGACATAACTCATACTTATTCCACTAGAAATCAATAATAATTAAGGCAACCTCATTTTCTCACGACATCTCCTCACTTTAAAGTATTCAAATTCATAAGTAAAATGTCATGCATCAAATGGTATATGTGCTTAATGCTTCATTCTCATAAAAATTTCAATGACAGATATACCTTTACTTTCTCTCTTTTGTTTTTTTTTAAAAAAAATTCTAACATCTCGTTAAAGAATCAAATTCTTATGTAAAATACCTTGATTTTATAAAGTGGGTAGGTGTAGTACATTAATCAATCTTAGTGAAAAATCAGTGGATATTTTAATACCATTGATATTTTAAATTAATTATTAAGCTTTTTTGCTTTATCTTCTAAAATAAGACATTTATTATAAAAAGTCGAATCCAGAATATCATATGCGAAAAAGTACACGATCCTAATAACATACTCACATGAGAATTTCCATTATTATCTGAAAATTCTCAACATGGTATTTTATAATTATATGCATCACTATGGTATTTCATCACTAAACTAGGTTTTAGAGATTTTTTTCATCTCTATTTAATCTTCCAAATTTTTTGATGAAATTAATCATTCAGAGTTTTAACTGCAAATTAGTTTTTTTTTAAATATTTTTATCACAATTTATCCATTGGTAAACATAAATATAATGATGTTTTATATATTTAATGAACTAATTTTATCACAAAAATAATAATATAAAAATGATTTAAAGATTTAATAGGTTAATTTAGTGATTAAATTAAAAAAAAACAATATGATTAACATATATATAACTTTAAAATAAAATTGAAAGTTTTCTGATAAGCAAATAATTCTTGGATAAGACAAAAGGGATAAGTCACTAATGATGCATATAATTAATTGTTAATAGACTACACAACTCATTCTGCATAATCTAATACCCCATGTCTTAAAAGCCTACTTATACTTATTTGTTAGCAAAACAATTACAATGAGGATACTGATTTAGGAAAAGTGAGGTTTGACCGTGGACCAGATCTAGCAGAATAAAAACAAAGTAACTTTGACCAAGTTTGCACGTGGGGTAGATGAACATATACACGTGTACTTTGCTATCTGTCAATGAATACGAGCTCCAAGTAGGATTCAAGTGGGTTTGCCACACCATGAGGTGAGCGGTGAAAGAGAATCTTATAATTCTTATTACACCCTTATAAAAATAAATTTATATGTATATTGAGAATATTTCTATCGTTAATTTTAGTTAATTGTGCATAAAATTATAGAAATATATGTAAGATCTACTATAATTATCATCTTGAAATCTGTTTTTTTCAAATATAACTGTATATTAGTGTACGGCCTTTCTAGGACAACAAGTGTGTCATAAGTTTTATTAAGAACATATTTTCTAACATACATTTTAATGATTAAAATTTATTAAAAATGACAAATTTTTATGAGTGTTTTATCGTATTTAATGAATTTTTCTTCTGATTTTATATATTTTTTAATAAATTTTAATTATTAGAACAAGTGTGTATGAAAAAGTGTATTTTTGATACTCCTCTAAATTTATTTCTCTTTTTGTTTATTCCTACTATCTTAAATAAAATAAAATTAAGTGTTTATAATGGAATCAAGTTAATATACACCTAAAAATATGATTAAATATTAAAATAAAATAAAAAACTTAAAATTTGATTTTTTATTAAATTAGTTTATTTAAATTTAATTTTAAAATTGGATTAAAAAAATTTATGCTATTAGTTGATAATAGTGATTAATCATTGTAACAAATAGAGAATTTAGAGATTTTGACTGATTAAAATTTATATTGGAGGCAAAAGTAAAAATAAAAATGAAATAAAAAAGATAATAAATCCAAAATATAAAAATTGATCATATCATAAAAAGAATCTTCACAAATGATATATTTTTTTGTCAAGAAGAAAAAGAAGCAATATTATTTGTAAAGAATAGTATTATTACTTTTTTTCTTTTTGTCAATTTTTTTTTTATTTGTGAAGTATTTTTGTCATGAATATGATATTACTTATTCATACAGAATGCTTCACAAATAATATTAAACACACAAATATCAATCAATTGTACGTTAGTGTTACTTGCTCGATCAAGTGTGAATTAGTCAAAGTCATGTAATATCTTCTTAATTGTAAACTATTTTTTTTATTCATCATGGTGATACGATACTAAGATAAAATTATTTCTTGCTCTCAGAATCACATAGCCTAACACTTTTATCCCTTTCACATATGGGGATCGATCCCACATACGGGCACCCCTTGTGCTTTGTTTATTCTTAATAAATTTCTTTTGTTTAGAAAAAAAAATTCAATAAGATTCAACAAATATTAATAAACAAAATTATTTATTTGAAATACATTCATTGGAAATATTATTTCTTACAAAATTAAACAAATATTAATAAATAGTTCTAGAATATTAAATAAATTATTAGAACAATAATGAATATAAGCATTTTCATACATGAGATTCTTGGAAGGGGACGGTTTGAGGAGAACATTATCATGATGTCCTCCCTCACCAATGAGGATACTTTACCAATTTTTGTTACAATGGTCAAAATTTAGTTAACATTTGTTTATAATCCTCTCAATAATATAATGAGCGTCCTCAATTGTCTACCCCTATGTATCATTGTAAAACTAATTACAAATATTGATACAATACTACTACAAAAGCGGGTTTCAAATATGGTTCTTTAAGTCATTCAAAGACAGTTCTTGAATCGTCTTTGTAGCCAACGTCGTAGAAAGTGTTGACTTTCTATGACGGTTTTCAAAATCGTCTTTGAAATCTCTATTTCTAAGTCGGTTCTCCCAGAAATCGTCTTAAAATGATTTTTTTAAAAATAAAAAAATAAAAAAATTAAACATTCGAAGACGGTTCTAAGGAAAATCGTCTTAGAATTTAGACATTCTAAGACGATTTTCATAAGAATTGTATTTGAAATAAGTTTTTTTTTAAAAAAAATTAAATAAATTTAAACTAAGTCGATTTTTCCAAATAACCGTCTTAGTTTAACTTTATTTAATTATTATAAATTTAATAAAATTATCATATATTGCTAGCTATCCTAAATTTCAACACAAATAAGAAATAACATAAAAAGAAACATAGAAACAATATACAATTTGAAATCAAAACAACAATTTAAATTTAATTTACAATAAAGGTTGATAAGATTTCAAATTGAAAAACAATAAACTAAGCAGATTTTAATTACAAATCCAGCACATAACTCACGTGAAACAATATAAAACTTCTATAAACTTCATAATCAATCTAGAATTATCAATAGAAAAGCAATTTAAAACAGCACAAACATTTACCCTGCACAGTTAACAATAAGCATTCAATCTCGCAAAAGAATGATGAGACTTTATTTAGTTGTGAGAAAAAATGAATTATATCATCTATTTAAACAGTCAAATAAGGATATTTTAAATGATTTTACTATATTTTATACATATATCTTAAAGATAACTTAGATACCAAAAGAGAAATTTTTATTAAAAGAGGCATATTCATTAAAATAATAGAGAGTAATAAAAATTACACTTTCCAGATTGTACATCATAATTAAAGGTGTATGCATATGAAATGTGCCCAGAAAACAAATGAGATCGTGCAAAAATGTGACAGTGCAGCAGTACATAAACATTCTCCTACTAAAAAGAACAAAATAGGATATTTGCATATGAAAAATAAGTACCTTTTATTTTCTAGCGAATCATAAATCGTGAATGATGAAGGAATTACTTCTTTTAGACTACAGACGTTTTCTATTCGACACTGGAATCAAAATTTGTTTGACTCGAGTAGGATTACAAGAAGTACAACCTGTACTAAATTTATAATGAGAAAACAATATAATTTTTTGTAATTTGGCACTATTTATAAAAATTTAAATTTTTATTAAATTAATTTTTGGCGTCAAAACAGTCTACCAAATGAATTTTGTTTGAAATCTTAAATTTTTTTAGATAATTTCGTTTTATGATTTATTTAACACCTTAATTTTTTAATTAAATTTAACAGCTTAATTTCATTTTAGCCCTTAATTACTATAATTATGTCATTTTTATCCTTTATCTTTAATTGCACAAATTTTTAAACTTTTATTTTATATGTTTTATCTTTTTAATTTCTTATCATATTTGATCTGATAAAAAAAAACTAAAAATATGGCATTAAAGATTGTCTCTAACAAGAATATTTAAAAGTCTGTTATCCTATTTTTCAAATTTAATTAAAAGAATTAAAATTTGGATTAGTTAGCATTTATTCAAATTAGAAGATAGTTTGTTATCCTTTATATTATTTTGTTAACTATCAAATCTTTAATAACAACCCATTGTATTTATTCAAAAGATCCAAAAGATATACTCATAAAAGATATTAGTATTAAAAACTAAACCTAATTAACATTAAATGATTACTAAAACCAACAAGCTACAATAGTACATCAACAATTGATTCGCTCATTTATCATTTATCTTGATTTGTTCCTATCCCTCTTGTTTTGTACATCATCCATAAATATTTTTTCATTCTTTTCAACATACTTCAGAAGTTTGGTATTCACTCATCGCAATTTATTAAACTAGATTTCATATCATTTTCTTGTTCACTTAGCACACGACTATTTAGAAGTTTCATTCTCTCATCAAACATAATTCCCTCAACTTCTCACACTTTCAGTCTCCTTAATTGTGATCAATGATGTAGTTCATTTCGCTCTAAATTTCTTCAATGTATTGTCATTTAGCTCACACACTGTCGATTCCTGCTTATGGGTGAAAACTACACCAATTCAGAGACTCGTTAATTTCTATCATTATGTCATCTTCAAGGTTTCATTTATCCAATAGTGCTCTTAACATATCTTTTATGTAATTCACTTAATTAAGACATTATCAGAATCTGCCATTGGCAGAAATAACTCTCTTGAAAAACTTGACTGCCAACTATGATCATTTTATTAGAACATGCTAGTGACTTCTAATATTTGGTAGTAAGCTACCATTACGCAGCCACCCCCCTTCAAATGTCAACACCAAATTGGTTATAAGATAATATTTGTAGGACTTATTATATTATTGTACTATTAAATTAATTATATGATCACCCAAAATCATCACAGTTGCAACTTTTGATTAATTCCACAACTACTATCAGCTCACGGGTGAAATTGAATTTTTCATTTACTTCCTTTTCTTAGCAGCCTCATGTTTGCAGCATGTGCATAAACCATCATAGATGCAATGGTTATGAAATTACTAAATTGGCACATAGACCAAATAATGATTATCGGCACGAATCCTTTTTGTCAATTCTTTAATATGACTAAGCCATATGACATTAACAAAGCATGAACATACTAAGATTGGTTAAAAGTTCCCCTGAAAAGCATATGGTAATGAAGGCGTACTTGTTAGAAAAGCACTGTGACGGACCCCACAAGAAACTATACTAGAATGCTTATTTTCAAAACGGGAAGCATCCAACTGTCTAGGTGAAGTATCTACCCTTAACAAACTAAAATTTGAATAAGGAAATATTGGGGTTGAAAATCAAAATATTAGTAAGACTTGACACAACATAACCACATGTAAGGTAGAAAAATAGGAACATTTTTTTCTTGAATTAACAAATATCCACGTTAGAGCAACAGAGACAAGAAGATTTCTTCTTTCCTCAAGCACATTGCTACATTTGGGGCCAATCATTTACTCCTTTTTCTCCATAATACTACCCACTAACAGAATAAAAGATCAAAAATTGCACAAATACACATAAAAGAAAAAGCACCCAAATTGTTTCATTTTATTTAAAAACAATACTTGTACATCTTCGAATCAACCCCGACCCATTTCTCGAAACCCGAATCAGAATCCAAAACAAGAGAAAAGGAGGGAACTTGTTATTATTGTTACCAGCTTGCCAAGGAGGCCGCGAATGCCGGGTCGCCCGTGTTTGGACTCGACGACATCAAAGGGTGGGAAGTCGCAATTCTGAAGAAGAGGATTGCCTTCGACGTCATCGTTTAGCGGAGAAGAAGCAGCCATGGAGGGAGAAAAAGAAGAAGAGGCGTGAATAGGGGAAGTGGACTTGCAAAGTGTGTGGAGGCAGACGGAGAAGGAGGAGGACCAGAGGGGACAAGGTTTGGAGTGAGAGAGAGATGAGTGATGGTGGGATAGGCAACACATGAAGAATAAAGAAGTGCGATTTTTCGTTTTTTTTTTGTTTTAAATTTTAAATTTAAATTTCAAAAATTTAAGAGGGGGAGGGTGAGGTGAGGGAGGGGAGGGTACAAAAAGTATAAAAACACTCAATTTTAAGACAGTTTTCGTAAAACCGTATTTGAACACTTGTTTTCAAAGATAATTTTACAAAAACCATCTTTGAACACTTGTTTTCTAATATAATTTTACGAAAACCGTCTTAAAAAAGTTTTACTTAATTTAAAAAATATCATCACGCACCATTCTAAGACAATTATTCCATAACTGTCTTAAAACATGCGTATTAAAAAGACTCTTTTTATAGCAGTGCAAGTAACATGTTACTTTACTAATTTTTCTCTTTCACGGACTTTCTTACTTCATCTTACTTATTCTTGAGGATGGTCGACTTGCTTCTTCATCCTATAAAGATCACAAGACTCTTAAATTTTTAATGATTTATCCCTTGCAATTTCGTAGATTGACCACAATTAATTTGAAATATATCCTCATCACTACCACTACTAAGGGTCAAGTCCATCAATCATGCGTCATGTTTACCTTTATTGTGGGTAAACTAACTGTGTAACCCATATTTAGAAGGTTTAAAAGTCTCTGTGTGCTATCAATATATATCGCAAACAACATATATATTAAAGAAAGGAAAAACATACGCATTATGGCATCTAAACATATATACAATTTTTGTTTTTCCATTTCAAACACAGACACTAATGTAAACACACACTTTATGGCATGTAAACACATACAATTTTTTATCATTTTCATAAACTGCAAACATACACTCTGGCATGTAAACACACTTTTTTTTTTAATTTCCAAACATAGACACTAGTTCCCTTATCTATGTCAAGGTAGTTAACTTCCATCCTTGTTTAGGTAATGCAACTAACATGTGTATAAACCAACCAACAAACCATAGTGCCAACACGTACAGACATTAATTTGTGCAAATATAAACGATGACAAACGTAGTGTATAACAGATAGTAAACCCAATTTTCAAATACAATAAATGCGACGAGAACACATTAATTTGTTCATGAGAGCTTACACATTAAATAATGAAAACGAGAACAATAACGTGAAACAATAACAATGAGAACAAGAACGACAAAGAAAATTAACAATAATTCTGATTATGAAGGGTGGAAGAATTAGAACAACAAGAAAGTAAAAAAAATGAAATATCATACATTTTGAGAGTGAAATGATTCTAGAAACACATAATATGATATTTAAAAAGATTTTCTAAGCAGGTTTATATGAGAAAATGTTCTTGAAAGTGACTTTCTAGATTAATTAAAATATAATCTATCTAAAAAGTATTGTCTAAAATATTAACAAATTTGGAAAAAGCATTAACATTTTATATTGATTGTCAAAATCCAATCTATAATATTCATTCTAATATTACAAAAATGTCATCATGTTACGTATTATTTTAGTAGTAGTGAGTTAAACATAAATTTGAGCATTTGAATATGGGCTATTAATATTGTGAACGAGTATAAGATAATAGTTATAATTCAATTTCATATATGAAAAAGGATAGTGAACTAATATTTTTTATACTCTTTTTTATTTTTCTCTTCTTTTTGTTATATCAAATACTTATTATATCTATTATTTTCTTTTTATTTCTCTCTCTCTTGAGTGTAGATTAGCACGTGGGGTGTCTAAGAAATCTTTTCCTATGAGAAAATAGTATTTATTAATGATTATGCTTATTTATGAAGATATGAAAATGCATTTTATCAATATATTATAGTATTAATATAGACTAAAAATGTTTATATCAGTAAATTATTTTAAATAAAAAATTACTGATAAAATATTTTTATTGGAAAGATAAAATATGCTTAATGATTATTTTTTTATTAATCTATGAAATTTTAAATAATAGTTAATATGATTTGTTAAAAATTATGTGTTAGTTGGCTAAATTCGTGAGTGTTTGTTTCCTTGAAAGAAGTAAAATTAGTTTTCTATCATTGTCAAGAATAAAACATAAACACCTTACGTGGAAGACATGACTGTGAGACAATCAACATGGTATAGGTAGGAATGACAAATCCAGGAGTGACAGAAGAGAAAGACAGATTGGATTGACTCATATTTCTTAATTTAAAATGTCGACATATCACTAATATATGTGGTATATAAATTTATATTTTCTCGTTATTAAAAAAGCTATACTATTTCAAATTTGAATCATTGTATTAATTATACTCAGTTTATAAATAGTGTCGGTATTTAAAAAATGATATAAAAAGCTGTAATATATAAATATATATATATATATATATATATATATATATATATATATATATATATATATATAAAGATTGATAACACACATATTAATTTGTGTATAATTATATAACCAATTAACATTTATTTCTCCAAGAACCATTTTAGAATTCACAAATCAACGTTCACTTACTTTGAGTTTGTAAGAAAACCTAAGAAAGGAATACATGATGACAGTACAAATTTGTGGATTTATCTCCTGCCTAGCTTCACGGTATAATTGAGTCTTATGACATTTTATTCCTACAATAATCGCTTTTTTATTTATTTTGAAATTCAAAGTTAACTTATCCAGAAACTTCTATTTTTTTTCCAGAAAAATTGCTTGAATTTTAATTCTCTGATCATTAAATTTTTAAAAATAAATACTCATATAGTATTCTTTATAAGTATAAATTAAAAAAATTATATTGGTTTATTTTAATTGATTTAGTTACTTTAAAAGAATCAATTAATTAATTCTATAAAATTAATTAAAAATTATTTAAGTAATCAATCTTTTTTTATCTAAATGAATTGAAAATAAATATTAGAAGGTTTACAGAAACCATGAATCTTAATCAATCAACTGAATTTTTTTTACTGGTTTTAAGTAATCAATCTATATATGAATATATATACTCATGCTACAATTTTCTATAAATATTTTTTTAAAAAAACATTGATGCTTATTAATTTTTTTTGATACAATACTGTTACTTATTGAATGATACAATTCTACAAATTAAAATAATATATCTGGTTTGCATATTTCCATGCCCAATATTATTCTTTTTTTTTATTTGTTCTATATTTTCTTAAATTTTTGGGTTAACATATTTAACTTTTGTTGTTTCACATTACTGGGAGTTTCAGTTCTTAAAAACGAGTCTGTTAAATTATTGGAGATCGACTTTGATGATAGCAACTCTATCGAAATAATCCTGAAGAACAATGCCCTTCAAATGTCTCAAGAAACATGAAAGGACTTCAGGCAATAACTCAAGTACAAGCTAGCGTAAAGAAGTGTCATTTGGAGATCTGATAACTCATAGCATCGTCAGGGATGCCAAAGCTAAAGTAATGATCTCAAAGGGAAACTTAATTAGTGCACAACTCTCACAAAAAAGATATACACAGACAAAAAGCAAGATCGAGTGCATAAAGCTACTAATCCCAACTTTAAATTGAAAGGAACTTACCATGTTTTTTAAAAGTTAAGTCATCATGCACCGCGTTACAAATATAGGAAAAGGAGTGGCAATCCTCTTAATTAAGGCAAGTCTGATTAAAGGAATGATAAAATTATTTTCTCAAACTTATGGTGCGACTTGCCACCATTTTGAAATAATGAGTCACGCACCTGACTGATACCTGCCTCAACTTGCCCTGTCTTACCTGGTTATACATATTTGGAGTATAAATTGAGTTTTCATTAATAATTAACATGTTAAATGAAAAAAAAACGAAGATAAAACCTTATTAATTAGAAGTAGTCATTTGGTCAATAGATAGAGCTTAATTATCAATAAAATTATTAAATTTTACTTAAAATAGTGTATAAAAATGGCAAGGTGAGATAGACTTGAGTTGAACTTTTTTTTAAATTGAGATGTTTTTTGCAAGAACTAATTTTTTAAGGTATTATGATAGACATGAGTGTATGAGATTGATCTCTTTCGATAGATATTTTTTCATACATGCAAATTAAAGATCAAACTTGTGATCACATATTTAAGAATTTTTTTTTTATCAATCATGACATGATACTTGACTTGAGGATATGAACTGAACATAATCCTAAAACTATAATAATTAAAGGAAGTTGCTAACATAACACATTTATTTTTATGAGTGTTTTAATAAACCATAGTTAGATATTATCCTAAAATATTTTAATGGTGTAATTTGCTAATCCATTCATACCAAAAAATAAGTATAATACATTAGCATATACTTGTGGGATTTACTAATGCATACATACTTATAATTTTTTTAGTATGAGTACATTAACAAACTATTATTAGACATTTTTTAAAAATACATCAATGATATAACTTGTTAATGCACTTATACTAAAAAATAAATATGTGTACATTAATAAATCCAATAATTAAATTATTACTTAAAATTTATTTGTTTATTTTATATAAATATATATGTATATATATATATATATATATATGACTTAGTGATTAAATTGCTTGATGTGAGTTTTATGTATTATTTAATTTAAAACGAGCTTGGTGTATAATTTATTTAAAGTTAGAAACGAACACATAGAATAAAAGAGATCAAAATTCTTGGACTCTTAAAAGTTGAAAAATAAATAAATAAATAGTTTAAGGATAACTTTACGGAGACAAGACACAGGCACGAAGGAAAGAGCTGATAATTCCCATCTCATGAAGAGATCATTACATGATTAGGTATCATTATAGTCTTAACTAATTTGCACATGATATGCAGTGAAATTTTATTAATTCTTTTTCACTAATTTTCTCGAGATAAGTAGTAGAGTTTTATTAATTATTTTTAATAAATTAAAAAATCCAACAATGTCACATGAAGATGATTTGAGACCATAAAAATGTAATAATTCCAAATAATCTAATAATTTTCCTACCTCATGACTCACCCCTCTCTCATTATGAGCATGTTTGAGTATTTGGTGGGGAGCCTCCAAACTGCATTTTAGGAGGACATCACCAATGTGTCTTGAAACATGTATTATCGCAACGCAAACGCAAATTCAAACATGCACTATCACCCATGCTTGTAAAACCGACATAGCCTTTGGCCCTTTGTAATGTGTTGTGTTTTTTCAGGGACCTTTGTGATGGATTGTTAAAAACAAAGAATCACACAAGGAAACAAGGTAGGAAAGTATCCAAGAGCAATGTAATATATTGTTTGTCGAGCATCATCAATCATTGAATAATGGAGGCAATCCAAAAAGAGGGGCAACATGGTCATTCGACATGCCTTGAAATGGCAATGCCAATGAGTGAAACACCAGGGTCCGGAGTTCACGTGCGAATCACATATTATGGAACAGTGTACGGACACAAGAAGGAAAGATAGGGCCCTTACTCGAGTTGTTGTGTAATCGATAGTTCCAATTATTGGGTGTGCCTTGTGACAAGACTAGGTATTTCACCCGAAAAGACTTTCTTTTTCTTAAAAAAACGAATATCATAGTATAAATAAATAGGAAAAATATAAATAAAAAAATAAGTTAAAACAGATTAAACTACTCCTATTTTAGGACGCAATAAAGTTTCCTTTTTCATACATATATATTTCACTGTCTGAAACCATACGTGATGTGTTTCTTTTATAAAGAAAGGTCTGAGTTACAATAAAGTTTTTTGCTCTGGCATATTTTTGATACGTTTACCTTTTCTGAGTAATAGAGTAAGATTTGTTTTACCAATTAAGAATCTGTTAGGGCAGGGAAAATAGGACGGAACTCGAAAAGGAAGTGGAAAGCTACCTAAATTCACGTGCATATGATATGGTAAAGATATTACCGATTCGGGTTCAATTAGTTTTGAGAAAAAATATGAAAAAATAGTATATAAATAAAAAGTATAAGAAAATTTTATATTATCATATAACTATAAATTTTTATTAGTTGCTCAAATATTGAATTTTACATTATAAATTACAGATTGTAAGTTAAGGCAATCTCAAATTTATTTGAAAACAGAAAAGGTTAATACAATTTTAATGTTTTGGGGTCAATTTAATCTAATTCAATCCTAAACATTACAGTAATTATATCGTTATAGTCATCGGCCAACAAACCCACATTTATAGATTGGACACCGACCTTTATGATTCAATAACTCTATTACAATATTTCTTCAGCTTCCACACCTTTGGTGACCTTTTTATGAGATCATAATAATCATTAAAGAAATGTCATTACAAAACAATCGTATTAATGAGATTAATGAACAACATAGGAGAGGGAGGTGACCGTTATCGAGGAAAGAGGAAGTCCTGCCAATAAAAACTCCTCAACTGGAGCTAGACAGGGGAAGGACATTTTTTTTCTCATAAATTTTAGGTGAGGCTTAGTTACAATAATAAAACCAGTAATCAAAATATGATTTTTTACTTTTAATTTTTAATTAATGATTTATTTCTTTTTTTTGTAATAAAATTAGTTTATCAATTAAAAAATGATTTGAGTAAGTTTATTTAATATCCTGTCACATGATGAATGAAAATATACTTGAGGTTTGTGGGGGTAGAAAAAGACATGATAGTGGGAAGAGGAGGGAAAGATGAATGATGATGGGTGGGTTTTTTATACGTTAACGAGTGTTATGATTTAATAAGTTAGGGAGAGATCCATCATTGGGGTGTGTGGAAAGACCCAGCCCAATGCAAGGGAACACACGTGGGACAGCTAGCACGCACTCGTGGGGACACTCATAATTATCACCCGACATCTTGTCTGTCATCTCATTCACTTAACAATTAATAATACTCCTACTAATCTCCTTCCTAATTATTATCATATTGAAACCCCTATATACTCACAATATCATAGGGCTTCGGAAGCATCGTTCTTTCTTTCCTTTATTATCACCCTAGATTGTACCATAATGTGTGTCCTTAAATTTGCATATATAGTTAGATTCTTTTTATTAGAGATATTATCTGTTTAGATGTTTGATCCATCCTCATAGTTTTATTCTTAGTAAAAAATATTTCAAATTTAAGAATATAAAATATTTATAATGACATGTAGTCTTTATTTTTAAATGAATGAGACTTTATGACTGTTTAACAATGTGCATATTTGGTTTACAATTAAAAATAGCGTGACATGTATTTTAAGATGAATTCAACCATTAAATAAAAATCTTGATTCATTGATAAAATTACTTTTGTATTAAACATAATTTTATAATTGCAAGCCAAACATGTTACAAAGGTTCACAAGAGAATTATGACTATCATCCTGTATTTCATAATTAACTCCTCCGTAAATGTGATTTGCAGTTAATACTTGTACTCTTTGCACGTACGCACTGGTGATGAAATCTCTAAACAATGAGTTTTAACTTGTGTTTTAAGAAACTTATAAAAAAATATTCAATAAAATTTACTAATAATAGTAATTTTTTAAAAAAAAAAAACATTGTATATTGATTTACACATGCTTCTACCTAGTACTGACTGAAGCCGAAGAGAGATTGAGAGTTGAATGGTGTTGTTCCGTCTAAGTTGAGTGGAGGGGTGGTCACCATTTGCAAAAATTCGAACACTCAAGTTAGTGAGTTGACAGGTTAACGACTAGTTAAGAATAAAAGGTATCTAGAGGAGAGGGAATGAGGACATATATGAGTTTGAGAGACATAAAACATATTAAGTAATCAATTAACATAAATAATGTGTCTATCATTAGAGGAATTAGTAGGGAGAATCTTATGTTTAGTGACTCTTACATGCAAGACTACTCATGCTTGCTTGTGAGAGGTACTTGAGTGATTTCAACATGGTCGAGAATGGAGTTTCGATTTGGTATATAATCAAGTTTGAGCCATGTTCCGAACATGTATTTTAACAGAATAAATATATTTTACTACTATTACTTTCATCTTATTGATGTTTAAGGTTAATGCAAATAGAAAGTATTTAATAGGTGTAAAATATTAATGTATGTTGTCAAAATACTTTTATTTATTGTAAGATGTAAATGTTATTTGTTGTTTGTTGAAGTGTTTTTTTAAATATGTTCTGATTATAATATTTCTTGTAAAGATAAAATCAACTTTTATTAAATAGGGATATATGTGGAAAAAATTAATTAGACTTAAAATTTATAAAACACCAATAATTTTATAATTGGAAAATTATACTGTAACATTTAATCATAAATTAAAATGTATGATAATTTTATTAACTTAAATAATGATTATCTTAAAAGTTATATCTATTTTAATATTTAATTACTTGATAATATAAAAAAGAGAGTATATTATCAGTACATAAAATTAGAAAATGACAAAAATATCATTAATTTTGAAAGGGTAGCAGTAAATATATTATATTTTTATTTTTAATTAATTCCTTAGAGGCAATTATGTTGTGCAAAGTTTGTGGTTGAATCAGTGATTAGTCAATTTGATAAAGTTTGTGATGGATAAGCCGTTCTCAATCATTAGGCCATTGGGTGGGAAAGCTTTCCGTTCCCTGTGGAGGAGGGTCTTGCTTGTAAGTTGCAAACTCAATTCTATTAGTGAATTGTGAATCATTCCAAATGGATGATTGATTAAAGTAACAATTCGAATTTAAAGTAACAATTCGAATTTGAATAATTGCAAAAGATAAGATCGCGGTGTGAGATGCTAATTAATATCATATGGCCTTTAATTACAATGGTGAAGACACTATTTCAAAATTTAAATCTAAAATACCTCCTTTTATGTAAAAAGAAATATAAACTCACAAGTAACTATGACTAGATTGAAAAATGATACTAATATATTTTTAGACACATTCTTTTATATATGTTTTTTATTTTTCGAAAATCATAAAAAAATGATTTTCACATTTTATTGAATGATTCTCATAATTATATAATTTTTAATAAATTTTAACTAATAATAAAATACATGTTAAAATTTTTTTATTTTCTATTAATTTTTTAATTTATATAAAATAATAAAAAACAATAATTATAATAAGATAGAAATGGTCTCAAAGAACGTGTTGTTGTAACTTCTCTTGTTCAGTTAATATGTGTTTGGATAGAAGATTACAAATATACATTTAAAATAAACATAAGTTTGTAAAAATATCATTATCGTTATTTTAGTTTATCCATTAAATTTATATACAACTAAGCGCATTCTATTTACAACTTAAAACAAAACACATGCTTATATGATATCACGTGTCTGACCGGAGGGTAGGAAGTGGAAATGAGGGCGGTGAAGAACACGCGCCTTGAGAGAGGATAGTGGAAATTTTGCAAAGAGACAAGGGTGTTCAAATGATTGTGATAAGGAAGGTGTCGGTGCGTGAAGGGACAGGATGACACCCACGATTTTGATTACTCTCCATCTCTCTTTACTATTTAGAGCAAAGTTTTAAATGGGTAAATGATCTTAATTGAAATTAGATATTTTATGTAGAAAATACTAGTTCATGACGCAAATATGATTAAAAATTATAATTTTTTGTTGATTAAAATATATTGATATTTTAAGAGTGATTATATTTTGACAATAAATTTTTTAAAATATTCAATTAATAATTTTTTTCCTTTCCATCGTATTATATCGTCAATAGCTTATTATTTATTTATTTTTTTCTTTTAAATTGTAGGTAACTCAATATTGTTTGAGAAATATTTTTCATATTTTAAAGATATTTAGCCAAAATTTTATCCATCATTGCTAAACGGTACTGATGTTTTAAAGACATTTAACGATTTTTTTTCTGAAGATATTTAACGAAATGTTATTAAGTGATTAAAAAAGATAATAAAGAACTCAAAAAATTATAAAGAACACATTTTAAAAAAAGAGGATTATTAAAATCGGATAAAACCTATTAGTTTGATGAAAGCAGTCAAGTCACTGGTGTGAACAAGTAACAAAATTAGTCAAAATTGAGTAAAAAAGTATATAGAAAAGTGTTTTTAGCTAATCTTTTCGAAATAATTTTTTAATTTTTATTATTTTAAAAAAAATTTAAGAAAAAAACTAGTATTTAATATCGCATATAGAATTATAGACAAATTGTTATAAAAAAATTATATTATAGAACATGTAATGTAATTCTTTTATGTTAATTTAAAATTTACCTTTACTTAATTTTTCTTATAATTAAAATTAGTTTATTATATAATATTTGTTATTATTATTAAATAGACAGTTATGTCCTCGTTAAAAATATAAAATTATAAATGGATAGAAGGTTATTTAAAAAAAACTTTTCTCTCTCAGTAAAAAAAAAAAAAAATAGTGAACCTCACAATTTTTTATGTCGTTTTTATCAATTTTCTCCTATCAAATAAGGAGTCTCTATGTAATGTACAAATATATAAATATGCATTCTCTGAAAGAACTGTTATAAAACGATCTTAGTTAATAGACTGAGAAAACGGTAAATATCTTACAAACTTTAAAGATGTGAAAAACATTTATTTTATTTGCGAAAAAAGTTAAAAAAGACTGATTAAAAAGAAGGACCCACGTGTGAAGAGACGTATGGGGTGTTGTAGCACGTGTCCTGCAGAGGCATGTTGGTTCATGTGATTGTGAGTTGGGGTCAGGTTTTTCTTCCACGCTTTCTTCATTTTCGCACCACGTGAACACCAATCGCACTTGTCCCCCTTTTCTCTTCAATTCCTTGCCTTTTATCTTAACTCCTTAATAAATAAATAAAAAGGAAAAAGAAAAGCTTAGATTTGGCTACGCTCATAAACGGCTAGAGCCATGACTCGCAAATCCAAAACTTATCAATGGCTAAGAAGAAAAAAAAAAGGGTACTGTACTCTTATAACGCAGAAATAATCTCTCAAAAACCAGATGGGCAAAATAATAAAATAAGATGTATAATTTATTTTCTTTATAATAAGTAATCTCAAATGTTAATAAAAAACTAATTATTAATATCTTTATAGTTATAATATAAAAAATAAACTCATCCATTTAATCTATTCTCTTATGATCTTAATATTAATTCAAACGATATTGCCATTCTAGTACACAATAATTTTCTCTCATGATATTTGCTCTCTTTTCCTCCTATTGCACATAATTATGAAAGTGGTGGTTACAAGCTTATTAGCAGTTGTGAATTGTTTTGGTTCATAGAATTTGTTTGAGTAAACTTGTTTAGAAGTATTTGTAAAAGGAAAAAATAAGAAAAAAAAATAAGATAAATTTTTTCAAAAATAAAATAAATTTTTTATTAATTAATTTTTAAAAGTTTACTAATATAATTTTTTTAAAAAATGAGATGATATTTATAAATAAATTCATGAAAAATTCATTTTAACTTATAAAAAAATTTATTTATTTATTTTTACTTTCTTTTTTTAAAAAAAAACTTAGATTTATAAGACAGATATTAATGCACTATAATACAATTGATAAGTGATATTCTAATATTGTTGATTTACCTAACCAAGACAACAATTATTGACGGGCATTGGTACGAAAACGCTGTAACAGTGAAAACACGCGTGGTAAAGCAAAACGCGTTTTCCTCCCACGCGCGACTCTTCACAGGACACGAGGAAGAAACAAACCAAAGTTGTTTTTATTTTTTTCAAATGCTGATGAGTGTCTTATACTATGAGTTAAGGAATTAAAAGTAAATTTTATTAAAATATGTAAAATTATATTATTTATAATTTTTATACTCTTATATGATCTTTCTAATAATATATATATATTTAAAAAATTAACTAATATTCTAAGAATATCATGTAGAAAAACTTTTATTTTTTATTAACAGTCACAGGAAAAGGAAAAGTAGAAGAAAAGAAAAGAAAAAGTTAGAGAAAGCGACGTTGTTGGCTGGGGAGAAGACCCTCGTGGTGATCGCATGGTGGAAATATGTGTGTCGCATAGGATAAGCGATAATGGGGCCCCACTCAGGGACAAGCCAAATATAATGAAAAGGTTATCTGTTTGGTTCCAATCATGATTTTGATGGATGTCACATTTGACCTCAGCCGTTGATGTAGGGAACTGATTCACTCCATGGGGCAAAACTTCAAGTGCGAAATGGCCCACCAAGTTAAATGCTCAAGATTTCTTGCGATTTGCCACCAGACACCCCTATCGTACCTAAACCTAGCTGCATTTTCTATTTTGAGTTTTGCATGCTTTTGTGGTAGATAAAAATAAAAATTTAGGAGAAAGGAATGACCCTTTAGTTTAACATAGGAAAAATATTCATAAAAATATTTATATTTATTTTACTTCAAGAAAATGAACAAAGATTTGAACTTATAATTTGTCACATACAAGATCTTGTTCTATTTTACTCGATTAATTCGGGATTTGGGTTTTACTTGCTAGTACATCTTTTCCTTCATTATATATAAAAACAAAAATTCAAATACTTTTTTTTTAACTGTATTTGTCTATTTGCTTTGCTAACCTTAAACTCCCTATTACAACAATCATGATGGTCTTGTGTACTTTCAAAATGTGCCGGGAGAGTCCTAAACGGATGAACAAGAGATTCCATAATAATATTATTAATTGATATAAATTTAATTAAATTGCACATGTTAGTTGAATACCTAGTCTTACCAGTCTTGTCAGCAAAACTCTAGTAAAGGAAAAACCAGTCTAATTAGCCAGAAAATTGTGACATGAACAATGATGTGATGTATATAGTTATCGTCTTATCAGAAAACCTTTCACAAATCTTCGATTGCGTGATGGCTTATAGCTTATATGTGTAACAAACTCCTTTATGTAAATTCAAATTTTAAAGGCGATAATATCGTTTTCATATTATTTTTTCCCTGTTCCTAGTCGTGTTCCACTACAGGATTCATTACATAACAGTAACTAATTAATAATTTATAATACTACCGTAATTTCTTAATATTTGTATATTATTCAATGGTCATCGGAGTTAGTTGTGTTGGGGAGTGGGATTATCCAATGATGCAATTGCAAAGATCATCCCGTGAAAGTTATCCAAAAAAAAAAATCAGTGTGAAAGTAAAGTTAACGAAATATAAGATATTTTAAATTAATTCATGTTATTTTAAAAAATAGTTAATTTTATTTTATTTTATTTATTTATTAATTATTTATATTATTATTATAATACTATTTTTTTATTCATTTAATTATTTTTATAATATTTTAAAAAATAATTAAATAAGTATATATAAAAAAGTTAATTAATACAACTAAAAATTAATAAAGAATCTTATAAAAATAAATAGATTTCTAAAAAATATCTAATAATTAGAAACTCAAAAAATATATAAAAAAATTGATATATTTTGTTTTACCAAATGGTCAAAGGGTGGGAATAAATAGGGAAGATATGAATGAAGTACTAGTAGTAAATGAGGGGGAAGACAGAGAAAGCAGGGTTGTATTATTTGGGGGGCAACTGTCATGATTGAGATAACTGGCCTTGCTGACATAAAGTCATCATTGAACTTACACACCACTCCCACCCATTCTCTCTCCTTTCTATATAATCTCCCACCCACTCGGCCCCTCCTAACACTCCAAAACCAAAACTCCCCTGCTTTTCTTCTTCTCCTTCAATTCTCTCTCACCAAAAACCTTTTCACCCAATACCCTCAAACTCAACTTCTTCAATTGCTAATTTTTATAAAGCTAGCTAGAGATGATGGTTCAAAAGGAAGATTTGGGTTTGAGTTTAAGCCTCAACTTCCCTCATCACAATACCCCAAATCCTCAACATCTGACTCTCATGTCATCCTCTACTCATTCCTCTTCCCCTTCCGGTTGCAATCCTCAAAAACCCTCTTGGAACGAGGTTTTCGCTTCTTCAGGTATGTACTAAAAATATAAAATTGTTCTATTTAAAATAAAAAAAATCCCCTGTTTTTTATTTGCATGCTATTGCTCCAGATCTGTTCAAGTTTCTCTCTTTATTTCATATTCCCCCTCCATTCTCTCATTCACTTTGATTTAGCTTACTGAGTGTTCTTTTTATTTTTTTCCAGAAAAAAAATTCTTATTTTTACCCTTGTTTAATATTCTCACCCTTCATTTTCAGTATCTTTTGCACCGCCCTCTTTATTTATGCCGGACCAAATACTCCAAATCCTTAATGATTTCATTAATCAACACTAACATGCATGAATTTTAAAAAAAATTAATGGGTTTTTTTTTTTACATTCAGATCGAAACTCCGACACATGCAGAGGCGAAACACGGTCGTTCCTGCGGGGAATCGACGTGAACCGGTTACCTTCCGCCGTGGACGCCGAGGAGGAAGTGGGAGTTTCGTCTCCGAACAGCACCGTCTCGTGCGTGAGCGGAAAACGAAGCGAGAGAGAACCCAACGGCGAAGAACACGACATGGACAGAGCCTGTTCCCGCGGAATCAGCGACGAAGAAGACGCTGAAACCTCAAGGAAAAAACTTAGACTCTCCAAAGACCAATCCGCTATCCTCGAAGAAAGCTTCAAAGAACACAACACCCTCAACCCCGTAAGTTGTTACCATCCCTCTCAATCAAGTTTTTTTATTTATCAACAAAGCTGAACTTGAATTTCACAACTTGCTTTAGGGTGATTCAGTCCAATATCAATCGTACCAATAACACAATTTTAATAATAATCATAATACCAGTTCTCATTTTGGTAGTACTAAATAGTGGTCCTATCCACTCGAACAAGATTATTTCGGTAGAAAATACTTTTATATTTAACAAATTAAAAAATTACTAATGTGGTTTATTTAATTTTAATGTTTTTCAGAAGCAAAAATTGGCACTGTCAAAACAGCTCGGGCTTCGACCTAGACAAGTGGAGGTGTGGTTCCAGAACAGAAGGGCAAGGTTAGTTACAAGTTACAATATTATAATATGAAATAATTCGATTTAATATAAAGATTATTGTGCTTTTTTTAATTTATTATTTATTAAACGTGGTATTTTTGAAATTAATTTTCAGGACTAAGCTGAAGCAAACCGAGGTGGACTGCGAAGTATTGAAAAGGTGCTGTGAGAATCTGACGGAGGAAAATAGAAGGTTGCAGAAGGAGGTTCAGGAGCTTAGAGCACTGAAACTTTCCCCCCAGTTTTACATGCAAATGACCCCACCCACGACGCTCACTATGTGCCCCTCTTGCGAGCGTGTCGCTGTTTCGTCCTCCGCCGTTGATTCTGCCACGCGTCATCATCCCATGGCCCATACTCGGCCCATGCCCATTGGCCCGTGGGCTTCCGCAGCTCCCATTCCACACCGGCAGTTTGATGCTTTCCACCACTGATCTTGAGGGTGTTTTGGTCATTGTGAATTATTATTATTCTTATTTACTATTATGGGCCTACTTGTACCACCGTGAATGTGTGTACCCGAAAAGGTGGAAACAGCGTGCTGTGGAATTGTGGGTGTTCCAAAGTGCGGTGCGGTCTAAGGATATGGTCATTAGAAGAAGTGATTTGGTGGGTCTCCAATGTTTTGTACCAGTTTGACCCATCATCTTTTGTTTCGTTGGGTATGACCTATATTAGTTAGGAGTTTTTCAGTTTTTAGTATTACTTAACTTTTCTCCTCAACAGAGACTTTGTGTATAGTGCAATTGTCTAGTTAAATGATATAGGTTTGGTTCCCATAGCCTATTTCACTTAATTGGGTTTGGGATAATTATTTATTAGTCTTTTGCGAATATATTATCACACCCATTGAAACAATTTGCTTTAAGTATTTATATTTATCATCTATTTTATATTGATACACTTGAATACGTATTGGCGAAATATAAAGTTTTTATAAAAATTTATGAAAATCTAATATAGGTAGCTATATATACAACATAAAAGCATAAAATTATTGTTCACTGCTTTCCAAAAATATATTAGAAATTATCTTTTGATGAACCAAAAATGGAAATTGTCCTCTCTATGCATTGCAATAAAGAAATGAAATTGGTAGAGGTAATTTTTTGTAATAATTTATAATGTTCATTGTTTAAAATTTAGCTTTACAAAATTGTAATCATATATTTATTACATTTAATTGGTTTTTTTAACATATTTAGACTATTTTCAATTTTCTCAAGGATAGGAGTTGAAAAAGATTTAACATTGGTCTAGCAAACATCTTTCAAAAACTAGTAGAGAGGATGAAAAATTATACTTGGACACCTCAAGAGATGTATACACCTTGAGAGAGATAAAAACAAGGGAAAGATGAGTTTGATAATATGGTGTGACGACAAGAAGAAAGAAATAGAGATAAAGTGTATCAATGAAGTATTGGTATTGTTGGAGTGTCTAAATATGATAACTCTCATAACTCTTAATATATAATGAGAAATAGAAATAAGGTGATACACAATTTTATGATTTTATTGCTCTTTGTAATTTGTGTTGTCCACATTACAAGACACATTCATCTTTCTCTTTCTCTATGAGAGAGAAATAACTGTGTACACTATCTCTTGCTAATTATTATGGTATTATATTTTTAATCTATAATTACTATGCAATCCCATGAGATAATAGCAATCACTTACATTTTTGCATTTGAGAAATCCGATGGAATAATATTCAAGAAACCTCACATGCTAGTATACACTTACACTATGCTTGGTTGATAATGAAATATGAGGAAAAATAGTAGAAGAAAAATAAAATAAGAAGAAAAATATATTTATAAAATTACATAAATATCCTTAACAAAAAAATATAAATATTTTCTCAATAATTCATATGAAATACCTAGTCAAGATACAAGAAAAAAAATAAACCAAACAATATTTTAACCACTTAAAATAAAATAAAAACAAAATAACATAAAAATAAAAATATTTTGTTGTTGAAGGACAATTATATCTTCCTCACTTAAATTTATGCTTTTCTTCCCTTCTATTTTCAAATTAGTAATAAACAAAATTTTACACCACTAAATTTTTCTTTCCTTCCTTATTTATATGAAAACCAAATAATAAAAAACTAAAGGCGTTTTTTATTACACTTTTCAAAAACAGATTTTAGTTTTTGAAAATTTAAAAATTAAAAAACTTGTGTTTTGGGGTTTTTATTAAACTATTTTGTAAAACTTGGTTTTTAAAAGTATAAAGGGTAAATATCCATAGTCCATGAAAGTGCAAGGCGATAACAGTTTGATATCTAAAAGATGAAAATTTTAAATTTAGTCAACGAATGTAAAAAAATGCAATAAATTTATTCTAGCGTTAAGTCTCCTTTGTTAATTCAAACATTTGTTTCTAGGTAGAATCTCTGGACCTAATTGTCATTGAAAAGAATGTCATGTGTGCTGCTTACTTAATAAGACTAATTTGTCAGCATATTGTCGATGGACTAATCTCCTAGTTTTGAAAATTGTTAATTTTTTTAATTTGGTATCTAAACTTAACAACTTGATATCATTTTAGTTCCTGAATGCCCTTTTGAATTTTTAATAAGATTGTGTTGCATGTAAATTATTTGCATAGTCATCATCATATCTCCTTACTTCCATTTTTCGATTTGAAAAGTAAGATAACAAGGAAAGTCCAGCTCAAATGTAAAGTTGTTTGTTGTAAGTTGTAACTAGTTTGATTTTGGACAATTACTTAACACAGTCCATGTTTTACTTGGTATACCTCCTAAATTTGTAAAGTCTCCATCTTATCCTTCTCACCTCACCCACACTCTTCTTCTCTCCATCTTTCTCTTCATCGTGGGCAGCACCATCACCGAATAGTAGGAGCACATGAGGAAGAGAGCATGGTCTGAGCACACAAAAACATGTGCCTCAAGGTTGTTTTTGGTAATGTCCTTGACTTCGTGGAGAATGGTATTGCTAGTGTGGCAGCCACGAATGAAGAGCATGAAGCAG
Organism: Glycine latifolia; assembly: GCA_013407115.1. NCBI lineage: Eukaryota > Viridiplantae > Streptophyta > Magnoliopsida > Fabales > Fabaceae > Glycine > Glycine latifolia. The sequence continues at coordinate 23,629,845 of CM023947.1, read as the reverse complement.
TTGACCGTCGACTTTAGTCTAAGGAGCTTGGAGAGGTAGTGGTCGGGGTTGAGAACAATGTTGAAGCAGGAAGTGGGGTGTATTTTGGATTAATTAATTCATAATACATACAGATTGAGTAATCTATAACATAAATGTATTACAAATTACTCTATATGCAATGTATTTTTTTGTATTACAAATTGAGCAATTCGCAATACATACAAATGCAATACGAATTTTAGTAATTTGTAATACATTTGTATTATGAATTGCTCAATTTGTAACTATACTGCGATGGTGTGCACGATGATGTTTTTAGAGTGGCGTGAAGGTTTATGACTCACAACAATGTGTGTGGCTGTGATAGGTGATTGGGTGGGGGTTCAGTGGTGGGTTTGGTGTGGTGTGGAGGCATTGGGTGTGATGGTGGTGGCTTTTGGGTGGAGGTGGAGTGTGGTTGTAATGGGCTAAATGGAGGTTTTGAAAAAAGGTGACTAGGGTTTTGCTTGGGAGAAAAGGGATAAAAATGGGATATTTGAAAATTTGGAGGTGCACCAAACAAAAATTGGGTGCATTAAGTAATTGTCGTTACGTTAATTAAGCCCAGTTGTAAGAGATGGAGAATCCAATAATAAAGTGGGTGCTTTAATATAAATATACTTACTAATAAAAGACTAAAGGAGATTTATTGACAAAAACAGTGAAAGAAATTTAGTGCCACGGAAAGCTGAAAAAGACAATAATCTTCTTATATGCCTCGTCTCTAGGAATTTGCAATTGAGCAAGTAGTGAATTTTTGCATATCACCCACTCATTACTTGTGAAGGATATTCCATTAGAACAATCAAGGCCGAAACCTTGTGCATTTCTTGGAGGGCCTCAGATATCACTATGGTACACGCGTAAGTTGAAATCTCATGCTCATCTTTTTTTATCAGCTAAAACCTCATGCTCATGCTACACTGCACCATAACCACTAGTGTTAGCAGGAAAATAAAAGGGAGAATAGTTCGCTGTTTTGTTTGTTTTGTTAAGCAATTTTTCGTGCGTCGTAAGAAAAGGGCAAATTATTAGAATTATTTATGCTAGATCGATCCCAGTTAACTAGGAAATTCGGGAAATTTTTAGAAAGCAGGAAGGAAGAATGCTGTCATTTTTTGTATAGTGAACTAAAATTTCAGTGTGTATTTAACTAAACACAGCTTCATTTCGTATGAGAGGCAACTCCACCATGTTAGACAGTCCAATAAACTTTCGCCATTCATTCATATTTGTGCGACATTTATACATTATTAAGTAAATAATCAGTCCCCTAAGTGCACACATTTCTCCAATCTCAGTAATCCATATTGATATCAGTTGAACTACAAATCAATACACATAGCTTCTATGTTTTTCACACATTAGTGGATTAACATCTCGCAGAACACCAAGTGAAGACATTCACAAGAAAATATGTTCAGCTCCCGACACTATCAAGTACTTCAATGTTCATGCTGCGGATACATTTTAATTTTTGAAAACCAGGACTCACTAGCTAGATGCGGAGTCCTACCCATACATTTATCTAATACACTTCTTTTAATAATTTGATACTACTTTCAATTATTAATTAACATTTATTGAAAACTATATGATCATGAGTGAAGCTTTTACGTTTTTAATGAAAATGAACCCATAAAACATTATGATTTTCAATAAATTTAATCAATAATAGAATAAGTTTAAAAAATGTATTAAAAAATGATACAAACCCAACAGTTGATATGACAAAAAAAAGAAAAAATTTGACAGAATTTTATTTAATAGACTAAAAATACATAATAATAGAAGAAAACTCTCCTCCAAAAATTTCCTCTTAAAAATTACTCCTTCTACATTAACTAACTCCTTAATAGTCTAACTATATTAACACGCTCTTCCTCCTCCTTATATCCTAACAGAAAATATACTCATAGCATCTATTTCTAGGTGTATATTAGTAAATGTATCTTTCTCCCGAATTGGTGACAGTATCTTTCTCTCTACGATTAGATTCAAACAAACAACAAATAGCAGCGATACTTGGACACTTATCGACACTCTTTATATGTATCTATTTCTCTCTCCTTGTTACATTAAATTCCTATTACATCTATAATTTTTCTTTGTTCTTTCTTTCTCTTTCTAGGTGTATATTAGTATATGGGATTTCCGTTTGACATTTTCCAACAACAAATGGCAAAAACAGTGATCTAATCACAATTTCCCATTCAAAACAACTGCAGAAAGTTGAAAATACACACACACAAAAATTGAAGTTATAGCAAATTAAGCGCAGGTAAAATCAGTAAATCTGTCTATGCCATAAATATTTATGCGGAGGGGAAGAAGACAGCAATCCAATTACAACCTTAAGCTATGGAAAGAAACATCCATTTCAATTTAATTACATTCCATTTAACTAATATAGTAAATAGAAGGATATGATATGATATCCATCTTCAATATTATTACCTTGAAGAGTTTCTTGCACTCCGTGTACTCCTCTTGATTGACTCTATTCTCTGAAGCCTTATTTGCTCTCTAAACTTAGCAATGAACTCATCAGCCTTCTTATCCACATCTGGTCCTTCATCACCATCTGTTTTTGAACTTTCTCCACCAATAACAGGTGGACCCTTTCCACTGTCATTGTTCTGAACAACAATTCTTCCTCCTTCAACGTCTTGGTCCTCGGTTTCTGTGTCATCGTCGTCGTCATCATCATCATGGTCAGATTCCACAAGAAAGCTTTCTTTCTCAGCTGGCTGTGACACAAGAGGCACGCTTGCATGCTCCACGAACTTGTTACTTCTAAACGACGTGCGTTGCATGGATTTATTTTCTTCATCAATTTTCTTTCCCACTGGTGTGGTTCTCTCACTTGTGAAGCTTCTCTTCAACTCCTTATTGAAGGAAGGTGCTTCATTGGATGAACCACCGAACCTTGGTTTCATGGACACTGATTTCTGAAACATCGTTGGTGGCGGTGGCGGAGGTGGTGGAGGACAAGACTTGTAGAAGCCCTTCTTCCTCACCAAACCCTCTGCGTTCTTCGCAGGCAATTCTGATGAGAAAGAAGGCGAAGGAGACACGGAACTTGCTCTCGAAGAAGCGCGAGAAGGTTGAGACTTCACAGGGAGAGATTCCTCCTTTGAAGAAGGAAGCATCATGTTAGAGGCTTCATCAAATTCTTCTTGCTTAGGTTCCAATCTTCCTGATCTTGAACGCCATGGAATGGAAGAAGGAAGCACCATGCTCTCTTTCTTCTTGTTCTCAACTCTAGAACCTTCAACTTCTGTGTTTCTGTTTGAATTGCTTGAAAATCTTTTGGAAGATGTTGACCTCTTTGGAGACTGAACATCAACATCGACATCATCAGCTTCAATTTCAGCTTTTCTATTGGAATTGCTTGAAAATCTTTGAGAAATTGTTGACCTATTTAGAGATTGAACATCAGTATCAACACCATCTGCTTCAACGTCTGCATTTCTATTTGAATTGCTTGAAAACCTTTTGAAGGTTATTGACCTATTTAGATATTGAACATCAGCATCAACATCAACAGCTTCAACTTCTGCTTTTCTATTCGAATTGCTTGAAAATCTTTTAGAACTCATTGACATGTTCAGAGATTGAACATCAATTTGTTCTTCAGATAAGCGAGATTTCAAGCTTCGAATGGGCAAAAGCAAAGGCTTCTCCCCACTCTGGTCATCAAAACTAGAATACTCTTGCAACCGTGGAGCAGCAACAACAACCACAGGTTCGTTCCTGGAGTGTTGGCTGCTCCACGTTTGGACTTTAGTTTCATCGGACTCGACCGGGCTCTCAACCTCGTCATCGAAAAAAGAAGAAACCTGAAGGAACCTTGACACTAGAGTTTGTGCAGTGTCAAACTTTGAGTTGTTATGCTCTTTATCTGTTTCGTCGTTTCGGCGACTGAAGAGGCCGTAGGAGATGGCGACACCGACGAAGAGAAGGTGGAGGAGTTCCCAGTTTCTGGTGAGGAGCGATTGGTTGATGAATTCAGGAGCCTGTGAGGGAAAGAATGGGATGATAACGAAAAAGATGAGGACTAGTGTGGCTTTGTAGAGGAAATGGTAATAGAACTTATTTGGGTCCTCTTGGTTTTGTTCAAGGGGTAGTTTTTGGTGCTTGGTGGCTTGGATTGCACCTGCCATTGTTGCTAAAGGAGAATGTTTTGATGATGAGAATGGTGGAAGAAGAAACTTGGAAGTAGAGGTTAGGGAAAGGTGATGATGAGGGTGGTGAGGAAAATAATCTGAAGTGAAGGTTTTGCCTTTGTTCTGTTCTCTAAGCACCGTCAAAGACAAAATGCCAAGCCTAGCCTTGCCTTTATTCCATTTGCCATGTTACCTTTTTCGTCCTTTCGGTTCCAACACCAAGATGCTTTGCCTGCAGTCTCACTCAGTAATATCAAACTTGTACATGTTTCAACGTTCACAATTATAGTTTCTTTAAGCAAATACCCAAGTTGCTCTATGTATGGAATTATTATTATTATTATTATTATATGAGAGTGAATGAAAATTATTTGTTGAGAGATTTAAAACCTGCTTTATTACTATGTCTGATTGGGTTGGTTGAAAAATAGAATGTGAGTTATTATAAAATTTTTATATCAATCTTTATTTTTTACCTATAAAAAAATTACTTTTATAATTTTTACTTCTTTAGTTTTTTATTGTTGGTCGGAAATGTCTTTGATGAAAGAAAAAGGTTGTACCACGGTGACATTAGTAAAATTCTAAATTTATATCCAAAATATAAAACAATTAAATTAGTATTTCTCTCCGTCTCCTTTCATCGAGGAAATAAAGATAATAATATATGTATCTCATTAAGCACCTAAGTGACAAATGAAATTATCACTTAATCTAGGATTAACTATAAGATATTGCTTTTGCGTAATTTTTTAAAATTTTCACGCGGATTTCAGTATATTAAAGTGAATCCGTAAAGTCAAAACAAATATATGCTATATTGTGACAAACGTTGGCAACATCTTTTTTCTCCAACAGTATAGAACCCTAAGTTTTAAGAACAGAGTTTGTAAACATTTTAATTCAAAACTTGTACATTTAAAATTAAAAAATCTACACTTAGTTGAAGTTTTTTTTTTCTTGAAAATTTCCTTATCTTAAAATTTTTGCTATGTCTTCAATTTTTGGATTGATTCCAATCTTTTTGTTTACATTCATGTTTTCTGTCTTCTCAAAATCACATACCATGAGACGGATTTGGTTTTGCCTTATATTGAGTCAACTCCTAGAGGGTGTGTGTCTCTATGCTCCAACTTGATTTTGTTGATACTTTTTTCTCTTAGTGCTAGCTGTTAATTACCAAAAACAAATATATATATATATATATATATATATATATATATATATATATCACTCGATACCTTTCTTAACTTCCCTTTGGTTCTAGAAACTTTTATTTTCTTGGACATGCATGCATCGTATCAATTTTACATCAACACAAAGAAAAAGTGAAAAATTGGCACATGGACCTATATGCTCAACTCAAGTGACGTTTAATTGGTTATCACCATTATTTTCCCCCCAGTGGTGCTACAGATTGATTGAATAAAACTACACGTAAAGAGATTGAAATGAAAACAACAGCTTGTGATCAAAGCCTAAGTGTACACTGTTCAGGTGATGGTCCATTGGTTCATGGCTCTAAAGCATAGTTGGAGGAACATATGCAGACGGTCCATATGCATCGAATCGATTTGCCTACATCTATAGTAACAGTTGCAAAACTCATATTGATGACCAGCTATATATTGAGCTTTGAAATTTCAGATAGAGAAAAGGGACAACTTTGGAACAGAAAAATAAAATGCAAGGTGCACATGGTTAGCGTTGGAATCACTCATGATTCCCCTTTTGTACTCCTACCATGGAGTTCATTTGGATGGAGGCTGTTGGATTTGTGAAAAGAAAAGACAAATTCGAGAATTTGTTCACGCGTACGACAAAACTAAGATGTCAATCCTTTTTCTTTGTGTTGTCCTCTGATTATAATTGAAATTTTACGAGAAAGTAGGTAACACATTTTTTTATTGGAAACAATCTACTTTGAGTTGCAGGGTTATTATAGATAATAAAATTTTCTCGTAAAAAATTTAATATAACTACACATTCAAATTCAAGACTTAGAATTTGATTAAACTAAAACACTTCCATACCAGTGAACCCCTGTGCTTAGTGGTAAGAGTTTTTATCTTAATATGCTAGTTTTTATGAACTAGCACAATACCAGTGCCTAGACATGGGTAATTCACTTGTTTCTGCACATTTTTTAGACAAGTAAATAATGTAATACATATTAAATTTATTAAGATCATTATTATTAAAGGAATTAATGTTTAAGAAATCAATATTTATGTGGTGAATATATTATTTACAAAAGTCTAAACTATATATATTTTTTTTAGTTGGTAAGAACATAACAAAGATGAAAATGTTTGGTTAGAAGAAAAAACAATGCAAATTTTATTATTAAAATACATGATGCCATGCAAAATAGGAGTAACCATATATGGAATTCAAATTGTTAGGGATATAATAATACACTGTTATCGATTAAAACTAGTTATTAAATACATAAGAAAAAGAGAGACATGATAAATTATTTTGTATATGATAATATAATGTTATATGATAAATTGATCTAATAAAGACATGTGAATGGATCAAAGTATTTTCAGTTTAATTTAGAAAACAAAATTAAAACCAAAAAATGAAATAATTAAAAGGTTAAAAGATATTTTAATCTTATCCAAATTTATAATTATTTAAAATAAAAAATATATATAAGTGATGATCTTAAATAGACATAACAATAGAAGGAGAATGAATATGTCGTTTCCCATCCCAGTCCGTATCTTTACTTCCAATCCCAATCCCTAATCTCTTTCGAAATAAATTTTTGTATCTACCCTCATCCCTATTTGAGGTCGAATATATCCATCCTGTCCCCATCACTGTTCACTAAAAATAACATTCAACTATTTTATAATTATATATACTCTAAAAAATATATTAGTTTTGTAATATTTATAGTTTATAAACTATAATTATAATTAATTTAATTTAATTAAAAATATTATTTAATAAGTAATTCAAAACTATTTTTCATCAAAAAGTATATTTAGTAAATTAGTTCTAATACATTTTTTATATATTTATGAACAATTTAACATTATTATATAAACATAGAGTATAAATATTATTTTGTAATAATTATATTAACTCATTATATTTAAATTTCATTTTAGTATAAAAATTTGAACCTCATATTATGAATATTATATAAGAAAAAATTTATTTATTAAATTATTTAAAATTATTTTATACCATTTATAAGTAGAAACAATTTTATATATAGGATTTCAAAGTACATAAAAAATATTGTTGAGATTTTGGTATGCAATCATGTTAAATGCTCATAGAAGAAAAAATTGTAGTTCACAATGATCTTTAAGTAAAATTATCTCTTGTAAATAATATTTGTAGTCTATGCTATAAAAAAAATTAGTTTAATTTATTATACTATTGAGTTTTTGACATACACTTGTGAGAAATATTCAAAGAGAGTCGTTCATAATAATCTCAAGCAAAATTGTCTTCCATAAATGATATATACAAATTTTTACCATAAAATTAAAATTAATTTAAAATTTGATATTATTGATAAACTGATTTAAAATCATTTTGTAATAAAAATATATTTAATAAATTAATTCTAAAAAGAGATTCAAATTTATATAAAACATGACATTTAAAGAGTAAAATAATGAAAGATGTTGTTGGATCAATAAAAATATATATTAATAAATCATTGATTCATATTATTTTTAAATTTTTTTAATATAATACATAAATAATATATAATATTATGAAAATGATAAATAATAATAATAATAATAATAATAATAATAATAATAATAATAATAATGATAAAATTTTAAAAAAAGAGAATGAAAAGATAGGAAAAAAAATTGGAGGAAAAGAATTGGAGGAAAAGAAATTGGGAGAGAGGGGCATGCGTCCTAGGAAGGACCAAATTTTCTTTATATATATATAATAGATAATATATAATAAATGTAATAGATTAATAAATCACTAATTCATTTAAAAAAATAAAAAAATCATAATATAATATTACACAAAAAGAAACATTTAATATAACACACAAATAATATATAATATATAATATTATTACATATGCATAAATAATAATAATAACAATAATAGAGATTTTTTGTTAATAGAATTATAAATATTTTTTATTAAATATTTTTTGTCTTAACTAAGAGAAAAAGAGTAAACCCAAAAAGAAGAGAGAGAAAAGTTAGAAGGAAAGAGAAGTTTTGGAGGATTTTTTTATGTGAGAGTGATATGTGACAAGATAAAATCTTCTTTTAATTCTTTTGTTTCTAATTATAAGAACATTTGAACTAATTTATGTTTATTAGTAAAAGTTGTTAATCACATTAAATATGTCAATTATTTATATTATTATTTAATTTTTTTTATTCATCCATTCACTTAATTGTTTTTTATTAATGCTTGGAGAAAGAATAATTAATTAAGAATATATAGAAAAAAATAATTAATGCATGTGAAAATTAAAAAATTTCTTATAAAAAGAGTTCTAAGAAAGAATGAGTAATATACAGTATATATTTTTATTACACTATCTAAGTTTTGTGTTATACTTATCCATTACTTTTGTTTACTAATACTTCAAATCCTCCTTTTTTGGCTGCTGTTGGATTCTCTTAAAGGTTACGCAGTGACTCAAAAATGTTCTCTTAAAGGTTACGCAGTGACTCAATATGGATGCAAAAGTAGATGGAATAATAAGCTGATCTCGGTTAGTGATTAATTTGTTTAAAGAGAGAAATCTCTTGACGCAGGAATGTGATGAGTGAGAAATTTCTAGGCCTTCTAGTTCTAGGTCCACTTTTACTTGTCAACGTTAGATGATTCAACAATATGACTTATCCCATTAGTGCAACTGTCCACTTTATCTATAATCTATCAAAGCTGCCATGTGCCTTTGCCTTTTAAATATTTTGGTTAATCTTTCTTTTTTGTGTGAAAGAGAACAAAGAAAGTTGGGAATGACCAAAAAATGTTGTGGATCATATTATTTAATTATCAATTTTTTTAAATCTAAATACTACTAAATAATAGACTAGGTTTAAGTACCAATGTTAAGACAACATGACCAGGAATCTTATTTGTAGTACTTCAAGTGCTGACTTATTTATTTCTATAAAAGACATAGTTGGGGAGAAAGTGAGTAGTAGCAAAAGGACGATGTTTGCTTAGTTATAAAGGATGAATGAAGCATCGTTAATTAATAAAAAGATGTCAAACGAATTGAGAATTATTCAAATGAATGAAGCATTGTTAATTCTATGGGAGGGTGAAGGTGAGGTGGTGGGAAGAGGAGTACATTTGGATCCCTTGTTGGCAACGAATCTGATTCCTACGCATCTGCGTTTTGAATATTTCCAATTCTAATATGCGCTTGAGTTAGATGATGCTCTTTACCGCGAAACCAAGAAAACTCAATAAGGAATATTGATTGAAACATATAGCTAGATACCAAAGCAATTTTGAGAGAAGAAATGAAAACGAACACAATTCATGTGGCTGCTTGAGTTTCTTTTGCTTGAGCCATTTTTTCTTTGGGACTAGTTCAAGTAGATATACTTGTTGATAGTAGCGGCTGGATGGTCATGAAGCGGCAAACTTTCAATCTCTTATTAGTGATTTTGAAAGTCTTGAACACAAAATTATATGTACACACTTCGATAAAAGTTATTTTAAGTAATGTCACACTTTACCTTTTGAAATATCCTTTAAACTACAACAATGTTACCAAATTATTTTCAGCACACTTTTGTTATATTAACTAAAAAAATATACACAAAAATTAACAATTAATATTTAAGATAATTTTTTTCATCCTACAAAGTAGGAACATCTATTTATAAACCTAAAACCTTAATATAAGAAAATAAATCCCTAATTTATAAATATCTTAAAAATAAGATAATATACATTAAAATCTAAATAATATAGTAGATGTGACATCTCGGGCGCTGACGAGAGCGGGGAGTGATCGCCGGTGCAATGAGCGACTCCTGGCAGGTTTCCAATAGGAGGGGTACATGAATGAATCGAATACAGTTGATGATAACTTAAAGGAAATAATAGGTACTACCTATACCAACAAAATGCATCTACTTTTCGGTAGCTCATAACTTAAGAACTCCACAGTTAAGCGTGCTTGACTTGGAGCAATTCTGGGGTGGGTGACCTCCTGGGAAGTTTCTAATATCTATTCCTCATTTGAATTATTTAGAATTATGAATTTGAATTATTTTTTCTAATATCTATTCCTCATTTGAATTATTTAGAATTATGAATTTGAATTATTTATCCACAATCTCTTCCTCATTTGAATTATTTGTTTGTCATGCTTTAGTACCGCCCAAAATCTAATATCTACTTAAAACATCTTTAGGCCATGAAAATTTCATATTTACCCTCATTTAATATGTTGACAATTGTCCTCATTTATATGGTAAAGTGGGAATTAATAAAAAAATCACTGCTGTCTCACCTCACAAAGCACATTTCTGCCTCACTTCCACTTTTTCCACAACAAAAACTCATCTATTACATCTGTTACCTTCTTTCAAAATTTCCGCTCTGTCTGCGTCTCTTTCTTTTTCTCTCCTTCATTACCCTTTCAAATCCCTCTCCTCTGTTTTTCTTATTCTCTTCCTCCATCTTCTCCTCTTTTTTCCTTTTTTCTCTTATCTTTCTCTTTCTTCTTCACCACACCACCACTGCCATGGTAGCCATGGCAGCTAGCGCGAAACCGCTTCTGTCACTGTCATTTTTGCTTTTGCTACTGTCGTTTCTTCTGATCGTTGTCGCTTACAGACCCGGCGACATCATTCCCATGAGCCGCATGGGTAAGGGTTTTTTAAACAGAACACGGTAATTTTCTTAATTTGTGTTGATATGGGTGTTGATAATATATGTTCTATTTTTTAAACATGAAATTCTTTTTCTTTTGTTATTTTGTTAGTATTATCTTATTAATTGGGCTAATTAGAAGATGACACTACTTTTGATACTGCACTAGCGTCTGTTTAAAATTTGATATATGTTTTTTATTTTTCTTGGTGTTTTTTTGTCTTGATTTTGCTTCCTATATCATAAGTACAAATTGGGCTTAAAATTATTGAAATATGTTTTGCTTATGAGGTGTTTGACAAAATATCTCACCCAAATTTTGTTATGATTTCTAGCCAAATCACCGCATAATGGTTGTAATGTGAAATTTCCTTTTTATGAAGGATGCATTATATGTTGTTATTGTCACTATATGAGTTGTTGATTTTTATGACATTATTTCTAGATTTTAATTTATTTTAATAAAATAGTTTGCTCTTTGTGAGGTAAATGATCCTATTTCCTTTGATTTTTTTTTTAATGTTTTAACTTTCAATTTTTTATGAAAGGCTGAATAATTATACAAGCATGATCCTTTGTTATTGTGTTTTTTTAGTTGCGTTGGTCTCCTTTGTGGTTTGCAAGTGATGTGTTTGATCAAATGACTGAATGAACTTTATATTCCTTTATGACAAACTTCATTTTTTAAAATTTTTTTGGCTTTGGTATTTGAAAAACATGGACAGTCCTTGCTCTGTGAATCATTATTTACAAGTGTTTTCATTTTAGTCATTAATCTTCAGCCAAATTAATAACTTCAAATCTTAATTGTTCACTTAAAAAAATTGTGTTTTAGGCTATCAGCAGTTGAGTTGAGTCCACAATTTATAACTATTAGATACATACTGATTCAATACTAATATCAATTTTGGTTTCACTCAATTTTGTTTTTTTTTTCCTTATCATCTTCTTTGATTTATGATTTTCATTCTTCATGTTCTCCGTCTCTATTCAATACAAGTGCCCTCTCAAAATTGTACATGCTTTACTCATTTATTGTAGCTTCATAAATTCAGGACAGGAGGATTACAATAGGCTTAGGCCTTTGAGCTACAAAGGAGCAAATGTGTTTTTGCTGGCATTTTCACTCCTCAACATATCCAACTATGAAAATATCTCTAAGAAGGTTTTTCTACTGAGTCTCTTGATATGGTTTGGACATTTATTCACTCTTCTGAAGTTGGTTGTGTAGTGGAAGATAATTTTCACGCTCTATAGTAATGTTTAGTATAGTAATGTTTAGTGGAGATGATGCTCCAATATATTTTCCAATAGCACCTACTTTTTTGATATTGTATCTTAGATATAAAATGCATAGCTATTCCGAACTTCTTCATTTTATTTTTTTAATCAAGATGCTCTTTTTTAAATTAACAATAAATATTAAGATATAAAATAACATAAATTTTGGGTTATAAATTTTTATAAGAGTGCGTCCATAGGCTGGTGATGGTGAGCGGCCTCCAGAGTATAAGCAGTAGTAATTGTTCTTTTCTTACTCTCTTTCTATTCTTTTTTTTCTTAAATTTTTTTATTTAATTTATTTTGTTGTTTATGGGACAAAGATCTTTACTAATTTGCATATGGTTGGTTAAATTGGTAATTGCTCATTCCAGTGAAATAAACACTCTTAATGATTTTTTGTTATTTGTAATATAATCCTTATCTTTAACTTTGTTTTAAGAATGACAGGGTTTTGCAGGGAATAAGACAACATCAAAGGAGATACTTTCTCCATTTTTGTGATTTTACATTTTCATCACACCATTGTCACTGCCTTACACAATAGTCATTGATTTTAGGCAAACTTCTGAAACGACATTTGTTATATTTTCTTTGAATATACTTTAAAGTTCCTTTATTTTCATGTAACAATTGAAGTTGTGTGTTTTTTTTTTATACATGTGAAAGTTCACAGTTGTAATTATTTTTGGCCTGCCAAATTTACTTAGCACAAAACATTCTATATATCAACAAGCAAATTTCTAAAGCATTATTGATTCTACCCCCACTATCACTCGAATTATATATTCCTGTTGATATGAATCATTGACTAATCATGAGGGAAGTACATGCTGAGATTAGTATCTATCATCCTAAATAGTGAAGCCAAGGTTAGGATCATGACTGGTTTTTATGTCTATCTACTTTTTATTTTACTCTATAGGATTATGAAATGAAAACAAATCAACCAAAAATTGTGTAAGCTGGAGTGACTCAAATAATAATACGCTTGCTAACAAAAGGAATCAAATAAAATTACCCTACAACTGCAAGTGTTAAAATTGTAATGTAGCTATTGATGAATGAACGTATAAATTAATTCAATGTTGATTTTGCTTCAAGTTGCAAGTGTTGATAAGCCACCATAAATCACCACCCGTACTTATTCTAAATATTGATTCTATATATCAATATTACCACCATTAATTTCTTTATTTTTCTTAATAGGTTCATATAATTGACATAAAGAAGTTTTCTGGTGAGGCAGTTGCCAAAATTACCATGCCTTTTAGAGTTCCATATGGATTTCACGGAGCTTTCATGTCAATCTCATTATAGGCGCGGTAGGATTAATTGTGATGTGTTGTCTATATTAATTTGCAACTCTTAATCACTTATGTTGATGGATGATGTATATCATGTTATTATCTACTTAGTACGATTATTTAAAATAAAAAGGGTAAATTATATTTATTTTTCTTATAAATATTTAATGTGCAAATGGTAATTGGCAAATTAAGAATTAAGAGGCCTCTTGAATTAGCAAGTAAATTTTGTTATTTCTACTACATTTTTTATAACACATATGGAGACAAAGAATGTAAGGAGGGCTAAATTGAATGAATTACAATGCATCTGAGTAGATTTTTTCTTCTTTTTTTTAAGTCAATCTGAGTAGCTATTTTAAGAGAAAACTGAAATGACTCCAATTAAAATTGTGTGTGGTAACAAAGATTGGTGTGGTTTTATCTCCCATATTACATTTCAGCTTTTCTAATATGACTTTATGTTCCCAATTCTTTGATCTATATGTGAAAGTCTTGACATCTTCTAATAATGTCACAAGGAGACAGTCTTTCAAGGTTTGTTCTGACAACAATTTTTGATGTTTTTGTTTCCCGATTATATTTTTATTTATGTGAATTTAACAATTAAATTTCTATGAAATTTACCTTTTCTCGGAATTTCTTTTGGAATCTCCTAATTCCCAGAGAATGAAGCGGTACATCTTAGAAGTTCGTTACTTGAAAGTCATGATGACATTGTTCAAGGTATAACTTCTCATAACCTTGTGTAATTATATTTTATCTTATCTCCTACCTCGGTTTTACTCTTTTTGTTTTATATCATTACAATAACCATTACATGTAATTTCCCCAGTTCCAAATTTATGTGTTATGTTTTATCTCAAATGATTTATCAAGTAGAGAAACACTATTTGAACACATTTTCTTTTGATGATTTCATAGTTGATTAACAACATCTAGTCAGTTTGGTTATATTCTTTTATGTAATAGAATAATATTACTAGTGTAAAATTTGAGATATACACCTAAGTCTCATTAAATAGCAGCCATGACAAAATGGTGTGTTGGATTTTTTGCCAATTGCCATAAGCAATTTGTGAATGAACTGACACAAGTGGTAATTGAGGTATAACTTAAGGTTGCAATGATAGTCATTTTTTTTACAATAAACAACCTATTTAAATAAGATATGTTGAATTATTACATTAAACAACCTATTTTGGTCCTCCAAAGATGAAGTGTCTTTAGATTGATGCTAATCATAATCCTTGGTTTAGCTTAATCCTAGACAAATAATTGCTTATTTTTCAAAAGCTCCAACTCAAAGCTCAAAGAAAAAAGAAATTATTTTTCTAAAATAAGCTGAACCAGACATTATCTTATTTTAGTATTTATGACACAATCAATTTTAACGTGGAAAACCCAATTGGGAAAAAAACCACGACATCCAAATTGGATAATCAATCCAATGGACAATTTCACTATGATAATTTTGTGTACAAGAGTTCCTAGTATCCTAGTTTCCTAGCCTACCCTTACACAACAATTATCCCAGCTGGTATCATTGTTTCCCAGCAAAAAGCTATTGTCTCAATTCACCAAGAATAGAGACAGATTGGTATCATTGTTTCCCAGCCAGACTGGTATCCTAGTTTCCCAGCCAAAAGTCGCACGTCTCAATTCACCAAGAACAGAGACAGAACTGGTATCCTAGTTTCCCAGTTGCGACCTTTCCCAAAGTCAAGAAGAAGAATACAATTAAAAATGTTGCCTTTACGCTTCTATACCTTAAGCAAATAGGTACCTTTAAACCCTGATGGAGAGTTGAAGAATCAGACTTGCCAATACACTTCTATATGATCTCACAACAACTCTTTCAATGATGCAAACATAAACTCTCTAAAGTTCTAATATTATCTGTAATGGAATGCATGCATAAAACACAAACATCTGTTTCTATTTATACTAATTTAAAGATATGATTTTATCTAAATTTTGAATTTAATCTTTAAAAAATTATCTTATCATGCAATGCAATCTTAAAGATATTCTATTATATTATGCAATGTAATCTTAAAAATATTCTATCCTATTTTTGAATGCAATCTTAAAGATAATTATATTGGCAAGATCAATCTTCTAATCTCCTTACATAAAATTTAAAAAATAAATAGAAACAAATCTTCTTAATTCCATGCCATCTTGAATGATAACAATCTTCAGGATTCTTCAAATAATCTTATCAATTATGTTGATCTTCATAAATCCAAAATATTAGTAACTTCAAAATATCAGATCCAAAATATTAGTAACTTCAAAATATCAAATAATTATCATCAGAGCAATAAATCTAATAATGTGACATTCATTGTTTTTTATCATCAAAACTTTATAAATCTTTTTAAGCATAAAAGGTTCAACAAATATCCAACAAATTGTGTAATACTTTTTTAGGTTGTTGGGTTGGATTTGGTGGATGACGAAAGCAAACCTAAAAGACGACCAACAAAACACATGCCTACACCTGAGCAATGGACTAATGTATTCAATCCGACATTTTCATACTATGTCTATTACTGTTATGCAAATCTTTACACCTTAAACAAGGTATGTAACTCTTCTGCAAAATATGTATCAATTTTTTGCTACTTATCTATTTACTCTTTGAAGAAGAAAACAAACTTCTTTTTACTGATTATGGAAAGAATAAAAAGAGGAATTAAATAAGGGTTGTTCTCTTCTTATTTTCTGCATAGTTATGTTGCATAGTTCTAGAGGTGTTTATAGGTGGTTTTGGTTGGGATTAAGATGTAATAAAATCCAAACCCACCACATTAGTTAGGTTGGTTTGATCCAGTTTTTAAAAGTCTTTTTGGGCAATTCTAATCAATCTTATTAAGATTGGATTGGTTTGTGGATTCAGTTACCATGTTAAGATAAAAAAAATTATTATGTTTCACAATTTTATTCCTCACATTATGTTCTTAATAATAGAACATTTTTTAATTCGATATTACTACTAGCTAAAATGGTTGTTGTTTATTATTTTAATTAATACATAACTTTATATGTCTTACTTATCTCTTTCATAAGTATGGTAAATCAGTTGAATAGTAATCATGGCCAAATAAACTTAATAACAATAAGTAAATTGAAGAATTGAATTGGGTAATTGGTTTAGATTATCAAGTTAAATAGGCCAATCATCAAATGAATATTCCCACTACATATTTCTCATATTTTTAAAAAGGAATATATTAAAATTGAGAAGCAATTGAGCTGCTATAAGAATACTTGCCCAAAAACAGAGAAAACAAATCTTCATTTGAAATATCATGTAGTTACAATTGGACTTGACATTCTAATGTGTATGGTGTCAAACTTCAATGGCTTAAAGTATTATAAAACATAATTGGCATAGAAACTATAGTTATTGAATAATAAGGAGTATCTTCAAATTAATTGTAATTGAAAAACTTATCATTTTATTTAAAGTATATGATATGTAACTTTTGATTTAGCATGTGTCTCATTCTACTCCTCTTTTATTTTTACTTTTCAGCTATTTTCTTTGGTTTTTTAAACCTATTTTTAGTTGTAATTCATTTTTTAAGATTGACAGATTGATCTCAATGCTATGAACATGAATGATTGGTTCATGTATAGTGGCAGAAAATCATGGCATAATTAGGTATAATTTTTCTTTATTTATAAAAAATCAGAATCTTGCTTAACACTTATCATTCCATTAACTTTTTTTGCAAAATAATAGTTTTTTTTCTTTTGAAATCTTTATTCACAATGAACCGATAGCATGTAACAATTTTTTTATAGGTTTTCTCTAGACAATGAAATTGAAAAATAACTACGGTTAATAACTGCTTTTTAGTGATAAGTCGATAAAAATTGTCATAATTTAGATTTTTTTTATTACCTAATAATCATATTTAATATGAGTCTGATTTATACGAATTTGGTAGAAGGTTAGGCACATTACATGTATATATTGCTGACATTTTTATTTTGCTATTCTTTCTTGCAAAAAGGAGTTTCTAAAGTAATTTATTTTGTAGAGAAGAGACTATAAAATTCAGATATTACATATGTTATCTCTCACAAGCTACTTTCATTGGTTGGTGTAAAGGTAACATCTTCATAAACTTTTGGATATGAACAAATTATTGTCTGAGTTATACAACTTCTACCGTACTTCAATGCACTTTTGATTATATATTATAAAGTTGTATTCAATGAAGTATAATAATGACTATATTTAAATTACATATTTGCGTTCAAATTATTATTATTTTTACATCCATTAAAACTTTAATACACCCCAACTAAGGTCTATCCTACTTTGATTTATTAATTTATCTAAAATTGTAATTTTTCTAACATTCAAAAAAAGCTTACTTACTAATTTAATATATTTTCCAATATGCTCTCCGTAAATATTGGATGATCTCGATTAACACTATAACTATTATCATTAAAACATGCCACTTAACTTTCACATGACTCATAAATAAATCATTTAGGACAATGTACCTCAACTTATTCTACTTGTATATTGCACAAATTATGTAACTAAATATTTATAATAGTGAGTTATATATATATATATATATATATATATATGTAACATGCTCAAAAATTATATTTATAATTAAATTATGAAAATATGATAATAGTTGGTTGGTTACAAAATTATAAAAAACTTATTTGAACATAAATACTCTAAAAGAATTCACGTATAAGAGTGAATTAATATAAAGAAAATTTGGTAAGTTAAAATCAAAGCAAAATCAACCTGAACTTTCTAGGAAATTTGAGCTACACATGACAGAAAATCAACTGAGGACAAGCGATAATTTTTTCAAAGCATTAAATGAAGGAATCTTGCTTTATTTAGTATAGTCATATAGATATAGGTAACGGAAGTTCAAATATTTAGCAACTTCCACGTACCTTAAGCCATAAATGAAAGAATATTTATCATGATTAACTTAGGATAAACATCTTCAAGGATAGTTACTTTGTAACCAAACTAAGTCTAACTGATTTGAAATTGAATTAATTCACTTACTATCCAACTAAATAAACTAGTATAAATAGTTGCTAAACTTCCAAAATTTTGACACAATTAATTCTAGCTACGAAACTCTCTCTCACGACCTGTAAGCTTTTCACTTAGTGCTTTGCTTATCATTTCCTTATTTAGACTGTAGCCTTCTTTATACTTATGCTTCTTCTTTCTTTCACATAAAGATGTACTCCTTTGAAGCCATTCAAGAAGAATAACCATCTACTCAGATCCTTACAAAAATCAAACTCACTTGAGGTAAGCTAGGCTTCAATCTCTAATTAAGTATTTGTTTAGATTAACTTATATGCTTAGTTGGCCAGACTTGTAATTTTTATTTAATCTGGAAATCTATATTTGAAGGATATTTTATGATGAGAATACAGTGATTTTAACCCCAAGATAGGTGATGATTTATACGTTAAATTATTAGCGTTATGGGTAATTTCATTTGATGATTTTTAGAAGCAATTTAATAATCTATAGAAATTGTTAATATTAACTTTTGGAAGTAGAGGTTGAATGGTATGAAGACCAATGAATCAAATACGTAAATATTAAATTTAAGGGTGAAGTAGTAAGATGGTAAGCGATGATTTCCCTATGTACGAAACTAGCGAAACCCAGACAAACCAGTCAAAATTATCCAGGTTACATCCTTCCCGGTTTCCACATGCCCCCGGAAACCCGATTATAAATACTTATGATACCCCCATCAAGGATGTATACAACCCGACCAACCCGGACATAGTTATATAAGTTGTAACCATTCTGAGTACATATACCCCGACCATCCCGATCACAACTAATGATATTCTATCCCGGATATACATACCCCGACCAATCCGGACACAACTGTATAAGTCATAACCATCCAGAGTGTATATATCCCGGTCATAACTATCTGTTATAACCATCTATAATAAATCACGCCCCGGACATCCCGGATACTTTACCCATACCGTAACCATCCCGGATCATTCTATCCAGGTTAGAAGCCCCTAAGTTAAACCTCATGCCGGCTACTTATGACATACCCATCCCGGTTAAACTTACCTCGTCTATCCCGGATAAAATTACTTATGATACACCCCTCCAAGATAAACTCACCCCGGATATCCCGAATACGCTACGCATGTTGTATCCATCCCAGATACATTGTGTGTTCTATAACCATCCTGGTTCCACTTATCCTAGCCATCCCGGATATAAACATCCATGATACAACCATCTAGATTCAACTCATTCCAGCCATCCTGGACATAATTACCTCATTATAACCTTCCCGGTTAAACTTATCCCAGATATTCTGGTTACAATCTACACTCAACCCTTGTTACACCTATCTCGGTTACACGTTACACTCATCTCGATTACCTGGTTAGTGTCCTTCCTTATAGATACCCAGCACTGGTTAGGACGTCCCTGCTATACCAACCCGGCTTCTCGGTCAACCTCTGTCCTGATAGATACCAGCCTTATGTAATCGATTACAGGAGCAAAATAATCGATTAAAACAGTCAACACGTAATTATTACAATAGACAAGATTTTTTCGTTAGAATACTAACATGGTTATTCTAGTTTGAGGATATTCTATTATTCCGATTAAGTTGGTATAATTTTGCTTAAATAAGATATGATGGTTTAACCATACTTTTTGGAATAGGTGATGCTATGATATCTTTTCATAAAGTAATATGTATTTGTTTATGGATCTTATTATGGATGAATTGTTGATATTATGATATGATGATTGTATGTTTCAAAATCTAGTACGAGATTTGTGAAACATACTATGATACTACATCTAGTACGAGATGTAGAGACCAGGTGCAAATATATGACATAAATCATGCATGTTTGCATAAGATAATCGCGGCGTCTACATCTAGTACGAGGTATAGCTACATACAATACGATATGTAGAGGCCATGTGCATCATTGGAAGAATTCATTTCATGCATTCATATAGTTGCATAATTATTTTATGATGTTTCACTAACGTACTAATGTATTTTTGATGGTTTAGATTTTGCCTACTGAGAAATTTATTTCTCACTAGATTTGTTTCATGTTTTCTATATATAGATGACCTTGGTGATAATCTTTCTTAATGGATGTGGACTGAAGGTGGAACAAAAATGAAGCTATCATGAGATTTTTCTTAATACTCTTTATGTTTTAGAATATTAGCAAGTATGGTGGATTTCGTGCTTGTATAGCAAGAACGAATGTAACAAGGACTGTGGCTAAGTATAAATGATATATCGGTTCAAAAACTTCTATCATATATACATTTTAGAATTTATACTAGTATCCGTTTAGCAAAAATAAAATAGTTATCTAACAATTCTAAAGAATTTAGCCTTAATAAAAATATAATATTTAGAATAATTTTAGGTCCTTACTATATATATATATATATTTGAATTAATTTATTTTAAAATCTTTGATTAAAAATATTAGACATATATACTTATAATCTCATAAAATACAACAAAAAAATTCGTTTAAATTTATCTTTTGAGGGAACATTCGTTTTAAATTAATAATTGCAGGATTCGATGTTGCGTTCCCATAACATTTTTAGATTAAAGTATTTCCTCTTTTTTGTTGAGAAATTAGAGTATTAATTCTTAACTATCACTTCCCTGGACCTCTGCATTAAGATCGTTACATTTGAGATTAGTTTGCTCATGCTATTTGTATTTTCTTAAAATATTTAGCAGAAATAATATAATAAATGAGATATAATATATAAACTTTATTTTATATTTAATATATCGAACTAGAAAATGAATCCAATGATTTTAAAAGAATTGAATGAAAAGTCATATGAAGTGAAAATTCCATGTACTATTATATAAATCAAATGAAATAAAATATAAAGTTAAAAGTAATTAATTATATAAAATGAATAGAACTACATTATTTCATTGTAAACTTGATTTTAGATAATTAATTTTAATTAAAAGTGAGTTTAAAATTAAGTGATTTTATATTCGATATTTTTGGTATTCGAAATAAGTTTGTTGAAAAAATTAATATAAACTTTTCAACTAACATAAAAGCTACTTAATACTTACCTTATTTTAGAATTAAAACCCTCTTTGAAATATATACCTAACACAATCTCCACCCAAAAAAAAAAAATACCTAACACAAAACCAAACACGTTGAAAATAACTAAACTCACTTATTGTAGCAAACGTGAGGTTTAACATATTGCAAATAAAAAATACTATGCCAACAAACACTATTTTAACTAAACACATTATCTCAATGGGAAAAATATATAACATAAATATGTGTTTGGTTCATTTTATTTTATAAAAGCAATTAATAACTCTTTTTTTTATTTTAATAAATAAATAAATATGTTATAAAAATAATTTCAAACAAATTCGTGTTAATATGTAAGGAATATTGAAATAACTCTAAAAATTAATTTAACCAGTATTAACGCGAAGTTGTTTTTAGCTTAACAAGTATTTCTAAATTCGAATTTTGAATATATAAATATGTTAGTTTCTGATAGGAAAAATGTTATTCTGCATATGACACCTTATTTGAATAGTATAATAGCAATAAAGCTAAAAAAAATACAGTGGAAAGTAAAAAATTAAACTAATGAAAAAAATATTAAAAATGAGTTTAACACCTAAGTAGTAAATTATATAATTATTTAATTATAAATTACTGTTTAAATTATTTTATTATTTTAAATTTTAATAAATTATAATTAAATAAATGTCTAAAATTTTTTACCCAATTTTTTTCTCATTCAAAATTGAAAACGTTGAGAGTAGAATGTAACTGTTGTGCAATGAGGTAATCACTAAGAATAGCAAACCTCACCCAAAAGGCCAAGCCCACAAGCGGTTACTTACGTGTCAATCTCTCCGAGACTTTCACCTTACGTGCGTCACAATCGCGTAACCCAACTTTGCCGCTCCCCATTCTCTTTTTTTTCCTCTTCATCCATTTTCTCGTATTCGTATCCTTTACTTTTGGGTGCAGAGTTTGTTGAGCGAAAGAGCCATTTTCTGATTCTACCAAATCTAGGGTTAGGGATTCAATTTACCAACTTCCTCTCTCTTCTCTCTCTCTTCCGATTCTTTTCCTTCCTCCGACAAATTTTCCCTCTCTCTCTTTCTATCGCTTGCAGATTACGATAATCACTCTTCCTCGATCTACCCTTTTCCGAAAGAAACATGGTTTTATTTTCCCGGGAAAATTCTCCTCCCAGTTTTCTCGGCCATCCTTCTGTCCTATATATCATTCCTTCTTTGATTTGTTGTAGAGTTCCAATTTCCTAGGTTTTCCCGATCGATCTATTATCCGCCAATTTCAATTTGGGGCAATTAGATTTTAATTTTGTTTTCCCGTTTGTTCTATAAATTTTTTCTTGTTATTGTTTTGGTGGTTGTAAATTATGATAGATTCGTGGATAGTATACGCGATGGGTTGTAGTTTGTAAAAAAAAACTGTGGTTCATACGATAGGTAATTTGTTGATTAGGGTTTTTGTAAATATCTGGATATTATTACTGTAATTGTTTTGCGATTTGAAAGTGAGTTATGCATATAGAGGAATTGAAGGGAGGTGAGGTGGTAGAAGGTGGGGAGGAAGGAGGATCGAGGTTTGTGGGTTATGATGCGAAAAGGGTGCTGGTTGGAGCAGGCGCTCGTGCGCTTTTCTATCCAACCTTGTTTTACAATGTCGTTAGGAATAAGATTCAGGCTGAGTTTCGATGGTGGGATAAGGTTGATGAGGTATGATTTCTTGTGCTTCAGCTTGACTATGTATTGAATGATGTTAAGTTGTTTTTTGTGTGTTATGGTACATTGGATTTACAGTTTACATGCAATGCAACAAATTCAGTGTGTGTGTGGGGGGGGTGGGGGTGTGGGTTTGATTATCAACATACAGAGGGAAGATTGCTTGTGAGTTAAAAATGTTGTTCCTTTTTATAGCATTGATTGAATTTGCCTGCTGTGGTTTATCCCTCTTCCATTGTATGACTGTATTGAGATGATGTTACAACTCATGGACTGGAGAATTAAAGAAGGAAGATTATGAAGGATAAAATCTTTCATACTGTTAATTTTTTACGTTTGATGAGTGTATTGATCTCAACATTTGTGGTATGCTCCGATTACTAATTTATGTATTTTATTTAATTTTT
This sequence comes from Glycine latifolia, assembly GCA_013407115.1. Lineage (NCBI taxonomy): Eukaryota > Viridiplantae > Streptophyta > Magnoliopsida > Fabales > Fabaceae > Glycine > Glycine latifolia. The sequence continues at coordinate 23,605,960 of CM023947.1, read as the reverse complement.
TCCTAACCAAATAGCTTCTTTTTTTTAAAAAAAAAATATTTTGTTCACTGTTGACCAAAGGCTTTAACTGCCAGACCCGACCTGTTCCAGTTTGGAACAGTAGTTACTGGTTTATAGAATTGAAAGGAATTTCTCAAGATGAGAGGATTTGAAAATCCCCCATTACCAAACTTAAATATATGAAAAGGTGTTTAATGAATTTAATTCTTTACTTAATACAGTTGTAAATGAAATGAATTCTTTTAGTTTTTGAATTTTCTAACAGGCAGTAAGTAAAATGGGATTTATTTCGGTTTCAAATGGAAAAATCAATTCTAATTTGTACTGTAGGTAATTGAACTACTACCTTTAAATGAATTGGCTTCTTATGTTAATACTATATTTTCGAAATAAGTTTCCCGAACAAATTCATTTGTAAATTAAATGGATTTTTTTATTTATTTTCTGATCTATCATTGGGTTAATCTACCGCTGACCCCAATTAACTTGGGTTAAAGGTGCTGTTGATGTTGATGTTGATGTTGTCTTAACTTTCTTACTCGGGTTTCAAATGGAAAAGGCGATTATAATTTGCACCTAGGAGATTTGTCTGCTAAATCAGTATATATTTGATTTCTGTTTTCTGATTCAAAAGCTGGCTGGTTATTTTTTTTTTGTTATTATCTCTGAGAATTTGACCTTTAATAATAGCCCAGTGGTGTCGTAAGGTTCATGTAGCCAACCTTACCTAGTATGGTAAGACTTTGGTTGTCGTTGCTTCTTGTTATTATTAACATTGCTCAGTGTGATCTTTTAATAATTTATTTTTATTTATTAAAATCAACAAGGGACACATACCATACTTTTGGTACACTTTGTTGCTATCATCTGTTTCTCACCCATGTGTCCTCACATGGTGTGTTTTCTGCTTCTGATAACATCTCTATTTGTGGGGTAGGGCTGTTGTGGTTTACAGGATTACTTTGATTGATATAGAAACTTTTCTTAATTCACTGTATATGTAATCTGAGATGACATTTGTAACTTGGCTGCATAAGAAAATTGTGTTATGTTGTTTGTGGGACACAAGGTTGCTCCTAAATCTGATGCACTTAATTTTCAGTTCATATTGTTAGGTGCTGTTCCATTTCCTATTGATGTTCCCCGCTTAAAGGAGCTTGGTGTCCGTGGGGTCATCACATTGAATGAGTCATATGAGACTTTGGTTCCAACGACATTATATTATGTGAGTATTTTCTTAATTTCTGTTAACGCGTTATCAGTGGGTTGGCTTTTATTATTGTTTAGCACCTGCTTTTCTAGATGAATCCTTTTGATTTTTGACTACTAGACTTTTATATAAGAATATAAGAATGATGTTGAATACAACTTGTGAAATTTGGAAGTTAAGTTGAAAAGGTTTTATGCCCCTTCTGGCCTTGCCTTGTGTGTATGTAGAGAGTTGCTTTGTTGCAGTGACTGGCTAGTTTCTGTTAGTCATGTTTTCTTGTCATAAAATTTTGATGATGATTAATTTGCTTTGGTGGCTGTGCAACTTCCAGGAAGTATTTAAACTTTGACTGTGAAATAGTTTAGGCTAATAAACCGCAAGGCTTCTTATGAATCATAAGATCAAGGGAACATTGTTACTGTTAACTTTACCCTTGCATTTTGTCGTTTACTGCTTGCATGTATATCTGATGTAAGTGTAACATCTTTGTTTTTATAATGACAAGAAATAACATTTTTATGAGTGGGATTAATATTATTTCGAAAAGATTAGTACTGTGAATTGTGCTATGCATGTGTGCATGTTATGGTATGCACTTGTGTTTCAGGAAAAATGGGGTGAACAACATTATCTGTACAGCATGATAGTAACATTGGGTTTCTCTAGTTCTTTGCGAATATTTGTGTTCCATAGGCATTGTGGAATATCTTAATTACATTGGGTTATTGTAGCATCCTGACTGTTTTCATGACTTCAAAATATGCTCAATTTCCTCTTAATTTGTTAAATTTGGCAGGCTCATGGAATTGATCATCTGGTGATTCCTACTAGAGATTACTGTTTTGCTCCTTCATTGAATGACATTTTCCGTGCTGTGCACTTCATACATGGTGAGTATTACGAAAATTGGTTAACTATAATGGTATCCTACTGGTTAGTGGCATATACAAGTTTCTTTGTGGTACAAAATTGATTGTTCTTTTTAAACTAATTGTAATATTTTGCTTAGAGTGGCTAACAGAATGGGAGCATCATGAATTAATGTCAGCAAGTTGGCTTGTAACATTGTTTCTTATATAATTTAGTTATTACACTAATTTGAAATTATTTTGACTTTTTCCATTTATGTTTCTTTATGAAGAAAATGCATTGTCTGGACGAACTACATATGTCCATTGCAAAGCTGGACGTGGTCGTAGCACGACTATTGTTATTTGTTATCTGGTTGGTGCCTCAACTTAAAAACAAGGGTAGAAAAGATCAAAACAGAAAGAGAAAAGAGGTTGGTAATGTGATTGGGTAAATTGTTCTTATGTTTTGTGCTTTTGTGTAGGTGCACCACAAAATGATGACACCTGATGTTGCATATGCTTATGTGAAATCAATTCGACCAAGGGTGCTTCTAGCTTCGTCTCAGTGGCAAGTAAGTGTGCAGTTTATCTTTCGGTTATTATCATTGTTAATTTTGAAGTTTTACAGACTTCACTCGTATCTTCAATTTATGTAACATGTTCTGGGGTAAGTTTGTCTATGAAAATGTGAAATAGAATTTATATTTTCTATGATTTTGAGCTTTCTGTGAAAGTGTGTATGCTTTTGAATAGTGTTGCCTTAACTTTAAAAGTTGAATCTCGTTCAATTTTAATTTCTTGATCCAATTTTTGGAACAAAAATTTCCCGATTGTGTGACGAAAATGATTAATAGTAATTGTTGATCCTCGTAATTTAATTGTTGCAATTTCAGGCTGTCCAAGAGTACTACTATCATCTTATGGTGAGGAGGACCTTTGGATGTGCTCCTACAGCCAATCTATTTGTAAAAGCTTCTCAGGTGGCAGCAGGTTCACGAGATCTTGTGATGTTTGATGACAATTCTGTAGTCATGGTAACAGAGTCAGATCTAGAAGGTTACGACCCAAGTAGTCAATCAGGAGCCATGGCAAGTGAAATATGGGCAGATTTAAGTGTTGTATACCGTGTACGAGTTGCTGGACAGGCAGCACTGGCGAGAATATCATGCCTTTGGCTGCGATGTGGTTCTACCGACCAGAAGATTTCTACGGAGAAACTGAGCAGCAGGGAAAGCAGTTGCTCAATCAGGGCTAATCACTTGGGAGAAATTACTGTTGATATCCACGTGTACTGAAAAAGCACCCTAAGTTGCCTACAAGTCGTGTTTTTCATTTTCTGCCCAATAATCGTACATATTTGGCGGGCCCGAATCTATAACTCGTTTACCTCTGTATATTCCGCTGTTTTCTCATTTGAGTTTCAATGATGAGTGTTGTGCTGGTCAGTCCATCAATGTGCCTCAGTTATGTTAATATTGTTGATCTAATGATTATGACAGGGCAATAGTTTCAAATGTGGAGAAAGTCTCATCGTTGCAAACTTATCTTTCGATGGATGCAGTCCTATATACTGCTGATTCGAGAAGAAAAGAGTGGGGGTTGGAATGTTCGATGGCTGAGCCAATGAATTTTTACGTATGTGGGACTGGGAACCTCCAACTTAGTTTAATGACAACCATTGCCCAATCCTAAGACAGTATGTATAATTAGCCCCCCTCCAAAAGAAATCTAGCCCCGTACGTTTTAATTAAAAATTGACATTGTATAACTTCCCTCAGTTTAAGCATGGAATTTTGCACATGGTGACATGCAACCATCAATGTATAGGTTAATAAAAAAAATTATTTCGCCCAGGCAATTCCTGAAAAGCCCTCATTTTATCTTGTTTTTTCATTGATATCGTTTTGGGGATTCGTTTTTCTTATCCATGCCTAATTATTAAACCCTTTATGATAATGATCGAGTTCACCAATGACAATTATACTGAGTAGTTGTATGATTCTTACTTGGTTGGAGACAACTTGTTTTGCGGTGTTTGAATCAAGATTAAAGTTATGTTTGAATGGAATTGATAAAGTGGAATGATTCTCATTCTATCTTTTTCTAATGAGCATCATAATGTCACTTACCTTACATTCTTTCTCTTACCATCAATCTAAACATACCTTATCGGTTGGTTACATCTTCTGTCAGTTTTCTCGGATACTTTCAGATGACGTTCCGGAACACTAATGAAGTGGATAACGTCGACGTTCTACGGTTTGTTGAGGTGCTTATTTTCATAAAAAATGGTGGCTATTGTTTTGTACATCAACAATGTAATGTATCATGTATGACTTTCAATGCATGCTAGCAAATATCAAGCATTTTTTGTTATGCATTTATCAACATACCGATTCATTTCCCATAATGCGCCAAACTCTTCCACTACGAATTGTTTTGTACTACTTATGGTATATTTCCCACTAGATCGTTTATTTAGTAAGAATAATCTGTGAACACTAATGGTGTTTCTTACAAGTGAATTGCCACTGTCACGTTTGGGTTACAATATTAACAGTTATTCTTTTAGTCCTTTAAATTTTGAAAATGTTTTTTTAGTCCTCTTAAGTTAAAAAACTGTCACAAATTATACATTTAACCTGTCAAAAATCAGCACAAGACTAAAATAAATATTTCACAATTTTGAAAGAATTGAAAAAACAGATTTTTAAATTTAAGGAATCAAAAATATATTTAAGTCAACCAATAATAATTCCCCCTAAAAGAATCATTTTTAACCAATACAAAAAGCAACCAAGGGAAACTGATGCAGCATAATCTTTAAAATAGAAAATATAGCATATTTTACGTGGAACAGTTATTTTTGGAGCGTATTTGTCCAGTACTTAATGACACCCATCATCCATCAATTATCAAGGGACAATTAGAAGTGGTAATATTGGCGAAAGGATAATATCACTCCACACAATGAGATTAATGGTATGCCTGGACATTTTTGTTTGTACCTTAATATTATATCTACAAGACAGCCACTCCATTTTGAAGCATACAGGACCACATAAACAGACTATCGTCTTTGTAATACATAACATGGCTGTTGAGAAAGCTTGTTACACCTTGAGAGCTAATATCACACATACAGTAAAAGGAAGAAAGAATAAGAATGGTAAGTAATTAATGAAAATCATAGGAGGTCTCGTGCTAGAGTCATTGGTTTTTCCTTTATAATGGTGAGTTCACCACCATTTGATGTAGTTAGCAGATGGTGATTGGAATCCTCGTCTTCACTCTCATCTGAATCCGAGAGGCCATCAGATTCCAGTCCTTCATCGTCTGCAATTGACATATGTTTAGAACCTTACCCTCGGGTTGATTAACCAAACTGCTTTATAATTACAAATGTTTTGTCTATACGATATGGTATTGACAAAAGAATAGGCCACTCCAACTCTTTCTGGTTTTCATGAATCACATAGGAGTGCACTTTTTGTTTTTCACTTTTTTTTAGTAAGTAATAAAATGCTATGTGCCAGCCATAATAGATATTTACCACTGATAAAATTAATCTGAACGATGCCATAAAGTGTAAAACATGGCTAATACTGTTGTCTTCATATCTTACCAGAAAGTGCAAGATGTTCTGGGAGATGTCTAACAGCAGCAACCTGAAGGCTTTCTGGCAGAAGACAATTGCAGAAAGAACCTGAAATTCCAAATGGAATATGGTCATATTACAACTACACTAGTTGATGCATGTATTCAGAAAATCAATGGCCAGTTGTAAGCAACTGTGATTACCCGCTCTCACTTCCCATCAGCCTTTGAGAAAACTTATTTCCACAGTAATATGAAAATTTATTTTTCACATTCATGGCAGAATATCATTTAAAACATGAACAAGGGAGTAGGGACACAATGGAACGGAACATACTTATGCACATTAGACGGGCAAGTTGAATTCATAGTAAATATACAAAGGCAAAATACAGCTTATCTTGTAGAATCCTCACCAACACGAGCCAGCCGATTTACCCATGCAGGAATAGGCTTTCCAGTTAGCTGTTGGCAAACTTCATCAGTAAAATGGTTGCAATTTTTAGCAATCAGATGGTAACTGTCTCCATGATATTTTACAGAAAGGCTCTCCATGAAAGAACGAAATTCTGAATAAGACATATCAGTGCTGCCAAACAATACTGAACATCTGAAGATGAAGCCAGGACAGCTTCTGGGTTCCACCTCAAATATACCACTTGTTGAGTACTCATGTGCTCCAAAGCCATATTCCATACCATGCACTGTTCATGAAAACAATAAGCTAAAGTCAGTTCATGAGTATCGAAACATCAAAGCAGTACATCGCAGCTCCCAATCAACATTTTGTTCAGGAAATGTAGTTCTACACCCTTATAATATACTCTCTAAATTACTTTTTCCAAATTAGTAACTTGTACATGATGTTGCAATTAGTAACAATATCCAAAACTTTTAAACCAGAAATGAGATTTCTGTCAAAAACAAATGTCAAAGCAAATGTTGAATCAGATTTGGTGAAGAGGAACTCAACCAATGACTTGAACTCAAACATCAAATAGGCCCCCAAGTTGGACCTACTAAGCATAATTTATGATAGCCCCCAGTATATTCGACGCATCCTTTGGTTATACTCTAATTTGTTACTACTCAAGCTCAATATGGGCATGGGGGATTTTCTTTTACAACATTTCACTTTAATAAACTAACAAAACAAATAATCACCATCCAAATATGGTAAATTTTGATGATAATTATATAGAATCAAAAGCAGTGTAGTGAATTCCAAACAGTATTATCCAAGTTGCTTCTTTTACTGGGAGCGTATTGCTTAGGAAGAAAAAGATAAAAACTAAAATTATTTTGGAATAACAAAATGAGCCACTACAAAAATGTAGTAACAAGGAAAAGTAAATGGTTTATGGCTGCAGCAAAACACTCAAATGAATAAAAAAACTGATGAATAGCAAAAACTAAGTTAAATAAAAACCCTAAAACTAGTTTGTAGGAGCTATTGTTATTCAGAACTCACAAATATAAGCCAACCATCCAGGACTTGATAGCACAAGATGCATACCAGCAGCAACACAATAGAGTGCAACGCTAAAACTTCCAGAATCTCAGACATGAGCAATAGAAATGAAAATTTCCATGTAATTAAAAACTTCAGTTTATTTAAATTGATAATTAAAGGCTCGAAGTGAGGGAATCAAAGATGAAAGATAAAGCATGGGTTATGACCCAAAAGTAGCAAGTGCACAAGGTTGCCATATCATTGATTAGCTTAAGACAGCATAGAGGTGGGATGAAGGGTCAAACTGACAGTAATTAAAACAATTCACAAGAGACCATATAACGATATATTGAGAACTAACCGTTAGTTTTCTTAAAACAATCTCAGCAGTGTATATATCTAAAAGATTTGTATCCGGCTAGAGTGAAAAAGGTGTTACTGTTAGAGTACAAGTGTGAGGTGAAGTCCTGTGTAGGAATGAAAAGGTTGAACACCATATAAGTGAAGGAAATACTCATAAACCTTAACCTTAAGGTTTTAGATTAAAGTGTGGTGTCGGATTCACTTATATAGTTGCTCATGGCCCATTGGTATAAAATCTTTCCAATATTTACCCCCTCGATTTCCCAACATTGATATCAAAGCCTGGTTCGACTTAGTGACCGTGATCGACTTGAACGAGTAAGATGGCGGCAGTGGATCCTTGGCCTGGGGATCCCTTGTATCGGAAGTCTTCCTGGCGGTGGGTCTACGCGGCATGTCCCGTGGGTGGAGCAGTGGTACAAGTATCTAGAGCATGTGAGCTCTAATGGCCACCATGGAAATACTCGTGAATAAAAATGGCTTCCGCTCAAGAGGGAGGCTACCATGTGGATAAGACTCACACTTGAGGGGAAGACTGTTGGAGTATAAGTGTGAGGTGAAGTTCCACATCGTGCAAGAATGAGAAGGTTGAATACCATATAAGTGAAAGAAAGACCCATAAACCTGAACATTAAGATTTTGGGTTAAGGTGAAGTGTCAGGTTCACTTATATGCTTGCTCATGACCCATTGGTGTAATTTATCTGGTATTTACCCCCTCAATTTCCCAACAGTTACTTAATCATGAGGTATAAGCATCACAACCTTAACTAGAACTTCTAGAAGCATGATCACAAAAACAAAAATAATGAAGCATTATTGCATTTTAAAATCTTAATGTCACTCGACTCTCAAGATAGGACTAATTCATTAACCATGAATGGAGAAACCATAGTTCTTAAATGACAAAACATATATAAATCTTTTGGCAAGACAATAAATTTCATTAGATGAGGAAGAACTTGTAATCACATATGCATGTATGCATGTGTTTAAATCCTTTAGCATGATGCAATGGCATATACCCAAAATGACACATCAATGCTCAAGCTCAACGGAATGCTACGTTTGATTGGCAAAATGTACTGTTGAGTTACCCTTTGAATCATAAAATCAGAGCATTAAACTGCATTAAGAACATAATTAATCCCAAAATCTAACAAATCACAAAGCATAAATGGGAGTTTTTTTCAAGAGCATCATGGGACAAGAAAGAGAAGGCAAAAAAAGACAGAAGAGAGAAAAGGTAGTGCAGAGAAAGGAGACACTGTAAAGGGAAAGGCAAAATAGTAACTCAATTAATCATTAAAAAAACAAGGAGCCAAAGTGCCAAACAAACTATTTCCTACTATAGTAATCCAAATATATTTAAGAGTTTTTAGGAATGAAATGTCAAACCTTAGATCCAATAGGTATATTAAACCATAATAAAGGCCCAAATAATTAAACTTGAAGTTTAAAATAATAGAAAACCATATCTTAATTCCCACATTACCAAATGCAAGAAAAGAAGTCCCACCCTTCAGGAAGTCTAGAGTCATACGCAACAACAATTTTGTACTAACTTTACCATCCCAATTTAATGCACTTGCATATATTGGTTATGTACTTCAGTCATGTTTGATATGTCGTGTCATCATGAATGGAAGTTCCTACTAGCCTAATATAATTCAAAGCAGAATGCCATATACTAACCATTATAATGAATGTCTCCTATTTTAATCATCATGCAGCATTTTCTAAAGGCATATCACTACAAGCAGCAACAACAACAACAAAGCTTAATCCTACTATGTGAGGTTGGCTACATGGACCATTCGGCTAAAGTTAAAAACTAAAGCTGTTACCTATCAAAAACTAATACAAGAAATCTAAACCGATGAATGAGAGGACAACCTACTGTCAAGTAATGCATTCACATTGTCTTTCTTCTAGGTTGATCAATACACACAGCAACTTGATTCATACTACAGATTATAACCAGGTCCTATTCAAATACCAGTTCAGTTTTTCTATTCTCTTCCTCTTTTCAATAATCAAAATGTCGCGCCATAACATCATTTTGCAATCCCCAAAACAACTTGCAAAATTTAATTCTCTCATTTGAACTCAAAATTAAAACTTGACAGCAGAGGAAGTACAATACAATACGATACAAAGATGACACAAACAAACCTTCTATGCCCGAATGAAAGATTCCAACCCCAAAGATGTAAAGATAATTGTTGGCATGTGTAAGATCATACACATTGAGATACACCAAAGAACCACACTTTCTCTCGCTATTTACCTTTTCCAACCTCGAGCTCAAGGGGAACTCCGGCATTGTGTATGATTTCCTCCCTTACTTCTCCCCCAATTCCCCAATTATTTTCCCAGCATTACAATTCCATCCTTCTTCGCCTCAAAAACAGACTATGAAATTGTCACAAAAAGAAGTATATTTTTTAAATGCGCAAGGAAACCCTCTTACAAAAACTAACATGCAACAAAAGGGCAGGGAAAAAATTGAATTTTTTTTCATCAGGGTTCTCTCTAAAAAATTGGAAAGATGGAAAAAAGAAAGAGGAGCTTGGTTGAAATTGTTGCGTTTATCAGACAAAGAAAATGCAGGTAAGGTTCAGAGTTCGTGTGATTGAATTGCCCTTGAATTATTATTGTGTTGAGGAAAAAAATGGGAAAGGCATAAATCTGAATAATAGAGCGCGTAGATCCCAAAAATGAAAAAAAGTGGAATAAGCGAAATATGGGGAATGAAAGAAAAAAAGAGAAACTTACAAAAGTAGAAGAGGGAGGAAACTGGAGGGAAGGGAGGGTAGAGCTTGAAAAATCAACAACAAATTGGAGAAATGTGAGGTAGCAAGTACTTAACCATGAAGCCTAATTAAAAAAGTTAAATCAGAGAGGTAGGGAGACAAGTAATTAATTTTTTGGAGATATTTTTAAAATATTATACGAAATTTGTTTGTGTTTATAAAAGTAATTTATTATTCTGGACGATCAAGCTCAGATTATTTCCTATAAATTCTCATTCCAATTTACTTTTTTCTAGTAATTTATTCTTCTCATATTTTTAAGTCTTGAATTAACGAGTCTCATCCATAGTTTTTAAACTCGAACCGATCGTGATCTGGGGATCGGATCGGATTAGGTAACTAATTGGATCGGTCATGTCAATGATCTGCTCCAAACCATTTGACTCGGTTGGGTTGTAGTCGACCCACCGACCCACCAACCCGAGCTAGGTTAGCAATATTTTTCCATCAGCGAAAATGACGTCGTTTCTTTTTTCACTTAGGCCTGTTTTAGACTTTTAGGTTTCCCATTTTCTACAACATGCAGCGAGAGCTTCGAGCCTTCGACGCAACACCTCGTCTTCCTCGCGCAGCGGCTAGGCTTCATCACACGTCGCGCCGCCCAGGCTTGCAAAGGTAAAAATTAAAGCTAAGAATGAAAATGATGAATGCTTGCAAATTTTTAGAACTGCCTAATTAAGCTCTTGTGGCTAAGTATCATTGACTGTGAAACACTACCAATAATAGCAACAAGCCTGCTAGTAGAGCGCATGACTTTTAATATGATTGTGAGTTTGATTCTAAAAAACGGGTGCATTGAGGTTTGGTTTTTCAGAAATTTACTATTTTCTACAAAGGTCTCCTTCATCTATTTGAACTACATTTTCATTCAATAATCAATATAGGCAAATTATCTTCTTCTCAAAGTTTAGTATTTCTTTGAAAATTTTGCCGCCAAAATCTTTGAACAGATTATAAAGGGTATCAAGGGTCACTGTTCTCATCATTCGTTTGTTTCTCTTTTCTTCCTGATAGATATTTCATATTTGCATCAATCTTGGTCATAACTATGAAGATCAAGTCATTTTATCTTTAGGGAAGGGCATGCATGTGTGTCTACTTTTAGTTAATTCTTCAGGTTTAGTCCATGAAATTTAGTGAGGATATGAAGTTGAGGTCTTAGATTTTCAACTTGCTTTTATATTGTGGAGCCTATTAAAGTCCTATATTTGAAATTTTTGGTGTGATTTTGAGTTTAGTGTGAAATGTATCTTTGTTATGGTTTTTGAAATTGTGTTCCATGAGGGTTATCAGTTTTGCAAGGTTCGATGGTTGTTATCTCTTGTAGTGGCCACTTGCCATTATGTTTGGTTGTGCCTCTGGTTGGTATTATTTGCAATGAACATATTTAAGATAATATGCTACATTGAAAGGTTGTCATGGAATTTTCCAGAACATCAATCCCCTGGGGAGATGAGTGGCAATGAGGACTAACTGTGGTCTTACAATTAAGTTGGTGGGGATGTTAAAGAGAGCATGCTGGTCATGGAAGTCTTTAGAATTTCAATTTCTAGAAAATTATTTTGTGTCTTTTAATGTTATTGCAAATTGTAATCAATCTCCTTTCTAACATTTAAGTGAGCAAGTATTTGTTTGTAAAGGAAACTTTGTTTAGTTTTGATGAGTTTGAAAAGCTATGCAGTTTAAGAATATAATGAACTTGGCATAATTCATCCTCATCATTGAAAGTAGTTTCCCCTTTATCTTTAGCCTGAGAACATCATGCACCAGATAATTTTAAATACAAATGAAATTCCTGTTAATTTGCTGGTTGGTCACCACATTGATGATTGATTGAGTTTTACTTTGACTAGAGGCTTAGCCTTTGGCAAGTTGGTTGAACTATTTAATTGTAAAATGATTTGCTTGCTGGTTGTTCAATTTTTTTTGTTTCCAGTTTCCATACTAATGCCATAATGATTTGCTTGCTTTACCTTTTTTGAGCATGTATGTGACATAAATATTGATTGTCTTGTAATGATGGATTAAAGATGCTAGTTCTTCCAAAACTCCTTGCTGCGATGTTTCATTTGTTTCTCCATAGGAAAGTTTTGCTGCACCTATGATTTTTTTCTTACCAAATCTATTTATATTGATGATTGACTATGTTTTGGAAGCCAATGCAACATTGTTTATTTCTTTGGTATTTAATTATCCATGACTCTATGTTATGGAATAATATTAATTTGTTAGTTAAGTTTTAAAAATTTTAAGATATTGTCATGCGGGTCAATCAGTGATCCACCGGTTCGACCACTGACATTGTCATGCGGGTCAATCAATGATCCATCGGTTCGATCACTGACCCAGTGACCTAATACTTTGACCGGGTCGATTTTTCAAACACTGATCCCATCAAATTATTCGTGATTCGGTGGAGAATAACACATATGACCTAGATTTGGCATTAACTACCTTTAACTGAATTAAAAGCTTTTATATATATATATAATATAGGAATTAGAAAGATTTATTACTAGCATAACTTAATAGTGAGGGTAAGGTAAGTGTCATTGCAGCAAAATAGGACAGAATAAAGCATCTATACAATTAATTGAATATAAAATAGTTAGGTTAGTGTAATACACCTGTGTAATGTAAAACTTGTTATTTTAAAAAATGGATTCGACCGACTGTGGATACTGATTGAATCGAAAATTGGTTTGTGGATAGTTCAAAAAAGTAATAAAATAAAAATAATTTTAAAGACTAAATTAACTTGTGATTATGAAAGTTTGAGATTAAATTTGCTCCCTTTTTATGTATCATCAAGAGTCAAATTAATCCATGATATTGATTTTAAAAATGAAAATAATATTTTTTTCTCTAAACTTTAATATTCATTTATATTAATGAATTATAATATTGTAGGCTTTTAGAGTTTATTTTTGCACACTACTATTAATTAATAAAAAAATCATTAATAGGGTGATTTTTTCTATTATGATTATAAAAGTTAACAAATATATTATATCAATAATAGACTACTATTAATTAATAAAAAATCATTAATAGTATGATTTTTAATATAATTATTATAAAAATTAACAAATATATTAAAACAATAATAGAGAAAAAGAGAAGGAGAGGGAGTAAAGTGAAGCAATAAAAACATAAATATACTAACATGTCTACTATATACATATAAAAAGAGTAGACATATGAATTCCATTTTTAATCTTTTTAGTTGATTGACACTTGGCAAAAAAGAGAGGGTAAAATGGTAATTGAATATTAAATTTACTAATTGCATCCCTTTTTAATAAGTGCATTCTAATATTCCCAAATTAAAATTTGCTATTTGCACACCCTTTTTATAAGTGTATTCAAATATTTCCAAATTAAAACTTATTAATTGCACCCCTTTTGATAAGTAAATTAATATTTTCTTTTAAATCTTAAATACTCATTATATCATTTATTTCATCTCTCACATGTTATATCTTTAATGCGTATGTAGTGGTATTACCTGTGTACGCAGGGTATCATATTAGCAAGTTACAAAATACAAAATCTCAATACTATTTTTATTTTTTATTTCAAAAAGACTCTAAACTACTGGTGATATAATAATTCCTCTCTTATTTAATTAAAAACTGTCTAAAAAAATACAGTGATTTTCTTTCATTTTATGTTATGATTTTCACAATCTCCTATTTTGGATCCTTCATATTTCTCAATATTGTTGGTTCTCATCTCAATTGACTTAGTCTAATTATTGACAGGTTTGCACAGGCGTAACAAGAGATAGAGTCTTAAGTTGATCCATTGTTTAGGGTCTGATTTCAACAGAGGTGTATTATCACAAGAAGAAGAAATTATTCTTGAACTCCACTTATTTCTTTCTCTTATTAATTTACTTGACAATTGTCTAGAATGTAGTGATCTCCTTTCATTTTATGTTATGATTTCCACAATTTTCTCCTTTGGACCCTTCATATTTCTCAATGTTGTTGGTTCTCACCTCAATTGACTGAGTCTACTTATTGGTAGGTTCAAAAGATAAAACCTTAAGTGAATCAATTGTTTATGACCTGATTTCAACAAAGGTATATTATCACAAGAAGAAAAAATTATTATTGAACTTCACTTCTTTATTTCTCTTATTTTTGCTTAACATTCATTTTGTCATTAATAAACTATGCTAGATCTTGAAGTTTTTTAAATATCTTTCGAGTCTAGATGATATGTTGTCTTAACTACCTTTTTAAAAGTTATATGTGTTCAAATATCTTCCTTATCATCTTCTCTCTTTTTTCAACTCTGAAACGTTCTTGTTCTTTGATGTTCTCTATCTTCTCACCATTTTTCTCTCTTCTCTTACCTTTTTCATTCACTCAATTTATTTTCTCTCTCTTCTAAAAATAAATAGTGAAATATCTTTTTATTTCTTTGTAAATCATTCAACATCGCAACCCTCGTTAAAGATGCCTTTGCCAGCCACTGTGCCTACTCTTAAAAAGGTTTATTTGATATGGCCTATTGGTTAAAGTATTTTATGGAAAAAGATACTAAATGGGTCTTTGTAAGAATAGATGATAATTGGAGAATTTTTTTAAATATTTATTTGATTTTATTTTAAACTGATTTATTGGTTGCAAAGTACGTGTTTGATCAAATGTCAAGATTACATTTTTGGATATGTTTTTTTATTTCTCATTTTACTTTTGAATTTATGACACTTTTGAGACGACTTTTCATATGAAAATTTTTCAGTTGATTCCGTCGGTTTGGTTTATCTTATAGGATAAGATTTTTTCGCATACAATCTTTTGTTGTTGTTGCTTATCTTTTGTTAATATTACTCCTATTTATAATCAATAGTTCAATTACATTTGTTTAAAAAAAGTTAATAAATGAAAACTGATGTTTATTGTAGAAATTTAGGTGAACGGGTAAATGATCAATGAAATGTTCAATAGTGAAATTTGATACATGACCTTTATAAAAGTGAGTATTAACACAAAGATAAGTGAACAAAAGATGCAGAACAAAATAGAGAGAAATGTATTACTTGGGTAAATTGAAAGAGAAGAGCTAAACAACTGAAAAGTTTACTAGCAGAGCATTAATTTTGCATAAAGTCTTTCAGTCATTTTCTTTAATTTAAGTTCATAACTGAAAATATTCTGTTTAGCAACATATGATGTCATTTTGAAGTTCTACCTTTTTTATTAATCAAAGTTATGGTCTTACCTATTTTTTTTTTATCGAAGTTATGCTACCAACAAATTCAATCACCTATACACAAGTTGTATATATACCAAATTCATTTTCAACTAATTATAACGTGCATGACATGTTTATTGATTTCATTGTACACAAATTCTCTTATATTATGACTGCTACATAATTTTTCTTGCTTTTAGAATCACTTCATCTATTTACTATCTACTCTATTAACAAAAATAATATCATTTATCATGTTCTCCGAATTTAGGTTTCACAAGCTTATTTTATTTTTATATTTCGCTATCGTTTGTCAGGACAAGGTGGAATAAAGTTGCCATGAGAACAAAAGTGTTAATGAATAAGAAAATTTAATAAAAAAAACCTATCTTAGTATCAAACATGATGACATAGAGTATATGGTTATAGGTGTTATGAGAGAAATTGAAACGAGCAACGTTCATGCCTGTCTAAAGAAGCTTCCCAGTCATTTTTACATTTACTTATCACAGGTTCCTTTACTTAAGTTGCTCAACTTTATGTTATGATCATACTAAATTACTTATAAAAATACCTTTATATTATCATTCCAATATATATTTTCTTATCAACGACTTTCTTTATTTTTGCAATTCATCATAATTCTAAGAACATGTCCAATCATCACAACACATTCTTTAGATTTCTACTATCATTTAATTATTTACAATTTCAAAATAATAGTTACTCATACAAATATGTTAAATTTAACATATTTATATGTATAAATTTGTAACAATATAATTAATATATAATATAAGACTTTGCAAATTTTTTATTATTAATATTTTCAATCATTATTGACATAAATTTATATTATTTAATAGACTTTATTATTAAATTCAAACAACACACACCCTCCACTCATTGGTATGCACAAATAGCATACTAGTTTATATATATAAGGAGATTATAAGAATCTCATTCTCAAAAGAAAGTAATTAGGAAGCCAAATACAATTTGTATCATATTAATGCCCCTTGTAATAAACATAGTTGTCAAATTCATTAATTATGATGTTTCAAAGAAAAAAAAAATTATTTAAGCAAGTGGATGTCATCATTGGAGAAAGAATTATTTAATATATAACCTAAATGAAGAACATAAAAACTACAGCTAGTAAAAAATTTATAACAGTGAGTAATGAGTATGCCCGTCCAAGACCAAAATGGTATGATCGCATAGTGCTGGAAACCGTTCTGATTGAATGGACCACCAGTATACCACAATTAGGTTTTTGAAAATAAATAATTATCCATTGAGCTCTGAAAATTCACGTGGGGTTGCCTTTATCCGATTGTGAGAAGATGCCAAACGGACTCCAAATTCTTCTCTATTTTGACCCCTTACTTATTCACAATTTCTTTTACAAACGCCATTTTCTCCAATAATCATTTTGGAAGAAAAATATTTATTTTTATGTATGTTGATGATTCCCTACAAAAACCAATAATTATTTTTAATACCAAATAAGAAGTCTCATATATTTCCAGTCTAAAATAGAAAAAGTTCAACTACATCAAACTGCTAATTAATTAAGTACATAATATTCACCAAGATGACAAGAAAAACAAATAGGAGCGGGTGGAAATCCAAAATCTCAAACATAAACAGAATAATTACGTATAAATAATAATAAAAATATATAACTTGTATTATTTTTTAATTGAAATCACATATTGTTGCAATTTCGCATATGTCGATTGAAAACAAATCTTGGCATTTTGCGCTTCCCTGTTCCTTTCATCTGCTAGTAAATTTGCCAATGGATAGCGAGCTTGATATTCACGGAAAAATCTCAATAATTGTGCTTTCGGAATATCTGCATCAAACTGGAAGTGGGTTTGTTCAGGCACAGCAACTATTTTTTATTTATTACCAGTAACTAGTAAAGTAAATATTCTCTCCTGTTAGGCTTCACTTAGCTCTTTATGATGATGGTGAAGAAGTTAAGAAAGATATAAAATTTTTAACTACAAATTTCTAATTTTTAAGATAATAATATTAAATTGAATATTCTAACAGATATAAATTTAGATCACTTTAAGTATAGTTGAATAATAAATTTAACAATTTTGGGTTGTTGGAAAAACATTACTTGCATCAATAGGGATATGGCATGACAATTTTTGTGTGTGGACGTGTGTAACTAGTAGATATTTGAAATTTTTTATTTAACATTTAATTAATCCATCTTAATCACCTGAAAATATAAAGGTTTGACACCTTGCTTTATAAAAAAGAAAAGTTTCCACCAATTAAGGCATGAAATATACCACAGATCGAGGTCATCAATTTCAACACTATTACCTTTTGACTTCAAACCCCCCCCCCCCCCCCCACTATAACTTCTTCTAACATGTCAAGTAATCCTTTTTTTTTTATTGACAAATGTTAATTTATTAATTTTGGTAGAAATGTTTATTGGAAGAATTCAAACCGGGAACTTCTCCCATTTCCTTCACCCTTCCCCAACCAATGGATTAACCTTATAAAAGTTAACCTTCAGATGTTGATTCGGTTCCATAAATTATAAGATAGAGACCCGTTAATATAGTTAATGTTCTATTTGCAAGAATCATTAGTAAATGTCAAAATGTGGAACAACTGTGATGATCAAGCATGTTCCACACGAACGTTATCAGAGATATTTATATACATTATAACTATAGGGATAAATTGTCATTTGCATGTTTACATATCAGAATGGATATTTGCAGTATAGTGGTTAGCCCAGTTTTCAGCTTGTTGCTGACATTTGAGAAGCCAAGAGTTGTGCGTGTTCGAGTCCTCATTTTCCAACACAGTTATCTTCGTTGTCGATGACATTGTAGTATAAGGAAGACACCATGCCATCAAACTTTGAAACTACTTGATGAGTTGATAGGCCGCAATATCGCTTCCCAAGACGAGCAATGAAGATATCTACGATTTTCTTGAACATGGAGTCTTCTTGGATGAGTGGTTGCTCTACAAACTCAACCAGGGGCATCCACTGCACACATCACATAAGAGTTATATTGGAAATTCAGATAAGTAAAAGTTTGCATGTAACAAGACACCACAATTCAATGTTTGTTTGACAAAGTAACTGTTATGCTACCTTAATCACTACACGTTGATCAAGGGAAATTTATGCAAGTGGTACAGAAGTCAAATTGATCATCTTCAACTTGGTTTTTGGGATATAATATAACCCTGTGGTTTCTTAGTTTATCTATAATTCCACGTCCCTTTATATTCTGTACTCACCACTCACTAGATATGGATTTAGGAATGGTTACAAAACAAAGAAAGTGAAAGGAAAATTAAAAAAGGAACAAATTATTAATTTGCTGACTATAGTATTCTACACGAATACAGAACATTAAACATAAGGAACTGCAAGGAAATAAGTTAATCATCTCCAAGAAAAAATTCTTTAATTGTCTTCATGAGTCAGAATATCTTACCTTTGCTGCTGCAATTTCAAGATTATCAACAATGATCTTAGATGACAGGGGTCTTAGCATGCAGATGAAGAACAAATCTGACTTCTCAAAGGCCACATTATGTGCATGCCTAGAATTTATGATAAAATTTTTCAGATCTTGAAGAAAAATACAAGAAAAGTGCTGCAGTAATGGAATTAAAAGCTAAATTATGCAGCATTCTGTGATCACAGTAGATTCTGTAACTAAGTAGTTGATTACAAGAGAAACCCTTCCAGTTTTAACTTAGACATCATAATTAGATGGTGACAAATTATTTATAAAATGGATCAAGTATATAAACAAAATCAATAGTTACTGTTTCAGATTTATTTTATTAAAGAAAAATTTTAATTTCTTGATGACATGGTTGAGTATGAACAGTGCTGTTACCTGAATGCTATGACTTCAATGAAATCTGTATCGATCTGCAACATAAAGCAGCTAGCATCAGAAGAAATCCCTTACGCAATTGAAGCTTATAATACAACCTCATGATGAATACATTCAACACCAGAGGAATATATCCAACTACACCAAACTTACCCCAGTTTCCTCCTTCACTTCTCTTACAGCTCCTGTATATATCTCCTCAGCCTGAGATAATTCACACAAGTGATAAAGAATTCAAGTAACGACATAATTGCATAAATGAGACTACAATTCAACACCATCTCTAATTTGGTCTTCTATTTTGTTTCTAAAGCATTTAAGAAAATTAAGTGAAGCTGCAAAATTAAATACCTCAAGAATGAATCCAGTTGGTATCTTCCAAAGACCAAGAGTTGCTGGAGAACAATGTCTTTCTTGTACTACAAGAACCTTTAAAAATTTTTAACAGGAAATTATACATATGTTAGTGCTTGCCAAATTCAAATTAGATAAAAAAACTGTCCTGACATCATATAAGAAAATGCAGAATGTTTAGTAGCTTGAAAAAAGTTCTTTGCAAATCCCAAGTGCAGAATGTCCTGCTTTCTTATTTAATAATTGGGATGAAGTTTCTTCTTTCTTGTTAATTACGTTAGAAGCAATCATACTTCATTGTTGTCATTGATGACAAATCCCCCAACTCCAACTTGATGTGATGCATTCGCTGGAAGCATGCTAGGTCCTTCAGGAATCCAGTATGTTAACATCACATATCCTGGCTCTGCATGGTGGTATTGGAAGCCTTCCTGAGACCAAAATGAGTTAACTCATAGGGTCAACAACTCTTCGACGAGTAAAAACAAAGGCTTAACTCAGTTGGTCTTTTCGCAATGTTAATTCATTTAATTTTGTGAACTTAATAATGAACATGACACATACTGAAATCTCTCATATGCACATGTTATTTTCTTTATTTCTTAATTGGTAGACTTGTGAGAAATTAAATTACCTTCACAGCAATTGGAACAAGATCAGATTGTTCTAAGGGCAACTTAAGCCAAATTCCCTTCTTTCCCTGCAAATGATCAAATAACTTAATATATATAACTTTGTGCTAGATGATGCCTTCAAGGCAACAGATGCCACAAAATAAAAGCACACAGAAAGTACTGATGGTGTCTTTTGATTTCTCAAACATGACATATCATAGAAACCCTCAAAGGATACTTATGCTATGCTTGCCTTACGGATAGTTATTATAAAATTTATTTTCAAAGGAAGAAACATCAGAATCATTTAGAGGTGACAAGTTTCCATGTGAATATAGTTAGTTCATGTTAGAGAATAGAGAGGACGAGAACAAGGATCTACCATCTTTTTCCACTGAGAAAGAGACAAACGCAACACAGATGCAAAGGTATATGGGTTGGATGGTAACCTATCCGGATGAACAACAACTCCCCCATACTCATCATCAAAGGCATCAAGTAATTTCAGATTTGTGGAATAGAACCTTGAAATTGAGCCATTTGTTCCATTAATTTGATGGGAACTCGTTTCTGCTGCAAAATTATGTTGACCAACTGAACTAATGACTGCTTTATATGTCAAATAAGTGTTATCCGAGGCACAATAAGTCCTCAAAAACAAACCTGAAATTGAACATTAGAGAGTATTAAACCCACATTCCTATTGGAGCGCGCCCCCCACCCCCAACAAAAAAATAAAAAATAAAAAAAATAATCCAAGGGGGGGTCATCGATTATTAGCAAAAATGTCAACTTTAGAAACGTTTAAACGAAATCCACCATGGCTTATAACTCATGAGCCAGAATTAATTCAGGTATTCTGTCTTACTGGTTTAAAAAAAAAAAAACAAAAAACTAAGTACTCCATTGCCCCTCCACGTTATACACGCAGGTAAGGACTAAGGAGGAGGGTTTAAAGAAAAAAAAATAAAAGAAGCTCAAACTAACAAAAAGGTTCTGTTTCATGAAATTAAAATAAAAAAACAACAAATCAAAGAGAAAGAAATTACAACAAAAAAGCCTCAAAGAATGATGTATTTGGGTAATTGTTCGTTACCTCTGCGGCACTTGAAGTGGGTAGAAAATCTAGCTCCAACTTTGTGCCTGAAACTGGAGATCAAAGTGGAGTAGGATCTTCCAACATGGGCAACCTCAGATGTGGACACAGAACAAGAAGATAACGATTTCAGCTCCATCAAAATCAGTGGTCGAAACTCAACTCACAAGACAAATCTCACACTGGTAGCCACAGGGAATCACTGACCAATTGTTAATATAACATGGAGGGTAAGCACGTATATGCAAGAATCTTCACAGAAATCTAGGCAACCTTAACAGGTATCGAACCGTGACATGTCTAAAGAAACATCGTGGTCGTGGTCGTGATCATGGTCATGGGACTCATCGATTTTCTGAGTGTACTATTGCTTCCCTTACAATGCTTGAGTTAAGAAGCTTGATAATCCAAGTGGCTTCCAAGTTCCAACAAATTATAGAAGATATAATTCAGCATAATCCACATTGGGACAATGCTAGTTTGGACAACACTTGGCTAGTTAGCGACCCTTAAGGATTAAACTGGTGGTGCATATTGAGCGATGCGTGATTATGTGTCATATAATGACAGAAAAATCAACCAGAAACAGAACAAAATTTAAACTTTGTTAATTTCTTTTTTTCTTCTTCATGAATTATAACAATTTATTTTTACTAATCTTTGTTAAAAAATTTGACCTATTTTTAGTAAATACATTTTCTTCATTTACGACTAAAATTTAAAATCTTATTTAAAAAAACCAATTTAATATTACTTAGACTAATGATTTGTTAATGAATTATAATAATAAAAGTAATAAATTGAGAAAACGAGGTAAAAGTTATTTATCCGAGTTAATTATAGCAGTGGCGCTGTGGAGGTACTGTTATTATTTATTACTCCCTCTCTCTCGTCATTTTTATAACACCTAGTTAACTAATTCATCACAACTAAATAAATTGATTAATTTAATTAATAATATTAAATTAAATATATCTTAAATTTATTTATGTATTACTCCTAATATTCTACTGAATACTTGTTGAATTAAGAGAGAGAAAGAATTTTAATGAAGAATATTTTTTTTAAAAAGTAATTAATACAAAAGATATTTTGGATTTATTCTTATAAAAATACAAAAATTACTTCTAATTTGAATATTATAACAAAGATAGGAGAAAATATTATTGCACTAACTGCCCACGGTTTTTAATTTTTGATATTTCATTTTATACGTAGTTGCTTGTTAGTGTGTGTTTTTCTTTTCTTCATATATACTCTATATATTAAGAAGTTCAGTAACACTCGCAAAAAAAAGTAGTTAAGTGAGAGAAAGAAAGTACTAACTGAAGTAGTAGGAAGTTGAAATATAATAGTAGGAAGATATGCAGTATATTAATTGAAAGACAACAAAAGAAGTCCAAAATAAGTGTAGAACCGAAAGAGGAAATCTAATATATATATCTTTAGTATATACATACAAAAATAATTTATAAAAAGAATCTGTACACGTGGTAATTTTTTAGCAGCTTTAAGTAATAAATTTAATTATAATTATATTGATTGTTATGATTAATTGATTGCAATTAATTTTTTTATAATTCAAATTTTAAATAATAATTAATTGTTTAAAAAAAAAATTCATAATTAATTGACGGTAATTAAAATCACTAATTGTTAGATTGATTAGACATAAATTTTTATTACCATTAATAAGCTACATTTTCAACAAGTAATCTGATTGCAATTATTTTGTCAATCTCCCATTATATACGTAAGAAGAGGATATACTCCATTTTAAAATGTACTTAACAAGAGGATACAGAGATAAATAAAAAATAAAAATATACCTAAGGAGAGGAAATAGAGAGATGATAAAAATAATCTTTAAGTATAATTATGATTTTTTATTTTGTTTGTTTCATAATTTTAATTTTTCTATTTTAAAATTAAAATATTTGTTCATTTTATTTTTTAAAATATACGATTTTAATCTTCCTATTTTAAAATATACACATTTAATTTTTTTTTTAAATTATAATTTTGATCAAAATTATAATTTTTTCTATATTTTATTTATTTTCTTTTGGTTCAATTGAATCCTAAACTTAACATATTCATTTAAAGTATTATCAAGAAATGATTTAATTAATTTAAAAATAAAAAAGAATAAAACATACACAAAATTAAAGATTAATCAAAATCATAGATTTTCTAAAATACGGAAATTGAAATTGTGGATTTTATAAAATATGAAGATCAATATTTTAAAATAAGAAAATAAAAATTAAAATTTTTAAAATATAAGGATCAAATAACTCAATTTTAAAATAAAGAATCAAAATTGTAAATTATGTAAAATAGATGGATTAAAATTATATTTAACCCTAAAAAATAATGGAGAAATGATATCTCATACTTGCAAGAGAGAGAAAAAGAAAAAAAATTAAAACGTACTAAATGATAGAATAATAGAGAGCAATAGAATGAAAAAAATAACATTATATAATTTGTTGCAAGTGTATCGCATATCTAAATAATATGATAAAAAAGTAGAATAGAAATAAAATAAAAAAGAAAACAATATATCAAGATAATAATTCTTCAGCTTATAGGATTTTTATTCTTAGTCGAACTAGCTCGTCCTTTATTGTCGGAGGGTTATATTAATTTATTACCTTTAGTTATTTTTTTGACAGAATTACCTTTATTTCATAAAACCTATTTTCGACAATGGATTTACGTTTTTTTGACGGCGAACGTTAGTATGCACTCTGCTTGCTCATTGATATTTTTTTTTCTTTTGGTTAGATAATTGATTATTAGGTGATTATTTGTTAAAATTCTTTGAGCGTTGAAATTTTTTGTTTTATAAAAAAAATGAGGTGAGATTAATATAAAAGAAAATAGTGAGTAAATATCTATAATTATTTTTTATGTGATTTTTATGATTTTATTTGAGTTTTATGTCTATAAATTGACAATATAAAGCAATTTTATATGATTATTTAATTATAAATTATTGTTTGAATTATTTTAAGATAATAATTTTAGTAATCAAGTAAATTTATCATGATATTTTATGATTGAATATTTGTGTAAATTTTTTAAATTGTAAGTGTATTTTTTTTCTTCTTCCATGTGACTATAGAGAAGGAAAGAAGTTCGCTTTTACTTAAAAAAAAGAAGGAAAGAAGAAGCATTTTGTGTTAGCCGTTTGGCAGGAAAGAATTGCGTGGACAGCATTCTCACATGATTTCATTATACTTTATTTTTGCTGGGCGTGATTTCTTACATCTACTCTCAATCGACACATGATTTGATGGGATTTATCCATTTTCTTCTCATTGCGGAGGGTATAAAGTATAAAGGGTTGAATAAATTTGGAAAAGTACAATAAATTTAATGCTAATATTTAAGTTAATTAGTTTTTATAATAAATATAAATTAGTCAATTATATCTTATCATTAGATATAAAAGAGAATATTTGATTTAGAGGATAAAAATAATAGATATTTAGAATATTTGTTGGCTTTGTTCTTGGCCCCATCCTACTTTGTTATTGGTCCTACCTTACTTTATTCTTGACCCTAACCTTCCTATTACACATTTCCTGTGGTGGAACGCGTCCAAAATTGGGCGTGACCCCCCCTTGGTCACGCCTGAATCTAGGCGTGACTGGTCATGTCCAATTTTGGGTGTGACCCACTACTCCAAATTGGTAATTAGTTTGCAAACAGTTCCAAATTGATAATTTTTTATTAAAATTATATTATTTGGGTTCTTTTGCCCCTCCTTTTTCCCTATCTTCTCATCCACTCCCCGTGCCCCCTACCTTCTCACCCAATTCCTAGCCAAAACCAGAACCTTGGCTCCACCCTCCCTTTACCATAGTTGCGCAAACATACCACCTCCGCGTTGCGCCATCACCTTATCTCATCTCCATGCTACACACTACCATCAGTCCTAACTATTACTGTCGCGTATCATCGCGCATGTGTATGACCTTCACTTCAAGGCTCCTTGTGTGCAACTCCTCTCCATCATCACTGTGTCGCTGTGCACATTCATTGATATATACTCCTCTACCATAACATAATCACATTTCTGGATGGATATTTTGCCACACAAAATTGTGTTTCCATTTAATTAAGTAAGGGTGAAAAAATATATACAAGTAAAACAAAATTCTGCTGTACAAAATATATACAATGGAAACACAAACCATGTTTTCGATGTAAATATTTTTTTCACCTCCACTGAATTCAACGAAAACATAATTTTGTTGGCAAATACACAACAATATTGTGTTTTTGTTTTGTTTTTTTGGCCCTCCCTTTATACAACAAAATCATACTTTTGTTATATATTTTTTTTTATCCCCACTTACAAAAATACGATTCCACAATACAATGTAGGAAGGGTATTTTTTAATATTGGAAATATTGGTGGGGCAAATAACAATAAGGTCAAAGCAAATAGTAATTACCCTTTTGGAATGGGTTGTGGGCCTTGGATTTCAACTCTTGTTGGCTATTATTACTTATGCCTCTAGTGTCAAAAGTACCATATAACCACTATACTGTTGTGTTCTGTACATCCTTTTAAGTACCTTTGTATATATATATATATATATATATATATATATGTATATATGTGTGTGTGAGACATATCACATAACAATGATTATTTTATAAATGAAAATAATAAATCTCAATTATTAAATTAAATTGAAAGATCAAAATTAAAATATTTTAAATTTAAATCACATTTAATAATAAAATTTATCAAACAAAAAAATCAAATATCTTAAAAATTTAATTTAACTAAAAATGACCACCATAACTATCATCATCGTCACCACCATTATCTACCATTATCTAATACCATAATCGCTCTCATAATTAGTCATAATTACCGTTCTTGCCACCAACAATGAGAAGCCCAATTAAAAGAAAAATAAAAAATCCAAGTAAAAGTTTAGTTAAAAAAATGTAGACTCGCAGATCAATTTAACCTTATATATACTATTGTTACATATGTTAATTGCATATTTGATATCCCAAAATATGAACCTTTTTATGAATTTATAATATAATTGGTTAAGAAAATAAATCACTTATAAAAATAATTTAAACTAATATACTTTAAAAAAATCGAAATTACAATGTTTATTCCTCTTAAAAATAAATCATTTTTTAAAACCACTCTTTTAAGCACAAAGAAAAGAGTCCTATATTTATCGTATGAAAAAAATATTAAAAGTTATGAAGATAAATTTATTTAGTAATTATTTTTTATCTTAATTAAATTTTTTTATAATTATACAAATTATTTGTTAAGTTATATAAATTTATAATTATATAATTAAATAAATTATAGTAGTCCTTGTTTGTAGCAGTCTAAAATGAGGAAACTATCAATGCGTCTGTCGTATTGTTAGTTAGTTGTGTGACCCATCTTTGCTGGAACATGGCTATATATGGATATGGAGTGAACCACAACACAGGTGACATACTTTAAAATTAAGTATGTTCCTTTTGTTATGTGACCAATTCATTGTTATTTTTGTATGATTAATTTATTAAGTAATTTTGAAAAATACAAATTTGTTAGCCATCCTGTCAACGTAATGTAAACTGCCATGTCAACAAACACAGTCCCACATTGGCAGTCAACATTGTTAGTCATCAATCAACTACAATGATACTAGACGGTTAACTAACATTAATAGATGATTGAATAATTGAATAAAATGTACCAAAATTAAATAGTAAAATATGAGAGAAAAAAATGTGATAAAATTTGTAAAATAATGTTAGTTGGATAATAAATATTTAATTGAATTTAGTTTTATTAAGTAAGATTTTGAATTTTATGAATAAAAAAAATGTGATTAGAAAATTTCACTAACAATAATTAATCATAAACAAAAATAATGTATTATATACATAGGCATGTTTGTTTCCATTCTAAAAAATAAATTAAGAATAATTATATGCAGATATTTTAGGATTATAATCATTTTATTAATACTTATTATTTTTTTTTCTTATCACATTTATAATATAGACCAATCATTAAATCACATCATAATATTCCCATCCATATATATATATATATTTTTCTCTCTAGATATCAACCAGCTAGCTCATTGATATCTATACATCATTTTCCAACAATTGTTAACACAAGTGACATCATATAGCATAGGGAAATCAAGAAGAAAGCAGCAGTAGTGTAAATCAGGACTCTGAAGTTGGACAAAATGTATCAGAGCCGAAGATCTAAGTCAATCTCACTAACATCTGATTCTTGGTTTGGCAACTCCAACTGAAGGCTACCTGGCCATGTGAAATGCCTGGCTTGTTCAAGCATAGAGGGTGGTGTCCATGATGCCATTCCATTCCAATAACCGGCCTCACTGAAGCTAGCCGCCATAGCAGACCTTTCTCTGCTTGGCTCGTGCACAAGCGAGTGAGGTTGTATTCCCAGTGACCGAGATGCCAAAGAAGAGTAAGCAAGGCCCATTGATGTTGTTGTCCACATCATATGAGATCGGTAACTTCGTTTAGCTGCTTGTTTTTCCCTCTTGTGTGCATTCTGGTGACCCCCAAAGGCTTGTGAACTGTAAAACTTTCTCGGGCAGTATATGCATGAGAACACCTTGTGGAAAGGTCTTGATTGGGAATCTGCAGGGTTTTGTTCAGCTGCTTCCAGAGGGATATTGTCTCCTTTGATGCGTAGACTCAACCATTCTCCTAAGTTATCCCCTTCAGGGGTCACAATTTCATACTTGGCAGCATTTTCTTGTGATCCACCATCCACATGATTATCATTGACATCAACTTTATCCTCCCTGGTGCTCATAGTAAATAATAGTTTTGTTGTTGTAGAGGATAATTAAGTGCTAGCTTGCTCGATCTTAAATAAGGACAAAGAAATTAAGGGGACTAGTGCAACGGATAGGAAGTGGGAGATGGATACTATTTGGTGAAGTGTGATCTTTTAAGATCAATCACAGTACTACGCCATGTCCTAGGTTCCCACCCAGTTTTGCATACACTTAGGGGAGAATTCGGACAATGCCAATATAATATGTTGGTGTCGGCAATTTATTATGGCTTCATACTTTCTTGAAATTTACACTACTTATTGCATCTATATATATACATAGGTGTTAGGTGGTTGAAATTTTGAAAGGACCCTTGATTATTAAAAGTGCTTTGTAATTGTATGTTTTATTTTTTTATTCCTTCAATTATTAAGAAAATGACAAAAGAATTAATACCTAACAGAGAGAGTGTTACTATGTTCAAGATTTTTTTACTAAAAATATCATTATTATTTTAATTGAAACCACACCAAAAAGAGACTAATACATGAAACAAGAATTAAAAAAAAAGGAGAAAGAAAGTAATATATGTTAACGAGTATGTGATGAAAAATGACTAACCATAAACGAGATATAAGATTTTGGGTGTAAAATAAAAATATTTTATTTAGGAGTTATTATAAGGGCTAGAAAAACAACTTAATTAAAATAAATAAATAAATATTTATCATAAGAACTCATGTTATAAGTGCTTAAAGTTCAATAAATTATTTGTATTAGGATACATACACTGTTGACTTGAACTAGCTCAACCTAAAACACATCAAATCGATCAATCTCAAACAAATGAGTTCCAAAGTAAGATTTTATATTTTATTTTTATAATCTATAACTCTCCGATTATGGCAAAGAAAATACTTCAGTTATAAAAATCATTATTACACTTTGTAGTTCTAGGTCTATGTTTCCAATCGAGAAAAAAAAGGCTTTTTACTCAGTATCAAGGTGTTCATGGCATAATTTTAAATATCGAATAGATATATTCGATCAAGAAATTGGATAATATAATTAATAATTAAACTAATGAGTCATTAATTAAATCACATGTTACGATATTACAGTGTTATAATGAATTATATATATAGATTATAAATATTACATTTGTTAATAATATATCAAATAATTTTTCTTAGTGCAGGTCATGGGTTTGAATCTTGTTACTGTTTATTTATTTATTTATAGATTTACACGATTAGATATGTATGTATAATATAAATATTATATTTGTTAATGATATACCAACAGAGGCTTCTAGTGTAGTGTTAAATATGTAGTTTTTCCCCGTGCTGGTCATGGGCTCAATTCTTTGTTAGGATGCTTTTCTCTCTCCAGTATTTTCATTGAAATGAGCAAACAACAGCGAACCCACTGGTTCCCAATTTGATCAGTGGTATCAGTCTAATTTCTAAAACTACAATTCAATTTCTTTCTGTTTTTGAAAAATTCACTTTTTAAGATAATTTTATGAAAGAATCGTGTTAGAAAATGATTTTTATAGTAATGTCTTTTTATATGTAACAAATTACACTTCAATGAAAATTTTGACATTAAAAAATTATATCAAGTAAATCATCTCGATATAACAACATAATAGCTTATAGATTGAAATAAAAGTGTAAATACTACATAAAAAAAACACAATGAATCAGATAATTAATCTGTAATTGCTGCATTACAATACTCTAATATTGCTGCATACTCTAATACAATAATAACTGAGACATCAAATGCCAATATTGCTGCATACTCTTTCTTCTTTTCAAGCATTACATTGGCCTTCATCACATCAATTCATAGTTCACACATAATTTGCTTGAAGGGATAATCTGTAATTGCCAAGAACTCCCTCTTCCCACCACTATCCCTTGTACCTCTGTACTTTATGGCCATCAAGGGATGCCTTGTTTTGGACTAAAATTTTATTAATGCTTGGAAATTTTTAATTCAAAGTGGACTATGACTCCAAGAAGAAACATACATCTGGGGGATTGCAAGATGACAGAAAAGTAGAAAGTAGGCAAAGAAATAAATTTCAGCCAACTTAGAGCATGCAGCAAGCATAAAATTCACAATAGGACTAACTTTAAAGGTAATGTACTAGAAATATAGACAGATTCAGTTTAATTATACCTCCTTTTTCGTGCCTGATAATCACATTCTAGTTTTCTACTGTAATTGATCATACTTGAAGACAAAAAGGGGATAGTCCATCCACTACAATATTATGTGAATTTTAATTAGCAATATAAATAATTAATTAAGGGCTTAATAAAAAAAATTAAATGAGACTAAAGTAGATAGTCAAATAGTGCAGTAATCTTAAAGCAGCCATTCCCCACATAAATTTCAGAAAGTACCAATGGATCGTGGGAAATACACATGAAGATCAAGATGTGCTTTGCCTAGCCACCTGATAGCATTATATACTTGGTGTACTGTATGAATAACCATTGTGCAATGAACAGTGCTCTGGAATTATTTCAAATTCACTACTACATATTGTTGTTATCCATTACAGCTTTGATTTCTTTGTGACGTAGATATGTTCCCTGAAATAAGACCTTCATAAGGAAGTGAAAATTTTCCACCTTATATGGTAGATATCACAAGATCTCCAATACTACGTTAACAAACATGACAAAGCTCCAAATTGTGGAGGCAAGAAAATATGATAATATCAGTAAATTGTAGTAGATTGAATGAATGAGAGTGATTATACAGTAAGTTACAATATGCTTTATATACCGATAATTATTATGTATATGTAATTTGTATATTTAAATCATATAACAACTATCTATTTTTCTCTCTTTTAATGCTTCTTTTGAGCTAAAAAGTTAAGAATTTAACTTATGAGTTTTTATCTAGAGGATGTTAAAGTTAGTAAATTTACAGTGTTTTGATTATATTTTTTGTACAAATTAACACAACAGAAGGTCTTGAAGATGTTGAAGAATTGTAGCGGCACGCTCAGCGTTACAGCATCCGCTCAATGCGAGGAGCCTATTTGGAGGTAAGCAATATCGTGCAGGTGCGCTAAGCGTGCATCTGGCGACTTAGCGCGTGGTCACTTAAGCTAGTTGGACTTTGCATGTGCGCTCAACGCGCACATATAGACTTAGCACACAATCATTGTTGAAAAATATGACTTGTAGCGTTTTGAAGATAAAAAGAGGAGGAACACTGTGCCATTCATATTCATACAGAGAAACAGAAGCTAGGGCACAAAAGAGAGAATAACCCACTCACATAGAGCCATTGTTCTTCCATTTTCTTCCATTCCTTTTGTTTCCTTTTTGTATTTGTGAGCCTCTCATGACAATGAGAGGCTAAATCACCCATTGTTGGGAGCTTGTCAATCAAACACTCTTGATATAATGATTTTTACTATCCATTTAATGTTATTTCAGTATTATTGTTTTTCCCCCTGAGTTTATTGTCTTATTTATGGTTTGATCACCCATGCACGTGTATGTTATAGGCTTATTTATTAGGAAATTTTGTGTTAGAGTAGTACAATGTATAAAATATAATAGTCCCACATCTTGTATATGATAGATTAGTTTTTGTACTTGTTAATATAAATATATTCCTTGTGTGCTATATTAGAACACAATTATTTAATCTCAAGTTGGTACCAGAGCTCTTTTGTTATGGGAACTTTCGCTTCCACTAAAACCCCAAGCCCACTGCTTAGGTGTGTCAAACCCTAAGCTCACTTCCAGCTTGTTCTTGCCACCATCACCAGATAGACTGTTCACATCGCTGGAGTCACTGTTCACTTCGTTAGAAACACTGTTCACATTGCTGGAGTAACTGTTCACATCGAAAATACTGTTCACGCTGCCAGAAACAATGTTCATGCAGCCAGAAACACTGTTCACGCTGCGATAAACACTGTTCACGTCGAAAACACTATTCAGTTTGTCTACTCCTTCCATGCAAGGATTTGGTGTTATAAGGAAAATTATCACATGAGGAACACACGTGATGGTAGTGTGATACAAGAAGGATATGATAGAAGCTAATGGATCCAAGTGGCAAGTTTAGAAGTGCTTAGAATAGATTTAGTCATGATTAGTTAATTTAAGAAAAGAAACAAATCCTAGCCTTGTGGGATATTGGACAAAGGCGTAAGATTTTAGATGAATGACACATTAGTAGCTATCACCTTAATTAAAAAAACACATGAAGTACAAGTGGTATAAATCAAAAGAGATAAAATTTAAAGGATAGCATATTTAAGGAAGCTACATGAAAGTGTAATAAAGAGAATAAACACTAAACATAGGTGCAGCCACATGTATATGTATGTGATTTTAAACAAAAACCAAAATGAGATGCAAAGTGAAGTGTAGCCGTGTGTGTGTGTTTATGTGAATAAAACAAACAAAATCAAGCTCCTTTGGAAGCTTTCCACGTGCACTTTGGTCATTAATGAATGAATATTTGTAATGATGATTGGATAAGTATGAATTTAATGAATGAAGACAAAAATTTAGTAATTATCTTCATGATATGATTACTTAGTTATATTAGAACTAAACTAAAAATTAACTAGACTTTTATTCTAACTAATTTGTCTTCTATAATACTTCTTAAGAGTTAAAAATTCTGCACCTTATTACTCACTCTCTCAAAACTCACGACCAACTCTTCCTTTTCTCTCTTCACTTTGTTTTTCATTCTTCTCACTTCTTTAGTGTCTCCAAACCGTAGCCTTCACCTCTATCTCTTCTCTTCTTTGTTCAAAACCATCTAGTGCAAGACAAAACCTTCATTCTTTCAAGACCTTGAGGTGCAGCTAAGTACTTGGAAGAGAAAATTTGCTTAAGGTAGGATAGGCTTTCAATCTTGGTTAAGGGTTTAGTTGGACTAACTCTTATGTTTAATGGTGCAGATTTTTGGTTGAGCACACTAGGTTGAATTTTCAGCTCTTTAGAGGTTACTTTATGATGTGTTCTTGTTGATTAAGTGTTGAGATATGTTGATGAGTGAAGTGCTAAAATATCAGTGATGATTGGACTTGAATTTGATGATCTTTTGAACTGATATTGATGACAATTAGGATTGTTTATTTATATAAATTTTGGAATTATTTTGAATTGATGTTGAGAAGTAGAGGTTGAATGGTATGTTGAAATGGTTTTAAATACTTGAGTGGTTAGTTTTGAGGATTAAGTCTTAGGATGACAACTTGAAAGGAGATTAAGGTCTAGAGTGTGTTTTAGCTCTCATGTGTAAGTAGAAAGGAAGTGAAACTTATATTGGATGGTATGCTAGAACTTATTAACTATAGTACAATCATGTTGTTCTTAACTTAGTGATAGAATTTGCTTGCATAATATTGCATGAACTTGTATGGAATATGGATGGTGGTTGAACCATGTCTTGGTTGTGTCATAGTTTTTATAGTAAAGTTCATGAGGTCGTGCCAAGCTACATATTTGATATTGATATGATTTTTGTGATAAAGTTTCCATGAAGTTGTATGGATTTAGTCATGGAAAAGAATGGATTTTATGTAATTATATCTTGAAATTGTTTCTAAATCCATGTAGAGATTTTAGAAACAAAATGGGTATTACATCCAGGAATGGATTTTATGCAATGATATCTTGAAATTGTTTCTGAATCCATGTAGAGATTTTAGAAACAAAATGGGTACTACATTCAGGCAGAGATGTAGAGACCAGGTGCACATTGGAATTGATCATGCATTGTTTAACGTAAGACGGTCGCAGTGTACTACATCAGGTTAGGGATGTAGAGACTATGTGCACTCTGGAATTTCCTCATGCATATATTGTTTGAATGGTTACTTGAATATTTATATTAATTCAATTATGGAATGTACACATTATTTATGAATTGCTAACATACTAACCTATTGAATGGTTTAGTTTGCCTACTGAGAAATTTTATTTCTCACTAGATTTGTTTTTTTATAGATGGCATCCTTGATAATATTCCTTGATGCTTTGGAATAGTGGTGGGATTGTGATGAGACTAGGAATGGTTATGTTATTACTAAACAGCCTGTTATTCGTATTTACATGTATTTTGGTGCACACTTTCCTGTTTATGTACTTAATAATCTGTTTAACCCTAATAATTCTTTTCTCCAGTTTCCTCATGTGTATCCTGATCTGCCTATGGAGCCAATCAACATATCATCTAGCAATGGTAATACTAGGCAACATTTTCATGTGCCCGTTCTAGGAGGTACTGTGGATTCTGGTGGTGAGTCTGATCCTGAAGAATTAGAAGGAAGTTTTGCTGACAATTTTCGCAACTGTGCAAATGGTTCTAATGGTCAATGGAATCCTACTGGGGGTTGGCTCTACTAGTGATATGAGTGTTTTCATTGTTAGATAGTACTTTTGTGTGTGTGTGTGTGTGTGTGCGTGTGTGTGTGTGTGTGTGTGTGTGTGTGTATAGGTTTTGCTTAAAACTTATGGTCTATAATAACTTTAGATTTCACACTTTAATTACGGTTGTATGGTTTGTAATATCTGAACTTATGGCTCGTATGTAAGGTATGTATGTAATATAATGTATGTATAATGCTTATTATGTTATATAAGAGTGCGCGTATTATCATTTAAAACTATACAAATAAACTCTCATTTAAAATAAATAATAATAAAAAATTAATTTCTAAAACTATATTAAGATGTTACATTCTAGATCTGCAAGTTTTTTATTTATTGCATTCATAATGGCAGTCTCCTCTCCTGCCAAAAGTTCATCGGGTATCATCTCCATTAATGTTTGGTCCATTACCTCCTCTAAACTGAAGGGTTTTGTTAACTACAAGAATTGGACCACCTCTATTCGTGTCTGGTTCTTTGAACAGGGGGCATGGGCAACATCTCATAGTTCAATCTATTGATCTTTCTAAGGAAGAAAAATCTGATTGGGAAAATGTTGACAACCAGCTTCTAAGCATTCTTTGGCAGTCTATTGATCCAATCATTCTAGACATGTTCTATTCTTTTCAGACATGCTATGAAGTGTGGGAGGAAGCTAAACACCTCTACACTAATGACATTCAACAAATGTATTCTATCATTTCTCAATTCATGGATCTGCGGAAATCATTTGACATTCAAATGGAGACATATGTTGGCAAAAGTCGATCTTTGAAGCAGGCATACTTGGATATTTTGCCTTACCCTACTGATGCTTCTGCATATAGTGCCCCCCCTTTTGGTCTCCTTGAGGAGTATGATAATGTCCATGACACTATCTTGACTAGCGGGGATCCTAATTTATCACTGACTTATCAGTGCCTTTTGAATCTCAATAAGAAACAAGTGCCTACTCCTGGTTCATCTTCTGTTGTTGATTCCACTGCTCTTGTTTCCCGTAATGACTCTGGCGGGAATAGTGGCCGTGGTCGCGGCCATGGCTGGGGCTAGGGTGGACGTGGTCAAAGACCTTGTTTTAATCATTGTCAGCAACTTGGTCATTATGAGGAGCGTTGTTACATGAAGTATCCTCACCTGCGACCCTCTCATGCTGCAAATGTAGCTCAACCAGATACTGCTTCATCTGGTTCAATCTCTCTCTCTCTCTCCTGTAGACTATGCCACACTCCAAACTCTTCTCAGAAAAGCTTCTCCTCAGCCTCCGCCTCAGCCTCAGCCTTCTGTTCCGGATACTGGTAATCATGTTGCTTGTGTTTCTCATTCTACATCACTTGGTCCTTGGATAATTGACTCACATGCTATCGATCACCTCTGTGGTAATAAGGAACTCTTTACATCTCTTACTTATTCTGATTATTTACCTTTCTTTACCCTTGTTGATGGCACTAAAGCCCCTGTTCATGGGATTGGACAAGCTCATCTGACCTTTTATTTGACCATTACATCTATCTATTACATTCTTGACATCCCTTATAATTTAATTTCTGTTAGTAAATTGGTCCAATCTCTTACTCGCATCATTACCTTTTCTAACCATTCTATTTCTGTGCAAGATCTGAGTACGGGGAAGACGATTGGAGTGGGCAGTGAGTCACAGGGTCTTTACTATCTAGTTGTGCCTCGTCCTTTAGTGGCATGCTCTCTTACAGAATCTCCATAACTTATCCATAATCATCTTGGTCATCCAAGTCTTTCCAAATTGAAGATGATGGTTCCTCTTTTATCCAGTCTTCGATCTTTAGATTTTCTCTTATTCATTCAGATATTTGGGGTCCAAGTCGTACTTTGTCTGTTTTAGGTTTTCGGTATTTTGTTACTTTTATTGATGATTATCCCCGATGTACCTGAATTTATTTAATGAAAAATCGTTTGAATTATTCTCTATTTATAAAACGTTTTATGCTGAGGTTCATACTCAATTGGGTTCCTCTATTAGTATTTTATGTAATGATAATGCTAAGGAATATGTTTCTCTTGACTTTTCTAATTTCTTGGCCTCATAAGACACTTTACATTAGACTAATTGTCCTCACACTCCACAACAAAATGGGGTAGCTGAACGTAAAAATAGACATCTCATTGAAACTGCTTGGACTCTTCTTATTCACATGCATGTTCCTCTTCACTACTGGGCAGATGCAGTACTCGTCTCCTGTTTTCTCATCAACCACATGCCTCCCTCTGTGCTTAACAATGACATTCCCTATAACCTATTGTTTCCAAATGCTCCTCTTTATCCTCTATCCCCAATGTCTTTGGTTGTACTTGTTTTGTTCATGATCTCATTCCTGGTAAGGACAAGTTAACATCCAAAGCCTTTAGGTATGTTTTTTTTGGTTATTCTCGTCTTCAAAAGGGTTATCGTTCTTATTCTCCTTATCTTAAGTGTTATATTTTTTCCACTGTTGTCACTTTTCTTGATCAACAACCCTTTCATTCTATCCAATCTTAATTATCACAGGTTGATCAAATTCTTCTTATTCCTTTTCTTGACTTGTCTTTACCAGCTGTAGGTGACTTTATCCTAGAGATGCGACCTTTTGCCTTCATCCTTGAGGATTGCCCTTTTCTCACCTGTCAGCGTCGTCAGACTGTGCCCCCTGCAGACTTGCCCCTGAATAATTCATCACCTTCTCCTATTGACTCTTCCCCTTCGACTCCTTCATCAGAAGCTCTTCCTATTGCCCAAAGAAAAGGTATGCGTACTACTCATAACCCTTATCCTCTTTATACCTTTTTGAGCTATAATCGTCTCTCTATTCCTCATTTCACCTTTGTTTCTAGTCTTTCTTCTATTTCTGTTCCTAAGACCACAGGTGAAGCTCTTTCCCATCCAAGGTGGTGCTAAGCGATGCTTGATGAGATGACTGCTCTTCATTCCAATGGCATTTGGGATCTTGTTTCTGCTCCTTTAGGGAAGTCTATAGTTGGTTGTCGATTGATCTTTATTGTCAAGGTTGGACCTAATGGCCATGTTGACCGTCTAAAGACGCGCTTAGTCGCCAAGGGTTTTACTCAAATTTTTGGCATTGACTATAGTGACACATTCTCTCTTGTCACCAAGATGGCGTCTATCCGCATGTTTGGTTTTTCATGGATGATTTCTCAGTATGTGGTTATTCATTTGATCATTACTTGTTTAACCTTGAAATGGTGTTAAAACGGTGTGTGGAAACCAATCTTGTGCTGAATTGGGAAAAATGTCATTTCATGGTGGAAGAAGGGATTGTCTTATGCCATAAGATCTCTTCAAGAGGGACTGAAGTGGACAACACAAAAATTAATGTCATTGAGAAGCTACCTCTACTTGTCAATGTGAAAGGTGTTCGAAGCTTTCTTGGACATGCTGGATTCTATCAGAGGTTCATTAAAGACTTTTCCAAGATTGCGAAGCCATTGAGCAATTTGCTAAACAAGGATGTTGTATTCAAGTTTGATGAGGATTATTTGCTAGCTTTCTGCATTCTCAAAGATAAGCTTATTTTAGCTCCTGTCATTGTTGCCCCAAATTGGAGTCAAGAGTTTGAATTGATGTGTGATGCTAGTGATTATGCTTTTGGTGTAGTGATAGGACGATGGAGAAACAAGGTGTTTCATTCCATATATTATGCCAACAAGGTCCTGAATGATGCATATATGAATTATGCTACCACATAAACAAAGTCGCTAGCCGTTGTATATGCATTGGAAAAGTTTATATCATATTTGATTGGCTCCAAGGTCATCAAGGCCAGGTTGATTAGATGAGTGTTGTTGCTCTAAGAATTTGATATTGAAATTAAAGACAAGAAGGGTTGTGAAAATCTGGTAGCTGATCACTTATCCAGATTAGTGAATGAAGAAGTCACTCTTGAGGAAAAATAGATTCATGATGAGTTTCCGGATGAATCCTTATTGTCTGTGAGTGAGCAGCATTGGTTTGCAAACATTTCCAATTTCAAAGTAGCTGGAATCATTCCTGATGATATCAATTGGCATCAAAGGAAGAAGTTTCTCTAAGATGCTCACTATTATGTATGGGATGATCCTCATCCGTTCAAACTTGGAGCAGACAACTTACTGAAAAGGTGTGTTACAAAGGAAGAATCCAAGAGTATCTTGTGGTATTTCCACAATTCACCCTATAGAGGACATTACAATGGAGACCAGACAGTTGCAAAAGTGTTCCATTTCAGGTTCTTCTGGCCTTCTATCTTCAAGGATGCTCATGAGCATGTGCTGCATTGTGACCAATGCCAAAGAACTAGAGGCATTTCTAAAAAAAATGAGATGCCCCTGCAAAATATTATTGAAGTGAAAGTGTTTGACTAGTAGGGCATTAATTTTGTTGGCCCTTTGCCATCCTCGTACAGTAACGAATACATTCTAGTTGTTGTGGATTATGTCTCCAAGTGGGTGGAAGCTGTTGCTACTCAAAAGAATGACGCCAAAACCATCATCAAGTTTCTCAATAAGATAATCTTTTCCCGCTGTGAAGTCCCAAGAGTGCTCATTAGTGATTGTGGATCACATTTTTGCAATACGCAACTGCAAAAGGTCTTGGGGCATTACAATGTTAGACACAAAGTAGCTTCTCCCTACCATTCTTAAACTAATGGTCAAGCTGAGGTGTCCAAAAGGGAGCTAAAGAAGATCCTTGAGAAGATAGTTGACTCTTTAAGAAAGGATTTGACTATAAAATTGGACAATGCACTTTTAAGACCTCAATTGGTTTGTCTCCATTTCAAATGGTGTATAGGAAAGCTTGTCACCTTCCAATAGAAATGGAGCACAAGGCCTATTGGGCTCTTAAGTTCCTCAATTGTAGTTGTTAGAGCTGGAGGAAATGAGGCTCAATGTTTATGAAAAATTTGGGCTTAGCATGCAAGTTAGGGTTTAGCGCGCATTTCGTATTTCTTAAAAAAAATTAATTAAATTTTGAAATTAATTTTTTATTTTATTTTATTCTATGTTTATTTTCAATATTGGGAAGGGAAGCAAGGGACAATGTTTATGGTGCACTAAGCGATCCCTTCTTGCTAAGCGCGACTATCATAAATGTAGCATTAAATATTAGTGCTTGCATGCTGCAAAGTAGTTTCAAAAACTGCTCTGTCTTCCACTTACTTCTTCTTCTCTTCTTGCGCCACTCTCCTTCTTCATCTCCTTGATTTTCAACTTACTCTCGTCCCCTTCATCTTCAGTTCCTCATTCCTACGCTCATTCCTTGCAGTGCATCTAAGTAATCTATGCACATTTCTCCTTTTTACTGTTTGTTTTCTCTTTTTCTTCGTAATCTTTGAATGCTAGTGTTTAGATTATATTTGCATTGTTGTCTATTCATGATATATCTACCTTGTTGCGTTGAATGGAATTTTTGCATTTCATTTCCATTATCTGTGCCTATGTTCGTGTTTTCTTGTTTCTGAAAACCCACAAACTTGCTAAGCCTGCATTGCGCACTTAACGAGTTCATGCGATCTGGGTTTCTGTTTATGTTTCTGGAAAATCATGACCTCACTAAGCCTACACTATGCTCTTAGTGAGTTCATGCATTTTGGGTTTCTGTTCATGTGTGTTTTTTGCTTTTTTTTTTATATTTTCATAAATGTATGCATGCCCTATATTAGTTGTTACTAGTTATATTAAATTGTGCCCCTTTCCCTAACTAAATGCATTGTGTACATCTGTTTTTTTTGTGTTCTTGAACCCATGAACTCGCTAAGTCTGCATCATGCGCTTAACGAGTTCATGAATTCTAGGTTCATGTTCATTATATGCATCTGCGTTCATCCAGATTTGGGATTTTCCCAGACTCTGGTGCCCCACTCAACATGTGTATGTGCTAAGTGGGTCACCCTTTCTTTTTGTGTTGTTGCTTTTGGGCTTAGTGTGCCCTACACACTAAGCCCATATGTCTCTTGGTGTGCCCTTTGTTGCAGACTTAGCACGCGAGTATGCGGTAAGTGGGACACCACGTGTTCTATGTTATCATTGCAGGCTAATCACGCCTTGCATGCTAAACCTCATACATTGTTTGGTCATTTTTCATTGTCGTTAGGCTTAGTGTGCATCACGCACTAAGCCTGCAACCTTACAACTTATATTGACACTTGGGATAAGTGTGCCTTGCACGCTAAGCCCAACCAATGGTCTATTCTGTTTTTATTTTCCTTTGGGCTTTGTGCGTACTCACGTGCTAAACCTCCATCTGAGCATTTTGTTGATTGGCACCTAGGTTAAGTGCGACTGCGTGCTAAGCC
Source organism: Glycine latifolia (assembly GCA_013407115.1). Classification (NCBI taxonomy): domain Eukaryota; kingdom Viridiplantae; phylum Streptophyta; class Magnoliopsida; order Fabales; family Fabaceae; genus Glycine; species Glycine latifolia. The sequence continues at coordinate 23,564,946 of CM023947.1, read as the reverse complement.
CATTTAATCCACTGTCACATTTTAAGTTCCATTAGGCTTAGCGCGCACCATCGCACTAAGCCAACAATCATTTTGCATTTTTGTTGATTGGTGCTCAGGCTTAGCACGCACTTACACGCTAAGCCCCAGTGTTCTTCAGTATGTTCAATTTTTGTGTTGGGCTAAGCGCATATTGCGCGCTAAGCCCAATTAACTTGTTGTTTCTTTTTCTTGCCAATTGGGCTTAGCGCGTTAAGCCCACCTTGCATTTGTGCCTGTTTTATTTTTAGGGTGTGCTAAGCACGCACAATGAGCTTAGCGCCACTACCCCTTCCTACACAATTTTTTTCTGTTTCTTTTAATGTCTGAATTTAATTGTTTCTTCTCTTTTGTCATATCCTTTTTTTGTTATTTATTTGCAGATGGCTTCTAGAAAACGATGAGGGTCCACTTGTCACAGTCACTCCCAAGAACCTGATTTAGTCCATGCACCTATGATTCCCAAAGGTTCACATCTCCAGTTTCCTGGGCTTGTTATGTGGAGAACATCTTTCCTGAGCGGAATGTGGAGCTCGGTCCAGGAGAATACGATGAGTTCAAGAATGAGCTCCAGAAGAGACATTGGGACAAGAAGCTTACCAGTCTTCCGGACAACAAGATAGACATGGCCTTGGTGAAGGAGTTTTACCCCAACATATATGACTCGTAGGATGGCTCGCCAAAGCAGTGTAAGGTGCGGGGAAAGGTGATCAAGTATGATGCTCAGACATTGAACTCCTTCCTTTAGACACCTGTGGTCCTTCAGGGGGATGAGTAGCTCCCCGCCTTCTCTCAACATCTTCAAACTTACCCAGATCCTTAGGCCATTGAGGTGAAGCTTTGCCTGCATGGCAGCTACTTTGTGAAGAACACAGAGGGGTTGAGTGGAAGATCCTTAGGAAAGACATGACCACACTCACTTAGACATGGAGTGTCCTTTCCTACTTCAACTTTGCCTCTGACCTTAATATGGACCATGCCTGAATGATTTATGGCATTGTGATGAAGATGGACATGGACCTTTGTAGCCTAATCTCCTCTTAGATCTCTCAGATTGCCTAGTCTAAGTCCTTCAGGCTAGGCTTCCCTGCCCTCATCATTGCCTTGTGCGAAGCCAAGGGAGTCCATTCTGACATGCTAGCCTTTGAGTCCCTCAACTTGGTGATCAACATTGCCTACATACGGAAGAATTGTTGGAACCACGCTGACACTTTTGTGGTCTTCCCAGGGCCTCATCGGTCTCATGCTCGTGCCACTCAGGATGCTCCTCAGGCTCCTCATTAGGCCCCCGCTCCTCCTTAGCCTATCTCCATTCCTCAAGAGTAGCTTATCCCCATGATGACTAATCTTCATCAAGGGAAGTACTTATTGATGAAAAGTATTCATTATCTATCCCTACAACAACCGATCATGATGCCAGAGGACTTCCTAGAGCGCGTCTCTTGGCCTGGGGACATGCCTTCCTCTTTTCTTTTATTTTTATTGGGGGGAGGGGTTGCCTCATATGGAGCTGTGGGACTGTCCTGTGTTGATGATGTTGTGGAGGCTGGAGCTGATGATGATTATGTTGTTGATATTACAGTTGCTCATGGAGCATGGGACCTATGGCTAACTAAGGATTGAGGCCATCTTACTTCTGGACTTCTCTTTATTTTTTTGCATTTATGACACTTCTTTTCTATGTCTCTGCAGTTTATATTTAGTTTAATTTAATATGATAGAAAATTTTGTTTAGTATAATGATACATTTTGGTTGACTTTGATAGTTAACAATTGCAAGGTTATGATATTTACTGTTGTTTTGGGCATGTTTTGGTTGAAATTGATAGTGTTGCTGAGATGTTGCATACTTGTTGTTGATGTTGTGAAATTACGATTTTTGAGTGAGTACACGTTGTTGATTGATGGTTTTGTAAATTGAATGCGCTTGAGTGAATTGGTTAGCTTGTATGACAGAAAATTCTTGTGTAAGAAAAGATAAATGCTTCATGCTACTGTGTGAATTGTGTGCATCTTAATTGTGAAAGCATGATTGGTTTTGCTTTCCGATTTTGCATGATTCTTGAACTGTTTGAGTGCCTACATGATGTGGATATGATCAAGGCCTTATTGGTTTAATTTATTTTCAACCACTTAGCCAAAAAGCTAACCCTTTTGGAAATGAATGTTGAATCCCTTGGACCCCTTTTGAGCCAAAGCAGTGAATAAATATTGTTCTTAAACCCTGAACCAAAAATGAAATTATGTTCACCTTACCTTAGGGAATATGAGAGCATCATTTATGGATTAAGGCAAATTTGTTCCAAATTTGGGGGAGTATTTTGGTTAAACTTCTTGGCAGGGATGTAAGTATGCAACACACAGTAGACCAAAATTACAATGTTCCTTTTGGTGCTTTCTGAGTTAAAACAAAAAAAAAAACTAGAAATAAGAATTGAAAAGAGAACTCATGACAAGAAAATCCTCTGTGTGCTGTCAACCTTGCCATGTAAATAAGAAGTTGGGAGGTAAAAGAAAGAGCAGTTGTTTCTTAAGCAAGTAAGGAATTAGTGAATGCTCTCTTAGAACCCTAGGTATTTTGAATTCCAAGAAAAATCATAATTTCTTTGTTAGCCCAACCACATTATAAGCTTAATAAAGTCCTTAGTAATCCATGTTTTGTGTGTGCAGTTGCATTGAATAAAATGGTGTGCAAAGGTAGGATTTGTGACTTCGATTGGGTTTAAATGAAATACACATAATTTAAATACCTATGTGCTTTAGAGAAACACTGGCCTTGTGAGGAGTGAAGCATGGTCTGCTCTTTCTTTGATAACTGTAATGCTTGCTAACCCCTTTAATCTCTGAGTGCATTCTTTGTATGATTCCATCATGTAAACCATAGCAAGTGTGAACTTGAGGATTGTAAATTGAATTTGTTTTGGAAAGTATGCAATGGTGTTGTTGTGATTCAGTTTCATCCTTGATATTCATTGATTTAATCTAGCTTAGCATTAGTTTAATTTTGCTTTAGGACATGTAAAACTTCAAATTTGGTGGAGTTTGATAATTGCTATGCATATGTAATTTGTATATTTAAATCACATAGCAATTATCTAATTTCCTCTCTTTTAACGATTCTTTTGACTAAAAAGTTAGGAATTTAGCTTCTTTTGAGTTTTTATCCAAAGGATGCTAAAGTTAGTAAATTTACAGTGCTTTGGTTCTATTTTATTTTTTATAGAAATTGACACAGTAGGAGGTATGGAAGATGATGAAGAACTAGAGTAGTGTGCTCAACGCGATAGCACTTGCTCAGTGCGAGAAGCCAATTTGGAGCCCAGTTGTATTGTGCAGGTGCGCTAAGCGTGCATCTGGAAGCTTAGCGCATGATCACTTAAGCTAGTTGGGCTTTGAATGTGCGCTCAGTGCGCATATGTAGACTTAGCACACAATCATTGTCGAAAAACATAACTATGCAGTGTTTAGAAGTTAAAAAGAGAGGAAACACTGTGTCATTCATATTCATACAGAGAAATAAAGGCTAGGACACGAAAGAGAGAACAACCCACTCACTTGGAGCTATTGTTCTTCCATTCCTTTTGCTTCCTTTTTGTATTTGTGAGCCTCTCATAATAATGATAGACTAAATCATCCATTGTTGGGAGCATGACAACTAAACACTCTTGATGTAATATTATTACTATCCATTTAATGTTATTTCAGTATTATTGTTTTTTTTTTTTTAGTTTATTGTCTTGTTATGGTTTGATCACTTATGCATATGGATGTTATAGGGTTTACTCATTGGCAAATGTTTACACCCTAAGAACATGAAAAAAGATTCTAGGTAATCCATGTTTAGGGATAGAGTTGTATTATTTAGCCTTAATTATGCATCTTTTTCTTAAAGCAAATTATTTGATGTAGCTCTGAAGGGATTAGGAGTGAAATTAGGTTATTTAGAATCTTTCACACGAGGAATCATGGTTACGGTAGGTTAGAAGATGAAGGTAATAATTGAAATAATGTTAAATGGTGAAAAATCTCTAACATTGGAAAAATAGTGATTTTGGTAGGTCGAACATCCAACACGTCACGAAATTCTGCATCAATCGATAATTTATCACTCCAAGTGTTTATGTTCTGTCTCTTACATGTGCTCTGCTTAATTATCTTTATTTATGGTCTAATTTTATATTTCAGCATCATTATTAGACAAATATTGAATTTAGTCAATTATCTGCTTAAAATTAGAAATATACAAACTTCGAGTACAATCAAAGTCCATATGGACTCGACACTCGGACTTACCGTTTTAAATACTATTTGGACAAATTGAATCACTTGCCAAGGAGTTAACATATACAAATACAAGAATACTAACTAATTCTACTAACCAACTTAATTCTAATTATCTCTAACAATATCCCCAATACATAGTGAAGCCCTCATTTCGCGTATAGATATGATATACCATAAGTCCATAACATAAAAGTGTAATGTGTGTATTTCTTTTTGAAAGAAGTTCCTTGCACCAGATGCATCCACTAGAAATGGAGACAACTTGAAGCAAGCCCAAGGCCGAGGTCATGACTATCACACTAATGTTTTCTATCCAAATGATCATGATCCAAAGATAAATAAATAAAAGAAAACAAAGTGGTAAAATTTTCTAGATTGAGAAATATGATTCCATTGAAACAACTAGCAATTACAAAACTATGTAGAGTTCTCAGGCTGGTCTTCATGTTGAATATCTGGTTTGGTATCAACTGCTCAAAATGGAGAAGGCTACATGATTTCAATGAGTTAGTAGCAAAAAAAAAAAATGTGTAACAACAAATGAATTAAAAATTCAATAAACTAGTTGAGTATTTAGCTTTGCATGCCACAAATGACTCAACAAGTGGGTTCACAAGATGAGGTGTTTCATCCTTCACGAAGTGCACAATTAATAAAGTGAGAAGTTTGTCAAAAAACATAATAACGATATTTAATGAAATATCACCATTCAGTGTTGGAACAAATACTAATTTAAGGACAAAAATTAAACAAGAGAAAATACATATATAAAAACAAGGACAAAAAATTTCATAATGATTATTTGTACTGATATTATTCAGATTTTATGAGTTTTAAATTTCACTATAGGATGAAATTAAACGATCCTTCTTCTTCTCATTGATTAAAATTTGAATAGTCCTTAATAATTTTAACCATTCTTGTCTCTTCAAATTAAATAATACATCTTAAATAGTCTTTCATTAATTTTCCTGTAGATAAATGGGAATTTTTTAGGCTCATCACCTTAAAAGGACACCCAAATGTTTAGGATTGTAAAGAATGCATGAAATTTCTCACCAGAACTAGCCCAAAATGTAGGGTATGGGGGGAGGCAAGTATAACTATGGGAGTAGGACAATATGATAGGTTCAAAGCATATAAATTAAGTTGGCACGAAGAAAGCCAATATCATAATTTAGAGCTTTTAAGTTTCTAGGAGATAGTGAGAGCCAAACATGAAACTGGTATCTTCCAATAAACTTAAAAAATTGATGTTAATATTCATTTTTGTACTTAATTTTCATTAATGAGTGTTGAAATTATGCATAATTAAGTAAATTGATAGACATTCCCATGTACAGACGTATTCTAATTTCTAAACACCTTTTATAAATAGACATGTAGACTGAAAGCAAAATAATATTCTACTAATGTTGAACAACATTCTCTCTCTGTCTTTCTCTTGCTATGTTTTTTTGGTTTTCAATTCTTAACATGTCATGGTGTTAATATGTTGGCAATTTTAAGTTGCTACTAACTTAACAAGGCCATAAGGGAAAATGAAAATAATCATCACTTAAAACATGCTAACTTAAAACTCTTATATTACATATGGGGGCAAGCAAGGGCATGACACACAATAGAGAGAGAGAGAGTGAGAGTAAGAACCTGGGGGCAATGTCCAACATTTGGAAGGACAATGAAGTCTTCAACATAATCAAAATTTTCATAATTTCTTCCAATATCAATTGGTTCCCAAGGATCCTTGTCACCCCATGCTATCAAAATCGGGCACTGAAAGAAGAGAAATTACATATATTATTTTGTTTGTTAGATTTTGGCTTCTCAAACTACTGGTGTTTAAAGTCTTACTTTTACTTGAGGTAGTAGTTCCTCAGGAATAGGGCATAGGGTGTTCGAGCCATATTATATATTACAGCTGCCACGAGATCTTGAGGTCACAAAACCATTTTCATGAACTGTGTAACACTCTGTATGCATCCGGTTGTTAACATTCCATTAAGGTCGTTAATCGCAGTAATTAATTTAACAAATTAATTAGGAAGCAGCTAATATAATGACATCATCATACGTCCACAAATAACATAGCTTTGCATTATGTATGATAATTGTTCATGAGTTTACAACCATATAAGACCCCGATTACGTTCCCCCTTCAGGGTCGGGTTACAAATACTCATAAATACATATCAAAATACAAGGTCAGTCTACTCCAAAAATAAACTAAGTTTCACTCAGAACCCGTCCTGACTCGGCCTCTCGTCCGGAATCCCTCAGACTGCCTCGCTACCCAGGCCTCTTGCCCCGGGATCCGCTGTCCTCTTCATGCTTATCGCTTGCAATGACATATAATCCCCAACCGGGGTGAGATGATAATCTCAGTAAACTTCGAATCCTTGGAGACTTCTCCTCTCCCGGGTTCACTTCCACGATACATAGTATCAAAACATGCATTACACAAGCGAGTCATCCCGGCTTTCATGAAATACAACACAGGTATATAATCACACGGATATAGCAGAGAGATCATCCAACTTAATGGGCACATTCCCTGTATATCATTGCCTGAGGAAGATCATCCAACTTAATGGGCACATTCCCTCTGGGTTTTGCGTGGACGTATATGGCTCTAAGGGAAGCCCATATTTGTCCATTCTACTGACCAGAGAATCTCATACATCATCACATAGCATCACAGTGTAAAACATATACATGTTCTCAATCAAAAAGCAGTAACACACCATTTCAATGCATGCATCATGGTATATAATAACCATCACTCCCTCGGAGTATGGTGGAACACGATCCAGAAAAGAACTCTCAAGAATAGAGAGCTTACCTGCTCTAAGCTCGACACTGGTTTGCTTAACCTCGCGGTTTCGAACACCACAATCCCTAGCGTCACTCCCTACATACATATATACAAGTAATCAAAAGCGGTTCTCACCCGTTGCATGTAAAGAAACTCTATGCTTTCCAGGTTACAAGAGCTAGTCACCCACAGGTGACATGCAGACCCCCAAAAAGGTCTATCATAGCCTAGCCCAAAAAATCCATAACAGTTAGATCTTAAGGTTAGACCGACATTTCTTACCTCTAAAACTGTTAACGAGGTTAGAGAATAGCTTCTCTAAGCTCGAATGTCCTAAAATCGTCTTCTCTCCCCTAAACTAAAAGCTTTCCCCCGTTCGTCAATGGCGGAAATAAAGGAAGGAGAAAGAAAGAGTGCCTTTTTGTGAAGGGGCAGAGGGAGAAATGAGTCATGTAAGAAATGACCCACACACATGTTACTTTTATATATATAGGAGTTTAACGCACGTCGCATACGTCATAAAGTCAACACGTGTCATTCAAGTGACCTGGTAGTCAATGCGGATCACGCGCATAGAGTAAGCTTGTGAAAGCACCAACTATCGGGTTGGCGAGTCAAGTGCATTTGACTTCCCCACTCGATATGCCCAGCCCAGACAACTTTGTTCGGGTTCCCATCTTGGCCATATATAAAACCCGAGGTTCCTTGTCCAGGCTCCTGCCCTGGGTATTTCACGAGTCCAAGGTCCCGGCCTCTCCGACCTCGTCCGCATCGGCCCCATAAGGTGCTATTACCCTTCAGAGGGCCAATCTGGTCATGCTAACCCGGTTTCCTTGTTGACATACGTTAAATAAGCGAGAGTTCGGGTTGTAGCAAGGCTGTTAGTACCGTAACTACTACGTAATTAAAATTACTTTAATGTAAAAGTGCCACGTGGACACCTGAAACCTTACAAACTGCAACATGTCTAGTAACCCTTGGCACAATGGACATAATAGGGGATTTCAGAGGAACATTTTCACTGTTTACAAGAGTTGGATCCTCCCTGAGGACAAGAGTTTGCATGTGAAAAATTGAAGAGGATACCTTGGTAGGCTTGCTCCCCATGTAAGACTTTGCAAGCTCCGCAGGTGAAGCAACATCCTCAATAGGAAACTAAGGACACTACAAAGAAATACATGTGAGATAGAGCATAAACAGAACAGTAATTCAAACAATATGTAAAGGATGACTATGAAGGCAAGTTCTTGTACACTTGAAGCAACATGAGGGGTTACAACACCATTTTTAATCCCATTTTCTAGTGCAGTTGTTTTGGGATATTCCTTTTGTCCTCTCAACAACATTGATTCTGAGGGGACCATTTTTATCCTATTCTCTTATTCCCTAACAGGTGCACTGAAAGTTCTTGAACACATAAGTGTTGTCAAATGATCAATCTTAGATTTGTGGAATAACATACAATTATCAAAATATTAAGTAAAAAAACAAAAACTATCACAAGAGGTATACTATTATCAAAGTAACTCATAATGGCATGAACTGGTTATGGACAATATGAATAAGTAAAATCAAATTGATTGCAACATTAACTTCATAAAACTTAAAAATTCATGCAATCATGAATTTCAAAAAGCAACTACAAATATATGAAAAAATGGATTAGAGGCAATGAGAAGAGCAACTTGGTTGTCATATTAATTTTATCTTCCCTAGCATCTCCTAGTTTTAGATATTTGAAGTAATTGGCTAATTGTTTAAGCTATTTGATTTCAGATATTGTTGCTGCCATGGCCCAGCCTTCAACTTCTCCACTAGATCAAGCAAATATATTTTACTTCTTACTTCTCCATGAAATCAAGTTACCTCCAAGAACACCACAATTCCTTAAAGTGGGTTGTCTATCAAACAGTGATTCTCCTGCCTAGTCAACATCAAAATAGAAAATAATTTTAACATTGCCTTGGTCTGCATAAAGAACTTGTTGCATTGTTCAACACACATATTTGTTATGTATCCTCCTTGGCATATGGTTTTCAGGTTGTTTAGCATGAATACGAATAAAAGTGAATTACAATCAATTCCCTAATCCCTAATCATATCCTACAAGTAATAACATGCACAAATCTAATATAAACATGAGCTACATATGTTATTTCTAACACACATAAACAAAACATGCCTGGTGAAAGTCTTCCGCTTTAATAGTTTCTCAAGTTCAGTTAATCCACCCCCGTCAGAACAATTAATTTGAGCATCACTTCCTCCAACAGGTCCTTGCTGCATGCCGGAGGAATTGTTTGTAACCTATTTCTCGAGAAAGAAAATGACAAAGCAAAATGATGATGACAGTAACATAACTATTTCACAAACCAAAATAGAACATTGTAGCTCCAATGCTCCATAACATGCAGGGAATATGCATACTTACAAAGGCGGCATCTTCTTGAGTATGATGGTTCTTTGCTTCTCGTTCCGTTTCTGTTCACAAAGAGCTTGTCGAAGTAGTGGAAAAGCTCGAGATCAGTGTCTTCGAGGGATTAAAGTGAAGGCTTCTTCTTCGATGCAGAGTAGTAATGCTTTGGAAGTCGATGAAGGGGTAAGTGTTGTCGAATCACGTGGGTTCCTTCATGGACATAAATTTCTCGAAGGCCTTGAGGCCAAATTCGAGCATCCACAGGGGCTTTTCTTTCAAGGACGAGATCAGATGGATGGTTTCTTTCGAGATCCCTTTTGAGATTGTGAAAGACTTGATGTCCACACTGAACCCGGATTTCTTGTCGTAGTCGCGGTTGAAAAGGATTTCGCAGATCTTGTCGTCAGAGGAAGTGGTGGTGGGGGCGACGACGAAGGTCTCTTTCACCTCCATGTGCACCGTTTATAGGCGTGATGATTTAGGATTTGGGGATTAGGGGAGAAGGAATTTGGGAAGGATGGGGTCGCGTGTGGGTTGGGGAGGTAAAGGGGAGAGGAACACTTCGTTTAACAAAGAAGAGAAGCCATGGATGAGGTTTCGTTTGTTTTTAGCTCAATAGAATGGGAAAATATAAAAAGGCATTCAAAGACAATTCAAAGCTGGTTTTTAGAGATCCGTCTTTGAAAGCAAGCTTTTAAAGATGGTTTTTAGAGAATTGTATTTGAAAGCAAGCTTTTAAAGACAATTTATAGAGAATCGTCTTTAAAAGCTTGTCGCATTTTTTATAACTACGATTGTATAAAATTGTCATTGATTTAGTGTCATAAAATTTCAATTTTTTTAGTAATGAGAGTATAATAACGAATTGAATCATGGTCAACCCTTAAAGATAATAGAATAACAAAAAAAATTACACATGATAATAACTACATTACAAACCTTTTATAAAAAAGAAATACATTGCAAATTATTCATGGTTGATTAGTCATGCACAATCAATGCCATAAACTTATAATATAACTTACTAAAAAATATCCAATACATGTGAAATCACAAACTATCATTATCATAACTTAGTTGTGGCCGTAGGATAATGGAATTTTATAGTAAGGATATAAAAGGAAAAAAATAATATAAGTATAATGAGTGTTTTGTTTTATTTTCACAATAGGAACTGAAAACTGAACCAAATCATGGTAAAATATATTGTTTTTTCAATTTTCAATTTTGTAAAGCAATTTTACAATTTTACAATTTTACACAATTTGGTTCCATCTTAAACACCCATACTGGATCTTGCAAACTATGGAGCAGTGCTAGATTAATTGATCTTGGATCTTGGTGTTTTACGAGCCACATTGATATGGAAAGTATGTAGTTTTTATACGCCACAAGTTACGTGCACACAGAGACATAGGCACATATACTGCTACAGTAAATGTGGGATTGTTCACGGCATGGTTCATACAAGACATATAAAACGAATTTCATTTTGTTGTTACTCAAAGAAGGCACGGCAAAGAACGCATGGTAGGTAATAGTATATATAGAAAGAGGGGCACATTTTCAGTAAACGGAAAAGCAAAATCTATATATGCAAGCTATTGCCAATTGCCAATTTTAGAAAAGACCAAATGCACAAAGATAGTAGATCTAGTTGTCATTGGATGTGCACAATCTTTATTTTCATTATTGATAATAATGCAATACTCCAATTCTCCAGAGGTTAAAGGGGTCCGCACCAGCGGTCAATAATGGTGAGAAAAAGTTAAGGGAAAAAAGTGTTATATTGAGTTTTCAAATCAGTTTTTGGTGGTTGATGTGTCGAGTCTAGATGCAGTGACTTCATATATATATATATATATATATATATATATATATATTAATTAGAAATGTATTTAGAGTCCTGTGTGTTTAAAAATAAAAATAAATTAAATAATTTTTATAATTTTTTATATATGTTTTATATTTTTTTATCTTTTTTCTATCCTTTCTTCTTTTCTTCAAAAGGATATATATGATTTAGGAGAGAAAGTGAAAGAAATAAAAATAAAAGAAAAAAAGTAAAAAAATAAAATGATTTTTTGGTTGTTAGTTTGATGGAAAAACAGAAATATATTTTTATTTTTCTTTCGCTTGGTTGTGTAGAAAGTGATTATAAGGAAAAAAATGTAAATATCCTAAATAATAAAAAAGATAAAAAAAATACTCTTATCTCTATTTTCCTATCTAATTCTGAAAGGAAGAATCTCAGATGTGGGCAGCGGCGAGTCTCTTTATTGTGGCAACTGGCAAGGGTCAGGGGGAGTCTCATTTAAAAAAAAATCTGTATATTTATGCACTGATTTTTTTTTTGTTAAAAGATTTTACATACATGTTCAACTAAAAATTTATGTATCTTATTTATTTTAATTTATGATAATTATGTAAATGATTTTTTTCTTTTTTCTATGTATTGATAAATCTATATAAAAAATAATACTTGATTTAAGAGTAAACAAATTAATTTTTTTGAAGAGAAAAACTTGTGAAAAGGATAAACAAAATTAAGTTTTATATCATTTGAATAGGTTGAATCCAAAATTTTATACTTAATTATATTTCTAACTTTATTTTATAATAAAATATTTAAATATAAACTATATCACTTCAAAATCAATTTTAATCAAAATCATTTTTATAAAATCAATTTTATTCAAATCAATTTTATCAACACACTGAGTCTTTGCTTCTCTCTTCCGCAATTGTTGTGCTTTGTTTTTTTTACTGGAGTTCTAAAAGTTAGAACTTTTCTTACCAAGTTTACTTGCTAACCAATCCGATATTCTTCTTGGTCTTGATCTGAGATTGATGTAATCTCTGATCTTCTGATTTTATGTATGATGAGATACTTATAAAGAAGACTCCGACGATCAAATTAATTAGGTTTGAAGTGTGTATCTCTTTAGGATAAGTTGATACTTATTTTTTAATACTTTGATTGATTTCAATTATAAAATACTTCAATTAATTTTATTGTATTTTTTAATTCTATTTTGTTTATTGTTCATTTTTCATTGTTATACAATTTTGTTTGGGATTATTTAATTTGTTGTTTTGCCAATTTTAATAATGGATATGCTTGACAATTTTAGTATTTAATTTTAGTATTTAGATGGTGTGGTCACATTTTATTTTATTTTTTTCCTCGTTTTTGTTATCTTTGTATTGTTCTTTGTTGAGTGAATATTTATTCACATTTTGTCTTTAGATGTATATTGTCACTTATACATGAAACATTTAAATCAAATTAGGCATAAGATATTTGGTAACAATGAGACAAAATTTTAATCTTTTAAACTTTAAAATTCATTTATTCATACTTAATTTAATATTAAAACTTTATAATTTATTTTTCTTATCATGAATTATTTTTGACTTAATTATAATTAACATAAATTAATGAAAATTTTGAATCAGGATCAATTTTATATTTACAATAATAAATATATTAAAATTGAATTTATGATATTTATAATATTAATGATATTAATATATGATTTTTAATAGGATTTATTTTGACAAAATGTCTGATTCTTATTTGTATAATATAATTTAAATGGTATCATATAATTGATATTTAATGTTTATTAATGTATCTTTAAATCATATTTAAGACAATTTTATTATCTAATCATCTAATTGATATTCAAATATTTTCATAACCATAATATTTGTAATCTTTAATTTAATTCAAAATGTGAAATGTTACATTTATTATGATAAAAAATATCTAATTTTAATTCAGGACTTGTCAAATTAATAATTTAATAAAATAATAAATATGATAATAAAATAAAGAATAATTCTTTATTAAAATTGATAACATTTATCTCAATGAATAATATGTCATCCACATATAAATTATTCCAATGAGTAATTTGTTATCCACATATAAATCTAAGAAAATGGTTACACTCCCACTAACCTATTTCTACACACAAGGTTCTTCCTCACATCTAACAAAATAAAAATTTTCAATTGTATTGTTAAAGTGAATGTTCCAACTTCTAGAAGCTTGCTTCAACCCATAAATGGATAGTTGCAACTTGCAAACTTTATTATGATCAGACAAGGATGTGAATTCGTCGGGTTATGTCATATACACATCCTTTTTTAGCTCACCATTAAGGAAAGTCGTTTTCACATTCATTTGTCATATTTCATGATCATAGTATGTTGCTATAGCAAAAAGAATCCAAATTGATTTAAGCATTGTCACGGGATAAAAGTTTCGTCATAATCTATACCTTCCTTTTGACGATATCCCTTGGCAACAAGACAAGCTTAATAGGTCTCGACCTTCTCATTTGCTCCAATCCTTTTCTTGTAAACCCATTTACAACCAATTGGTTTTATATCCTTTGAATCTTTAACTAAAGTCCATACTTTGTTGATCTTCATTGATTCCATTTTGGATTCGATAGCTTCTTGCCATTTCTTACAATCCAAGTTTCGCATAACCTCTTCATAGCTTCTTAGATCATCATCATCATGATAAACCTCATTTGAGGTGTCATTGAGGACCATCAAGTTTAATTTGTCAGGTGCACGGTGCATTCGGGTAGATATTCTAGAAGGCTTATGCATTGGGTTTATAGGTTGCCGAATTGCTCTAAGATTGGTTTATTAACCTAATCTTGAACTATAGTTGGCTCTTGAACCATAATTGTTGGAGGTGATGACCTTTGTGGTAACTTTAGAACATTAAAGAAAAGTATCTCAATTTCCATCTCATGGTCCTAAGTTGTTCTATTGGTTAATTGACTTTCATCAAGCTCAATTTTTTTTTACCATGACTTTCTTCTGCAAGTAATTCCCTTTCTAAAAAAATAGCTCCTTTTTCCACAAACACTTTCCAGTCAAAAGGTGGTGTAAACAATATCCCATAATTTCTTTGGGACACCCAAGGAATCTACATTTCTTAGACCTTGTCTCAAGTTTGTCCATTTGCAATTTATTAATGTAAGTGGGACAATCCCAAGCTTTGTTGTGTTTGAGATTCATTCTAACCATTTCCATATCACATATGGAGTTGTAGATACTGATTTTGTAAAAACTTTATTTGACAAATAAGTTATTACTTCTGAAGCATATATGCACATAAACTTACTAGATGATCATAGGTAACTTGATTCTCATAGTCAATTAGCATTTTAAGCATCTTATGCATGAAAATAATTCTTAGATAATGATACTAATTGTCATAATTGGATCCAACCAATTTTGTTTCAATATTTCTTTAAGTGAGTCCTTAAAACTATGAATGAATCACTCGGTTATCAAGTCATTTCTCAAACATATTTTAAGGTAGAATATATCACATATATTTTTCTAAGACATGATGTATCACATACACTTTGAAAAAAAAAACATACCAAATAAGTACCAAGTTGTCAGGTCAATCTTATTGGTATCTACAAAATAATTTGATACTTCCCTGGGTTGTCAGGACATTCAATATAAATTAATTCTAAATACACATCACATGCTATATTAATTAATTATAAGTCATTAGATTGTCAATTTATTCATTATTCAATTAAATAATTAATTTGCATCACATGCTTTTATTTTAAGCTACAAGTCTCCTTGGTTGTCAAATCATTTCTTGTAATAAAATAAAAATAATTTCCATCACATTCTCCAATTTATTTTCAAATTATAAGTCTCTTGTTTAGTCAAATTCTTCCTTGTACTAAAATAAATTAAAACAATTTATATCATATGCTCCAATTTATTTTTAAGACCATAAGTTCTCGATCGTTTCTTGTAATTAAAAAATTTAATATATAAAATAAATTGAATAATATATCATCATATAATAAAATACATATCACTATATAATATGTATTGCCATAAAGACTATAAATAACAAGTGGAAAAGCAAATTTTTTGTTTCTAAAATAATATTTTTTAAGTCATTGATAAAATATAACTTGAGTTAAATTATTTTAATTCAAAATCTTTTTTCTATATTAGTTGTTTAAAATAGAATGAAAACAAATTGGTACAATTTTATATATTATAAGGAAATCTAGAGAGCCCACCTTATCCCCGGTTTGTTTTACATTTTTCTCAGTTTGTTGTTTATATTCCCTTAAAATGAATTTACTGTACATAGCTGGGTTGATGTGGCTTTCTATAACTGCCTCTTCGGAGGGGCAATAGAAAAATGCCATAGAAAACCTTTCTACTTTCTCAGCAGCAACCACTCGGTGTTTTATGCTTTTATAAACTCCATTGCTATAGGACGCACAAATTAAAGTTTACAAGATCTTCGAGAAGATCTGTACATTTTGTGAAACCAATATAATAAGATAGAAAAACCAAATTATCGAGGTTATTCTAGCAATAACTTATTTTATCAGCCATTTTCGGGACACTGGCGATAAGCTTTTTTTTTTATTAAAGTCCCAAAAAAAAAAAAAAAACTTTGGCTAAATGCTAAAGCAACTAGATGCATGATAGATGTCTTGCTTTTGTGTTAAACTTTATGTCATTGTCAACAACTTTTAATGGATTCATTCAGCGATATAATAATTTCTATTAGACCCATTATCATATAATTGCAAGCCTTTTTGCTCCATTCAGATTTAATAAAAAGTTGGTGGGTTTCTACCATTATGGAGTACTACTGATTGAAAATGAAAAGCATAGATATTGGGCATCATTATATATTAATGCAGTTTCTTCACCAAAATACAAAAAATTAAATTAAGGCCCCTCCTCAAAATATTCATTGTCCCTCTGAAAAAGGGTCATATTCCTGTATGCTACGAAACAAGAATCTTACCGAATTAGGAAATGTAATTTATAAATTTGGCATATTCTTAGTAAATAATTAATTATTTTTTGTTGTATAATATTAATCAGGATCAAAGATTAATTATCTTACAACATTTTCATATTAATCCTATATTTATTAAACAAGGAAAATATTCAATGTTATTTATATTATAAAGATATTAAATTTACTTCATTTATTTAATTCTTTCTTTATTTAGTGTTAATTAGGAAGATAAATAAGATATTGTATGAAAATATAACATCAGGTGCTCTAAAATAAAATAAATGAAGAGATTTCACCTGAAAGAAGTCGCAAATATTAACGACCAGAGCTTTTGAATCAGGCTTGACACCAACCCATTTTCCATCTTTCATTAATTGCAATCCCCGAACATGGTTCTGATGTATGATTGTAACAAAACTAGTGTCACTGTGAGGCAAAAGGCTATGCACCTTTGACGATATAGGGCATGGGGGATATCTATTCAGTCGAATGAAAGAACTTTTTGGCAAGCAATTCTCTTGGAAATAGTTGAATTTCTTATTCAATTTTCAGGCTAGTATTTCCGCCAAGCTTTCGGCAAGGGGGAACATTCTTGTTGTGCCAAAGCTTCAAGGCTTGATCTAAATTTAAAGAATAGTACTTGTGTAATAAGTTATACTAAAACACATAAAGCATGGTAAAATAACGAAGGCATATGGCCAAACAAAGGCCATGAAATTGTTTTGAAGGAGTAACGAGGAATAGTGTGAATAACGAATAGTGATTCTTATCTTTTTTTTTTCTTTCTCTCACACACTTCCTGAATTTTCTATCTCTTCCACGTTTCCTTACTTACCCTTCCTAATTTTTGTTTTGTCTTTTATAAGTGCTGTTTTTTGCTTCATAAAATCTACTAGTTAAGCTATATACTCAAAATTCAAACTCAGTGTTATTAGTTAAGTTAAAACCTATAATAATAACCTAACTTAGTTGACCTAAGCTGTCGATAATTTACAAGTGCTGCAAGAGGATGACAACTGTAAGATCATTTAGGCAATTGCCTTAGGCCTCAAAATCATTTAAGATATCAATTTTTCATATTTTTTTAAAAGTTTTTATTATTAATTTGAATTATTATATGATCTATTATATATTACTATTTTTTTAGTAAGATTGGACTTTTAAAATTGTATTATTTGAACAATTCAAAACTTTGGAAGAAGAAGGATCGATTGAAAAGAGTATTGCAGTGATCTTGAAAAGATTTTAAGTTCTACTAAATATTATAATATTGAAGATCTTAATTTATTTTAAAAAATAAGATATTACAAGAAGTATAGTAAAAAAAATCATATTTCACTAAAAATATTAAGTATTTAATTTTTTCCAAATACATGCATTGTTTCTAAAATGTTATTGATAATACTTGTAATTATGGTTACTGTTGAAAGTAATTTTTTCAAATTAAAATTACTTAAATATTATTTGATATTAATTTTGTTAAAAGATACATTGAATGATTATATCATTTTATATAGTAAAATGTTATAAATACTTAATTGTAGAACTTTGATTAGTAATTTTGTAGTAGATAAAAAAAATAAAATGAAATTTAACAAATTATAATATATAAATCTTTCCAAAGTCCATAAAACTCCTAGACACAACCCTAACATGCTGTTTTAGTTTTGTCTTAATTCTCTGGTTTATTAGAGGAAATGAATTTTGACTAATTCAAAGTTTGATAGAGAGATAAGTAAAGTCTAACCAACCATTATTTTACCAATAACTGAATTTGAGTATTGTACCAAATGATTTAACCTTAATTTCAATAAATTAACTATTTGTGTTCTATCATTTTGTATGGGTACTTAGGATTCATTTTATACAAAATAAAATAGTACGAACCACTTTAAAACATCTCTTACAATTATTGAACGAGGAACATATATATTTGTTACACCAATTTATTATCTGGTAGCTGGAAAGGAAAAAACAAATGATTTTAACGATGTATTAAAATTTTGTAACCTTAAGTTATTATTTTGAATCTTCAAATTTTTATTATTATTTTGAAACATACATGAACTATATAGAAGGACAGTCATATTCTAATTATAATAAGGATAATTTTAAAGAGTAATTATATGCACCTACAAATCCTCTTCCTACTTTTTTATTTATTTTAAAAAATACATATTAAATAAAAAGTAATTGTATTTAATGTTCTAAAAATATAAAAAACATTCAATACTTATCATATAAAATAAGTAAATGGATTAGTAAAAGGGTGTTGTAAAAGGATTTGGAATTATTCAATTTTAAATACTTTTACAATATTCTTTAGTAATACTTCTTATTTGTTCATTTTAAAAATATAAAATGGCATTTGTTTTATAAAATATAACATTACTATTACAATAATTCGAGATGCTAGTTTGGCATCATTATGAAACAACTTTGGCAGATTGAGACAATGCTCTCTACGCTAAGACAATGAGCATCTCAAATCATGAATGGAGTTAGGTGGCTATCACGTGGGAGGGTTTTGTATTTCTTGCCCACTTGTTATTATTCATCCTGTATTGACTTGTTGGTGGTTACTGTTAAGCTACGATGCACGGACACTGACACGCGACACGACACGATACTCTGACACGTAAATTCTAAAAAATACCGACACGTTAGGACACGTTTTGATATTAAATAATATTTTTAATATATATATATATAATATAATTTATATTTAATACATATAACAGCCTAAAATAAGTCATATAATCATTCAACTATTCAAATTTCATAACATAAATATAAAGCAAAAATAATAAAACATCCATAAAGTGTTACTAACAATTTCAAATAATTTCATCTCCATCTCGAAGAATCATAGCCTCTATCTCTGACTCATCAAGTGAAAGACTGACAACTTAAAAATCTCCAACATCATCAAGTGAATCAAATGTATCTCCAGCAATGTCTCACATTTGATTTGCTCCTTGTTCATAACTTTGACTCTTTCTTGATAAGAGTCGAAGGTTGTTATGCACATAAGCCAAGTCTTCAGCACGTTTTGAAATGATCTTATTCTTCTTCATGGAATGTACAAAAGAATAAGTCCTCCAAAAGAATGGGTTCTGAAGTTTTAATTTTTTTTAAAATTTTTTAATTTTTTTTAAAAAAAATATAATTTTTTAAAAATTATAATTTTAAAAAAAAAATGTGTCAAAAAACGTGTCGAAACGTGTCAAAAAAATTGACTTCATGTCCGACTCGGTCAAACTCGCGTGTCCCCCTGATCAACGTGTCCTAAAAAGTCAACTACATGTTGGACGCGTGTCAGAGCGTGTCGATGTCTAACACGTGTCCGACACTCATTTTGAATAAAAAGTGAAGTGTCGGTGCATCATAGCTGTTAAGTGGGCATTCCTTGTGCTTCAACTTTGCTTTAATTAAAAAAATATTACTATTATAATAACTTGTTTATTCTTCGTATTTCAATAGGGATTGTTGTTAAGATATCGATGAGCTCAAAGAAAGATATTCATTTTTCCTGATAAAAAAAATACTATAACCTGATAATAAAAAAGAAAGATATTCATGGATAATTTTTTTCTTGTAATCAGATAAACAAAGACGATAAAGTACATTAACATTACAACGACACAACACCAATATAGAAACTTAATTTCATTCAAATTTGGTATATATATATATATAAATATTGAGGACGAAAACTCTCTCTATATATAATGGGTGCAAAATAAAAGTGATGGAAATAAATATTCTACTTTAAAACCCTAATTATCTCAATTTACTTTTGTTATTTTGATTTAAACCACAAATATTTTCTGTAGGAGGTAATCTTATCCGAGTCTTATAGGATTACATGGGAGCATTTTGTAAGAGAAAAATTTTCAAACCCAAGAAAAATCAAGTTTAAAATAAATAAAATTTATTTGGTTGATTATTGAAAAATTTTAGATAAATTTTCTAAGAATAAAAAAGTTATGCACATTTTTATCGATTATTTTAATTATTTACCACATTATATAATTTCATAAAGAATAATATTATATTTTACTGTAGTAAAAAATTTAAACTAGAAAAAAATAAAATTCTCACCTTTCCTATGGTAAAGTTTTCTTGAAAAATTGATTAAAAAAATTCCTAATAAACATCCATTTCCAAAAATGTTATTTGTTTAAAATGCATAATAAATGTGAGAAACTAAGTTTCCAACTTATAATTTTCAGAAAATCAAAAACTTCTTTCCTATCAAATATCTCCTGAGAGTAAAAAACAATTAGTGGGAATATTTATCGCAAAATAAAAACTCGAACTTGAGATCAAAGCTGAAATAATTTCATGTATGCTTGGTGGTTCTTGATCACATTACTCTTGTTATAACATGCATTTACGTACACCTAATGAAAACGAGTTTTTTGGCCCAAACTTTCTCCTCTGTTTTTGTTAGATAATTTGATATTTTATAAGTGTATATGGAGTGTAAAAATAAAATAAAATAAAGTGAGTTGACATAAACATTCGTCTACCTTCAAAACCTAGCGATCAAGAAAATGTTGATGTATGATCAAGAGTTAGGTTGCAGAGGCACTCACTAATGTACTGGTACTGTTTGATAGTCATAGTAAGTTAAAATTGTATTCCCCAGTACACCTTAAAACTAGGAAAGCTAAGATGTAAATTCTATACGTATAATGATCAAATGGTAAACAAAGTTCTAAAGGGTTATATATTGTGTTTATACTTTGGAGAGGGTTATATATTGTGCCCAAAAGGGGTAGGTTATAGGACCATTCAGTACTGGTTTCCTTAATTTGTGGTTCTATATGGCTATGTTATATGTATATGGGAGGGCATGATATAACCAGACTTATTTATTTTGCCCATGCTTTTCCAATTCTTTCACATCTTATATGCTACGTAGTTGGCTTTGAAAAAAAAAAAGAGATAATATTTGGCAGTGGCATCCTCCTGTTATTAATTAATTGTCCTTTTACATACATATATATATATATATATTGTCTGCAATTTCTAGTACGTTCCTTGAAAATCTCAGTCCATCAGTAGTTGCATCCCAGTGATTAATTAAACTACGAGCTTCAAAGGCTGCACGGGCATATAAGACATTAACTATAATAAAAAATCCTTATGGATCAAATTAACTTTCACCTGTGCTTTGTTTGAAGATGGTTTGATGGGGATGGGCTATTTGCATATGCCGTATCATCTGTAAAACAAACAAAAAAAGTCCAAAGCTTGGAATAGCACTACAATCAAGTGTATGGCTAAAGCAAAGAACACGCGCCCAAACATAGAATCAGAGAAAGAGGGGACACACCCATGCAACCATATCTACAACATATATACAAAATCAGTTCTTGTCTTGTAGCCTCGAAATGTTGTGTCTAAAAGCATAAAGCGTTGACAGGATAAGCAACCAATCAAATTTCACAATATTACCATAATATTGTTATATTTACACATTTATTATATATTTATAATTTATATTTGATCGAATGATATTATTTTATATATAATAAATTATAACTATGTCATTATACCTTAGTAGACAATTTATTTTTGAATAGTAAGAAGCAGTAACTATGGCTTATAAAAAAAATGTTAAGATGCAACTATGAAGAATAATTAATAGTATTTGGAAAATTAGATATTTTATAAAACTTTTAGGTTTAATGCACTTTTTCTGTATTCTGATTGCTCATGTTTTTTCAAGTCAATTAAGTCTTTCTATTTTAAAATTAACTTTATTTGGTTTTACTCTTAACAAATTGTTTTACTAAAAATCATTAATATTTTAAAAGCAAAATAAAATATCATTAAAAATAGAATAAACTTGACATAAGGTATGCTAAAGTCTAAATAAGAAGTCTGATAATAAGGTACTGCAAGAACCCTATAAAATATCATTAAAAATAGAATAAAATTGGAGTATACTTGTACCTTATATACTTTTTGTGTTTGGGTGGAAATTGATACTTGATAGGATTCAAGCAAAATCCAATTAAAGGAAGAGGAATATTATGATACAAGTTCTTGATTTCTCATGCCCGTTCTGCCGTTTAGAGGAAGAAACAACTGCCCCTTTATTTTTTTATTGCATGTTTTCAACACACTTATTTGGAAGCGTTGCTATGGCTGGCTTGGGCCCCAAATGGTACTTACTTTTGCAAGCTAAAGATTACTTTTCACAACATACATGTGGGTTTCTTGGAAATAAACTTAACAGGCATGATACTTTATTTCGTTTAATTTGTCACTATTTGGTTATCCAGAGAAATAGTAGTAGTCTTTAAACTTGAGGCTCCTAACTCTGAATGTGTCTTTGAGTTGGTCAAATTTAGATCGTGGGCATGATTATATAATAAGTTGAATAATTTATCCTTTTCTTTCCATGAATCCCATGGAATGTTTGAAGGAATATATTGTAGAGTGCAAAGCACAGCATTGTCGTAAATACAATATGTGTACAGTAATGTTAATGCAATGTGATTATTGGCCCTGATATGTTGGTCTGATTGTAGGCTAGTAGTGAGACTTCCATTGTATTTGTATAAGGGTTGGGGGTACCCCTTGCACATCTTTATAATAATATGCTTCTTTTTTGGCCAACAAAAAAATGACTAAAATATCACATTGTTCTATTAATATAATGCTTTTGTAATTTTCTATTTTATTCTTTTATGTTTTAAAAATATCATTTTAGTTATTTATATTTTAAAAGTTTTATTTTCATTCAATGGATCCAAAATAATCCTTCCCTCAATGTCACACTAACATTGTT
Organism: Glycine latifolia; assembly: GCA_013407115.1. Lineage (NCBI taxonomy): Eukaryota > Viridiplantae > Streptophyta > Magnoliopsida > Fabales > Fabaceae > Glycine > Glycine latifolia. Next base: position 23,541,773 of record CM023947.1, on the reverse strand, counting down.
AATGTTTTTTTTAAATAATTAATTTTAATATAATGGCAACAATATTTAAACTAACTATCAATACATATACTACAAGAGTTGCAACATAAATGGTTTCACCCGACTGAAGGTGCCGTCACTCAAGCCACACTGTACTTCTCTTCCTCTAACAAAAACTCTAACCCCGATACAAAAACAAAAACAAAAACGTAAAAACGGATAAAAAAAGATAACATTGTAAATATTATTATGATTTTTAGTCATCATTAAGTTAAATTAATTATTTAAAATGAAAAATATTAACAGTATTATTGTGACATTGTCAAAAATTAAAGAATTATTTTAGATTTATTTTTAAATATAAATGAATAAAACGAGACATTGAAAACATAAAATATCAGAATAAAAATAAATACAAAAAATCCATTTGAATCAAAACCAAATTTTAAAAACATATATTGTGTCTACTGACTCTACTTCAAATGTTCACACCTAAATAGGACGAATAACAGCTGAATAAATCCTTCACAAAGCAGCAGCGAACACTTGTTTATCAAAACAAATAGCATGTCGAAATAAAATTCCTGCAACACCGACATAGCTCCAATGGGCAACAGCGTAACAGCAATGGTGCCACTAGCACAAACAAAATTATTCTCTCGCATTAGAAAATTATACCACATGCAACAGCAACATTTATGCTCCCGCATCCAGCAACAAAAATCATTAAAAACCGAAGAAGTGTTTTTGGATACGTGACAAGGTGAGACGAAATCAGTTTTTTTGTCACGGTCACACAAACAATTCTTTAAGTAACAATATTACATTATTATGGTAGATTTGGTGAGCTTTGACACCTCAGGAATTGCTTCTCTTGAGGAACTGCACGACAGTTTGGTCTCATGTGGGAAGCAGGTAAGGGGTACCGAATGTGTTTTGAGGTTTTAGACTATAATTTGCGGTTAATTTTGTGCTTAATTACCAATTCCTAATGTTAATTTCACTATATACGCAATTGCCAATCCTTGTTGGCAGGTGATTTATAAGCTAAAGGCGACCAACTTTGGAATAGAGAAATAGAGAAATTGTAATGAGTTGATCAAGGACCCTAATATTCATTGTTAGAGAAATGGAGAAATTGTATAGAGGCACGAGAGGATTCAAGTATGAGTTCTAGCCAAATGAACAAAGGAAACAATGGAAAGGCTTCACATGCTAACTTAGGATGGTGAGACTTTTATATGCAATTCTGCATATTGAACTTTATATAGAAGGGTGGAAGAGTTAAAATATAGAGGCAGGAATGAGTGCATTATCATAGGGTGAGATTTGATTTTACCGTCTATTTCTGTTGTATGATGCATTGAATGTTTTCCAAAAACATTTCCTTCCTTGGTTTCATTTTTTATTGACATTCCTAATGGCCTCCCTTCTTATTTTAAAATCATTACTAATAGTAATAATTTTGTGGCAGCTTCTGCTTCTTGTTTCAGCTCAAGATGGAAAGTGTCCAACATCTTTCAAGTGTGGATATCTTGGCTAAATTAAGTTTCCTTTCACAACCATAGACCAACCACACTGCGGCTTATTGGTTATACATGGCTGTGAACAACACTTTTCCCAGAATCATCCAACTAAGCAACCCAACATCGAAATAGTACACTGTTCTACAGATAGAACCTCGTACCATAATTATCACAGATGATGAACAAGATCATTATTTGCGAAACAAAAATTGCAAAACCTTCATGAGCAACAATTTTACTCTTCCTCACAGCGTGCCTTTAGCTTCTTTCTACATCAAATATAATATCACTATCTTCAGATGCAATCACTCTTTCAGAGGATCCCTTACTGAAGATCTTAATAAATGTCCAAACTGTTCTCATCAGTACCATATCTACTATGGCTATCCAAATACCGAAACTCCTCTGGATTCCAAGTGGGATCTTTAGCACCATGTTCAACCATTCAGCTTGCAACACAAGCAAACTCTACTGTTGACCCCTTCAATTTCTATCTGCTAATATCGCAATTGAAGTACAATTAACTGATGATTGTGAAAGGTGTCTTCTTGATGGAAAACCCTAATGTTTACCTGACACTAAACGAAAACTCAACTGCGCCAAAGGTATGCAATTCTTATTTTTATATTTTCAGGTTAAAAATTGTGTAGGGGAAAAGAGGATGTGTCAATCAAGTTCAGGGCATGCCATAAGCCTCATCCAAAGGTTAGAGTAAATGAACTCAGAGCTTTCGATAAAGGATTATCGGAAAACATCTAATTCTGAAATTTTCAGACACACAAAAAAAAAATCTAATTCTGGAATTTTTATTTCAACGCATAATGCTTCATTGATTGTATCAACGAGGTAGCTTAATAACAAGATTAATTATCTAAATCAAGGAAGGTTAGCTTTGATTGTACTATCTTTTTCATTTTGCAATTTACAAGTTTGTTCTTTTACTAGACAGTTTTGGCCAAGGAGACGCAACTTCAAGTAGCCCAAAAAAGAGCTGAACGAGTTAAGGGAACAAGTAAAGAATAACTACTAAGGCTCAAGCTCTTGTGGAGCTTGAAAGGTCTAAAAGAGCAGTTGAGGATATGAGTTTAAGACACTAAACTAGGATTCCGTACATTAATTATGATCTCCATGTCAAAACATGAAAATGAGCCAGAACAGTGAAGTTAATTATGTCAAGTGGAACTACCTTGGTGGGCAATTGGCAGCACTAACTGATTTCAGATAAAAAAACAGATCAGAAACTAAAATAAATAACAAATGTAAGCCACTTTGTTCTCACTAACTCAATTACATAATCTTGATAAAGAAAACAGTATACAATTACTATTTAATAGTCAAAATTATAGAGATTCAAACCTGGTTTCAGCTTTCAAAATGGTTGCAAGGGCTTCCCAAAAGCAAGCAGTAAACAAGATAGCTTCAGCTTATGTAAGACTAAAACGAGTTTGAACTCTGGACAGAGAAATTGGAGAGATCAACAGTAAGATACAAAATTTGTGTGAACCAGTTACTATGTAACTTAACAAAACTCATTTCAAGAAATTCCAGAGAAGGAATTAGTTGACAGAGAAACTGTGGAGTGTGAGGGTTCATGTTTGTGTTCCTAAAATGCTGAAAGTGCAGAAAGATCAAAACCCAATCTCTTTCTACACTTTAAGTCCTCTCCTACCTAATCCCTAATCTTTCTTCCTAAATAATAAGCTCTATTTATGCTAATAAAAAATTCCTAATCCTAATTAAATAAGGAAACAAAGAATAGCCTCTACCTTCCATCACCCAACTGTTCTGTTCTCTTTCCTCAAAATGACTCTCCATGCACATTTTCAAACCAATCTGTTTCATTACATATGGACACAACATGCAAAGTTAAAAATCAAGTGACCGCCGTAATTGATCAGTCCCTGCTATACTTCTCTTCGTTAACTTTCCTTTCCTTGAATCTCTCTTCACAATGCACATTTCCAGACAACATGATTCATTAAAGACACAGTCAAGGTGACTCAACATTTTCAATATACTATACTAGTAACTTGAAACGCTTAAGAAAGGTTTTGTCAACAAAACAAATTTATTTACAACATTTTAGCAAAAAAAAATTTGCTCTCATAAGCTTGTTGATTGCTTTGTACCATGGCTACCACTGAAACAGAGCAGCAGGTTACCTTCAAGCTTATGGTAAGCAAAGAAAGAAATAAAGTTTTCTTCACCGAGGCGGGGAAGGACTTTGTGGAAGTTCTGTTTAGCTTCCTAACATTTCCTTTAGGAAACATTGCTATACAAATGGAAAAGGAGTCAATTGAAGTTGGATCACTGAGCTCACTTTATCAAAGTGTGGAAAATATTGACAAAGTGTGTATGTCCAAAGAAATGCTACTGCAACTGAGGAACTCACTGGAAGCTTATATGAATAATCTGAAGGTGAACATTGACGACATTTTGCTCACACAGTATTTTGTATGTAATGGCTTGGTCAAGTGTCGACACAAAAGCCAGGTCTTATTAAGCACCTACAGAAATGAAAGATGCAGATGTGGGAATATGTTGGCTAAACCAATTTCTCCCAAGTGTGAAAGCTCTAATGTCTATGATTAGGGTCTGGCAAAAAAATCCAAATCCATAAAATCAACTCAATCAAATCCACTTTAAATTCATTTAAATGGATTGGTTTCATATCCAAATCCAATTTTTTGGATTTTAAATCCAATCCAATTAATTGGATATGAATTGATATTTGCTTGGATTTTTAAATCAATACATTTTTTTGGACAATGACAGTTAGGTTTTTTAGGTCAACTTCACTATGAGTCATTTTTTGATAGATGTCGTCTAAAGTTAATTTGGTTGACGTCAACTAATGATATTTTTTAAGCCATCACTAGTTGAGACTATTTTTCGGTTAATGTTGGTAAGGATTTTTTCGACCAACATTGGTTTGGACTATTTTTTTGCCAATAACGTCCAAATTCTTTTTGGCCGACATCAGTCGAGACTATTTTTTGGTCGACGTCAACTAAGTTTTTTTGTCGATATCCGTTGAGATTATTTTTTGATCAACGTCAGATAGGTTTTTTGCTCGACATCTGCTAGGGTTTTTTTGGTCGATGTCAGACGAGGCTATATTTTGGTTGACGTGAGCTAGGGTTTTTTTGTCGATATCTGTCAAGATTATTTTTTTTATCAATATCAGGTAGGTTTTTCGCATAACATCGACTAAGATTTTTTTGCTCGATGTTAGATAAGACTATTTTTTAGTCAACGTCGACTAAAAAAATCATTGACCGACATCGACTGAAAAATATCATTGACCAAAAAAACCTAGCTCACGTCAGTCAAAATATTCCCCCAATTGACACCAATTGAAAAATTCCTAGTTGATGACAACAAAAAATATTCCTAGCTAACGTCAGCCAGAAGAAATAAGCATGGTTAATGTTGGCCAACAAAAATATAGTTTTAACGAGCGTCAGCAAAAAAAACCTAGCTAAATGTTTGGACCGATGTCTACCAAAATTATTTTGGTTGAGATAGGTCGAAAATATACTAACTAATATTGATCTAAAATAGTTTTGATCAGGGTCGATTGAAAATAAATCTTAAATGGATAGAAACTAAATTTTCACTTTTTAACATTTAATTACTAAAATTTGGATAAAAATATCCTTATAACATTAAATGGACATAAATTAGATATGAACAAATTCATATCTAATAAAATAGATTGGATCTTGAATCTAAATTATTTTAAAAAAAATATTTATATAAATTTAAAATTCAATCCATTTAAATAAATATGAATTACATATAGATTGAATTTTTAAAAATCCAATCCGTGTCTACTCCTATATGTGATGGTGATTGTTTTGTTAAGAGTAATGTCACTTTAATTATCATGGCCTATTTGAATGTCGTGCCAGACTCTTTTATTATGGACGGTTTTTTTTAAATTTGTCTTTAAAAAGTTAGATTTTATTACAAAAATGTTATCGCTTTTTTTCTACATCGGTTATTTGAAACTTTCCTAGATTCAACAATGTAAAAACACCATTTTTTTTAGTAGTGTATATATGGACAAGAATATTTGTAATTGCTAAACCGACCATCCACCCTTCTTTCATCATTGCTTTAGTAAAATTCAAGTAATGAACTCTTAATTTTATATTCTAATATATCTTATTATTAATGAAAATTTGGGAAAAACTTATTTTTGGAGTATAAGTATGAATATAAAGTCTCATATTGAATAGAGATTATAGAAATTAACAAGTTAATTATGAAAAAATATGTAAACCTAAAAATTTTAAGTTAAAGTGTAATGTCAAATTCACTTGTGTGAATTACTCATAATCCATTAATGTTTTAAAATTTTGGATTAATAACAACCTATTAGTGAATATCTCTCTTAATTTGAATTCCAATGCACAACACTTATTAAAAAAGACATATTTATATATTTTCTATGTAGTTTTGTTAACTTTTTGTAAGGGATTTTTTTAAATCTAATTATTTCATTGAAATAATGTCTTACCAAACATACACTTTTTATATGTTACATTTAATTCAGAAAATTGTCTACAAATTTTAACTAATAATTTATCCCCACAAGTCTATATGTGCAATTTTTCTTGAGTATTTGGTAGAAAAAAAGTTTTTTCATATTCAAAAATCAGAATTATGAATCTTGGGAATGATATTTTCTAGGAATGGATTTATCCATTCGATTGATTATTATAAATATTTAAATAAGTTTTTTGAGAATCAAAGAATTAAATGATATTTTTATTAGTTTTTTGGAAGGCAAATGTAATATATATATATATATATATATATATATATATATATATATATATATATATATTTATTTATCAAACTGATAAGAAGTCAAGTGAAATAATCACGAAAATCGTGTCCCGTCTTGTGGTGAAGTTGTTCTTCTGGTTGAGAAATAAAATTTCTACAATGACGAAAGTACAACCAAATTCCCAAGTCCTTCGCAACTATGACATTATCGTCACGGATTATTCCAAATAGTGAAAGATTGTCTCTTAAAGGCAACTGGTGCTCATTTTCCCCTAAATACTAGCTTTTGCAAAGTACAATATAGAATATGTTAAATTTTTTACACTTCTGGAAAATAATTCCAAAATGTACTTTCTAACTGAAATGTGTTGAAATTTTAACCCAGAAAAGGGAATTTCCAGAAGGATATTTTTGAAAAAAATAATATATAAAAGGAGGTACATTCGTAAAATTGGAAGTTGTACGTAAATAACAAATGCCCTTAAAATATAACGATACAATTCAAAATGATGTCTGAACAAAAATGATACTTGTATAATTGAAAAAAAAAAAAAAAAAAGAAAACAAATTGTACAGCAAATTATATAAACGAGAGAGAAAAGAGAGAAATTTATAATGTTACAAATGATGAGATAAAAAGAGATAGACACAAAAAAAATGTTATTATATAAATTATTATACTTTACAGTAAATAGTTTGTATATAAAAAGATTTAATTGCAACTTTCGGGATGTTTTTTATGCCTGTTAATCTTATTAATTAAAAGTTCATCATTGTGTAGAAAACAAAGACACACATATATGATCTACATATAATTTGAAAAACTATAGAAAGATTTAGATATGCAAAAGGGAGTAATTGATATGACAGATTAATAATCGATAATAATTATATATTTTTAGTTAGTGGTAAAGTTACTTGCGTGTAAACTAAATACGTATTTGGTTTGACATATATTAAAAGAGTCTATAATTAAAATACATTTTAAAGAATTTTCCTTGAAAAAGTTAAAATAATGAAATTTATGCTAATTAATATTTAAACATATTAAGTTTTATACACTTATCCAATGAAATCATTGGATGTATCTCACGTACCCGTGGTCAATAGTTTTTTTTATAATTAATTGAATGGTCAATCTTTTAGAGTAACGATAATATATAAGTATCACAACAATATCCTTATTTAATTTAATTACATCAAAGTTCGAACCTGAAGTTCAAGTAAACAAATAAACAATACATACGTGTATGTATAAATATATGTTAATGTAGATTGACATCGCAGATTAGAACAGCAAAGGACAGGACCTTAATTATATCATTTATTTGAAAAGTGCCCCATTTGCTTAAATGTTTGTAGGTTTGACCCTTGAGTTTGAAACATAGCTCATAGTTTTAGTTTGCTTAACGTAATATTAATACTAATGTTAAAGTTAGTTTTATAATTTTTTATTTTTTTTATTTATAATAAAAAAAATTAGTACCTGTAAAACAACCTAAAATAACATTTATTTTAAAAACAGATGAAAATAATAAAAGGGAATGGTGGATAAAGAAACATGGAAGCAACGACTTTGACCGACGAGGCTGAACCTTATTACAGTGTAGTTTACTTGGTGTACGTGGAGAAAGACAAAATTGACAAATCATATGCGAGTGCCATATATTGGTGACACGTGGTTGTATATTTTTTAAGGTCTATAAAAAAAAAACCTTTGAGGCTTGATGTCTGGGATACGATACTAAGATTTTTTTTATTTTTTATTTTTGGAATCATATAACTGGTTGGAAGCGTGATTTTTCAACCAAATAAAACTGGTTATAATTCGAACTGAGGTAAACCCATTGGTTAAGTAAAATTCTCCAAATATTTTCATTTTGTATTCACAATTCAAACATGAAATTTCCCTTAAAAAATATTAAGTTTTGTACCACTTAAATTAATAGAAGTTCTTATAAAACCTCTAACATGAAGCTAAATAAAGTTGTGTCAAACTTTCTTAATTAATGCTGACGCCATCTTCTTTCTTGGCGAAACAACTTAGAATAAGAAAAGTTAATTCATTTCAAGGTCATAAAACATGCTATGTAAGGCTCAACAAACTTTATAATCTTAGTTAATTCTATTAGCACTTATTAATTTGATTGTAAACATATAACAACTAGTATTTAAAACAATTTCGTATCAAGAAAAGTAAAGTAATTAACTAAGCTATGTACTTATTTTTAATTATTGTCGTCACCTTCGTGGTTTCGGCTATTGTTGAGTTACAACACAAGGTGGGATGAGCCTCAGCTCATGATTTCTATACGTCCTTTTGACCAAGTTTTGGTGAATGTGATTCAAAACTGATAAATTATGTGACAATTACTGATTGAAACAGAAATATTGACTCGGTAGGTAGCAGTGAATTTACTTCCAATGGATGGATGGATATTATTCAAACACAGAAAGCCCGTTTCAAACCACGTGCTCCAATTTCAAAAAAATAAAGAAAAACCGAAGCCATTTATGTCCAACTTTGAATTTTGAACATTAGTGACACAGTGATGCCGATTGAATTGACAACAGCAGCCACTGTAAAATATATATACGTTTATTTCAGGAGTAAGTTGTTTTATATCTCTCCATTTTTTATGATTTTTTTATCATAACGCTAGTAGGATTATATGCATTATTATTACTACTATGACTCCCATCAAGATAAATTAGACCTTTTCCCTGTTCTCGCTTTTATATATATATATGATATTTTAAAAAATAACATCTCTCTTAATGATAAAATCCGAAGAAAGACTAAAAGGAGTGATTTCATTATATTTCTGATCGTTACTTCAGGAGTAAATTTGTAAATTTATTCTTTATTTTAATAATCTATTTTAATTAAATCCAATGGTTCAGCATAATTCATTAAGCTGGGTCACGTGAGGATGTCTTTCTTGCTTCCCCTTGTTTTTTTTTTTTTTTTTTACAGTCGTACATGGTTTCCAAAGGGACAAAAACTGGGCTCACATTCAAAAGTGGCGACGAAGTCTGCAATTTCGGATTTTGCTCTGCAACCTTTCTCTCAGACCATTTCCCAATTTCAGGATAGTGGATTAAATATGTCACGACCGAGTGGTTTGTGTTTGGTCGGTTGTGTGATTATCTCCAAAACCTCTGGAAGTTGATGAGCCAACCGCACTATATAGTTTTTTTTCTTCTTAAAACACTTCTTAATTATTAGTTCTTTTTCTTTCCTTCAATGTTTATACTAGACTATATAATACATATAAACTATTACGAGGTGATTTTTCATATAAAAAGACATTACTTTAACTCATGTTTGCTACTGCACAGGAATATCATTTTCTAATTTCTACAATATGATTCAGTGCTTTAATTTCTAATTTCAACTCTTGTGCGCCTGAGAATTAGGGCAGTCAGTATCAGATATTTTCAGCATATCCCCCAAAGCCTAGGTGGTGTATTTGCTGACTACAATTGCAACTTGAAAGAGATATGCCTACATATTCCACTTGGTTAAGGAAATCCCAACCTGCAAACTCTACTGCAGCAATTGCCACTTCGAAGAGATGTTTTATGTCTTCATCGCCACTTTAGAATGTGACCTCAGTTTTTGTCCTTTTGGAAATGGTGTACGACTGTTAAAAAAAAAAAAAAAAAGGGCAAGCCAGAAAGTAGGGATGGCAAATGGGCCGGCCCGCAATAAAACGGGGCGGGCCGGCCCGGCCTGCCAAAAATGCGGGGCGGGCTAGCCCGGCCCGCTTTTGCAAAGTGGGCTGGAAATGCTAGCCTGCCCCGCTTTAATGCGGGCCAGCCCGCCTAAAAAATAATAAATAAATTAATTTTTTAAAAAAATACAAATTCTTTTTAAAAAAATACAAATATGATAATTAAAAAAAAATACAAAGTGA
>CM023947.1:23447589-23531451 GCA_013407115.1 Glycine latifolia | reverse complement strand
TTTTTTTGCGGGCCAAGCGGGCTGGCCCGGCGGGCCGGGCCCATTTTGCCAACCCTACCAGAAAGACATCCTCACGTGACCCAGCTTAATGAAGTATCCTGAACCGTTGGATTTAAACAAAATTAAGATGAAAAATAATTTTATAAACATACCAGGGGGCAAGTTTAAAACTCCGCCTAACCTTAAAACTGGTGATATACTTGTGCACAATAACAGAGTCTCACTCACAAATCCTCTCATCCTCATATATAATTTCGAGGAAAATGTAATCAAAATTCCGTTAAGATAGGTAACTTACGTACTTTTGGATCAATATGGAGATGAAAAAGGTTAAACGAACCAGTAATCCATTGAGCTAGTTTTTAAGAGCACTATCCAATTTAAGAACATTATCCAATAGTTTTATTGTGGTCGCAATTAATAATGTACATGTAAATCATTCTCTAAGCCTTTAGGGTGGCACTAGCTAATTGGAGTCTCACACCTCAAAGTGAAAAGATGCTGGTTTCGGCTTTGGAAATGCAGGTGACGTGTCAACACGAAGAGAAGGACACAAGTGTGGAAAAAGAATGGATGGTGTTAATTATGGTTGAGGAAACATATTTTGTTTTGTAGGAACTAAACATAAACGCAACAAAGTTTATAACAATTCATATATATATATATATATATATATATATATATATATATATATTAATCAATTGAGTTAGACTCCTTAATTTAGGATTATTTGAGATAATTCTTAGTTGTAATTTCAAAAAGTTTTAAAATAATAATCAATTTTTAGTTTTAGTTTCAAATATTTTGAAAACCAATTTTTAAAATTTAGTTTTAGTTTTTTATTTTCTAATTTGTAGTTTCAAGATAAACTCATTTTAAAAAGTTTAAAAGAAACCCTATTAAAATTAGTTTAAGGGTATGTTTTTCTAATGGTGATGATTACAACAATGATAATGTCAATAATAATGATAACAACAATGTCAATAGTGTTGATGATGGTGGTAGTTCTTGTGTTGGTAGCAATGTTAATGATGGTGATGTCAGTGATGATGCTGGTGACAATGATGACCATGACAGTAAGGTGGTAATGTCATGTCAATGGTGATGCTGCTACTAATAACAGTGGTGATAATTGTGATAGTGATAATGATGTAATGTTTGTGGTTGTGATAGTGATAATGGTAGTAGCGAATGTGCAATACTGAGGGTAGTGTCAATGTCGATGACAATGATGGTGGTAACAAGAATGATCATTGTGAAATATAAGAAGAGTGTTTTTTAAAATTAAAAACCAATTTTATAAAAAAAAAATTCTTGGTTTTGAAAATGAAGGTAAAAAAAGTTTTAAAATCGAGTTAACAATCATTTCAACTTCTTTTTTGCCAATTAATATGTTTTGTTTCCAAATATTGTATTTAAAAATAAAAAACCAAAACTCACAATCACTCCAAATGAATTTTAAAAAATTGTATTTTCGAATTTTATACTTTCAAGATTTCGTAATTAAATCATTTTGTATTATTAGAGTTAAAACTTATATTACATTATCAGTTATTATTTTTTTCTTATTATTATACATTATTTACTTTCTCTTCCTTCTCATTTTTACTTTTTTTTTCTTTCTCTTGACTTTTTTATCATGTCTTTCAGTCTCTCTTTCCCTTTATTTTTCTCTCAACTTCTCTCTTTCCTCCACCTTACATCCTAAACATGGAGTATACATTTAACATTTTCCTAACTTACCATAAAATAATTCCACATAGTCATCCAATCATAAATAATTATGTATGATATATGTTTGTTGACTTTTACAATAACTAGCATAAAATTCGTATAAATCATTATTCAAGTTAAAAAAAAACATAAAATTATTTTATATTGTGAGTGCATAATCATTAAAATTATTCTTAATTATATATAATACTCTAAAGTAGGTTGGGCTTCATAACTTTTGATTTAAACAAGTTTTTGCTCCTTCATATTACAAGATTTTTTTGTTGTTCTAGGTGGGTCAAATTATGAATTACAATTCAATTTTGAACTCTATTAATCATAAATGAAACAACTTGAGATGTATGACTTCACATTGTCTTCAAAGAATTATTTATGTGATGCAAAAGATACTTCTCAACTTATTTAGGGCAACAAACTATTAAAAAATTATTTTCTAAATAAAAAATATAGCCAAGAACTCAATAAGGAGAAGAGCATAAAATGAAAGAAGGGTTAAGAGAGAGAATGGTACAAAATGTGAGAAATAAATTTGATTTTTGTTGAAGACAAATAGATCTAATAGAGAAAGTAGAAGCTATGAAAGATAAGATTTATCTACAATGACCATGTCAAAACTAGAAATATAATATATTAAATATTTCATTTAAAGATAAAATATGGATTTAAAATAATTAATAACAATTAATTAATGAGATTTAACTTTTGAAAATCTAAAAAAGAACACAATAAACCCAATGTATTTCGAAAGATTACACAACATGTTTTAAGCACTACTAAAAAAATGGTTTTTTACAACGCACCTTCGAAGAAGGTTCCCCAAAATTTGTCAACATATATAAGGTGGTGACAATTTCGTAACTATGTGATTTTTCAACAAAGACGATTTTACAAAAAATTGTCTTGGTAACTATGATTCTAAGATGGTTTTTATGAAACCGTCTTAGAATGGTTGTCATTCCACGCCGGTTTTCCAAAAATCATCTTAAAAGGCTATCATTCTAAGACGATTTTGTAAATTGTGTTATAAGTTTGTGTATTTTTTATTTTTATCCATACATTCTAAGATGGTTTCGAAAAAATCGTCTTAGGAGTTTGTGTATTTTTCAATTTTATCCACACATTCTCATATGGTTTCGTAAAAACCATCTTAAAAGTTTAGGTATTTTTAATTTTTATCCACATCGTCCGTCAACCTTCCCTTTTTCATCCTCCCCCTCCCCCCCTCTTTTGGTTATAGAGTTTTGAAATTTGAATTTGAAGAGGGCCAAGGAAAGCGTGAAAGAGCGTGAGAATAACAATGAGATCGAAATGCACTGTGACAGTTGTGCTTCCAAAATAATCAAACACCTCCGCGCTTTCCAAGGTTTTTCTTTTGCTTCCATCTGGAATTTAATCTCTATTTTTTTAGCAATTTGAGAGTTGATATTGGACTTTTTTTTGTCATAAGGTGTGGAGAGAATGAAGGCGGAGAGAAACACCATGGTGCAGTCTGTGGAGGCGACAATGTGAATCGCGGGACAGCAAGTGGAAGAGAACTGAAGGAACAAAATCCTCTTATCGTGGTCATGAAAGTATTTGATTCTCCTTAGCTCGAACCACTCCTTCGTCTCCTCATCGTCGACGAATAGCAGCGTGTCGAGGTTGTTGGAGACGAAGGCGTTGGAGTCGATGATGCAGTTGAGGAGCTGCGCAGAATCGTTGTGTCGCCACGCGATGAAGCTGACAACCACTACGCCATCAGAGGAGCAAGGGAGAGACACTGCCGACGCCAGAGAATGATGGTCGGAGGAGAAGGAGGGAGACGACGGAGGGCAAATGAGGTCTTGAACCAGTCACGACGAGGAAGAAGGGTTTCACGACTCCATTATTTAAATGTCAATGCCTTATTTGCTCTCCATCGTTTCGATTTTGTGTTTTACTTTTTGGGAGTTGGCTTCGCTTCGCAATTTGCAGTTGCAGATGCAGTGCGCTATTTGTAACATGAACTTTGGAGTTCGAATGTTCGATCTCAAGGATTCAAAGCGATTGACTTTGATAAGTTAAGCCTTGGTACTCTTACTCCTATTGTCTCTAGTAAGTATTTTCCTAGATCATCTTATTTTTTGTGCAAATATTTTATCCAGGTTTCTGCCTAGTAATATAATTGCAAAATTCTTGAACTAAAGTAAAACTCTATCAACAAGAAGTGGAAATATTAAATATTTTATGTTAATATTCTCATTTGATGCTAAAATGCCGAAGTTGTTTCTACAAGAAAATTATATACACAAGGCGTCTAGTTATGAACTTGTGATATTCCTTTGAAGCCAAATATAATTTGCAAAACTATGTACTTATAAATTTTCCCTTTTAATGTTTCAGGTGTGGAAATGTGTTGGATGGATATTTATTTCCCATTTACTAATCCATCATTTGAACTTGAAATATATTTCAAGGTATGTTGTGCATAGTTATCTCTATAACATGGTGACAACAAATGTTATGTACTAGTATGATTAAAAAATAATATGAAAAGAAGATTGTACATTATATATAAAAAAATTTATTCATTAAAGTGCACTAGATTCATCCCAAATTGATTTTGACCTTTCAAATTTAATATTTTATCATCACCATATTTGACTATTTTATATGTGTGATTAAAATTTGTAGATTTCTAATCAAGTTGACATGTTTTTTTTAAGGTCTACCATGGCCAAACTATTTAGATTAGGAAGTTCTTTACGAGTAATCGAGAGTGGGAATAGAATATGTTCACATGTCTCTTATTCCTTACAATATATGGCTGCAATTTAAACTTGAAAGTTGGATGAGAATGATTAATGTTATTGAAAGTTAAGATGATCCACATAAATTGTTATGTAAAATATAGTTAGTTTTGATGTTCTAATTTAAATGGAAAGATACAATTTGCCTTAGACCTGCTTGTATCCATAGCTTTGATGCTTCACTATGTTAAAGGTCTTGTCATGATCTAATTTATATAGTTAGTTATTTTAAACTAGCATATGCAAGTATATATATATATATATTCTGCATTTTATTTTTATTCTTGTCAAATGATACATGTCTTCTATGTAAATCTTATATCATAAGGCATTTGACTAAGCTTGCTGGTTATGTTCTCTGCATGTCTGACTGTCTTGCTAGATTTTGAGTCTTGAATCTTGAGGAATTTATATTTTTATTTCAGTGGACACATCCTAAAATCTTGTGAGAACATTCTAATTTTTGTGTTTTCCTTTGCATTATCCTTGTTGTTACAAGGACATGAGTTGTTAGAGGAATAGTCGGGGATATTATAGAGGAGGTATATCTACTCCAAGTGTCAACTTAGATACCAGCAGAGAAATAGTTCTTGGTTTCTACTTGTGATGTAACTACAACAATTTATGTAGTAATCTTAAGAATCAAAGTATTATTTGTTTAGATAGTTCTTAGTTTCTCCAAGGGTCAGTTGGGGGTCAAATTTAAGCCATTTTCAAAGGTAACCTCTACAAGAATTAATTAACTTGTCATGTTGTGAAGCTTCTTCAATGTTCATTGTCTTAATTTTTTTGCAAATCTTTGCCACTTTTTGTTGGGTCAATTTCTCTATATGTGCTTAAACCATCTCTTGTGGCCTTGGTTGCAAATGCTTTTGATCTGTATAGGATATTCCACCACAAAAAAAAATTAAAATTGAGGATTCTAAGACAGTTTCCAAAAAATCGTCTTAGAAAGTAGATTTTCTAAGATGGTTTTTGGAAAACCGTCGTAGAAAGTGACTTCAAAGATGATTTTCGAATCGTCATGGAATGGGTAAAATAATCGACTTGGAAATCGCTTTTTCTTGAAGTGAATAAATTGAATTAATTTCATAGGCTCTCATCTTGAATGTAATATGTTAGATTTAATGTAGCAAGCCATATGAACCAGACTTAGAATGAAAAGACATAATATACAGTGCAATTGGTGTAGTAAACTATATGAACTAAAGACACATGTTGAGTATATTAGAAGTCTACCAATCACGCTACACCTTCATAGATCTTCTAATTATTATTGTTGTGCGATAGGTCATGCACATGTCCAATATTCATGATTCTCTAAATATTTGTTCACAATCTCATACAAAGCGATCTTACTTAACACTCATATAGATGACTTCATCAAGTTCTTGTTGCAAATCATACACTACCCATAAGGGATATGAAAATTATTAAACGTTTTATAAGCTTAACATCTTGTTAATGCAACATCCAACACATTCTCACATCATAGGAAGAGACAAAGATTAATTAATTTTAGTGCTAGCAAAGTTAACAAATAACTTGGTCTTACTCGTATGACCTTTCTTTATAACATCTCTAATTATAAAGGCTGTGTTACCATCAATTGTCAATTTTAGCTAGTGGCTTAATAAAGTTTTATTCCTCTTTTGATGTTTCATATATTAGTCTCTTTTCTAAGGGTTTACTAGTATGAGGATTGGTCAAAATAATTTTTTTTAAGTATTTCACATGATCAATAAATTTCTATCTTTAATCAATTATACTTCACATTTTTTTCCTCAAATTTACATGTTTGAAGGCATGTTTGTGTTAGCAACACAAAATCAAAGTACAAAGAAATAGATCAATTACATACACACAAAGACAAAGATTTAATGGGGTCGATAATGTGTTTATGTCCTCATAAATAAAGCGATTATGTTTCTATTATTAATATGAAATAGGGTTACACATAGTATTTAAAAACTACAATACATATAACAATACTACCCTAGTACCATACTACCAGATGCTTCACCCTTACCCCTAACCCATTTCATCATAACCCAACAAAAGGAGGGGTGCAATGTTGATAAAATGATTAGTTAAAGATGGGGTGAATTTAACCTCCCTTTAAAATTTTTGAAAATCCACTTAATCTTTAGTGACAAAATTTTCTTGATCAATCGAATAGTTGTGTTGATTTACTATAGTCAATTAAAACCAATATTAAAGAACTAATTATTTATTTGCTATGTTAAAAATACGATGAAATTAATATAAATACAAGAATCTCTAAGTTTGAGAATAAAAGAAAAAAGACATCAATTTATAGTGGTTCACTTTGAACCATAGAGAGCTACATCTAGCTCTCAATCTAACAAGATTGAATTCCATTAAAGATTTTGGAGTTTAATACAAATACACTACCCATACACAATGAAATTTTACATCACACTCTTTTCTCAAACCCTACAATAAAAATCCTACTACCCTTCTTGTGAAATCTTGTAACAAGAACAACCGTAAAGAAAACCTTATCTCAAGATCCATGAAATTCTTACAAATCAACAGATTAAGGAACATATTCCCCAGAATCTGAAGAACACAACTATATATAGATTGCTTTACCCATGTAGAAACTAATCCATGATGATCAACAACAACAGGGGTAAAGAAGTTATGCAAAGATGTTTTTCTTCTATCTCGAAGAAGTTCAAAACCCTCGAAGAAAATGATACTTCTAAAATTTTGCTTAGGGAAGTTATGAGAGAATCAGAGCTTAATTGGCTTTAATATTTATGAAAAACTAACTGAAATAATTGATTAGAATGAAGTAATCAATTAAAATGACTGAGTTATTCTAAACAAGTTTAAGAGCATTTTAATTAATTTAACTAGACTGATAATCAATTAAAATAATAACTCATGTAAGTAATCGATTTAAGCGATTAAAACAACATTTGTTCTTGTATAAAGCACGGCTTGCTCTTAATTTAATTGATTGTGTCCTCTTGTAATCAGTTAAAACAGAAACTATAAGACTTAGTGTAATGGATTACTCAATCTTGTATTCGATTAACCAGGGTCTTAAAAGTAGTTCAGAACATGCTTAATTGAATTTAAGCTGTTGAAAATAGTTTATTAGGAGATTAAGCTCATGATGTTTCATTTTTTAAACAAAGGTAAAAGTATGCAAAACTTGTAATCATTTGTGAATTTTTTCCTCAGTGATGAGATTCACGGGATACGATTAAAGTTTTCAAGGTTTAAGTGATAAATCTTTTGTAAATATTTAAAATTTGACATAAAAGACCAAATAAATGAACCGTGTAGCAAATGTAAGTGAATAAAAGATTGTTGAATTAACAAATTCGTCAAATGTACAATATACTCATCCCTGAACAGGACGCTGTAAGTACTAAAACCCGAAAAAACGCAGTCCTAAATTGGAATTTCACACAACCACTAGCGGAGAAAATCCAAAAGGAGATAACGGCGACAACGGCGGAACGTTGAAAATGTCCTTGACGTCACTGTCCCAGAACCCGGTCCACATAGACGGCGTTAGCGGCATCTCCATAAAACAACTCACATCATGCTCCGTTATTTTCTCCTTCTTCACCACCGCCTTTACTTCCTCTACCACCACCTCCTCCTCCTCGCGGCGGCGCTTCCTCTCGCCGTCTGCGGCGATGACGGAGACGATCTCGGCCGCGGCGTTAACTTCGAGGGGGAAGTTGAGGATGGCCTTGGAGCCGCGGAGCCTGAAGGCGGCTCGGTCGTAGGCCTTGGCGGCTTCGATGGCGGTGTCGAAGGTTCCGAGCCAAACCCTAGACCCGCGCTTGTTCGGGTCGCGGATCTCAGCGGCGAACTTGCCCCACGGCCTCTGCCGGACACCTCTGTAGTGCTTCTTCTCCGGCTGGTTCTCCGGCGCCGCCACCTCCGTGTTTCCGAATTGGATCCACTCGGTCTTCTTCGGAACAGCGATTTGCAGCGACGGTTTCCGATTCAAATGAGGCTTCTTCTCAGCTGAAATTAGGCTTTTCGGGGTTTCGAGGTCGACTATTTGGGGTTTGGAATCGAATTCGAAGAGAGGAAATTCAACTTCGGGTTGGAGGAGGTCAGTGAAGTAGTGGTTCAGAGAAATAGAAGAAGATTCGGAATTGGTAGAAGATTCAGAGGGGCTAGGGTTAGTTTCGTCAAATTTGTTTTGGGGAGTGGCCAGTGGAGAGAGTTCACCCAAAAGATGCAACTTGATGCGCTTCAACGCTGAAACCTCAGCAGCGTTCGCCATCACTTAAAGTTAGAAGCGTTTTTCGCTTGTTGTCTTAAGAAGAAGAAGGTAAAGTGTTTAAAGAGGATTGTGTTGTGTATGTAAGTTGAGTGGAAAGGCATATATATAGTGGGGAGATAGGTGAATTTTTTAACGTCTAGGCGACTTTCAACCCTCGTGCTACGATGGAGCCACGAAGCATCGTCTTGCCTCATCAATTATTTATTCTTTATCCTGAATGGCTGCAATTTTAACATCAACTGCATCTCGTTTTTATATTACTGTTTTTCATGATGTTTGTCTTTTCTTTAAAAAGGTACTCTTCCTTTGAATTTTTCATCTGCTTTTTTTTTTTTTTCAACTATCTATTTGTCAACTGTTTCTTTATACCTTATGTATAAGGTTAATTTCTCAAATTTGAAATTAGACATAATATAATTTAAGTAACTTGAATCTCACTAACTTAGTAAAGATTTTTGTTCACCGATATTTCAAATAAGTTGCACTTTAGTTTTTTTTTAATGTAATACTAATATTATTTTTCTTCATTTATTTAATAATATTAATTTTATAAAATTATTGTTTTTATTTATTTATTATTTTTTCTTAATTTGTATGAAATAACTTAGAATAACATTTACTTTGAAATAGAGGGAGTATTAATTATTTGATTTGACTTTTTTTAAGTATTACTTGATTTAATTTTGATCCATACATATGAAGGAATTTTATACTCTCCAGTACTTTTTATAAAAAATAAGTTTTCATGTATTACAAAGGACCGGCAGTAATAATATTTAAATAAGCATATATTTATTTTTCTAAGGAAATATATTGAGTGTAACATTTTCTGCATTGCAAATTTTATGGATAATTAAGTGTTGTTGACTTTGTTCCCAGACAGTTGAGGAGGTAAAGAAACTGAAACATGAGTTGAGGATTTGGTCACTTGGTTGAGTTATGAACTATGGCTGTAACGTGCAAGCAAAGTCTTAGTTTCAATGATTTTGTTGTTATATATGTGTATATTATCATGTATGCATAATAAAAATAAACCTTTTAATAAATTAAAATTAGCTTATATAAATTATTATTTTCTGGAAAACTAAATGATTTAGAAGTCACGATATGATGTGATTTTTGTCCAAGTTTAAACGCAGAGAATCCGAAACGAAGAGATAAAGATAAAAGATTAAAAAACTAGAATATAATGGTGATAGTAATACTATAATTTTTATATATTTTCGCCCTTAAGAACGGGGATGGCTCATAGTTTTAGTTTGAAGAAATAGATGTAAATCATTTATATTGTTGAATGGAACAAAATAAAACGTTAAATTATTATAGCATTATTTTTATATATTTTATGAAATAAAACAAGTTTTTATTTTAATTATGATTAATTCGGAAAGTAAATAATAAATTAAAATACGATAAAAAATAAATATTACATAAAACGAAATCAAGTAAAATTTATCGAAATTTTTCTGTATAACTTTATTATAAATTGAATAAATAAATAATAACAATAAATTTTTATTTTTCATTTTAATCTCATCTCTGAAACACAGCCTTTAGACCCAGGCAAATAGGCGCGTAAACTTCAAAAGTCTTCACTCTTCAACTATGCTGCGTCTTCAATGCAGGATTCTAGAAAAGAAGAAAAATATACCTTGTCTTAACAAGCACTTCAACATAAAACCGAATATTGCGGTGACAATATGATCTAGATTCTAGAACAAAATTATTATTTTATTGGAGAGTATGAATAAAGTTATTTGCGAAACTATTAATGCTTTTTTTTTAATTTGTAAAATATTAATGCTCTAACTCAAACAGTAACGTCCCTCAGTATATTCAGCACTGCCCCGTGTCTAGCTACCACCATGAATTTCTTGATTTTAATTTCGTACGTCTTCTATTTTCATTCAATTATCTGCTCTTCTGTCAGCCGGCTACATTATCATTTCTAACATTTAAAACCTTCTTTTTTAATGAAAATATCAATTGCATTTTTTTTATGCTAGCTACTTTAGTTGAAGCTTTAGTTTGAAATCGTTTTTTATTGCTAGTGTTGTTTCACAATTTAATTAGGGTGTGTTTGCACTTTGCACCCATCGTAAACAGAGGTTCACCACGAAAAGGATATTCTTACTTTTCTCTTTTTTCACTAGGAAAGTGTGAGCATCCGATTTCTCATACAATCCAAACAACACTTAGTCTTCATGGCATACTGAAGCTTGCAAGGCAACTAATTGCCAACATGTAATGGCCACTTGTTTGTTGATGTGTTGTGTTATGGCGCATTATAACAAAATAGAGAGGTACGGTCTTTTGCGTGCAGAAGACTTGCGTATTAAATTGCATGGGTCTTTTGCGTCCTAGATAACTTTCTTTTCTGTCCTATAATGGATATCTTTGATACAATATAGATGAATCTTAATGACATAGAAAAACATGCCACATTAAAATCTATATGTTTGTAATCTCTCTCTCTCTCTCTCTCTCTCTATATATATATATATATATATTAATACTTGTCCGGGAGTGTAATAACAGGTCATAATCATAGATGTTGCAATTAAATTATGAGATAAAATAAATAGACATAAAAAACCAGGTTAGGTTAATTATGTGGCCCTCAAGGAAGATCATGGGTGGATCATACGAATTGTGCGGTACCACTTTAAGGATAGAAAGCTTTTTGTTTTGGCATTCTTGGACCGGGCTCCTATCCTTAATAATGCCGAACTTGTTTAGAGAGCACTTAATTGAGCTTTACCAATTAATTTATTTTAATTTTAAATAAATGAAAGGTGATGAGGAAGTAGTCAATGTTTATAGGTTTATAAGTCATCCTAATTTGTTTGTCTTCGGGCCTGTTTCAACCACTCCATTCTTTATTATTTGTTAGTAAGGGACCATCAGAGGGTGAGAGCATTCCGGTCTGGCTCATGTGTTTTTGAAAATCTATAGACACGATAAGAGAGCAGTTATAATCACAAAATTAGCTTCATAACATAATGAATATCGTTTTTGTCTTCATACATAATTCATAAAACGTCTTGTCATGGTTGACCCAACGCGTCACGTAAAATCTTGGGGATAGTAAGTGTTTTCCCATGAAAAGGGGTTGACAATTTCAACTTCTGAAGTTTGAAATTGTCCCATGAGTTTTTATCAATGGTTATGTACATCCACGAGATTGGCAGGTAATTTTTCTTCTTGTGTAAGTTTGTTGGGTGATTTGTTTTCTCTAAATAATATGTTAGAGGGTGAAATATTGTAAAAGACACTCCAACATTCAAATAAGATTTTGATTGATAGCAATAAATGAGAATCAACAATGTCCTTATCTTAGATATTCACATATTTATTTATACATTCTTTAATGATTTCTTCCTTAATTAATCAAGATAGTTTTTCTTTAAGTATTTGTGGATATAGTCCTTAAATATTCACATATTTATTTATACATTCCTTAATGATTTCTTCCTTAATTAATCAATATAGTTTTTCTTTAAGTGTTTGTGGATATAGTGAAGGTGTTTGGCACATCAAATACCTGACCACTAGCATAAAAGCATGCAAAGGTATTCAGGTTTACAGTTATGTCGAATACCAAACATTATCCCATAAAAGTGTTTGGCAAGGTGTTCTCGTATTCGGTCATGCCGAATACCTCAAACAACATCACATGAAAGTGTGTGGCAGGGTGTTTAGGTATTTGGTCATGTCGAACACCCAAACACTATCACATGATGAAAGCACGTGCCAAGGTATTGAGGTATTTGGTCATGCCCAATACCTAAACACTATCACATGAAAAGCATGTGACCATGTCGCTAATCGTCCTTTGGAATTTAGGGAATACTAGTACTCGAATATTCGGCATATATAGCGGTATACCTAGTACTGGTGAATGGAATAGGACATTAGTGTTCATGGGTGAAACGTTCTTGGGTATTCAGCATGGCCGAATGCCTGAAAGTGATTAAGATAACAAGATAGCGGATGACCTTTGGATGACAAGGTAATACTAGTATTCGGGTACTCAACATGGTCGAATACCTGATACTAACAAAATCAGCCCTACCTTTGAGGGATAACATATCTAGTGTTCTTGTGCCCGACGTGGCCGAGTACCTAGGTCTTTCTAAAGATCATGCTTCAGTGTCCTAAAGGGTTTCTTAGGGGTAGTTGTAAGTATTCGATTTAGACTGAATACCTATCTAGTATGCTTCAAATCGAACACCTATTTGATATGCTTCTGTGTCCTAATTAAAAGGTTTCTCAGAAGTAGTTGTAGGTATTCGATTTAGAATACCTATCTAGTATAGGTTACGTTTCTAGCTGCAGGTACAAAATTATACGACTCTTCTACCTTCAAGAGAATCAAGTACAAATTAAGTGATGTGAAGTTTGATAAAAGAAAGTTTGTCACATAAGAGCTTATTCATATGACTATTTGCAAAATATATTTCAACTAATTAAAATGTAACCTAATAAAAATCATAAGTCAAGTGTATGATCACAAATTAATGAAGCTTAAACTATTCAAAACGTTCTCATTCATATCTGAGGCATCAAGCAATTTAAATTTGAAGAAATAAATGCACAAGAACTACAGGGGAAATGAATGTTTCAAAGAAAAGGTATAATGAACAAGGAAACGGAAAAACAAAAAAAAAGAAGAAGAAATTATGTCTTGCTTTACATGCTATGATGAGATTGGATTAGAAATGTCACCAAAATTACATCTACTTCAAAGCCTATTTCACGCCCCATTTAATGTTTGAATTATGTTGGGAAAAAAATGAAATAAAATAAAGCAAGCTAGATGCAAGTAAAGGAAAAAAAGTTTTAACTGAAAGTGCAATCACTACTACAGCGAAGACCTTCTACATCGATTATTTGACGCATACGACGACGGTTTTGCAACCGTCTTTGTAACGAGCATTGTAGAAAGTGAAGAGTTTCGACGATGGTTATTGAACCGTCTTCGTAACAACGATTCTAAGGCGGTTCCTCCAGAGAACCGTCTTAGAAGATATTTTTTACAAAAAAAATTGAAATTCGAAGACGGTTCCAAGGTATAATCATCTTAAAATGTGATATTCTAAGACGATTTTTCTTAGAATCGTCTTAGAAGATGATTTTTTAAAAAAAAAAATTGAACTATGTGTTCTAAGGTGATTTTTAGGAAAAATCGTCTTCGAATGTCACATTCTAAAACAGTTTTCCTTAGAAGCGTCTTAAAAAGTTGTTATTTTAAAAAAAATTAAACTACGTGTTTCTAAGACGGGTTTTAGGGAAAACCGTCATAGAAAATGTTTTTTTAAAAAAAAAACTTAAAAGCCGATTTTTCTAGCAAAACCGTCTTTGACAATATTCTAATAGAAGATATTTTTTATAAAAAATAAAAATAACAAAGTGAATCATGAATAATATATATATATATATATATATATATATATATATATATTATAAACAACTATAAAATTCCATGCATTAAGGTAAAATACATAAATATCATCACAAAGGAGTTATCTAACAATTAATAGCCTGCAAAGGAGTTAATTATAAGACTTTTTTTTAACTAATTCACTATCTTTAAAAAAAATAGTTAATTTAATTAATCGTATTAAATATGTTAATTATTTGTTGATAGTTTTACCTAACGTTGGATAGTTTTTTCAATTATGTTGTTAATTATAGATAGTTTTTCTTTAAAAATATTCCTCTTATTTTATCATATCATCTATTTATTGATGATTGTTTTATTTATTCCTTTAGTTTATTTTTAATATTATTAATTTTAATTGAAATATATTTTTATTATTAAAAAATTAAATTGTAGACTCTAAAAACTTATTATTATTCTTTATTGCAACAATAAATGTATATTTCCAAATTCTAATTAAGACATTACAAAAAACAGCTTCTACCTAATCTTCTCTAATTTAGCTTCCTACATTTTTATATATCACTTTCAGTAGTGAGTACAAAAACATTATTGTGTTTGATAATAAGTGGAAAATTAAACAATTAATAGTGGGCCTATCAATAGAATTTAGCTACTGAAAATTAAATACTACTATACTATATAATAAATGGACTTACCCAATCATGACACGAAAGCAAAAAATGGTTTGCACCTTCGCTTCTATTCTAGTAAGGATATTTATCTTCAATAACACCAATATAGTATTCAACCAAGCACTACAAACGGACAGGTTCGTAGTCAGATTGCTGTAGACATGAATTACAATAACAAAGGAAATGTTAGAGACCATTTTTGGTACATTAGTTCTCTACTTACAATAACAATATGATTTTTTCGATTCAACCTTCTCTATGAAGATTCAATGACATAAAGTTTACAATAATGATGAAATCTATCAAAAAGAAAAATACGGTTGTTTTTAAAAAAGCAAGATTTGCAATTAAGGCTATCAAACATCATAAAAGAGTTGTGCATCAAACTATCAAACTCTCACTGCAATAAAGCAATGTACATGAACTGTGCATAACTGTATATGTATGAGTTACACTCACCTGACCACATTGGGTTGTTGAAATAAACAGCTTTCCCAGATTTTCCTATAAAGAAAAAGTGGAAGAAAGTCATAAACAACAGTGATCCTTTCACTCAAGCAATTAGGTGTAATTGTTGCAAGTGGAATGGAAGTGAAAAATACATAAAACAAATAACATATAATGAGCAGAGCAAGTTTGAGAGGCTGAGAACCACCTAGAAACAACACTGGAATGACACTTCACCTGTGAATCTTCCAATACCTGCACCAAGTTCTACCACTTTTGGGGGGAAATCATATCAACCTCTTGTCTCTTTCTCTCTTTTTGACCAAAAAATTGCTTGGTATAAAGATAAGCATAAGATTTTAGGTGTAGAGGAAACATTTTCCATGAGACATACATGTTCAATTTTAATAACTGAAATCTGAAGAATTATAATTTTTTCATCAATTTGGAACATCACTATAACATTCTATGTATATTTGAAATGTCTGACATACGAACTGGCAATGAATCGGTGATTGTTTTCCATAACATGATAAA
This sequence comes from Glycine latifolia, assembly GCA_013407115.1. NCBI lineage: Eukaryota > Viridiplantae > Streptophyta > Magnoliopsida > Fabales > Fabaceae > Glycine > Glycine latifolia. Next base: position 23,515,605 of record CM023947.1, on the reverse strand, counting down.
CATATTTTCAAAAGCTCATGAATAAAGCATACCTCACAAGAGTTCACAATACTAATATTTCCCAAAAAGTGATTAAGATATCCTTGCATTGCTCTATTTGCACTATTTGCAATAGAATTCTGTCTTCCTAAGGCTGGCCGTATAATTGGCAAAGCAGCATGATATTCTGAATTAAAAAAGACAAAAAAGGCAAGAGATAACTAGTATAATCAATTGTGTACTGATAAATTATCACAATGTTATGCTTTGCTTTGCAGTCTGCATTCCAAAGAATTGAGACTAAAGTCCAAATATCACTTTCAGGCATGAGCAAATTAAAACTAAAATCTCACATTTAATAATAATAGCTAATAGGCTCATTAACTGTATCATTTTATAGTGACTACCATAGGATGGGCAATAGCTTTGAGGCATATGGATACATTCTTCCAAAATCTATTATCCAAAATCGAGTCTTCCACTTTTCTACCCTCTTGTGAAGTACCAAACTTATTTTTTTTCCACTCTTCAGAATTGAGCAACCTCATCAAAGATGCTTTCATTTCATGGAGACAAGCTAAAGTCAAGTAAGCAATGGCAAATCTAGTCATGCCAGGTCTAACCAAGTCCCTCCCATTTGTGTACTTCTTGAGCATGCTGATGAGCATTGTTCTACCATATATATAAGTGGTTATCTTCCGTCCCTTCTTTATAGTGACTTCATGAACCTTCAAATGTTTCTCCAAGTCCTCAAGCATCAGATCAATGCAATGGGCAGCACATGGAGTCCAATGCAAATTCGGCTGAGTGTGCATCAATAATTCTCCTGCTGCTTTGAAATTTGCAGCATTATTAGTAATCACCTGAACAACATTCTCTTCTCCAACAAATGTAACAACGTCATCTAACATCTTAAAAACTTTGTCATTTGTTTTTGAGATGTCAGATGTATCTAAAGAATACAGGAATACTGTTCCTTTTGGACTATTCACTAAAAAGTTACAAATTGAACGCCTTTTTTTATCCGTCCACCCATAAGACATTATTAAGCAACCAACTCTCTTCCACTCATCCCCAAACTCCAGCATATTTGCATCAGTTTTTTGTACTGCTTGTTTCAAGAGCTTTTCTCTAACATCATGGTAAGATGGCGGTTTATAGCCAGGTCCATATTTCCCGATCATCTCACACATCTTTAAAAATGCGAGATTTTTAATACCATTAAATGGAATGACACTTGTGTAAAAAAATTCAGCAACTTGAGCATCCACTAAAGGTTTATCTTTTTTTTTTTCATCATCTGATTCAAAGTTGCTTGAACACTGACACTCCCACTACTTGCACTTGCACTACCTTCTTTTCCTTTTGAACCAAAAACCCTTTGTCCCTGCAAGTTAGTTGCCTCGTCCCCACCAACATTTTCTTCATCTTCATCAATACTAATCAATCTCCTTTTCTTTTATTTTGTTGCTTTAGATTCAACAACAATTTTCATCATCAACATTTTAATCTCATCTGGAACAATTGCACAAGGCTCATAATCTTCACTAGTCCCGGCAAGATGACGCTTGAAACAGAAAACTCCACCACTCACAGTCTTTGAACAATACTTGCATTTCATTCTCTTATCACTGCCATCAACATCAATCCCATGTTTCCACCCAATGTCAGTCCTATTCCCAGGGGCATTTTTGCTTTTTTTTCTACCAACTAAAGAAGAGCCACCAGCATCTCCATCAGTGGAATCGGATCCACTTCCACTCATTATAACAAACAGTCAAACACAACACAACACAACAAAGACAATTCACTTGCAAATTGCAATTGTATATTTGTAACTCAAATAAAATAAGTAACAATGAAGAAGTCAAGAGCCTATGCCCTACACTATGACAGCTCACCTATAGAATGTTACATATAATATATTCATGTTGGTATAATCACATTATCACAATTACCAAACATTATTAAGCACTCCTGAAACTGTAACATCTTTCCCTCAAAGACATATTGTAGTGACACCCATTGTTGATACTTGATACCTTTATACAAACAGATTATAGATCAATCACTTGTGCTACTTTTTATGCCCACAACAAATTTTGTTAAAGGATTGGTCATTAACAATTGTCGTTATGGACCTTGATTTCTCACTGACATTCAATTTCATTTGTCCATCCACGGTTTGATGAACATTTTTCTTTTCTGTCATCACTTTTCCAGCATGCGAACATAAAAGTATTAACAAAGGTCATCAAGAATGGTTATTTATAATTTATTCAAACCAGCCATTAGCAAAATTAGAAACCACGTTCCATTAAAATTCTCCAATTCCAAACCAGCCATTTGCAAAATTCTATCATTGACACTTCACACGTGCCAATCATTCTAGCAGAAAAATGGATAGGGAGCCAGGAAAAAAAGCAAGCTTCACCTACTCGTGACGAGGAGAAGAAGAGCACGAACTTACCAGGAACGCGAGGACGATGCACGAACAGGGAACGCGACGACGCAATGACGGTGCACCGTGCATGAACAGGAACGACCAAATGGGAGGACACGACGACGGTGCACGAACAGGAACGCCGACGATGGTGCACCAACAGGAACGTGACGATAATGTGTTTCCAGCTCGCGAGGAGAAGAAGAGGAACACTTTTCACTCAACACAGGGGATTAGGGGAAAATGAAACCCTACCTGCCAAGCCCCAAAATGACACCGTTTTAAATTCCCCTAGACTCGCCAACTCGGATGCAAACTCGCGAGTTTGCATGGAATCGTCTGATTCTACTGTAGACTTGTACGAGTCTACTCCAAAACCGAGTTTGCTTCCGATTTAACTCACAGATGGGTAGTAGACTCGTAGAATTGTACGAGTTTGCAATTTAAATCGCGATTTTAATAACCAGTGAGTACATCCTTAGAATAATGTCAATATTCGTTATAATTTGCAAGTTTTTTCTTGATGATTTCAAGCACAAGTGTTTTTAACTCATCCTTTGCAAATTTTATGTAAAGATGAAACCAGAACTAGATATGCTGTACTTTGCATCGGTTCTAATCTCCTTTTGAGCTGTAGATCGATTTTAGACTTCTATTTAACCAATTAACCATGACTCCTCTTCAAGGCAAATTTCATAGAAGCAATGTGAATTTACGAAGCACTCTTCCTATAGCCAATGGCCAATAGACACTCTAAATACGCCTATCTCGTGTGTGTGCGCGTGTGTGGCCAATAATCATTCTAAATACGCCTATCTCGTGTACAATGGATATATTAAAAGTAATTTATTAATCTATTTATGCTTTATTTAAAAAATCCAGTTTATCTATTATTTATTTAATAAAATAATTCAATCCATCCATTAATAATAATTTTATGGATGTATATATTCAATCCGTCTACAAAATATTATTTTTTAAAATTAAATATTTTGTAGTATAACTTTTTAAATTAATTTCCTTCTGTAATTTTTCCACCAAACTTTGTCAAATCTTTTATCAAGTTTTGTATCCTACAATAATACTTTCATTTGTCTTAAGAAAAACACACACACATTTTCCTCTTTCTTTCAGGTGGTTTGTGCGATAACTAAGAGAGAAAAAATCTTGAATGAACTGACAATTTTGAGACTATGTGTTGATGGTGAAAATTCAAAGTTTCAGAGAATACAAAAATATATAAGATAATTGTTTACGATGACTCTGATCAATAAATAAAATATTTTTTATTTGTGAGATTCAACATATTGAAATATATTTATTGGATATATTTATATGATTAAATGTTATCATAAATAGACTCTCCATCAAAGTGTCATTCGTTTGCTACTTTTTTATTTGTTGCTACTCATTTCACAGTTGCTATTTGAATTCAGCCTTTCATCAATAAGTTGATGGCTTACAAATTACAATGACCGTAATATACTTGTACAAAAGATTTTGAACATTTTTAACTTACAAACTCTTCAGTCTCTTCTAGTCAAGCTTAGGCGTTACATCATGATCTCTGTCTTTGATGTTGTGTCTTGTTTGAATATTGCAGGCAGAGAAAGATATGGCCACATTCATTTTAATGAAAGAGAGAAAAATTTTGAAGCGTAGTGATTGACAGAGATCCTTCTTTGAATTGAATATGTAGAATAGCACATGATTGTCGATACTCGATTCATTCTTCCCCTGTCGATCCTCTCTTTTTCTCTTTTTATTCTTTTTATTAAGAACTAATTAACCAAAGCCTTTTCCGCTTCTGATTCCACATTCTCTAGCTACCAGAACAAGATGTTATTTCATCCCACTAATTCATCTCCTATGTAGTCTCTGGGTCTGATTTACTATTTCATCATCATCCTTCAGCTTCGTTGCTGCAACGACTATTTATATATTACCCCAAAAATGATCAGTGAAGTTCTTATACGATGAAGAATATTGTTAGCAATACATTTTCTAATACACATCTCTTTGCTAAATATTATTTTTTATTGAGTAAAATTTATTTATACTCATAAAAAGGTGATAGGATTAGTAATCTTGAATTTGAGTTCATATTACATCAAATATTTATGGGAATAATTTATTGTCTATAATGATTCTATAATACTTAAACAAAATTTTCTTTCATGAAAGATATTTGCGATTTACGAAGAAAAAATGATAGGATCCACCAAATAACTGATCATTTACTCCCCTATTTTTTTTTAGAATTTGTAGGAAATACAAGTTCCAATAGTATTGTTTTATATCCATAGTTCAAATTTCCATTCCTTTCTATCCTAATTATCAAAAACTAATTATAATTTATTAATGTAGAAAGTACTAAAGTGAGGCAATATTAGAAACGAACGGAAATAATGGAATCCATTATTGAACTAGTAGCATATAACAATAGTCTATTGTACCCATGAAGTTATTTCTAATGGACTTTTACTCTAATTTTAGCGTGAAGACATCGGTTAATTTTGTTATACATTTGCACAGTAATCTAGAATCAAGAGGTTTAATTGCTTTTATATTTATTAAAGATGTTTGATTGCTATTACGTCACTGTGTAATAATGGATATCATGCGAGTATACAATAAAATAATGAATAATTAAATTATTATATTTATGGCCGACTTCGCTAAGTACTACCTACTATATAATAATTTGAAATGTATATTTCAGTTATCTTATTTTATTGATAGATGATGGCGGCATTGCCCACTAAACATCTGGATGCTCTCAGCCGCAAATTTTAGTGTTGTCATGACATATCCCGCAGCCATGCTAGCTGGGGTAATCCATTGCTATTAATTGCTGTTATTATTATTATTTTGATAAATAAATTAATGGATCAAAAAGATAAATAAAATAAGACAACCCCTTGGAGCTGGAGTGCCTATGCAAGAGAACACGAATCAAAACATGTCTTCAACAAAGGTGCATAGGCAAAGGAATTAATTCCAATTTTCCATCTGGCAGCCACGTGGTAACCACGTGCTTACCAATTAAGAATATCCTCATTATGTTTTTCAGAGCTTTGATCAATGCCTTCATAGATTCCTTACAAAGTTCAATGGGCTAGTTTTTAAAGGTGATTAATTTGACCATTAGCGAAGCTTAAACATGTATTATTCCTAATCCTTTGTATCTGTTCTACCTTTGGAGAAAACACATGCATGCACTCCCTTAATTATTGTAAGGCCCGACGACAGCATATATTATTATATTTTTTTACAACTTGATGCTTTCATATTGAAAAAGAATTTCAACTTGTTTGAATGAAATTATTTTACGTAACTGTGCATAGATATGACCAAACTGTTTGGTTAGAACTTAGAATAGTCAACAACTTTTTCTTTTAAATAATAGCATTAACATTGTAAGAAAAAAATTATATTTTATTTTTCATCATTCAACCAAACTAGGAATTCAATTGCTAGCTAGAAATATTCGCTTGCTATTTGTGCATGTGGAGATTTCTTTATTTCTATCTTTATCTCGTTTGTATTTTATTATTTTTCCTCCATCAGGTAAATCCATTGTGGGCCTCACATGTTCAAACTAGTATTGAAGATTTGAAACCAGACGTATATAATAGTAGGGAAAAGGTTTAGGAGACTCAAAGATTCCGGTGCGCACGGATTGGTAGTTGGCACGTAGTGACTAAAACTACATGCTTGCCAATAATATCAATGAGAAATTTTCAAGTCAAAGTCAAAAGTTCCAATTTGTTTTGGTCATCGGTCAGCTTCAAAGGCTCTGTTAAGCTTATGCTGTGTTACGTGGGATTGTCTTCCTCGTGTGTCCCTTAAAAAAAATACATACATATATATATATATATATTTAAAATGTCAAAAAGAAAATAGCTTCAAAATTAAATTGTATATTCATCCGTCTACCAAAAGGTATATCTTATATGATTAATTTAGTTTAGGGTGTGTGAATTATTATAAATTTTTTGGTATTTATTTTTAATTTCCTCAAATAAAAAATAATAATCATATGTCTATGCCACAAATCAATTAAATAAAAATAATTAATTTGCTTAATTCCTTTCACATAAAAAAACCATAATCCAACAAAAGTTTTTCTAAGCCAAATTGAGAACCATGTTATCTGTCCAACACCTATTGAGACGCTAAGCACACTGGGACCTGAAATATTGCTCCCCAAAGGTGACGGCAAAATATAGGTCCAAACATAGGATACTTGTAAAAATATTCGTAAATGCGGATCCTTTCTTATTGGGATGGGGGATAGAAGTGTGTATTTATTGTAATTTCTTTTAGGAATGAGTGTGGATACGGTATTATAGTACATATTTTATCTAGTTGGCACATGTCATCTTAATTAAATAAATAATTTATATTTTTTATGTAAGCAAATAATTTATATTATATTATATATATATATATATATTTTCTGTAAAAAATAATTAAAATTTTAAATCAATTGATATTTTAAAGTTACGGTTCATGTTTTCTAATTTAAATATTGATGTGGTAATTGAGATTATTGAACTAAGATCTATCATATTAATTTTATTTTATGTAAGATCTTTTATGTTGAGACACTGAAATACAAGCATGATTTTGATTTGTAAATTTCATATTAGTTCTTTTATGTTAAGAACAATATTATTCATATACTTTCAAATAATATTTTGCTTTTAGATTCCACTTGTAAATCCCAAATATTATTTTGTGTAGAAAAATGATTTTAGATTTATCATATATTATATTTTTTTCACTCTATTTAAAAATAATAAATTTATATATGTATATTGTCATCACATGATGATATCCAAGTTCAATTGTAAATTTTGTTAACCATTAGAACGTGAACTTTAAGAATCAATTTGTTGGATGGTTAAATTTATAATGTTTTATATTTATAATTTAAGTTTGGATGAATTGATGTTATGTCGGTTTGTTTCTAATATTATGTGTGGATGCTTAGATTAATTAAAAGTGAATTTTCAATTTACGTGTAATAATTTTTTAATTAATATATTTTTGTTGATTTATTAATTTTACACATAAATAAAATTTATTCACAGATACGAAAATGAGAATATAGATACCCAATAAATATAAGGGTAGAACTTAGAGTTACTATCCATACACACAAAAGGCGATATGAAAACAAATACTATATATGAGCTTACTCGAATTCTACCGCATTACCATCCTACGCCCCAATTGAGGTTGACACATAGTATATTACCTCCACTTCCACTAACCTAAACCACACGTGAATACTATTACAATGACAGTGTAATAGTAAAGGAAAATGAAGGAATGACAGATAATATGTTAGAAAATAAAATAATGTAAAATAACTGAAATTTTGAGTAACAATAAAAATTGTTTGGTTGAAGAAAAATGAAGTGGCATAAAAAATATTTGAATTGAAATTGGTTAGTAGGTAAATAATAATACTATTGAATAAAAATATATTATTGTTATTATAATTTCTTATTAATAATAATTTTATTATTTTTATTATAATACTACTTTAATTATTATTAATAAATAAGAATTAAAGCGACGTAGGGAGGCAGCATAACTCTTATTTATAAGTTTTGTAGAAAAAAAAACTTCTTGTTTCATGTACCTCAACATTCTTTCAATGTAGACTCAATTCATCGTGAGAATTTTTAAGCATGGGACCGACATATTTTTTTTAATAAAAAAATATTATTTCCTTTTCCACTCAACTAAATCACTATTGACTACAAACCCTTCCCTTCTCTCTCATTCCTCATCCTCTCCATTTCATCTAACCAAATTGAGGGTTAGAGTCTCTGTTGAAGGCTCCAAACATTTCACCCATCACATTAGTTATACCTTGTTACATTGGGTACTTTAAAAAGACAATAAGATAGTTGCAATTGTTGATTTATCCTAAAGTAGTAGGTATCTTATACTTCCCAACATTGTGCACCAAGATGTGAATGCAAGCAGGCACACCAATCCACCTAGGGATGGTAATGGAATAAGATGGACACAAGTAGTAATCCCTCGTCACTTGCCTTGTTAGATGAAAATCCACCCATACAAGTGTGAGAATTCGTTAAGCAACTATATTGGATTTATTTTCATGAATATTTGTAAAAGTAAAATTTTAAAAATAAACAAAATTAACATAAAACAAAAAAAAAATTGAATTATATGTTTATATAAAAATAAATAATTTTGAAAACATATTTATATTAAAATAAATTAGATTAAATTAATTTATATAATTAAGGAAATTTAAATTACGGGAATTTGCATATACGAGTACTTTTCTATCCATCTCTGTTTTGTTAATAAGTAGGAAGAGACAAAAATTCATTTATTTTATTCACAAGTATCCGTTAAGCTATGCGAATCTAATCCATGACAAACTTTATCCTTAGGTATTTGGCAAGTACGGATTTCTTTTGTCGTCTCCTACCAACCAAAATGTGTTGTCTTTCGCTCAACAAAAAGGCTTCTTGCGGAGAGAAATAGGTAAGGTTGGGTGTGCCTAAGTGAGATATTAGCTAAGCAAGATAGTATCTCGTTGAGCGAAAGTGAGTTCACTAAGCAAGACCTTCTATCGTTGGGCAAAAACTAGATAGTGAGCGGGGAAGAATCTCTATAATGAATTTGCTAAGCAAGAGTTTCTTTCATTGAGCTAAAATTGAACAAAAAGCAAGGGTGAGTCCTTGGAGTAGATTCACTTAACAAGCATTTTATTTGCTTCGCTTAGCAAAAATTTGATAGAGAGTAGGGTAAATCCTTGGAGCTTATGCTGCTTAGCAAGATGCATTCTTGTTGAGCGAGAAGTGAGAGAATCATTGAGTGAGACCATTCTCGTAAAGTGTGATGCAGTGCAGGAAAAATGCTTGTTCCTAGGAATTCTATGTTATTAATATGAGCTTGGACATGTTATTGGCTTTATAACACGTATGCATATGATATATATATAAGATACTTATGTGTCGTGGGATAAATGATATGAAATGATTGTTTTCAAATGAGGAATGTAGCCTAAGAAAGGTAGGATCTAGTTGTGAAATGTTCAATGGAAACATGAGCATTATGTACGTAAAACCATATACATCATAACATCGTGTCTTGTGATGAAGAAAGTATGTAGGAGTAGAGGCTAATAAAGGTTATTTACCTTGTCTTGGGAGTGATGATACCTTGAGTGGAAACTTCAATTTCACATGTTGATCCCATGGAGTCAATGCGTACTAACAAAATTTGGTAACCCTGACTAGTCACGAGAAATATTATTCAAGTGAAATGTGAAAGCCAAAGGCATTAGTATGTTGATGGCACTTCTTATGTTCATGCATGCCCTCCTAGACTACTTTCAAAGGGTTTAGAATGGTACCACATGTGCAAGAAAAGTAGAAGTTATGCGTTGTTGCGTTGTAGGAGCACTTTGTTAATTATTTTTAAGACTAATTTCTTGTGATTGATATTCTCTTATGTGCGTTTTTGTTTTGTATATCTCCATTGTCATAATTTGAGCATGAACCACTAGTAATAATTGTGACTGAAATCAGAGTAAGAACCCTTAACTCTTAACATTATAAATTTATATAAAGGGTACTTTTATAATTTTCATGTCAACAAGTCTTTTTTTGAGGTTATGTCATCAAGTTAAGGTTAGTAACAAATTGGATATTTTTATTTCAAAATCCACAATCTACTCTTCTATTTTATAATAAGGAAACACATAAAAGTGATCATGTATTTGATTAAATGGGTTTGCCTCATCAAAGTTGAGTTGGACCGATTGATTCGCCTATGTGCATTTGCTCTTTTTTTTCACTATATTTTAAGCAATGTCATATTGTAGCCACCTTTTCCTCTACAATTTTTTCAAAAATTAAAATTAAAAAGGAGAAATTGTTATTGTTACTACTTATAGAATATGAGCCATTAAACTGAACAACTAACATTTTTTCTATTAATATAGATCACTTGTAGTGTAATAATACATTGTGAAAATGACATTAATTATTATAAACTTATGTAAGTGGAAAATAAATAAAATTTCATTAAAGTTGTTGTTAATCTTAAAAGTCAATGTTAATGAATCGATACTTCAAGAAATATTGGATAAGTGACAATCACGATATCATCAACAATGATATTATCACTAATGAAATTGTAACGACCAAAAAAGGTGATCATCTAGTAATGATAACCTAGTCGATGTATAAGCCAATATTAATATGCATAAGCAAATTAAAGTAAAGAAAAACATTGTTGTCACCAACTGTGTGTTTCAACTCCATTACCCAGAACCCTAAATCTTATCCTTATTCAAAGTCCTAAGCACCTATTTTCAACTACTACGCCAGAACCATACTAATGCCTAACACAAACCACAATCGCATTGTTCTTATGTTCAATATGGCGATCATTACTTGCTAACAACTTAAGCAACCGTTACATGCATTGATCACTGTCAAGTGGAAAAAATATAATAAAAGTAAAATAGACAAAACAAACAAAATAAAAGTAAAACAATCAAAACAAACAACCAAGACTCAATTGAAGGTTGTAGCTCTAGCAACCCCAATGCTGACAATAACACTACAATTAGCGTAATTCCCTACTGATGCCACCCCAACAACTCGCCATCAAACCTACAACAATAACAAAAGAAAAGGAGAATAGGGGGAGAAAAGAAAAAGTGAAAGGGATGGGGGAAAGCGATAATGAAAAGGAGAAGGAGAGGGAGGGTTAGGTAAAAAATGGTACCAAGTGGTAGCCTAGACATCACTCTTAAGTCATGACTCTAGTAACGAGACTTCATGGTCATCACTAAGTGTCTATTGCTATTTCAATGATTTATTGTATTGTTGACAAAACAAGCGAACAAATGAAAAAAAAAAGCGTGAATAAGTTAATTTTCAAACTTGGATTTAGAAAAATAACACAACTAAACTTTCCATTCAGTTATTTAAATAAATTAAATTTAAAACTTGAATGTATCTTAGTTAAAAATACAAGAAATGTTAGCATGACTTATTTTGTTTGTTTATGCCTCAATTGTTCTATATTTTTGTATTGATTCAACATTTACTAAACCTTTTCATACTAGATATTATAAATAAAATTTTATTTTGTATCACTATTTATTACGTAAAAAATCCATATTTTTAGCCTTTGTAAAAAAAATTGAAAATCAATTTTAATATTTTAAAAATATTACTCGTATAACCCAAATGAACATCTACAATTATAAATATTAAAAGTCGTAAAATCATTGTCATTAAAATTATTAATGTATTATTTAAAAAAATAGTTTCCATATGATATGTGTGTGTACACAACATATATAGAGACACAAATCATTCACAAGTTATTCCAAATTGAACAAATAAACTTTATCAAATACTAGTTACCTGGTAGATAAAAGTCAAATAATGCAGTTTTATATATTTTCACACTAGTTGTTTGGCCATCCACTAGTAGCTCAACTCAGCCTAATTCAAATCAATATTAGCAAGACAGCAGCTGTTTTTAGTTAGTGACACCTAATTTTGGGATAAAATAATGATCAATTGGGCCACTGATGGGGTCATCTTTCGCAATCTAAAGGTAAAGGTTTTTGTTGAATTGTGATTCGTAGTTACTGTCCTGGAAAACACTAAAAAGCATAAAGCAATACAGTTAACTGGGAGATGCAAATTGGGGAGTAGTGGGGTCCTCTCGTAAGTTGTTGGGTTATTGAATTTTGGAAGAGAGACTTATCCACAAGTGCAAACCTCGCAAATGTGTCCACAATCGTTGTATCCGCATTGTTTGATTCGTGTCCTTCTCGAATCGAAGTCTTAGTCCCACGTGTTTTCTTCGCCATCTTTTACCTTTTTTTCTTTCTCTCCGCTAAATAAGAAAAGTTATTTTTCTTTACATTTATCACACGGTGCTATCTGCGTCACAATTTTAATATTTTGGTACCTATATGTTAATTACTATACTGGATAAGTATTTGGTTAATAGACAAAATAACTACACTTGTCGGTAATTATGAGATTAGGTCATCTAATCCTACTTAGATGACAGATTATTTAAGTCTACGGTCCAAGATTCAAATAAAAAATTTTATATAAATAGAATAGAATCTTTGGATAAAAATTACTATTCATTGAATATATATTTATTATTTGTATTTTTTTGTTTAAAATTTAATCTTTACTTAAATGTGTCAGAGTATCTTTTATAATTACTTTTTTCCTTTCCGATGATACCATTCTGCCCAAACGGGGAAGGAACAAGAACCCTCAGCAAAAGAAACAGTGTTCGGTCATTTTGGCAGTAACAGTTACTTAGCATAATCTAATTACACACATGACCTTAATAAATTACTAAATTTGTGCGGTATTCGTATCCTGCAATGAATTAATTGTTTATCAGTTTCCTTAATTGAAATTACACTATATTTATATTTCATAAATTTTATTTCATTTAACATTTTTTTTGGTATGTTATTTCATTTAACTTTAATAAAGTTTAAATATTCCATTTAGAAAATTTTAAAGTATCTAATTCTTTCACCGAAGCTTGATTCACAAGCTATTTGGGTAATTTTCTTTAAAAAAATGTATGGTTATAATTTAAGTTTCAAAATTTACTATTTCTATCTTTCAGAAAAGTATCAAAATTATTTTTTACTCTTTCTAAACTTATCGAATATCTTAACATTAAAAATGTATATATGATTAAAAATATGTTATTCCAAAACACATACAAAAAAAGAGGCATTTCATATAATATACATGAGCTATTGAATAGAAAAATATTAAACATTGACTAATTTTAATTTGAACTTTTTTTAATAATGTTATTTTTATTTAACATTATCATAAAACTTTTTAATTTCTTTTCAGTACATTATTAATTTTTTCTTATATTTTTGTTCATTATAGAAATATAAAATGAGAATAATATTTTTTGTCATGTCCTCATTCTTTGAGTATCCATCAAATTTCGTCATTTATTTTGTCTTATAACATTTTCTGTCTTTTTTCATTATAAACATTTAAAACGAGAATAATATTTTTTCACGTCCTTATTCTTTGTGCATCTATCAATTGAGAGAGAAAGAAAGAGGAGGAGACAACATAATAATATAATAAAGTTATGAAAAACAAAGAAAAAGAAAATAAAAAATAGAGAAACAATATATCCGTATAAGCAAAAAATACTCGGCGATTATGCAGCATGGAAGGTGACAACAGGAAAGACAAGCAGCGAAGCAAGTTGTCTGCACATGTAAGCCGAAAGACATCATACAAGTACGATTTTCGTCAGCGAGAGTAGACTGAAACTCATTAATTAATAAAGAAAACAAAAGAGAACCGATATACATCTAATAATTTTTTATAAAATTTACATTTTATTTTTTCTGTCTCTTGTTCTTATATTATTTATCTTTTTTATTCTATATTATATTTCCCACTTACATGAATTGTACTAAACTTCTAGTATAATAATCATATACTTTCTCTTATTAACTTATCATAAAAACTGTTGTAAGAAAAATCCGCAAGAGTGTATATATTATAATTTAAAACAAATTAAGCACGTGACGAAAATCGCCACTAATTCTTTGCTGTTTACACTTTACACACATGCGAACCTTCAGCGAAGCTAACTCAATGAAAAAAGCAATAAGTTCATGAACCTACACTCCTATAAATACCTCCGAATTCACAACCCCATAAGTTCGAATATTCAATACCTCCTCTTCCAAAATATCCACGTTTCTTTTCTCACACACTATCTTAAATCTTAAAAACATTTTTTTTTGCAAAGCAATTAGAATTTAGACAAGAGGAACACCGGAGAGATGTACGGACAGAGTAGTAGTAGTTCTTACGAATCGGATTTGGCACTGTTGGATTCGATTCGGCGCCACTTGTTGGGCGAGTCCGAATTCATTTTCGGAGCCCCGAGTTTCGGATCGGGTCGGAGCTCCAGTTTCAGCAGCTTGGACTCGTGTTTGAGCGACAATTGGGGCGAGCTTCCGTTTAAGGAGGACGATACAGAAGACATGGTGTTGTACGGCGTTCTCCGTGACGCCGTTAACGTCGGGTGGGTCCCATCTCTGGATGCCGGGTCGCCCGAGAGCGTGTCGTCGGATTTTCCGGCGGTGAAGCTGGAGCCGGACGTGATGCCGGCGCTGATAAGTCCGTGTCCGCTTCCTGCGGCTGCGGCGGAGGAGAATAAGGTTGCTCCGGAAAAGGGGAAGCACTACCGCGGCGTGCGGAAGCGGCCGTGGGGGAAGTTTGCGGCTGAGATCCGGGACCCGGCGAAGAACGGGGCTAGGGTTTGGCTGGGGACGTTTGAGACGGCGGAGGACGCGGCGTTGGCGTACGACCGCGCCGCCTACCGGATGAGGGGGTCGAGGGCGTTGCTGAATTTTCCGTTGAGGGTTAACTCCGGCGAGCCCGACCCGGTGAGGGTGAAGTCGAAGCGGTCGTCGTCGTCAGAGAGTGCAGCGGCGGCGGCGGCGGCGAAGAGAAAGAAAGTTGTGGTGGTGGGGACGGTGCAAGAGCAAGTGGGGAGTCAAGTGGCAGAGTTTACACGTGGCGAGCAGTTATTGGTTAGCTGAGGGAGATTCTAAAATTGGTGTTGTGTTTATTAAATACAATAAATACACTTTTGTAATTATGTGATGGGCGTGGGTGTAAAGCACTTACCTAAACTATACCAATCATCCAACTCAATTTTGGAACAGAGAAAAAAAGGTGAAAGATGAGATAGGTGATTTTAGTACATCAAATGGTGAGTGGTGTGACCCCACGGGAAGAAAAAAAAACAAGAGGGGGAGAAAAAAATTCAAAGAAATGGAATTTGGAAGATGATGAGGAATGAGGGAGGTGAAGATATGTAATTTAGCTTTGTGAATACTACCAAATTTGTTATTTGTTTGTTCAACATTATGAATTATGATAAATGAGTTGAGACCTTAAGAACCATTCTTTAAAATTTCATTAATATGTAGTAGATTATTATCAATTGTTAATTGTTTGTTATTCGGAGTTGAAAAGCATGGCAATATGCAATAAAATGCATCAAATAAAAATAGTAACGCCAATGATTGAAAATGTAATGAGAATAACAATTTAATGGCTATGTCGTGGGTAAGATTAATGAAAGTAAACTTTTGAAAATATATTTGGTGAAATCTTGGATGCCGTTTTTGTCTCTAAATATTTAGAAAGTTTGTGGTTAGTGATTTGGTTTGATTTGATTTTTCATTAAAAAGTCATTTGAATCAAATTTAAAAAATATGTAATTTAATTTTGTTTAATTTTCATTTAAAATAAATTTTGAGTCAAATCAATATTTTTTTATTTGTTTCAATTTTTATGATTTTTGTTAAAATATTATTTTATTAAAATTTATATACTCTCATCTCAACTTTTAAATTCAATTACATTAAAATTTTATTAATAATAATTTATAAAACTTATTAATATGTTAAACCTTTTATAATAAAAATATATCAATTTTAAACCCAACATATCTTAAGAAGATCATCTAAAAAATGAAGTAATATACATTGTATGAACTTGTACGCATAGTATTACAAAACATTATGATATATACATAAAATATATAAGTGTTGCGATTTGATTCAATTCTAAAAATAAAAAAATAAACTAAGTCAAATCAATTGATTTGAGAGAAAAATATCTAAATAAATCTAAAAATAATCGGTTTGATTTTATTTTAATTTTTTTAATGATTTTTTTATTTTTATTTTAAATAAGATTAAATTTGAACATTGCCTACCAAATATTAACCAAGTAACATGTATATATTCGTACAAACAAAGACCATGGCGCATAAAGTCTGACAAATTACATATTACATATAAGAGCCAAGAATGTAAAAACAAATGAGGCAAAATAAAAATGAGTAAAAACTACTCCTAAATAGAATGTGACATTTTTCTTTGAACAAATTACAATGACATTCTTTTTGTTTTACTTGAATTATATAGGACTCTCTTTATTTGAAATCATTTCTTTTGCGCTCTATCATGTAACGTCGTTAAATTACATTTTGTTTTAAAAATTGAATTACATTTTAATCCTGACTATTTTATTGAAACCCAAAATTATCCGAGTTAAAGTGACCCAATAGAGCACTCATCCCCCTCATTGTTAGATTTCTCTGAAGAACGGGGAGGGTTGGTCTTATTGTTAGATTTAGTTAATTCTTCTCCTTTGGCTTTCTGTTTCTATGTTCTAATGCATGAAAACTATTAAGGCCATTGTAGATTTTCTCCCCTTCATCTTTTACAATTTATCTCAAAGTTTCAACCTTTAATCAAATTCAATAATGAGAAATGCCCTTATATTCCTCTACAACCATTGCTACAAGCCCATAGTATCTGGTGATTCTGAATCATGTGGACCACATGGTGTGTCCTCAGCCACTGTTGCTTGCTGGTGTTTCAACACTTGCCCATGATCTCTTTCACTTTGACATCACATCCTAGGAAACCCCTATCAAATCTATGCGCAAGTTTGTAAAACACTGAAAGGGCAACACTAACGCGGTGGCGGTGTGCATTTTGAACTCCATAGTGGAAACACTTTATAGATATGAGTGCAAGATTGCACATCAAGCACTCCAACAACAACAACATCGACGCTGACGATGACAGTATCTTGACTTTGTGGACAACAGTACGTGCCTTTCGCTAGAAGAAAGAACTCCAACATTGACCGCTCCGTGGTGGAATTGTTAGCCATTTTCATATTAGCATTGTAGGGATAAAAGGAAGGGCTTGATTATGTTGTGTGCCTTATGAAGTTCGAGGTTGCATAGTCAAAATGTAGGGATCCTGATGACATTCTTTCTGGTCGAGGACGTAAAGCCTTTACTGGGAAGAACAAGAATTAAGCGAATGCTAATTTTCTAGACTTATCTGTCATAAACATATTTAGGTTTGAAATTATTGGTTAATTGTTGTGCGAGAAATTTTGGTTTTGTTTGTTCTTTTATTGTAAAAAAAAAGCATTGTGATTTTGCTTTTGATGAATTCTCATTTTTTATGAAAATATTGATTTGATGTTCTAAGATTTTGAAAATCTTGATCTATTGCTTTCAGAAAGACAAAGCTTGATGAATACGTGCCAAACTCAGTGAAAAAGATGAGGGCATTCGGGGGGATTACTTAAAAATCATCTGACCCCAGAACCAAACAGAGTAAATGTCGTTTGACGCACAGGGGATACAACTCTAATGATAACAAAAAACTTTTAGGGTTTTATGTAGTTAAAAAAAGGAAGGATTCGATTGGAATTAAAAGTTGTGTTCCACAAGAAAAAGGCCATTAAATAGGATCAAATGACTATAGTCTCTCTTATTTTCTAAAAACAAAAAGAAGTTAATTCATTGTTCATAAAAAAATATTAAAGACGGATTATAATTTTGTCTTCAACAATTTTAAAACCTATGAAGAATTTGGTAATCTATATGAACCTACCTGATATTTGTTCCAACAAAATAACAAATGTCTAATGAATATCATTAAAAAATGTTGCTATAGGTAAGTCAAGTTATAAATCACGATCCAATATTAAATTTATGATTATGTATCCTACTAGGTTTTGGGTTTACCTCCCCAATGCCGACCTCTTTTAAATTTATATAAACATGTTTGCATAATTAATTTAAATAAGTAAAAATATAAATAACAATAACTTAGGATAAAAAAATAAATTTTAAAACTATATAAATAATTAATATTTCAGAAGAAAATAGTAATATGAAAAAGTATGAATGTTAATCAAGTTAACAAAGATTAAAATTTGAGAAGAAAAATTATATTTAAAACAATCAATAATTTGAGAATGACTGGAATGAGACCTATTACGGGTATGATAAATAATTTTCTTTTTAAAATCGATAAACACTTATATTAAATGAATATACCGCTGTTGTAATTGTAAAAATTATTGAATAATGTGTATGAATAATTATATTTTTTTATAGTTACGTTTAATTTTTATGAATAAAAAAAATAATTATATAATTTTGAATAGGATGAAAAAATAAGACAAGATAGCTAGAAATATCTACCTAGTCTAAGAAAAGTCTTCCCCTTAGCCATGCGTTGCTTTTTGAATGCTCTTTCAATCATTCTGTCGTTTCGAAAAATTTGATTAACTAATTATGTTTGTCTTAATAAAAATATTAAATTTTATAAACAGATGTATTTGAAATATGCGTCAGAACAATGAAAACCCATGCTGATGCACGAGTAATCCTTGATCGGTTACTTTTTGTTTCATAACAGTTGGTCATTCACTCTATTGAGTAAAAGTTCACCCCGTATTATACCCATAAAGATATATGTTAAGTTGGTATTTATAAATTTTATGAATATTTGTTAGTATTCATGAATATTTTTTGTGGATATCAATTAAAATAATTTTACATCAAAGTAAATGTTAAATTAATTAAATTAAATTAAAAAATTGAAATCATATATTTATATACAAAAAAATAAACAATTTCTAAATTTTTTTATCCTAAAAATAAATTATTTAAAATATACATTTATCCTAAAATAAATTACTTTTTATATAATTAAGATATTTAAAAAATTCTAAATTGAGACAGGTACCTGTAGGTACAAGTATTTTACCATATTCCCTCACTTTGTTAACAAATAGGTATAAATAATTATATTTATGAATACTCATTAAACTATCTATTTTTAATAATAAATTTTATTTGTAAGTATTTGCAAGTTTTTTTTTTTTTTTGAATAAGGGTGTTTATAGGCCAGCTTGGGTCAAGAATATAAGAATATAGAAGATGAGTTTAATTTGGACTCAGTTTCGTATATGTTTTACATTAATAACATGTATAAAGTTGAATAATAATGTGTTTACACAAATAATATAATGAATGAAATTAGACTCGCGCTTTTTCAACTATATAAAATATGTACATAGTCATTGAAATGAACATTACTTAACCTAGTATTTCTCTCCTCTTTGAGAAGCTAGACAGCGTTCAAATAAATTAGTTTATTTATTTTACATTTACCCTCTGCAAATGTTATTTTCACTTTCCCAAAAACGTTAATACATAAAAGTAAAACAAACTCTTCCTTTGTTCAACTTTAATTGGCATCAGAAACATTAATTTGAAACAAATAATTGAGGTGTTGGGAGTTCAATTCAAACATGTATATTCTCGAGTCTCTGTGACGTTAGCTCACATTTGTTTATGCATGTAGATAAAGTAAAAGCTAGAGATGGAAAATTTTGCTTCACTAAAATCTTAAGAAAACAACACTTACTAGAACACACGTGAAAATGACACGTGTTAAAACATAGTGCTACTAAACACTAATATTCAATCACAATTTTTGTTTTTTAATTCTTATGGCATCAATAAGGTATAGGTGACTTCACATTTTTTCATTGTCTAAAAATAATAAAGTATCTCTTTGAAAACTGTGACATATCGAAATTACTATTAAAATTATTAATGAGATAAGGTTTGCGTCAACAACCAAAAGCACCGCACGTGGGCTCCTACGACAAAGTATGGAAGACATTACAAAGTTGTCGCAGCTTATCCCCAACCTTAGACTTTCAAACTTTGAACTTGACTTTTCTCCATTTCTCTCTTCTATGAATTTTCAACGATTCTTAAACCACAAAGGAACACTTTTCTTATATTAAAAAGGTCGTAGGAGAGAAAGCTAAGGACAATAAGCTATTCAATAATTTCCACGCAGCACACACATAGCATGTACACACACTCACTCTCTCTGAGTATCCGAGAGCGTTCTTAGAGTTAGAGTAGCTTTAAAGTATTAAGAATTAAGAATGTTTATAAATATTTTAAAGGATATTGTCGGTATTATAAGAGCATTGATTAAATAATTAAAAGAATTTTTTAAATGCCTACGTTATACAAAAACGTAACAAAAATCATGGAAATATAAATTTTTATATTCCAATAATTTTTTTTACTTTTATTCTATTAGTCTATTTGGTTAGATGAAAAAATATAAAGAAGAAAACAAAAATTTAAATTTTGAATGAAAAAATATGGAAAGAAAGAAAAATTTTAATTTTAATCTCTAGAAGTCAATTTTTCTTCTATATTCTTTCAAGTCAAATAAAAAAAATATTTCATAAATCATATTTTATTTCCTCTCACTTCCTTGTCTATCAAACAAATTATATGTTTGACCGAGAGAAAAAACATGAAAGAAAAGAAAAAGTATAAGATAAAAAAATTTAAATTTTTATTTCTAAAAATTAATTACTCTTTTTAGTGTTTTTTTTCTCTTCAACCAATCAATATAAAAACATCATTATAATATTCTTGTTTTTTTTCTCTCATTTTCATTCCTCCAAACGGACCGTTACTTAACTAATGTATTTATTGACTTAAGGCATATGTTATTCTATTAGCATTTTTCTATTTTAAAAACTAAAAAGGGTTATGTAGCCGCCTCTCATGTGAAGTAATGTGAGATCAATCACTTTCAAATCCAACGGTTTTGGACCCGAACACGTGTCCAAATCAAAAGCAGCAGAATTTATCTGATCTGACCAAGACATAAAAGTGCTTCACGCAGTCTAGTTCTAGACTCAGAATATTTGGCCATATCCTTCATTTGGGGAATCAAGCATGCAGTCCACGTCTCCTAACTATGGTGTCTAGGTTTATTTAACACTTAATAAAAATATTATTAAAAACTTTAAATAACATTTTTAAAAATGTTACCAAATATAAATAAATATTACTAATATATTTTTTGATGTATTTTATTAAATGTTATGTATAGTTTATGTTGTTAAAATCTTTAATAATATAGATTATATTAAAGATCACGTATGTAATACTTACAACGGGACATATGTATTAATTAATGTGAAGTTATTTCAGTTTAATTAATATTCTTTAAGTTTCACTTCTAAGTATAAATATTTACTTTTTAAACAAAGAGGAAGAGTTTTTTTCATTAATGATCATATCCATATTAAACAAAAGTTATCTTCAATTTAACACTTCTAAGTATAAAGTTATTTAACTTGAACATAATAGTCTTAATTGAAAAATACATCTAATTAATTTCAAACAAAACCAAGAAAACCTAATTTTTTTTAAGACATTAATTTGTGAGTAAATGAGAACAAAACTTTCACGTAATAATATATGAAAATAAAAAGTTTCTCATGATAATTTAATAGTCAAAATTCTTAACTTTCCTGTAGCAATTAACAGTAAATATATTATTCTTAAACAATTGAAATAGAGTTTAAATTTTTTATTTACGGATTAGTATATAAGCTGTTTATACGGTCAACTAATTAAAATTCATAATGGATATAACTTTGAAGATAATTATATAAAAGTTAATAAACTTATTATCTAACGTGTGAAATGACAATATATATAAAATATTTTTCATTGTAAGGTCATATATATTTTTATTTTTATTCATACCTCCCCTAACTATTCAAGATGTTGGGGTGGGGGTATATCGTGATATAGATATGGACTGTGACTGAACTTGGCTAAAATATATGGCCCATAGCTATACTATAATTAAGGCTTGACCTCAAGACATGGAGAATCATTTGGAACCACAAGATTCCTCTCCTAAGGCAGTGGTGCTAGTTTGGAGAATTATGTGGGATAAACTACCCACGAGAATTAACCTCCTCCATAGAAATGTTTTACTGTAAACAACAACAACAACCGGAGCCAATCAACCATTTGCTGTTTCAGTGCCCAAAAACCCATGGATTGTGGCTACAATTCTATACTCGGCATTTTCAGATTGCTTGCAGCCACACATGGGCTTTTGATCACTCGAAGGCTGGCAAAGAAGGATGAGCAATTGTGTCGTATATATGGAAGTCCCGCAATGATCTAGTCTTCAATAATAATATAATTTCAGCACGAATGATATTTTGCAGGAGGTGCTCTTTCTGAGTTGGTCATGGTTGAGACTAGAGAGAGGCTTTCTGCCAAATTTCACATATTCGTCTCACCAATGGGCTCTTAATGCTGATGCATGTCTACGTGCTGCAGCTTGACACATTTTATGGACGCATAGGAACCTACCTGGGGGCTGTGAATGTACGGTGATTCCATATCAGAATTTTTGTGGCTTGGTTCTGTGTTAGAGCATATTGGTAGGTGTAGAGACTTAACAGTTTATACAACATTATATTTTGTGTCTATCTTTTTCCTTTATCTATCATTTATTACATTTTAAATTTAAATTTATCTTCCTTTTCCTTTTTTCTTTCTTTTAATTTAACTGTATATATTTTGTTGTACAGTTATTATTTATGTTTGAGAATTTCTTAGGACTAATGTAATTCAACATATCTCCCTTTCCTTTTTTTTATATATTTGTTATTATCCAAAATGCCCTTTTATATGTACTTCTCATAATTATCCAAAGGTTTAAATAAGTTTTTAGGTCCAATAAGTTAACACTTTTTTTATTTTTGGTTCATTTTTATAGTTTTAGTCCTTGTAAATTGAGATTTTTCTAATTTTGATGTGTAATTTTTTTTTTCATTTTGTAATCATTGTAAGTGTGTATTTTTAATTTTAATCTCCTCAAGATTTTAATTTTTCATTTATAGTCTCACAAGTTTGCACTTACCTATACCAAAATTGGAAAAATGCAAATATACAAGGACTATAAATAAATAAAATATCTTACAGAGATTAAAATTGGAAAAATACAAATTTATATGAATTAAAAAAGGAACCCTCCCATGGAGAGGGGTGGCCCCTGAAGGGGGCGACAACAGAGGGTTTGCTCTCTAGTAGGTTTGAAGAATGGAGGTAAAGGAACCCTCTCCATGAAGGAGGCGACAACACTGAGGATTTGCTCTCTAGTAGGTCGGAAGTGTCGAGACATCTTGGTACAAGTGTTTTTTTTTTAGAACAGACATGTTAGATGTTAAAATGTAATATAAGTAACAAAAATTCTTTATTTTTTTTTCAAATATAAACACATCAATTTTTTATATCGAGACTATTTTCAAAATATTTTTTAATTTAACAAGTGACAGATTTTTTATGTTTGATATCAAATTTCAATAAATGTTTATTGTTTAATTAAAAATGACACAATTTAATTAAGTTGACAAATTTTCTTAATAAGTATGAAGTATGTATTTTCTTTTGCTTATAATTGAGACCAAAGGGAGTAACTAAAACTTAAGAAAATGATACAGTTCGAGTTATAAAATTTTATGAAATTATGAATTTCAATTTTAATATTGAAAGTTAAATATGTTATGGTTCAATAAGGATGATTGCTTTTCTTTATTTTTTATTCATTGGAAATAAAGCTACAAAGAAATTACCCTAGCCTGTACAGACGGGTTATTGTTTTCAAACCATCTAAATTGAGGCAGGTTGACCGAACCATCTTTTATGGGTTAGAACATCAACCTGTTTTACCATACTATTTTAAAATTTGCTCTCAACATTTATAGCACGGTTATTATGCTTGCTTGAATTATTTTTTTTATTTTTTTTTCAAAAAAACTTAAATTCAAAACGACAGTAAACACAACTTTTAGCTCAGTTTGTTCTTTTAACTCAAATTTACTCGCATTGCATCTATTTGAAACGAAAGATGCTCAACCTGATAGGTCACTGACCTAAAATAAAAAGCCGAGCATAAATACAGGGAAAGAGAGTGAATAAAGCTGCATGGATGACTGGGGATTATACTGCAGATAACTTCAAGAATTATTTCACCCAAATTGGCTGCCTTAATGTCCATCCTTGGATTTCTTTGATATTGCAATGACATTGAAGTTGAGAGAACCTGGATTTTTCTGAATCATGCTCTGGATGACTTTCGCAGCATCCTGTTGTAAATTAAGATATACACAATTGAAAATAGCAAGGTAATGAAAGAAACATGTAAAGATGAATGAGATAGTATACCCAGCCACTTCAGACATGATCAAATAACCAAGACAAGGGTTGAAAAGGTCATGGTCACGGGATTCAGCACAACCCTCCAACATTAGACAGGGAGGATAAATGAAAGAAAAAGCATATACAAGCGGGTGAAGGTGATGAACTATAGTGCCAAAAAGTACGGTGCCTGAGAAACAAGAGAGTTTGTGTTGAATTTGAAGTGGTGGGCAAGTAAAATTTACTTAAAACGAAACTTCAATTTAGTAATAGAAGGTAATACAAATGAGAAATGGGATACACTGAGGAGCGCTTAAGGTTATAATGGGCGCTCTAACCTAGCACTCTTATCTCAAACCCTCTCGCACACAAATGGACAATATCCAAATCCTATATTCCTAGGGGGTGTATGCCAGTATAAATAAGTGGCAGAAACTCCATCAAAAAGTTAGCGGTTTGACGGCCAAGTGATCCATATTCCATGATTTTTATATATAGCCAATAAGCTCCCTCTAAAAAATAATCCGCCATAAGACAAAATTCCTTCCAAACTAATACATGACAATGGTGGTGATAAAATGTATCCCGATGCTTTGAGAAATATGGTGGCAGTTATAGCATCTAGTACATTCCGGATAATGCTATTAAGACTCTAAGAGGAGGAAAAAATTGGCATTCTTAACACTCCCCCTCAATTATTCTCTCTCTGGACCTTGTCGTCACACCAAGCTATCTTCTAAACTTTTTAAACCCTGAAGCCTAAATCACTATAGTCCTTCTATAAACATATTCGAAAGTTGGCCTTGTTGCCCAACAACTACCACAACTTTTCTTTGATATAATGATAGTCAGCTCTACATGCTTTGTCAAGGCATGAAACACCAGATTCTCTACTAAACAAATTGTCAACTAATTATTGTAATATAACTCCATCCCATAGTCAGCCAGTTGATATAGATATTGTAGTGATCGCATAGGACACATACACTCTTGAGCCATAATTGCTGCTTCATTCTTCACTTCTGTACTTGACAGAGATACAATGGGTTGCATCTTACTACACCAAGATATCACTCCTATGCAATTATGGTGTGTGTTGATTCAACATAGTGTACATTGGAGATTAAGGTGTGTCAAGAGTACCTTTAATTATTATATATTATACAACAAACGTGTGAACTATAAGGTCGTAGGATATTGCAATGCTAATTACGCTAAAGAATCATTAAATAAGGACTGAAACCTACACAATTTTGGGATTTCTAATAAATTTCAGCTAGTAACAGAAAGTGTGTTCAAGAGGGTGCATTAGGAGTGTGTAGCTAACATTTTTCTTACTCCAAATTCCAATTTAAACATATATCCCATGCTCTCATAAATAAGCTTGAGTCATGCCATTGAATATTCACGTTGTAATACAAGTTTAATTTTTATATATGGTGCTTTCTTCAACTTGTATACATAAGTGAACCTTGCTCTCAATATACCCCTTGGTTGTTCCATGTATATTTCCTAATCTCTAACTCATTATTTAGAAATAAATTCTTGCATATGCCAAAGCCTCCAAGACTTATTAATTGCTTGTTATAAAAGCGCACATTATTTTAGCCATTGAACTACATTTCTTGTCATAGTCCTACATGTATTGTGAAAATCCTCAAACCACTAAATGGGTCTTGTATCTCTCTACTGATATACTGATCCATTTGGACAACTCTTCACCTTGTATACCCATTTACAAGAAATGGGCAGCACTCTAGTAGATCATGGCCCTATTTCCCAGGTTAATTCTATTTTAATGCATCAATCTCATCTTCTGTTTTATCTATCCACTCCTTTCACAGTGTTGCTTCTTCATATGTACTTGGCCTTTTCACATTATTATCTTTGATAGTGCTACATCAGCATATTTTGGATTTGACTTTCAAATCCTAGTTGATCTACCTAGTTGTGATGCCCCTCAAATTCCTCTATTTGACTTGGTCTCTCCTTTGGAGACCTAGTGTGTACTCCTCTCTGCCAAGGGATTTTTCTTTTATCTGGAGATCTTGCTCTGATAGAAAGAATGTAAATATGATGAGCTAATTACATGATGTATATTATTATGTAACTATGGTATTTAGGATAATTGTAAATCCATATTTTCATTACTCTCAGCATAAGTCTTTTCTGGGTATTTCAAACACATGGATTCCATCATATCCCCCATTTCTCTCCTCTCTCAACATGGTATCAAAGCAATGAATTAGAGAAGGAACTTGCATAGTTAAGAGAACGAATCAGACAACTATTACTACAACACTAACCTAAAGTTCTTCAGCATTTTGGGGTGATGTGCCGTGCCTACTCCTTGTTATCTTTTCAACCAGATGCTTTCTTCTGTTATTCACGACAAATACCTCAGTCTGTTTTATTTCCTTACAGATTACTCAACCTCTTTCCTCCTGAAGTCTTTGGTCCTAAATGTTTTATTCATAATCTTCATCCAGGCTTGATAAACTCTTATGTCACTCTCACATTTAGAGAGTAGAGAGAAAGTGATAGCAAAAATCCGACAACAATGAATGTCTAGTAGACAGGGGATAGGGCTGAAGGTTGGTAGGGAAATTCATATATTAGTCACTTTCAAGGCCCAACATTCTCTACAGCATAAAAAGTTAGTTTATGTAATGTCCTACTAAAAGGCATCTAGAGGCAGCCAACTGTGTACTGAAATATCTCAAGGGTACTCTAGGCAAAGGAATTCCAATTAAGAAATGCAGGACAAGAGGCATTGAAGGGTTTGCAATTTCTAATTGGGATAGATCAACTAAAGCTAGTAAGTCCATGATTGGGTATGGACAAAGGTATGGGGAAACCTTGTTACAGGGAGAAGCAAAATACAATCAGTTGTGGCAAGGAGGAGCGCTGAAGCTGATTTCATAGGAATCGTATAAGGATTATGTCTGAATTTGGATTGAGACTCCACAAGACCTAAAATTCTCTAGAGAAGGTCCTATGGAGGTATGTAGTGGCAGTGAATCAGCAACAACACAGTTCACAAGCCTGTTCAGCATGGCCCAACGAAACATGTAAAATTGATTGGAATTTTATCAAAGATGAAATTATTTCAGGGGGTAACAGTATCTTCACATTCCAACAGGACACCATAATGCGGACTTATTCACCAAAGCATAGTCAACACCTGGGTTTGAATTATTATTTGGCAAGCTAGAAATGACTAATATTCTTATTTCACCCAGGAGACCCGGGTTTGTTTCCCGGCAATGGAACCAAAATGGTAGATAATAATCAGGAAAAATAGAAGTGCAATACGAAAATATGGCGAACAAGTCACTGGTATTGATCAACACCAAAACATGCCACTGCAGGGTGATGAAAATACAATTCCAGTACCTACAGAGAGGGAAAACCCTCAATAGCTACCAGCAAGTCTGCCAAAATAACTGCCCCCTCATAACCTCATTCCACCTTCCTAAAAACACCTCCTCCTCCCCCACTCACGGCATGAAGGCCCTATAACAAATTTCCCCCTACACAGGATCCCCTTATTTCTTCTCTCATAACTATCAGCCCCTTAATCATATTGCCCCTACATCCAAAAGCCCATCATGTTGAGGCCCAACCAACCTGTCCAATTCTTTTGGGCTACCAACCGGGTTGAGGGGGAGTGTTGGGTAGGTTCTTGGTCATTATAGGAGGTAGCACTTAATGCAAGTAGCTGTGAATATTGTATATTTATTGTAATCTGTTGATTGTATCCTGATTGATAGGTCTGTAGGTTAGGAGTAAATTCCTCACTCTTCATTTAACCTTCTATGATTAGGGTAGCTTTAGCCTATTTCGTGTAAATTCTGTATTCTCAGAAAAGCAATAAGTAGGATTTCTTTCTAAAGCCTCTTTCTTCACTAACTTTGCAAACTCAAATTCAAAGCACTAACTATCTGTAATTTTTTTCCTGAAAGTGGGTGCTCCAATGCTAGAGCCACTTAGCTACACAATTGTGGTCATTGTTTCTGCATCCATCATTTAAATTCAAAGGTGACAACAGAACTACTTGCATTTGCAAACCAAATCAGATCCTTTTGCCAAATACATACCTTTAAGGAACAATACAACTATAGACTTGACATTTAAAGATATTTACCCTCAACAAAGTACTTGGTGAGGATGGACCATGAGATATTGGTCCTGACTTTCTTCCATCTAGCTCATACAATTCACCTGCATATTATACAATTGCAGAGAAATTAATTAGATAAAATTTAGGCAAGTGCAAAAGTAGAAGAACAACAAATTGATCTAGACATGAATAAGATCCCAAATAGTTTAGTTATGGGCTTTTTATATAGCTGGTTTATGATTTAGATATTTAGGTTTCTTACTATATTGTGGTTGTTGACACAATTCAATCTTGGTATATGGTTTGCTCTTTTTACAAACACCACAGAAACAAAAATATTAATCAGTTATATGAAGAAATTACCATCCACACAAGCAAAGCAGATGAAATGAGTGTCCACATTATCTGATGCCTGCATTATAAATATTTTAAACAAAAAAAATTGTAAGGAAAAAAGGAAACAATATGAAAATTGAAACAAGCAATTTCGTTTGCAGGGGTAGGGGGTTGTTATCCATGTTTACAATACTATCCAAGTTTTGCTCACAATATAACAACATTAATACATGAGAACACTTAGAAAGTTATATCTCCTAAAACCTAAGTAATTTACATTTCCAGCTTGTTGAAGTCAGCATATACAACATTATCAATGTAGTGAGAGAGAGAAAGAAGAAAGAGAGAGAGAGTGAGATGATAATTTTTCACTTCATATAATGAAAATTAACTTTCATTAGGATAAAAAAGAATGCTTCCCAGTGCATAAGGCTCCCACCTATTGGGGTTTGGGGAGGGTAACTGTACATAGCGGTAATCACACAAGTGAAAAGAATGTTTCCAAGATTTGAACCCATAACCTCCACATCATAAGGCAGCAACCTTACTGTTGCACTAGCACTTGCCCCCAAGAAAATCATTAACATGAAGAGAAGAATATTACAAAGAAATTTGGAGGTTAAGGGATCCTCCATAATGGAAAAAAAAAAAAAAAAAGAAGAGCCCCAGTCCCTCCATATATCTGTTAAGAAAATGAAAACCCCCTTAAAAAAAACCATGTTCTTCACACACAATAGAAGCCAATTGCCTAATTTTATCCCAATAACTGAATAAACTACTAAACCAAAGAAACCTCAAAAAAAAAAAATAGGGTCATTGTGCTTTAACCAAATGCATCAAATACAGTATTTAGCTTCTTTATTTCTACCAAACTCATAAAAGCTAGCCACCAAAAAATGGTCCAAATATTGGCCCTGAAAACATGAGGCTACTCACATTATAGACTGAATTTGCTATATTACTACCAACTTATGTAAATCACTTTGAAATTGATTTTTTTTAGAATTGCAGCTACTCCTACTTTGGTCATAAAAGTAAATTCCAGTGTGTGAGTCATACAACTTCAATGATGAAATAAAATCCAAGTAGGAAGCAGGGTTTGACACCAATGGGTTGGTATCTTCTCATAATTTTATATCTCCTGCAAAGTTAAATGGTCATTTGTTTGTGATATGTTTTCAAAGAAACTTTGTAAAACTCAGTTGCATAACAACTTAAATTTGAACATTGGTTCAAATCTCTAGTCTAAAAGGTCAAATCTAAATCCCAGGATTACTTACCATAAGAGAACCTACAAATAAAAACCATTTTATATAAAAGACCCGCTTAAGTATCAGTTTATCATATCCAAAGAATAATGATAACAACAAACAACTAACCAGATTTGCAAGATAAGAAAGCCAAACCAAACCTTTTATCACTACATCAGTTATCTGTTTCACTAATACATCACATCATAACCCCTCCCCCAATTTACTGTTGCTTTAAATTTAATAAATAAAAGTACCACTGTATCACCAGCAGTGGCGGCTACTGAATGAGCAACTTCCATCTCTCTGTCATTCTCAAGAAATACAGCCCGCTGCAAGATACGAAAGTTAAAAAATTGCCAAATGAGCATTATATTTAACTGACCAATAGTGTCAGTTCCTAGCACTTGTGAAATATGAGAAAGAAAATAGAGGAGGTTTGGCTAGGAAGAAACAAATAACCTGCAATGGATCCATGCTTGCAGTAGATTTAAAGAACTTATCAAAGAATGACCCCTCAACTGGTAAGAACAAAAGCAACACAACTGAATGAGATTTAATGATTGATACACTAAAAACTTTAACTGAGGCTGTGTGATTGTTGGAAACCTACCAAGCTTGACTTCGGAGGTTATGTTGCCAAGTGCATGAAGCAACCCTATTGTACCACAAGCATTACCCACGGTTTGCTTCATAAAATACACTTTGCTGCTATAATCCTACACCAGAACAACAACAAAAATTCCTACTCAAGGCATGCAGTTAGATAATTAATTATATGATATATGATACCTAAAATTCAGATTTTATAGGACATTGTTTAATAAAATAGTAAATTAAGCTTGTAAAACAGTCCTATAATTAATAATCAATAATATTAATTTAATACACTACAGTCAAACAGAATGCACAATTCTTTGAATCAGGGAAACGAATAGTCCCAGATAAATTAAAAGATTCCATAAATACCACTCACCTTTTTTTCGTTTTCCTGTTGCAACCTTTCTTCTTCAGACTGAAAACAGATAATAAAACACTCACAAAATCAGAAACAACACGTAAATATGACATGAAAGTAAAAATAAAAATTAAAAAGAAATCACATGTTTTGTGTGTAGAAACTAACCTTTGTGGTAATTGGATAAAGAAAAAGCACGGCGAGAACGGGCTTCGGAACCATTTCCAGAAGCTCTTCATCTAAGCCAAACACATCACAGCACTCTGCTTCGTCCAGTGGAAGGCCAAGACCCCAGAGGAACTGCAATTCACCGAAAACACTAAGAAATTATGCATTGCATGCTACCAAATAAAAGAAAATAAAAATTGTAAATCTAAAATGAAAGAGAGGGGAGATTCTTTTGCAAAATTTGTTAATATTATTATATGAGTATGTGTTGAATCAATACATGATCATAATTGAAACATTTTGCTCAACGTAATAAAAGAAAGAGGAGAAGAGAGAGGCATGAAAACCTGGTTCATGACGTCAGGGTTAGCTTCAAGAGGAAGCCACCTTTTCGCAGAAGGGCGTTCGTCTAAAGTGGCCATTCTAGTTTCTTTCTGCTCTTCGAAACTCACTCTCAAAGAAACCAGACAAAACTAAAAATGATGGCAGTGAAATAAAGTCACCTTATATAGCTGAATTGCGTGGGCCTTACTGGACCTTTACAAAGCCTATAGTTTAAGCATGTAACTCTGCAAGGTCCATGATATTGACGCCCTTATTTGATATTCGCACCACCCCTCTTTTTTTAATATTTTTTTATAAAAATATCTTTGTATATTGTAGATTCACACTTCTCTATCAATTTTTATGCATATAACTTTCAATTTGAAAATAACTTGTTTTTTAATGTGACTGAAACATTTAATGTTTCACTTATAGCGAGAACTAATTAAAAATCATTATTATTATAATTTTTGACATAATTATTTAAAAAGTTAACAAATTTATTATATACATAATAATTTATGATTGGACGACGAATTTATTAAAATTTAAAAAAACAAATATTTAATTATAATCAATTTGACATGATTCTACTAAATCGTAAACAATGCAGATTACCCACAATGATGAATTTGGTTTTCATCTTCTGTGTTTTCATCCTCTAATCCAAATATGGGAGTTCCAAAGGCAATCCTGGACACTCAGGCTTCAGGGGCATTCACAGAGATCAGCTTGGTAACTGGATATATGCTTTCTCGGGGTACTGCGGCTACACCACAAGTATGCATGGTAACTGGATATATGCTTTCTCGTGGTACTGCGGCTACACCACAAGTATGCATGCAGAACTCATTGCTATCGATCAAGGTCTGTCTAAAGCTTGGTAGGAGGGTTTCCATTTCGTGGTTTGTACTTATTCATTTAATTAGAGACATGAAGGCTCGAGGTTGGTCTTGTGAATAATCGTGTTAACCATTGGACGGTTTATCCAAATCAGTTGGGGAAAAACTTTATTGACTAATACACCAGTTCGCACAGTACAGTTCCAAAAATACCCTCACTTTATTAGTAAGTTTTTTTTTTTAAAGTTAAAATATATTTTCAAAATAATGGCACAACCTATGACATTCACGTTATTAACTCAACGCTCCAACCAACTGAGCTAATACATCAATTATGCTAAAAAACAATTAATGTTGATACATATATTACTAAATTTTTTAATGTATATTTAATACACATATAATTTTATATAATAAATTTTGTAACAATTAATTTTGATCTAATAATTAAAGTATTTTTTACATATAAAAGTCATAAATTTAAATTAAAATCATAAGTTTAATAAATTGTAAATACATTGTAAATACATACATGATTTTTATTTAACATGTAAATACAAATGTAATTTTTATTAGACCTGCAAATTTTTATTAAACTTATGATTTTAATTTAAAACTATGATTTTTATATGTAAAAAAATACTTTAATTATTAGATCAAAATTAATTGTTACAAAATTTATTATATAAAATTATATGTATATTAAATATACATTAAAAAAATTAGTTTTATATATATCAACTTTAGTTATTTTTTAGCATGATTAATGTATTAGCTTAGTTGGTTGGAGCGTTACGTTGATAACGTGAAGGTTATAGGTTCAAGATCTACATGCGTTATTATTTTAAAAAAACTTACTTACAAATTTGCTAATCCGTATGTATGAAGCGTGTAATAAAGTGAGGGTATTTTCAGAACTACACTATGCAGACCGACTTACTTACGGATTTGCGGTGTATTAGTCTTTTGGTGTATAAAGTTTTTCCCAATCAGTTGGACCTCTTGCTTCTAGCTGATATGATGGGTGTTACTGTTATCCATATTTGGAATTAAATTCTTTGTTTTTGTCTTTTATTTCTCAAGTATATATAAAAAATGTCGGGATTCAGGAACTTGGGCAATGATTGACACCTCGCTAGTAGCTTTGGACTTGTCATTTTCCAACTTTGACTGTCGTAAGCACCTCTATTATTAAAAATCACCAAGGCAGATTGTCTGTGAAATGTGTTTGGAAATTTAATTTTGAATTATTATCTAATTTTGTAGATTTAGTTTTGATTAAAAATTAGTTTTAATCAAGTAATATATACTAGAAAGCTTTTATCTTATAAGCAAGTCTGAAGCAAAACATAAAATATAATTATCAATTCTACATCCAAGTCATTTTTTCACTCTGGATAAAGTTTACATTTAGATGGAAAGAAATACTAGAATGAAATAACAAAAGAAATATAATTAGAATTCATTATTTAGATTATTTAAAATAAAATGTATCATGATAAAATACATTTTTACATCATTTCGTCAATACCCTGTTTTTCTTTCTCCCTAATTTGGAGGTTGAGATGGAACCAATGTTTTTTCTTTTTTTCTAATTCGATTATAAAAGAAATAAACAATGAAATATTAACTCCATTCCATTTCATTCTATTCTACCCGCTCCATTTCATCTTTCAACTTCAATGTTAACCATAGGCTTAGGAGCAAAAGCAAACTAAACATCACCCCCCTCCCTTTCCCCAACTCACAAAATCACGTTGTCTTTCCCTCACTGTGATTTTGGTGTTGTCCAATAGCTTTACCATCCATCAACTGTTGAACAGTAATATACAGGTTCTTAAGGGTTAATTGATTATCCAAATGGACTTTATTCTTTACATTGAATCACCACAAGTTTACACTCCAAGTTCCCAAACAGATTAATTTATTACCAGAAAACATCGAAAAGAAAATTTTGAATCTTTACAACAATAATATAAATGATGAAGAACAAGCTCAAAGCCATCTCAAGGTGCATGATATTAGAGACACTTTTCAGCTTCAAGAAGATTACTTTACTCAAAGGGGAAGAGATTATCCCCAGCAAATAGTTATGAGATTTTCTCATCTAGGAACTTGACTCCAGGCTCTAGGTGACTCTAATCTACATGATAGATGAACCTCTCTAGACCCAATCAGCAAAAGACAACTCCTTTCACTCACCAATATACCTTGGTTTCCGCTTCTCAGCAAATGCAGCCAAACCTTCTAATCGATCTTTAGTATTCAAGACCTGATCATAGCAATCTTCTTCCAACTCCAAAGCTGATGTTAGATCAGTGTCAACTCCCTCATTAATAGCTCTTTTAGCCATCCTTAAAGCTAGAGGACCCTGTTAAAAGTTTAATAACTGAATAACATGCAAGAACAATAGTGACAACTAAGCCTTATACACATTTTCAATAAAGAGGAGGGTTGTTTTTATTCGGAAAACCCACATAAAAGTAATTTTGATTTACAGTATCCAAGAAACTCCATATGACAATAAACTTTAGGCTAACATTCTCAAATACAAAATACTGTTCAACAATTTTTTCTTCCAAAATACATTCTAATCATATGTTGTTTTGGACAAAATAATTGAAGTGTTCTCTTGATTTGCAAAATAAGATGGATCACAGGGATCAAATGCACCAATTGAATCATTTGTGGGCTTTTGTACAGGACGAGTAAAGCTTTTAGTAATGTACTTAAAACATAAGCTATCTTTTTCATTTAATAGATCAACTTCAAAAGAACAAAATGAAAACTCAATTTTAAAATATTGGTTGCGGCCATTTATACATGGACATTCAATGACACAAAAGGCCGGATCCCTGCGTTTCTTATTGTCATAAACCAAAGCTATATGAGTTTCAGAATGATATATCTCAGGGACATACCTTCTGATTGATATCCTGAGCAATTGCAAGTGCTTTTGAATAAGCTTCACCAGCAGGAACACAATAATTGACTACACCTGCATCAATGAAAATTTAGGCAGCCAAGCCATTTATCATGATATTTGTTGAGGAACAAAAAAAGAGATTAATGAAAAGAAACAGAAAGAAATTAGTATTGTTTTCTGGCAAAAAAACCGTACTTGTTATTGTATTGAAAGTTGCAGAACAGTGTTAAATTTTATATTTGCTTTCCTGGAGTTCAACAGGAGATACTGCCATAGAGTTGGCAATGAACTCCCAAAACAAATGAAGTTTGATAGACAAACTAAAACTTTTATAAAGTCTGAATGTTTTTTCAAGTGAAATTATGAGTTCACAGAAACAATGAGCATACATCATGGGTTCTCAAGATGCTCCTCCTATGCATCTCTGCACCTAATGATGTTTTCACTAATTAGAGAAAATAAATTATCTAAGTGACTAATCAGCATACCCAAGGACAGTGCCTCTTTGCCATCAATCTTTCGACCAGTGAATATAATATCTTTTGCTATTGCTTTTCCAACCAATCTTGGAAGTCGCTGTGTTCCACCTGCCCTGTATCAAGACAAGAATATTGGGCTGACCTCATTGCACACATTCATAAAAACAACAATTAAAATCCACCCTTAGATTTTCATAGGATACCCCCCTGAACCAGTTCTATCAAATTTATATTTGTTACATATTTTAGATATATTCTCCACAACCTAACTTGAAATTTAATCTTCTTTCATTATTAGATAGCAGACATGAAGAAGTCCATGGCTGAAATAGACAGTGTCAGAGATACAATATGCTAAAAAAAATTAGTATGCAGCATACCCAGGGATAATTGCAAGTCCTGTCTCTGGCAAACCCATCAGAGCATTTTCTCCTATGCCATCAAAGAATAAACAAGAAAAAGTCTAATACTTGCATCACACAGAAGCATTCAAACAATTAGAATCCAATTTACAAAAATACTCCATATTTAACTACCACATATTCGAATATCACATGCAAGAGCCATTTCAAGTCCACCACCAAGAGCTACTCCTTCAATAACAGCAATAGTTGGTACATTGACAGCCTGAATAAAGAAACAAATATTATACTAGTGTCAAGGAGCAGTATCAATAAAACAGGAAAACAAAGATGCTATGACACGCATAAGACGGCTAGAGCAGAAAGAGTGATTAGAGTCCACTTAGCAATTTTCCATCACCAATATTTCTTACTACCAATCAAAAACAGACTATAAGTGGAAGCAAAAAAAGAAGTTAGGTCAACTCATGTGCTAACTAACCCACCCCAAATAATAATAATAATAATAATAGAGCAGCACTACCAGAAAAGGATGTGAAACAGAATAAAACTAAACACCTGAACCTATTTCATATGATGCCTCATCTGTCATAATTCTCATAAATTCATAATATTATGTTGATAAGTACACAACACAAATATTATAATGTAATCCAATATGAACAGAAATGTGATGAATAGTGTGAACAAACCTCTAGAGATGAGAATGTGGAGCGAAGAGAATTCACAAAAATCTTAGTTTCTGACTGACTCATGGTCCTGCGCTCCTGCAATCCAATAAACACAAAACCCTTAAAGCCAGGGATGACTTTGCTCCAAGACCACAACCAGTAAAATTAAATCCACACTAGCTCGATTCCTACGGATAAAAAAAATCCACACTAGCTTGCCTAACAGCAAGAACCCATTAGAAAGTGCATCAAACTATGTCCAACAGCCATGCTTTGAAAATGTTTGGTTTATGATCACAGATTCATCACAGTCACTGGTTCACCATAGAACAAAATAGAGTTCACAAAATATACTAAACACCCGACCCCATTTCCTTTAAAGATTAAAAAATACGTAATTAACAATTAACCTTTAAATCAGCCCCAGCACAAAATACCCCAGGAACTGAACTGCTGATCATAGCAACATTAGCGTAAGATTTCTGATTAATCAACTCAAACGCATGACTCAGGCCTCGCAGCATCTCTTTCCCTATAGCATTTTTGGCTTGAGGCCTGTCCAACCTAATTTCGACAATCCCTGTAAAAAAAAAATGAAAAAAAAAATATGGGAATTCATCATAGTGATGATGAATGGAGTAAAAAAAATAAAAATTTACCGGAATCAGGACCAGTGAGTTTGTGAAGCTTGACGAATTCAGAAGCGGAAGACTCGAGAATAAGATTTCTACGGGTCTGGTGCTGATGGGTGATGAGATTGAGAATGAGATAGGGTTTGGAAGTTTTAACGTAGGAGCTGCTGCTGTATACGGACCTAGTCAACGCTCTCAAAGCGCACATGTTTCTTTTTGGTCAATGCTAGTTCAGTTCTGCTCTGTTTCTTCGGTGGGAGATGATCGAATTCTTCAGACTTTCGTGTTTAATGGAGGCACTATCATCCTGCTAGTTTGATTTCACGCAGTATCGCATTGAAACGCCAATTATGATTTGTTTGGATAGGATGATTTAGGAAGGAATGAAGTCAGAGGAACTGAAATAGGATAGAAATTATTTTGTTTCGTTTCGCAGGACATATTTGCCAAATCATAAATTAAATGGAAAAGTGGATAATTTAGATAAAATTAACATTATATTATTTTTTATGTTTCTTCTTTTCCCAAATCATAAATTATAAAACATAACTTTTCTTAAATAAAAGGAAAAAAATTAAATTAGTTTAGTAGTCTTTTAATTTATGATGTTAAAAAAATCACATTTTATGACTACTTAAAATTATTTAATGATGATTTTAAATTGTCACCAATCACACATTTAGACAATATGATTACTCAAATTAACATAGAAAGTGGCACCAAATTGAATTGAATCAATTGATTTTAAAAATTAGAATAACAAATTAAACAAAAAATTAAAGGACTAAAGCAAACAAATTTTAAGAATTAGAGGACCAAATTAAATCCAAAAAACCAAAAGAACCAAATCGAACATTAAAAATAAATTAGAGGACCAAAAGTAAAGTTAACAAAAAAAAGTAATATCTTTATTTATATATATATATATATATATATATATATATATATATATTAGTTGAAAGTCATGCCTCTATCTGTATCTTTTAGAATAAAAAGTAATAAAGAAAAAAATAATTAAAGAAAGTAGTGATAACAATTATATCTTGAAACAAATAAAACTAATTATATATATTGAAGGATAATTTAGGAAGAAGATATATGTGCACTAAAATGAATAATTATCTTTATTAATAGTTATAGATAAAAGAGTAGTTGTAAGTTGTAACATAGTGGATTTTCATAATGTAGGTTAAATGTTTGATAAATACTACACGAGGAAATTAAATTTAGATTCATGATATTTATAAAATCGAATTTAATAAATAGATTGTTTTGTTATGTGTCGCATCATTATTGATAAATTTCTTGAGTGTTTGCCCTAGAGTGTTGGTTGTGAGATTGTTGGAATGTAAGTTTCTTTTAGTTGTAGAAAAAGTGGTGTCCTTAGAAGAAATAAAGGGGCAAATAGCAAAAATCAACATTTCCCAACCATTTAAACATATGAAGCTTCTTCCTATCTCATTTTCTCACTTCTTCTTCTCCAACCTTCCTTCTCTTCTCCTTCTTTCCATTCCTTTCCTTCTTCCTCCCATAGAATCCCTTTAAGCTATTATTTGAGCCCCTTATGGCTATATATGTTCTCCCCTTTTTTGAGCATATATCAATGGAAGATGAACTCTCTTTCTTGTTTCTTTTCCTTCCTTTAATTTACCTAAGGTGTGTTTTTGTTTTGGAATCTCCTATTGAGTGTTGTTTTGGCTAGTATTCCACGGGTATGGTGGGATGGTGTTGTTGTTTGTAGGATATCCTTGGTGGAGCTTAAGATCCTCTTCTTCAAAACCTAACTCGGGGGAAAGCTTACAAGGTAAGAGGAACTTTAATTTGGTTTGATTAATGTTTTGGTTATGTGTTTAATGCTTAGAATGGTGATGCTTTTGGTTTTTATTGATGTCTAAGAGCTTGGGTGTGTCTTTGCACAAGGTTAGGATGATTGCATATGCCATTAATGGCTATGGAGCTTGCAAATTCGCAACTCCTTTTCATTTCAGCCCAGCCAGAGTTCTGTTTCGATTGGGCCAAAGCGTGACAAAGTGGAGCATTAAGCTCCAGGGTGGTTTTGGCCCAACAAGAATTGTGTTTTGGTTGGGCCAAAGCATGGTAGAAAAGAGAATTCCCTCCAAGGGATTTCAACCAAACCAGAGTTGTGTTTCGGTTAGGTCAAAATATGACAAAATGAAGCATTCAACTCTAGGGGTGTTTCGTCCCAGCAAGAGATTGTTTAACTGGCCAACAAAATGATAAAAGGGTTTCAGCCTAGCTAGAATTTGTTCGACTAGGCCAAAAATGTGACAGAATGGGTAAATTAGCTTCAAAGCAGTTTTGGTTGGGCTACGATTGTGACTAGCTAGGCTAAAATCGGGTTATTGTGAAAATTCTCTACCAATAAGTTGTTAGTTTGAGTGGTCCTGGGCTTGGTCCTTTTATGCAAGGTTTCGAGTTTGAGCCTTGTATGGTTGAGAGAGGAGACCCCACTAAAGGTGGCTAGTCATGTTCCCCGACAAAAATTAGTCATCAGTAAAGCTAGTGGATACTCCGCACCAATTCCATGGTGACTAAAAAAAACTCACTTTCTCTTCTCTCTTTTTTATGATTCAAATGACTTTAAAATGTAGTATGCTTATTTATATGGCGATTATGTTATTCTTGAAATGTTTATATTATGTTGAGGTGGTTGCATTGTTGTTACAATAATCATGTTTTGATTAGGTAAGCGTGTTATTAATGAGATGATATGAAAACCAAAAGTATGAAGTGAAAAGTTGTTATAAGAATATAGTGATGAATAATTATAATGAGTTGATTAGTCTATGATCTTATTATTGATAAGTTGTTATGATGTTGTTCAGATGATTATGTTATTTGATAGGATGATGATTTTGATTATGCGCGTGATATGATTTTGGTATTGGAAAGGATTTTGTTGAATCTAATGTTAAGATCTTAATGATATGTGAATGAATTTATGATGAGTTGGGAATTGAAATGGAATGTTGTTGATAATGGATGTCTTGTATGAGAACCATCCTTATGCGTGGAAATGAGTAAGTTATGTCCTTTGGGTGCATAGAAATGTATTGTTGTCGTTAGTAGACAACGGGTGCATGGTTGGTGCACGAACATATGAGTAGGCATACAAGTTAAGGGTGCTAGGTAGCTTCTCAATCTAGTGTTGAAGGTTTTCGTGGTGACTAACAAGAATGAACCTATTGAGTAGATGAGTGGGTGAATCCCTATAGATGTATGGTCTTGCAATCCTATAGAGGTAAGTTAATTAATACCTACACTTGTCTATTTTCAATAAAACAATACTTTCTTCGTAGGTCAGCCTAAGAGAGTCCCTGAATAGTCAGAGTGTAAGTACTATGTTAGGGGATAGGATTCATATGGGACTTCTCATATTGTATTGAAACTCCATGCAGTAGAGTCGGTGTTAATGTTTGAGTTTGACGTGGCCTCATTGCCTACTGGTGTATCAATGTATGCTAGTTGTGATGATCGTGACCTAGTTGTTTGTTGGTTTATGTCAATTGTGATGACGATGATCTAGTTGATTATTGTTATAGGTAAGTTGTAATGACAATTGTGATGAGTGAATATGACAAGAAATTGTGAGGTTGGTGAAAGTATGCTATTAATGATACCTGGGGATTATGTGTGATTATAATGATAAAAGTATGTTATTGATCATAATTGATGATTATGTTGGGTGTATCCATTTGCAATAGTTGAGCTTGAATGTTTAAGGTTCAGTAAAGATTGATAAGAAATGATGTTTTATATAAGTTGATTTTGGTAAACATACTATTTAATGCAAAGTATTTCCAAAGTGTATCAAAGTAGTTTTCTACCTTTCTCCATAAATTGTTCTAGTCTATTTGTATATGTATGTTTGTTTTGGTGAGCTTAACCATTGCATGTTGCACGTGTGGTTCGTGCATGTGATAATCCCAAAATTCGCGTATGGGGGAGCAGATAATGTTAGGGTGGGTCTTCCTCTTGAAGATAGATCATTCTTTATGAAACATCATGGGTAGATGTGCTTGGAAGCAAAGGCTATGTTTTCTTTTGTTGTTTTGTAGTCATTCATATATGTGCAGTTGGACCAACTTAGGGTTTCATGTATTACCTTGCAAAAAGATATAAACATACTTTGAGTTTTGATTTCTAAGTGCTAGTTTTAGAATTGTGAAAATTTGTAAGCATTTTCATAAAATACACCAATTTTTCAAGAGCTTTCTAGTTAAAGAATAAAAAAAATCTTTGATTTTGTTAGATATGTAACAAATGTAGATCATTACAATATTTATTATAAAAAAAATTATTGCAAGTAAAAAGATAAAAGAAAAGGAAATGAAAAACAAAGTGAGAGAAAGAAAGAAGCAAAGGACATAAAAGAGAAAAAAATAGAAGTAAATGAAAAAAATAAAAAAGAAAGAGAAATTTGGGAGGGAAAAATTTACCCAAAATTTGACACTTGTCAATTTAGGGATTATTTCCCTTTTTGAAGGAAAGTGATTACTTTCCTAAGATATATAGATTTAATAAGTTTTTTTTTTATCATCAACCAACAAATTAATTATTAATACATTTTAAATTTCAGTATTTGTCAAGTCTTTTAGTGGAATAATTTTTAATTTTTTTCTTTTGCTATGTTTTTTATTTCACTATGTGCTGAAGTGTTTATTGTGGGACACTTTTGAAAAAGTATACCTACATAGGAGCGAAGTGTGACTGTTTCTTCGAGTTAAAGATTTGACTCTAAAGAGATGTTTGGTAGATAAGAAGTTTTTTCATACGCAAAAATCATATTTTTTGGGAATGAGTAAATTTGTTTGGTTGATTAATTATTGAAAACATTTATATAAGTTTTTTAGAAATTGAAGAGTTACGTGATATTTTTATAAATTATTTTAATTATTTATTATATTAATAAGAATAATGTGATATTTTTACTATATTAAAATAAAAATTAAACTTTGGAAAGAAATATTCTCACCTCCCCCATAAAAAGTTTTTGTAGGAAACTTGTAAAAAAAAAAAAAATCCTTGCATGAATCTTATTTTTTAAAATAGATACTAAACATGGAAAACTAAGATTCTTAATTCAAAATTCTTCAAAAACTCAAAATTTTCTCTTCTACTAAATGCTTCCTTAAAGCTATCGTGAAAATAATACATGACACAAGATCTTATCAAATGTTTCACTTTAACATTTCATTCAATAGTACCAAGATTATATATGTAAGTTATGCACATTTATTCTAATGATTATTTGGTTTAAAATTTGTCTACCATAATATTTAAAATGAGTGAAACCCATAACTTATTAAGTAAATGTTCAAATCACAAGATAACTTTATGTGATTTCCAAAATGATGAGATTTAAATATATTTTGAAAGAAAAATGTTTAATAGTACAAATGGAATTTCATACTTAAACACGAATGACGTGGCTTCTTTCCTATCCTCCTTTTCCGCTTTTCTTCTTCCTATTTTAGGCTTCTTCCTTCAGTTTTTTTTTCAGCTATTACAAATCCAACCAAAGACATAAAATTCTAATTAGCTATTATTCTTGTGGTCGTCTTTCTCGCTTCATGCTTCTCTTTCTCACTTGAGGTCCAATGAAATAGCAGTAATTTTTCAGGCTTTTAGCAGTGCACCGGTGCAAAGCATTAAAAACCTTTATATATATTCAAATTCAAAATTGACACACTTTAGCATCTTACCTTTATAATGTTATAGGGCATTTTACGAAGATCTCCAACGTAAAAATCTTTCGATCTTGTTTTTCCCGTACAATGCAAGCTTCAGAAAATCGTCTAGCATCTCTATCTTCAATAGAAAGAAACTTTGAAAGTGCAGTGGGATTCACAAGATATTGATGAAGTTTATGCAGTTTGATTACTGAATCAACCTGTTGGCGCCAAAGGAAGAAATTTTCATTGTCTAATTTTTCTATGAGAGCATGCAAAAAGGTAATGGGAATGGTGGATTCAGATTTTGGTGATGGAGGAGTTGGCAACTCAGCCATTGGAGATCAAATCTATGCTCTAGATACCTAATAGGATTCGAGAGAAAGAGAGAAGAACAAATGAACTATAAGAATTTATTGGTTTGAATATATAAGTTTATTGGTCTAAACATATAAGGAATAAATAATGAATTAATATATTGTTTGACTAAATATTAACAAAATTTAACAAAAAATTTATTTTGAACATATAAGGAAATGAATTAAAATAAAAAAGATTGACTAAGAAAGAAATAAGTGCAAAAATAAAATTACTTCAATTATTTTCTTGTTATGCTCAGAATGTAAATGGAATATAAATAATTTATATTTATTTAAGAAAAGAAGTCAAAGACTTGGTAAAATTGTTGAAAATTCAAATTTTATAATAAATGAATATATTATTTTTGCAAAACTATGAATATTCATAAAAGGAGTTTAGTTTGAATAAACAAGGGATGAATCAAAATAAAAAAATATAGCTATTAAGGAATTAATTAAAATATTTTAAAAAAAAAGAAAGTGATTAAAAAACTATCCTACTCAAGGACTGTGCAAAAAATTAAAAAACAAATTTATAAATAATTAATAAAAAAGTTATAAAAGAGAGTCATTTTGAAATAAAAAATACAACGTATAAACAAATAATAATTAAAAAATCTCCTCTAAAATCATAAGGTAATTAAACATTTACCCTAAGGACTTGGCAAATACCTCAAATCCAAATTCTATAAATAATTTTTTTGAAATATAAAGGAGTTTTATTCTGAATATTAAAGTAAATAAATCAAACTAAAACAGCTAACTTTTTTTACTGGATTTGGATTTTCTTCTAGTACAATTATCTTAGGGAATCCAAAATCAGACCAATTTCAAATTGTAGTCACTGGCTCACTGCTAGCACTAAAAACCTAGCTGGAGAAGAGTGTGTGTAGTCTAAATTATTTGCCAGTGTCTTGCTCTTGCTTGTGACATGACTTATTTGTTTCAGTTTTCAAAGCAATAAAAATCTCCTTTGGTACCGATTTTCCTATTGTTGATAGCAAATGTAACATGAATTCTTTCATCAATTTCAGATATTCACTGCAATTTTTT
Organism: Glycine latifolia; assembly: GCA_013407115.1. Taxonomy (NCBI): domain Eukaryota; kingdom Viridiplantae; phylum Streptophyta; class Magnoliopsida; order Fabales; family Fabaceae; genus Glycine; species Glycine latifolia. Next base: position 23,471,014 of record CM023947.1, on the reverse strand, counting down.
TTATTATTTCAAGTTGTGCAGGCATTTCATAGATTTATAGACCATTTGCAACTGCAGTGATCACCGCCCAAACTTGAAGGAATCTATAAAATATCAAGAATCTAGGGCATATATCTTATTCCAAAATTTAAGGTATGTTTTCTACTCAGTAGCAATGCCTGCAGTGGTTGAGATTTTGTGGAATATAATTACCACTTCGCCTGTTAGCCAAAGTGTTTGGATCTCCTTGATTGAAGTGCGGTGAATGACAATTTTACTTACGCATGCTTGTTTTTCCTGATTGATGTTATCTGTTCTGGTATAGATACTCCCAAAATACAAAAGAATTAGTGTTCGGACACATATTTGATACCGATACACGTCCATATGTCCCAATATGAATCCAAAAAGTATCTATCAATTTTTAAGAGATAAATTGTCTGATACATCTCCGATACGTCTCCAAAACTCCATGAATATGGCTCCAATAATCTATGGATACAGCTCAAGACACGGCTTTGTAATTACTGTAATTTTTTATTGTTAAAAGGCATCCCAATAGTGTCTATTGTTGAAAAGGAATGACTCTCTTCCAAACAACGAGCTAGGGCATATAATTCTCAGATTTCATCTCCAAAACAATGATGTTTTTACTTTATTGAGCCAAAACTTCTTTTGAACAGCGGTAATGTTTTTTTACAACATTATGACCTAGGCAGGGAAAATTGTACATTTTTTGTGACAAGTTCACAGTAAAAAGAATATTAATTATATTTTGATATGGGTCTGGGAAAGATATGTATCTATGCTTACTTGTTATGACCACAAGTATTTTTTTTATAAATTGCATTCATCATCTATTGACTATTGATATGTTTATGGATTAATTAATGAGCAATTGGTGATGTAAATGTCTCTTCAGAAATATTGTGCTTTTATGTTACATATATTTAAATTTTTGTTAATGTAACTTGGATGTGTGTATCTTGATTCTTTAAAAATTCCTCATATCCCATATCCATATAGTACCCACACCATACTATGTATTTGGGCTTCCTAGGACCAATTTGATTTTCAGATTTTCAAACTACTATTTTATTAAAGTGAATTTCTTCAAAGTAATTTTTTTAAGTTATTTGAAGATAGAACAAATGGTCAGTGGTATCTACTAATTGCCAAAATGAGTCAAGATGGAAGTTTTGGTACAACAGAGATGGAGATTTGTTGATCCATTATTGTCTCACTCCTGATAAATTGATCAATTATGGTAATGATAATGGATATCACATCAGAGAAAACTTCGTTAGAAAAGATTAACTAGATTAGACATGCATGATGAAACTTGACCTGCATGGTTCATTAATTAAAAATATCTGATTGCTTAGCATTTTGAAGTAAAATAAACAAAGTATTTTCACTAGTCCAAAAACTTAAGTATGAAAAAGAAGATTATGTGTTCAAGCAGCAATTTGTCAATTTCTTATTATGGAGAGCATAACACATTCGATGTTTCCCCCCATGATTATGATCTGATCCTTCTGTCAGTGTTCAGTTTTCAATGTTTTTGTGCAGATTCCACATAACTTACATCCTTTGTAAAGTTTATAAAGGACTATACTACAAATAAATACATAGTTGATATGCGCCTAGCTAATGTGATAATTGTCCTTTTGTGTTATGAATTGAGCTAATGTGACAAATTGCCAGGAAATCAATCAAAGGTGCCAAGATTAAGCAAAGATCAGGAGAAAAGAACCAAGCTTGGAGGAATATGTTGGCGCCATCAGCGCCAGAATGGCGCCATCAGCGCCAAAGACACTGGAAGCCAGCGTCATCTGCGCCACAACCACGCCAAATGCGCCATAAGCTCTGGAACTTGGCGCTATTAGCGCCAGGCTGGCGCCAAGAGCGCCATACCTACTGGCATCCCGCGCCAAGAGGGCCAATATGGCGCCATCAGTGCCATTCCTTCTGTAAGTTGGCGCCATCAGCGCCACAGGTCGACAGAAGCAGAATATTAAGGGAAAAACAGGGACTTCACAAGCTGGGTTATAAATACCCAATCCTCAGCATTCAATGCACGACTTCTTGGAGGGAAATAGCACAAAATAGGGTCTTAGAAAGCTTGGATGCCTTTGCTAGGGTTTAAGGGAGTTGGAGGCTCAAGTGGAGATTCTTCTCCAGCTTCTTCTTCCTTGCTTCAGCTAGGTATGCCATTTTGTTTTGTAACACAGCCACCCACAATGAGGTTTGGCTAGTTCCATATTGTAGTTAGGGCTAAGCACTGAATGTAACCTCTTTTGGATTGTATTGGATGCTATTTTTCATTAATATCAAGTTATTTCACTTTATCTTGTTGAATGTATGTTTCTATCTCCTTGGAACTGATCACTCTAGTTAGGTACTGGAGGCTAGGGTTTACAATAGGAATATTGGAGCCTTATGCTTGGACTTGGGTAAAGTGACAAGCTTTACATTAACTAGGGATAGGAGTGTATGCTTGCAACCATTTATTGCATTGTTTAATGCTTAACCTAACAACTGCCACTAAGGAATTAGGGTAATTACTTGGGTTAAAGGGTTAAGATCACTACGGGAGTAGGGCTTAGCTATTATTGTATGAAGATGCATGTTGAGTAACTAGAGATAGATGAATAAAGCGGACAATACATGTAAGAAGGTAGGAAGCATTTAGTGTGGGTTGCCCTAGCTACAGTACTTCGAATACCGTTATAACTTTATTTACTTGTTGATAATAGTTAATGCTCATAATTAGGTTTAATTTCATTATTACACACACACAACAACAACTTCTCGTAAATATTTGTTATCCAACCTATTGATATTAATTATAATTTAATCGGTCAAACAATCCTCGTGGGAACGATATCTTTCTTATCATTATATTACTTGGAACGATCGGTATACTTGCCGAACGCGCAACAATAGTTCATCAGATATGATTTTATGACATAAATTTCTTCGTTTCATTTATTAGCTTCGAAATGCAACATATTTCAATTATGCAGGTTTGTGAGTATGAAAGTCCTTTTTAAGCTGTTTTGTAATTCTATTACAGATATTTTGGCGCCTTAAGTTGATATTGTCAGACCAGAACTTTCACTGAATAAAATCAACAACATGATCTCCACCCTGACATGCTGCAATAATAAAGCAAACTATGTAGGCCCAAGTGATCCTAAGACTGACTCATACAGTTCTGATAATTCAAGGGTCTGGTCTACTAGACCAACAACAAGAAGGAACACATTATCTCGCTCTCCAAGAGCATTGGAGACTGATTTGATTGCAAGAGGTGGAGAAACAATATCATACTCTCAAAGAGCAATGGATACTGAAATGGTGGAGTCGGCTGTGGATTTGAATGCAAGACATGGACAGTGTTGTGGACAAGAAGAAAACACAACATTAGGCATTCCAAGAGCAATGGAGACTAAAATGATAGACTCAAGCGAGGATTTGACTGTTAGAAACACCACATTAAGCACTCCAAGAGCAGTGAAGCATAAAAAGGCAGAGACAAGTGTGGAGTCAATTGCTAAATGTAGACGGGTTAGTGGACGAGGTGTAAACACAGCATTATACACACTGACAGAAATGGAGACCGAAATAGTGCAATCAAATGTAAATTTGATTACAAGACGTGGACGGGGTTGTGGACAAGGCAGAAATACATCATTACACTCTGCAAGAGTAATGGTGACTGAACTCATGGAATCAGGTGGGGATTTGACTGTTGGAAACACAACATTGTACAATTCAAGACCAATGAAGGCTGATATGATGTACTCAAGTGGAGATTTGATTGCAAGAACTGTACAGGGTCATGGACGACATGAAAAGAGTCATAGATAGGGTGGGCGTGGTGGAAGACAGGGTACAAGGGGCATACCGGGTACACGGAGCCACCCTACTCAGAAAAGGGCAAAAAAAGGAGAACAAAACCAGAAAATTTGTAAAAAGAAACATTTTGTCATGGTTGATAGACTGTAAATTTATTAAGGAAGATGAACTAGTATGCTATAATGATGGCATAGTGGAAACTGGAAAGGATAACAGGAAGAATTAACAGGAGTGGAATTCTCTATCAGTGTGGGCCTTTGAGAAGCATTATGGAAGTGATCATAGACAACCCTATGAACATATTTGTGTCAGAGAAAACATATCCCTCCGGCAATGCCAGAAGGAGACTTGGCTACGCACCAGGAAATGAACATGCCGGCGTATGTTTTCATATGTACAGAAAGAAACTGCTGCAGACCAAAATGATGATGCCTGTTCAGTCTGTGGCAACGGGGGAAACTTAATCTGCTGTGACAAGTGTCCCTCCACATATCATCTATCTTACATGAATATAGAGGTAATCAAATTGATTGTTCCTTTCCTTTATAGAAGGGGTCTGTTCACATTACTTAGAAATAATCTTTCTGGTGTAAATTATGTATTTGATGGTCTACATGATGTTGTGAATACTTTCGTTTTATACTGCAGAGGGTTCCACAAAATGATTGGTTTTGTCCATATTGTGTATGCAAATACTGTGGGCTGGTTGTAGAGAAAAAAGAAGGCTTCAAGTTCTCCCAATGTGACAAGAAGTGTAAGATTACTCGGTATCCATTTAGTTTTGTTTACTTTTCTTTTTTTTCCTCCCTCTTTTCCTATTGAGAGTGGGTTGCTTTCCAAATTGGGGTCTGGTTTGTTAAAACTCCCCGCCCCCCTTTCATGCTTCTGTAGGTCATTGGGAGTGCTTTGAAGAATTTGAAAAAGAATTTGAAAAAGAACCTGTGGACCCTAAGCTTCCAAGATCGTATTGTGGGTCAGGTTGCCGAGAGGTACATATTCTTTCTCTATGATTCGTGCATGAAACATGGAAAATCAAATTCCATACTTTTTGTGTGTTTTCCATGATGTTTAGAATTTTGACTATGTGCCTTGTTAAAGATATACAAGAAATTGGATGTCTCACTTGGAATCAGAAATGATTACTTGGCAAAATACTTTTGGAGAGTTATCCACCGACCGGATAAGACTACCAAGAAGGTTTTTGCAGATACGAATCTATGCTCAGAAAATAACTCAATGGTTGGAGTTACTTGGATGTTTATGAATGAGGCTTTCAAGTAACTAACTTACACACATACGGGCAACAACGTGATTGAAAGTATAGTTTACAGTCGCGGGTAAGCATATAGATAGTATTATTCCACATTGTGGCAGCACTTATAGTTTTGTCCATCTTACGGCACGCGACTCATTACTGCTACTGTCATCATGTTCTTGTTATTTTGTTCATTCAGCACTTTCTAAAATGCTTCTAATTTTTTCTACTTTTTGTATAAGCAGTCAGGCAATAACAACCTTTTGATCAATTGTTGCCATTTACTATTCAGGTCAAACTTAACCAGGATTGATTTTAGCCGTTTTTATATGTTTGTTCTGGAGAAAGATGATGAGATCATTGCTGCACCTTCTATAAGGTATTTTTTTCTGTTCGATAGTAATCTTTACTTTTTTAAGTTGTTGAGTTTGTGAATACTCTTTGTAACTAAGAAATGTCCCTCACGCTCTGATGCTCTCTGCCTTTGACATTATATTTATAATTTTGTTGTGTTAACAAAGATTGATTGAGATACATATTGTTATTGAATTGTTACTTCACGGCTCTATAGATTTCATTGGGGGGCGATCCATTTATTGCTACAGACATGGCATACAGGAAGTAAGGAGTTTGCAAGGAACTAATGAGGGTAATTGAATCAGTAAGTGATTGACAAAGTCCTATAATCTCATGTTAAATGTCCATTCAATCATGTAGTTAGAGATTATGCCTAAGATCTTTAAACATCAACCCATGTCCTCTTTAGCCTGTTTCCGGAAACTTATAATGTGTGGAAGCGCAAGTTCAACTTTACTGAAGTGAGCGAAGAGCTGATGAGAGAAATATCCTCCTACAAAATTTTGATGTTCCCTTGAATTTTGACTGTACAAGAATTTGTCAGCAAGCATAGCAGGTGAATCTTTCTCCCTTTGTTTCTCTTTCTCATTCTCCTTCTCTCCTGCATAAAATTTCCCAAATCTTCACTTACATTCCCATTTAACAGACAGTGGTGATTTGAAGACGATAAAATTGACATTAAGAATGACCTGGAACCACAAACGGTGCGGGCAGAGCCTACTGCTACACTTGAACATGGACCCTCATCAGGAAGATTAGTAAAAGTAAAAGATTCGTAGGGATCGTTACAGATGGCAAATAGTAGGTTGATACTCGTCATTGTGGCCAGATTGAAAGAAACTTAAGGCTCAAATCTTGGTTGGATAGTCCCTGCCAGAAATTATTGGTGTCTGCCGAGTGCTACCTGATATTCATTATTCAACTAAGATTTATTTTTACCTGAGGTTTCTCTGTGTTTTTTCTTTGGTTGGTAAACTAGACTCAGTTTTGGATTAAGATTTGTTTGTTTAATCTAAATATTGTTATTTAAAAGTAATATATGTGTGACTCTAGTTCGATAGTATTAGTCTATCCTCTCAAACAAATGTTGCACTTCATGTTTGTGTCGACACTTGATTACTTGGCCTATAATTTATAAAAAACGGCAGTTGATCTCACTCAACCCAAGTCTCTAATACACAAAAATGATATTAACGACAAAGTCCTACTTCACTATATGATTTCAGTTACATGGATTATACAATGTAATTCAGTTTGGTTAATGAATCTTCAAAGGTATTATTTATCATGAGATTTTTTTTGACAATTTTTTTCAATGTTCTTTTTTATCTTCCTTTTTTCTTTTTATAAGATTAAAAATTATGTAATTTCTTCTTTTTCATTGATACTTTGCGTGGCCTTTTTTTTATGTGAACAAACAACCTTAAGTAATTTTCCTATTATTTTTTCTACACCAAACTTGCTTGGTATATAGTCATTTCATATTTTATTATTTCTATGGTCTCACAATTATCTTAATGTTATTATTTTTCTACTCTTATTTTCTTTTCTTTTGATACACGACTTAAGTGAAATTGTTATTATCTTTTTAAAAATGATTAGAAATCGTGGTTGTGGTTAGAAGCAAGATATTCCAAAAGAAAGTATCAGATTGATTGTTAAAAAAGATACCTTCAAGGTCCCACATCAATGCCACATACTAACACAATGTAACATATCAAAGGACGTGTATGACAGTTGTTTAGAAGAGAATGAAGCATTAATCATAGCAGGAATACCTCTCTAGGAGCTGAACTTGACTGTGAGGAGGCTCGTTAAAAGCTGGCTGAAAATGTGCTTTCTAAAGCTATCACAGCCACAATCTTTTTTATTTTATTTTATCTAAACTATAAGTAGTCAGATATCTTTTACTAAAGGCAATCCTGTTTGAGCAGGATAGGATTACTATAAGCGGTAAATTATTCTCTCCAAGTATTCCAAGTATTTAACACAGCATCGCAGCCACAATCTGTTAGTAAGGTTCGATTCTGCAAATATTAGGATGCCAACATGCTCAATAAAGTGACATTTCTAGCAAGGAATGTTGAAGTCAAACTTTAACAGCTCAATTCAATGCCATCATAACCCTTCAGAAGATCTAACACAAGTTCCTCCGAGGCACTTTATCACAAAAGATGCTAGAAGTTACAAACTTAGAACAGTTAAGACATATACAAGGGTTGATATTTAGGGTATTCATTTGATAATTTCAACAAGATAGTCAATATTCATATATTTTCAAAAGTAGTATTTGGGAGAGCTTAGTGGAGATACCCACTCCTTTGTAGTAAAATAAATGCCAATTTGCATAAGGTATGTTGAATTCTACAGTGCGCATGTACCAACTAATTGGTGAAACACAAGCATAATGGATAAGAGGCACCATAAAAAGAATCGAGAAACAAACACTCCATGTGCCAATTTCAATAGAGAGCACAAATGTATTATTATTTACCTGATCAACTTGTATGACATAAGATTCATTTCTAAGTCCAATTTCGACAATTTGATTTTAATAGTCTTTAACACCATCAAACGTAAAAAGAGGCTGAACGAAAGGAAATTTACTCTTCGTCCATCACATCCTCCTCCTCTAATTAATTAATTAAAATTACTGACGAAAAATTTAAGAAGAAAAAAAATAACAGAAAAGTGACAGGAAGTTGGAGACATTAAAGCAAGGACACAGTTTTACAACTCTTTCGACCTCACCTCAAAGGACCACGAGAAAACTCCCAATTTATAACAACTCTAACATTAACTTTTATGGCCAAGGTAAATCAGGGTGAAAATAGATTTGTTTGCTTACAGAAAAAAAATTATATAACTTAGGGTTGTTTGGAGTTGTTTTTATTTGTAAGTTTCCAAATTTTAAAAACAACAACCGCATTTTAGTTTTAATTAAAAATAAATAAAATCAACTTTTAAAATTTAGTTGTAATTTTTTCTTTAAATTTTTAGTTTAAAAATAAACTCATTTTAAAAAAAATTAATCCTATTAAAATTGATTTAAAGGTATCTTTTTGTGATAATGACAACTACTAACAATAGTACCAATAACATTTATTTTATCAATAAATATTAGTTGTTACTTGTTAATGGAGATTTAATCCCACAATTCCTTCCCTTCCTTCATCACTAATTCAACCTTAAAACTATAGTGTCACTAATTCCACCTTAAAACTATAGTGTCAGTGATAATGATGATAGTGACAACATCAATAATATTTGTGAAGGTGGGATCGATGCCAATGCCACTGATGATGGTGACAACAGGAAGCTATTGCCAAAAATGTAAGGAGAATATACTTTTTTTAAACTAAAAATTAAATTCACATATCATTTTTCTTAATTATAAAAATAAATATAAAAGTGTTTAAATTTGAGTTAAAAAATATTTCAACTCCAATTTTACCAAATGAGTTTTTGTTTTGAAAATAAAAAAAAAAGTAATTCAGAACCACCCTAAATGAGCCTTAGTTATTTTATTTTAAAATTAGATTTGAAATTAATATAATCTAATCAACTTAATAAAAAATGGTTTTGTTTTTTATTTAATTTAATTTTTTCTGACAATTTACAATAAGCTGTTGGTTGCGGGAGTTATATGGCAATTTTTTAAAAGAAAAATAACTTATAATATTTCATTAATAATAAGACTTTCAATACAGTTAGGAAGCATAATAAAAAAAATATGATGACTAGCAAATTAATAATTAAGATACTCTTACAAGAGATGAATTACTTAATTAGTTGGTTGCCTAATAAAACACACTGACGTTTTGAAGGGAGGAAAACAATTGTTTACAACTATGAGTAACAATTCCAAATTCAAAAATAAAAATAAAAAATGAAGCCATTTCTATCTAGACAATCAACAACATATTTGCAATCAAGCTCAATAATAACATGCTGCATGTGAAGTTGACTAATCCAAGAGAGAGCTTCCAACAGTGCCACTGCTTCTGCTAGCTCATGTGCTGGAGGTTGTCCTGACTGAATAACAAACTTGGCAGTAACAAAATCTCATCTATGATCACGAATACAAATACCAAATCCATATTGAATTGATTTTGATCATTAAAGTTGTTGCATCTACATTGCACTTAAAATTACCTTCATTTGGTTTCTCCCAAACTGCACAAGATGTTCTTGACCCAGAATGCAAAAGTTGCTGATTGTTAATTTTCCGAGCTCGCTGTCATAGTATTAGAAAATGTTGTTTCAGCAAATCCTTCATTTGTATAACAATCTATATTTATCATTTGAGAATGCTGTACACTCTTGTAATATAGGGGTTGGCTTCATTGTGGACACACCTCGTGTTTCAATTAAGTTTATTAATAAAAAAAATTGCATTTAAAAAACATAAATATTTATCAATAATACTGATGACTAATCTTTATTAAGAAACTCAATTAACTACTTTTATAGTAAAATATCACTTCGAACCACGTCAAACATGAAACCTTTAAACTTAGTTATACTTAAACCAACTTGATGTTGGTATGGATATCCAATAATTTAAACTTAAAAAAATGTGATTTTTTTTACATATTTTAATATATAAAAATAGCATTTTAACTTTAAACGAAGTACTGGGACGATTTTTATAATATTTTAAAAAGAGCAAAAATTACATAATTATAATTAAAAATGTACATAATTTTTTAACGAAGTTTACATTAAAAAAAAGCGCACAACTTTTTAAACATGTATTTCAATCAAGAAAATATTTTTCCATGAAAAAGTTCAAACAAACAAATCCTCTACGAGTTAAAATTAAAGTTTTCAACTTAAAGTCCAATTAGACCGATCTATATTGGCCAAAATCCATTTTTCTTAAAAAAACAATTTAAATTTAAAAAAAATATGCTTTAAACAATTATAAGATTTTTCTGCGAACATGTTTTAAAAAAACATCAGTAAGCGCAATACTTTTTATTCCTCAAAAGTAAAAAATAATGACTTTTGAAAATAAGATTCTAAAATTACTTCTTTTTTGTTTTTGAAAAAGTTATCAAAACTTCAAAGTAGCATTATGTACCTTACAAAAATAAATCCTAAGCTGACGCAATGAAGAAAATATATATAAAAAAAACCACAACTAGAGCACTAAAAAATATTTAGCTCCTTCATAAATGAAAAATTAAATAAATAATATCTAAATAATTGGCTATGGAAAATGATTCAATTCATTGATCAAGGTACTTTTATAAATTTATAATAGTGTGCAAATTATAAGCTCATCTACTATTTTAATTTTTATAGAAAAATTAAAGGAATATTTTAAAGCCTAGCTAAAAACTACTATTGATGGAAATTAACAGAGTCTTTACATACATGGTTCTTCTAAAAATAAATCCTGTCTTGTTCAGTAAATTAATAATACTTTTATAGTAGTTGAATAATGATCTTATGCTGCATTGTAAGGATCTAATCAGTTTCAGGGTCAAGACAATTTATATCCAGTATACTGTACTAATTCAAGCAAGATACATGCCTCCCCCACCCCAGACAAAGATTTTCTATCAAATATATTTATTTTTTTCTCTAATTCTGAATAATTACTATTATTTTTTTGAAATACAATTATAATAGGATATCGAGATCAAAATGTCAAACACTTTTGTATATTTCATTCCTTAATTTTTTTATAGAGATATTGATATTGGTGTAAAATATCTATTAATTTTATTACTGATTAATTTCTATCAAAAATCTGTTCACCTTTAATAAGGTTTCCTCTCTCAATTACATTTTTTTCATCCACAAAACTCAAATCCGAAATCTTATTTAAAAAAATCGAATCCAAAACTACTCAAACTAACAACTTATTAGTATTTCTTTCCATAATTGAAATAATCATCTAAAACCCTTATTCTCAAGTCACCATTAACTGCATATTTTATGCCACAATTTTTAAAGGTAAAAAAGTTGGTCAAGTAATCGAAAATGTCTTGCATACATATAGAATAATGCAATATTTAATTTGATAACAGTATTATAAAATATTTATAATCACACTTCATTACCTCTACACAGTAATAAATTTTAATATATTTTATTTTATATAGATGAGAAGTATCCATAATTACAAACAATCTTATGATTACGCATAGTTTGAACAACTCTACTTTAGCTAATATACACGCTTCTTAGTATTTTTTTTAATAATTTTTTAAAATATATCTAAAGAGAGTGTGAAAAATAAAAAATATATATAAACTTGATATTGTCATGCTCACACCTCGTCAACATCCAACGTAGGTAGCAAGAGAAAGCATTTTCTTACACCTCCTTTTAAATATTATGTACTCGGCTTCAAAGACTTGGAGCTAGAGAATAATAGGTTAACTATATATATATATATATATATATATATATATATATATATATATAACTGATTAAGATTAAAATATAAATTATTGTACACGATTTTTTTAACAGTCGTGTTGTCACTAACTAATTAACTTTTAATTTTGACTGTTTATATGTGGCTGTGTGATCCAAATTTCTTATATATGTATCGTATAAAATAATAAAAGTGATTAGTAAATTTAGTACACGGTTCCAAATTTTTTTATAAAAGAAGGAAATAAAAAATGAATTAAATTAAATTTTAATCAACTTATGCACCCTTCTTTTTGGAGTAGTTTGATGAGAGTGTTTTTATAAAAGTTGAAATATATATTAATTTTAACTGATGAAAAAAAATCATTTTACCGTTTTATTTTCTTTTAATAAATATATATGAACAAATTTATCTAAACAAGATCATAGATACATGAAATACTAACGTTTATAATATCCATGCTGCTTATTAACAATATAAATCCCTTGACTGTAATGGTTTTAAACGTTGAAGAGGGTCGATTCAATTTTAATTTTTGAGGAGACCAAGACAAATTAAATAAAGTGCAGTGTGTATGATACACAAATTCACACTAGCTAGCTATATGAAAATTAAATCCCAAAAGGTTTGTAGCAGCAAGTTACTTCATTAATTGAAAAATATACCAAACAACAAGTCTTGCCCCAGAAAAAGGGTTGGACATAATTTTCCATTCAATTTATTATGTAGAAGATGAAAATCCAAGTTACTGTATTTGTTAACCCTTTTTTTTACTACTCAATCAAATAAACTAAGCTCACCGTGCGCTAACAATTCTTCATTTTCAGTAAACAAAAAGAAATGCTAATGATATTACTTTCTTTCTAACACTCTTTTTGTGATTGGAGAAAAATCATTAATTTTGATGGATATTTTATCCGTAGGAATTGAATATAGTGTTAGAAGATTTATAATATAACTTACACAATCTGGTCAACTTATTAAATTATGTTGACAATTTTTTTATGGGCTTAACTTTTCATTTAATATTTAAGAGTGAAACTTATTAATATTGCTAATTTACAATAAATTTTAACTGAATTACAAGAAAAATATTAGAAAAAAGAATTAGAGATAATGTCACTACATTCCTCAAAACATAATCTTATGTATATAATTATAATCGATACGGTTGAAAAGTAATAAAATGCGTAGCATAACAAGATTAGGGGATCATAAATAACTTCTGAGTGCTTCAAATTATATAGTTATTTTCCTAAGTTTATCATTTTTATTTTATTGATTGATTATATTTTTTAGTGCTACATAATTATATAATGTGGACAAAATTCATATAAAAGAATTAATTTGACATAACAAACACAATTAATATTTATACTTAAACTTATGTTTTTTAAATCTTATAAACCTATAATATGTCAAAATTTTACTAAAAAGCCTCAATACAAGTCGATTTTTGTGTTTTCTGGATTGAATATTGTCTATTTTTTCTAACTTGTTAAATAATATAAGTACAGTTGACTTGTATATAACTACCAAAAACTATATTGTTGACTTTTATTTGTTAAACTTACAGTTACGATCCACTTGTACTAAATCAATTTCTTATTGGAGAGTTAAAACAAAGTTTGACTATTACTTGTTTTAGAGTTGACTTGTTAGATATTTTTTTGCCAAACAAAAACTGCCGACAAAAACAAATAATAGGAAATTAATGCTAGTTGGTCTTTTTTTTTTTAATAGGTAATGCTAGTTGGTCTATGGCAATATAAAATGAAAAAGAATTATTTACTATTATAACTTAGGTATCTAGCTCAATTAATTGTGCAATATGTAACTTATGGTAAACTCTCTAATACCTATGTTTAATTTCTATCAATAAAAAATGTCAGCTGATTTAAATAAATATATAGCGAGTTTTTTGAAAATTGAAATTATAACTATTAGACATCAGTGGTATATGTAATTTATTCCATAAATGCTCTCATGATCTAGCTAATCGAATTAGATTGCTTTGGTAAAGAAAGTGAAAGAACATCATCAGCATCGACCCGTTTTGAATATATCTAATATCTTGATCACCAAGATATAGTGTTAAACACCAAATCAAGCTTGGTGTCTACGTACGTAACATGTCACACATGTGGACACGTGAATTCCAATGCTCGGCAACGGCGAAGAAGCTACATAGAATCTACTTGTAGGACTTAAGGTGACATTCATACATATGCTTGATTTATTTTTTTTCCTTTTCATGTTTGCTTTTAATTTGTCTCTTTGGGATAATCACATTGTTAGACTTTAGTCCTTCAATGTTGGTTCAAGTTCATTTGAGGGATTTAATATTTTAGACCTAATTTATCATTATAAATATATTAGTTGAGTGTAAAATTAGGTAAGACAGAGACATAGAGTTGAAACGGCACAGACGTCGAGAAAGATTAAGCGTTGAGTACGACTCCACATTTTGAGAACCTCAAGTGACATTCTTGAGTGTCATTGTTGAGCAAGTTTGCTTGCTTGCATATTTGAGGGTTCAGAATGAAACACTTTGAGAGTTTGATTACAACCATTGTTTGAGATGTTGAGTGAACCACCACCTTGGTGCGTTTTGATTCATTGTAACCGTTCTCAGTTATAGTGGATATTTGATTCTGGACAAAGTCCCGTGAGTTTTTTCCTTTCCGGATTCAGAAAAGGTTTCTCACGTAAAACAGATTGCTTGTGTGATTGTCTCTTTCTTTCTCTTCCTTTTGTGTTTTAATTATGTTTCCGCAGTTTTGATTTGAGGGTTAACGATAACCCACCTCTGAATTTTGAGAATACGATCGTTACGTTGATTTTACCCAACACACATTAACGATAAGTCTTAATTTGACTCATTTTCCATTATAGTTTCAGTTGAGACTTGGGTACGTATTTGGAACTCTCAGTTGATTAAATCCTTACAAGCTATTTATCATCAGAGAAATTTCAGGTCATGGTCGTGGGGAACATATTTTTTCTACTGGTCTCAACCTGTGGGAGCACGTATACGTGCATGGTCCAAAATACTGATATAATGGATTTAAAGAAAGAGCATAATAATTAATTAACATTATATATGTCTTAGCTTTCAAATTAAAAATTAAATAAATAATGATTCACTTATAATTTAAGTTATTTATTTATTTATTTTTCTATATATATATATATATAACTCATGCATACATAGCTGGAAAGACACTTAGAATTATATTTGAATTCTCCACACTAATTTGATCTGAAATCAACTAGTAAAATTATGCTATGAATATTCTTGATAAGTTTGGATTGCACAATGAAAGGTAGAATAAAGTCAAAAGAAATATTAACTAAAAGCACGTATGTTTGCGTGTACCACTATGTTTTGTTATGCTTTAGAATTGCATGAGGGATAATTGTTTATATGATTGTTTATAAATCAATACGATTCAATAAAAATAAAAGTTAATTTTTTTTATTAAATTGTATTTTTTTAATCCGTTTTAGAAAAAAAAAATTATGAAATTTGAGACATGTGATGATACTATTTCAAAGGATTTATCTAGGATCCAACAAGTTTTTGAAAATTCTTTAATAGTAATTTTTTTAGAGGCTTTAATAGTATTGATAATGACTTTTGACAGTAATTAACCGATACTATATGATAAAGTAGAGGTAATGTCATTAATTATTTTTATAATTTTGTTTAACACTCAGTATTATTGTGAGTAAATAATATATATGTGCTGATTAATAGTGGAAATATTTTTTATTCTATAATCTTATAAAGAAGCAATCATATATTATAATTTTGTTAAATTTTATAATAATTACTTTAAAGTCAAACAGACAGTATTTCTTATTAGTTAATAGTAATTTTTTTTTACAATGACAATATATCTATGCTAAACTCTTATTTTTTGTTCATCTACTTAAGAATTAATTATTAATCTTAACAACATTATCATTCAAAAAATGGTGGGTTATTGACTTATTGTTCTTTTTCTGATATTTTTAATTTTATATATTTATTTTAAAAGTTAGATATATATAATTTGGTAAAAACACCAATGGTCATTAATAAAGATTAATTTGATATTTTTTGTGTACATTATTTTATCTGTATATTTTTGTGTAAGTTAAAATATGTTTATCTTCAGTCCTATTTATAAAAAATATATATAACTGTTTATTATAAATAGAACAGAGGTAATGGTATTTTTCTATCACTAACTTGTAAAATTATTTGTTAAATTCACGTGTTAAATAATTTACTTTATGTATAATAGTGTCAGTTTACATCGTTTGAGTGAATACAGATCTAATTATTTATGTCTTTAAATTACCTAAATTTACTCATTTAATAAATTCTTTATTGAGTAAGTTTAGCCCATGTAAATTTTAACATAAAATTTGAAAATAATCATTTCTTTTAATAAAAAATTCTTTCAAAAGGTGATAAAAAAACGTATTATAAAAATAATCTAAAATAAACATATGTTTATATAACACATAATTTTTTTAAAAAAATTATAATAATAATTAGAATATATTATGAGATCATTCTATTGGTTGGGAATTGTAATGAAGAAAAAATACACTACTACAAAAGCGGGATACGAAAATGGTTATTTGACCCCTACAAAAATGGTTCTCCAATCGTCTTTGTAGTGAGCGGCGTTGTATAGTTAGCCTTTCGAAGATGATTATATAACCATCTTTGTTCCAATAGATTTTAAGACGGTTCTTTTACTAAACCGTCTTAGAAACATTTTTATAAAAAAAAAATATTTTAACACAAAATCTAAGACAGTTATAGGTATAACCAATTTTTGTTTATAACTGTTTTAGATTTTGTGTTTTTTTTAAAGAGATTTTAAGATTGTTTTTAATTATAATCGTCTTAGAAAGTATTATTTTAAAAAAATGTATATATATTAATCATTTTATTCCTTTATTTAGCTATATATAATTAGTTATACACTTGCATCTAGTTATGACATTAAACTGTAAAATATTTTAATGCTAGAAACATATTTTAAAAAAATTATTCTATACCTCATGTATTAAAAGATTGACTCATAAATAATGATTTATATATTCTTTTGTTATGAGATAGAAATTAATAAAATATATATATATATATATATATATATATATATATATATATAGTTAAAGAATAAGCATTGATGCATATAAGGTATGAGATAGAAATTAATAAAATTCACGTGCATTCTCAAAATGATTTCCCAATTGGAAAATAAAAATGTAGAGGAAAGTATTTTTCTAAGATAATAGCAAAAATGATTCATTAAGAAAATCAAAGTTCAATTTAGAAAGGCACTCAAACTAACCAGTGTGCACAGAGGGGTAAACCAAGCCAAGAGTGCAGCAAAAGCTCTAGCAATTGCCACTTTACCTGTAGCTCATTTTTCACGAGACTCATCTGACTCAGATTCTTCAGGCCTGGAGTCTTCCCAAGTCAGACCCATAACTACAAGAGTAGCAATTGCACGTTCAACCACCTATTGTACATACATACACATATGAAAAGTAGTACTTGGGTTGCCTCAAAACTCAAAATCAAAGCAAGAGATGTACATGTTCTCATAAAAAAAAAGCAACTGTAAAAAAGGCAAGACAAACACATCCTCGCAGACATGAAAAACATTATACTCAGCGTTATCATGGAGGCAAACATGGATGTATAAAGAAATAAACGAAAATGCAATGTTATTTGCATGCATGTATGACTGTATACTTTCCTACAAAAAGACTATACAGCAGATAAATAGGAGTAATATAGATAACCAATAAAACAAAGTGTTGAATTTAGCAAACCTAGGCGAATAAGTCTTTAATTTCATCCAACCAAGTCATTAAAACTTCCAATCTCAAAAACCATTTGGATTCATATCAAGAAATTTCAATAAAACTTTGAAGCAAGGTTATGTATATTCAGCAATAGCATACCCAGATATAATGTTATTATGTGATTGGAATTGTCTGGTGAAACCAATAGAAATGATTATTAACCAATAAACAAAGTTTTGAATTTAGAAAACCCTAGGCGAATTATCTGAGAAGAGCATGGAGAATAAGAAGTGCATTTACAGTACTCCATTTGATATTTGAACTGTTGATAAGATAGTTATTCTGAATAGCAAACTGCAAATTAGGCACAAGCTCCGGCCACAAATTCTGCTTAACAAAATCAGCAGCAGCAATGACACAGAACTTCAACCACATAATCACTCACCACTCAGACTCTATCTCACACACACACAAGCAAAAATCAGAACAAAACACAGATCATAAGAAACTAGAAAGCAGAATTTACATGCATACCATTTCGACTAAAATTTTGAGAACGGACAACTCGACTTGAAGCAACACCTGCATCAGCTGCTCCTTGAACTCCTTGCTCATGTTGGAAGGCTTGACGCCGGTGCTATCGACAGTGCAACGAGTGAGATTCTAGAGATAGGTAGCAGCAGCGATTTTCTGACCTTGATTTCCTGCACCTGTTCGCGAAACACGAAACTAGAATTATCGCGATTATAAGATTTCCGAAAGGAGGATTTGAATAGGTGAATTAAATAAAATTACTGGAGGAAATGGAAAGGAGGTTGAAAGGGAAGTACGGAGTGAGGGAGAGGCAATCGAGTGCGGCGGTGGCGTCGGTGTTGAGGGTTTGGTCGAGCAACTGAGCAATCTGAGTAAGGTCCTCCACCATGGTCAGAACTGCTACTTAATTTGGAAAGAGAAACAGAAACCCTAGTTTTGCGTCACCCACTCTCTTGCATATTGTCGCACCCGGTGCATTTGGTGTGGTGTCGGTGAGTTTTGTTGTTTTGACGGCGACGAGAAGCTTGCCATCGTCGGGGGTGGCTCTGTAGACTCTTTCGTGGCTTCCTCTACCCCAAAAGGTGTCAGCAGAGAAGCCGTTGGAGGCGACGATGATGTCGGCATAGTGGAAGTGCAGATTGGTGTTGCGGAGAGGGCCTTGTGTTTCTTGAAGTGGGGATCGCGGGTGGCGATTGTGGACTCGACATTCCAAGAGAGGTAGCCCATGAGAATGGGTTTGGAGTGAGAGAGAGAGATGAGTGGCTGTGCGAAAAGGACTTTTCGTTTTTGTTTTAAATTTTAAATTCAAATTTAAAAAATTTAAGAGGGGGGAGGGTGAGGGAGGGGAGGATACAAAAAGTAAAAAAGACATTTAATTTTAAGATGGTTTTCGTAAAATCATCTTTGAACACTTGTTTTTAAAGACGATTTTATCAAAACCATCTTAAAAAAGTTGAACTTAATTTCAAAAATGCCACCGCGCACCCTTTTAAGATAATTATCCTACAACCGTCTTAAAACATGTGTCTTAAAAGATCCTTTTTGTAATAGTGATATAATGGTAAATAAAATAGGTAAGGGACAACAAATATAACAAGAAAAAAACATATTATGTTAATGAAATAGATAAAATATCATTCAATGCACGTGGATAAATTAATATAAGATTATTAACTTAATCATCAGTATTGTGTTGAGTCATATATATGCACTACTACATTCTTAGGG
Source organism: Glycine latifolia (assembly GCA_013407115.1). Lineage (NCBI taxonomy): Eukaryota > Viridiplantae > Streptophyta > Magnoliopsida > Fabales > Fabaceae > Glycine > Glycine latifolia. The sequence continues at coordinate 23,451,587 of CM023947.1, read as the reverse complement.
GTGTTCACAGTTTTGGGTCACCCGCGAATCCGAATTGATCCAAACTGATTCAGATAGTTTGGGTTAGGTCATTTATATATTTGGGTTAAAACCGAACCAAATTTATCAAAACCGTTTATGTACGAGTTTAAATCTATAGATCCAATCAAAATTGATCAAAAATTTTAAAGTTGTTTGGTTTGGATTTAAATACTGTTAATATTGGACTCCAAGTGTTCGATTTACAAATGTTTATAATATTAACATATCATATTTTGTTTATTTGTTTCAGCAAATCTGGTTGTAACAAATCTGGTTGCATCAAACATTATCACAAGAAATTATTTACCATTATATCACTATTACAAACAAATCCTATTGAAGTGTGGAGAGACTTGGGAGATATGCCAATAAAATATTTGACCAATCTTTTTAATAAGATTCTTCAAACAAATAATATGTTTGAGGTTTGGAGGAAAAATATGTTTGTACCTATTTACAAAAACAAGGGAGATATCCATAATTATTCGAACTATAGAGGCATCAAGCTCATGAGCCGTACTATGAAGTTGTGGGAGAGAGTTATTGAACATCACCTAAAGAGGGAGACCAAGGTTTCCGTAAATCAATTTGGATTTATGCCAAGAAGATGTACCATGGAAGCTATTTTTCTTGATGCAACAACTAATGGAAAGGTATAGAAAAAAGAAGAAAGACTTACATATGATGTTCATATATCTTGAGAAAGTATATGATAGGGTCCCAAGATAAGTATTATGGTGAACTCTTGAGAAGAAAAAAATAGCATTAAAGTATGTTAATGCAATTAAGGATATGTATGATGGGGTTGCCACAAGTGTGAAAGCTTGTAATGGAACATCAAGATATTTTCCTATCACGGTAGGTGTTCACCAATGTTCAACTCTTAGTCTGTATCTCTTTGCCTTAGTGATGGACCAACTAACGAAAGATATTCAAGAGGAAGTGTCGTGGTGTATATTTTTTGCAGATGGTACTGTGCTCATTGATGAGACCAAAGATGGTGTTAATAGGAAATTGGAATTGTGGAGAAACACTTTGGAGTCTAAAGAATTCACAATAAGCAAGAGTAAGACGAAGTATATGAAGTGCGAGTTTTCACGAGTAAGAGATGATGATCAAAACACAGTGCATCTACTTGTACAATAGGTACCTAAGAAAGATGTTTTTAAATACTTGGGATCAATTTTGCAAAAAGTTGGTGAGATTGATGAGAATGTAAACCATAGAATTAGAGTAGGGTGGATGAACTGGCGGAGTGCATCAGGGTTTTTGTGTGACTGCAAAATTCCTCTTAAGCTAAAAGGAAAATTCTATAAAATAGTTGTAAGACTGACAATGTTATATGGAGCGGAATGTTGGCCAGCACATAGGCAACATGAACATAAAATAGGGGTAGCAGAAATGAGGATGTTAAGGTGAATGTGTGGTTATACGAAGATGGATAAGATAAGAAATAAGGATATTCAACGAAAGGTATTAGTGGTACCGATATGTGAAAAGATGAGGGAGCATAGATTGAGGCGGTTTGGGCATATTATGAGAGGCTATTGGATGCTTCCGTTAGAACAAGAATTTGTTACAAATAGCTTAACACAAAGAGAGGTACAGGTCGATCGAAACTTACCTGGGGAAATGTAGTTAAACAATACTTAATGGAATGGGAGATAGATTGACGGACGGTAAGTCTTAGGATAGAGCGGAAAAAAGTTATAAGCTTGGAAGATGGTTAAACTCATTAGTGGTTTTATGTTCCAGTTGTTTCTCTTGTTTTAGTTCTTTTCATCTTTCTTTCACACATTTTTTATTTTAGCTTATTATTCTTCTCTTTTATCTTATTTTCACCTTTTTCTTCCTCTCTCCCTTTCTCTTTCTTCTTATTTATTCTAATCTATCATTGAATTCATTTACCGCTAACCCCAATTAACTTGGGTTAAAGTGTTGTTGACGTTAAAGTAAAAAAAAATCTCAAACTCCTTATATATGTTATTCAATATTTATTTTAGGAGTATGTTTAACATGTATATTAATTATTAGATTGAATTCTAATTTTAGTTTGATTTTAGTCTTCTTAAATTTTTTTAATTGTAACATTGATTTCTTTAATTTTATAAATTAACGATTTTAGTTCATTTATTAGATTATTAATATATAATTATGATTAGTAAAATCATTAAGCTAATTATAATTAATGGTTTTAATTCATTTATGATTAACTTTAATAATAAAAAAATAGTTTATGATTACCCCAAAGCTTAATTGCCAAATAAACTAAATCTTATCATTATTATTTGTATTCAACATTCAGAATTCAGAACCGTGTTCTGAGCCCCTGCGTGTTTATGGTCGCTTTCGTTTTCCACGTTTACGTAATGGTCGGTGGTCACTCTTTCTCATGGAAAAAATAATATAACAATTTTTCAAAAACGCCGAAATGTGTGCAGGTCACACTTTTTTCGACTTTTATTTCTATAATGTGATTCATATGGTATACTCTTACTAATAATAAAGAAGTTTCTACTTTCTATCGATTAAACAGTGACAAATTGAGAGGCAAAGCTGTGCTGACAGAGCTAACACGTCAGAACTTGTGATAGATTTAGTTTAGGTGGCAATTGAGCTAATTAGGATCATAATATCGATGAGAATATATATGTTGTAAGTTAATTTATTTTGCTAATATAAATTATCAATAAAATTTTGATGAAAGAACCACCTTTAAAAGAGTATTACTTTCTGAAAAAAAAAAATTAAACATGTATGAAGATGAGAAATAACTTTGAGCTAAGTGCAAGAAATAACACAGAAGAGTCAACTAAAAGTTGTTTCCTTGAAAGTGAGAAGTTGAAGTAATACATACTAGTTGGGAAAGTATCAAGTGTCAACACGGGGAGCATATATAGCATTAGCATGAGTAGTATACAAGTATGACTAGGAACATGAACTAGCAGACCCGAATTTCCGGTTGTCAGCATCTGGTGATTCAAATTTTCTTAGTTTATAGTATAATTAAGAAAATTATAAAAAAGAGGGCCAATTATGAAAAATTTAATATTACCTAGCAAATATATTAGCATCAAACTTTATACAAAAATATTTATCATTATGTGTTTCTTTTTTTATTTTTATAAAATTAGTATGCAGAAGCTAGATAGCAAAAATATTTCAACTATGTTGACACCCTTTTGCAAACCAACTAGAGAGACACCAAATATCATTAATAAAAAGAATGATATCAGGAAACAATATGGGATTATGGGGGATTAGGCCCAAACCCATATACAAAATTAGGAAAACCTTTAGGAAGGAAGAACAACTCCATTGCGAAAAGACTCTCCCCTTATAAAACTTAAAATAGAGTCCCACAAAAAAAGTGTTTGGGAGACAGCCCATGATTAGCAAGAAGTCGGCACAATTATTCTCTTCCTTAAAAATATTGTGCTTTCATTTTGTGTTTCTCAGATGATCAAATAATCATATTAATTATCTTCTAAAATTCTATCAAATTAAAATAAATTATGCTACTCACTGGTAGGGATGGAGCCAGGATTAAATTTTAGGGGGACAACTACAAAATCATAAGATTAATTACATGATCATCAATTTTTTATTTTGTGTTATCTTCTTCTTCTATTGTTATTTTGGCTGATGTAAATTTCACCATGTTTTCACATGGATTTCACATAGTTTTTGGCGGTGTTTTCCCCATGTCATTCCAAAAAAAAAAAACTGAATTTTGATACGATGTATTCATATATTCTTAAAAATAAAACTGTTTATTAATGATTTATCAAAACATTAATAAATATATTCAAACTAGAGATTAAATAAACGATAAAATAAAAAATACTATTGAAAAAATAAATAATATTTGAATACTTTATTTAAAATGAAAAAATACAGTTATCTCCACAATAAATACAAAAAGGAAAATAAATTACTTATACAAAAAAAAATTATTTTTATAATAAAAATTATTT
>CM023947.1:23371798-23447189 GCA_013407115.1 Glycine latifolia | reverse complement strand
GTTATCTTTCTCAACAAATAACTATTGAAAAAATATTTTGCTATCATATAGTTGAAAAGTAAGAGAAAAATGTTAGGTCATAGTAGTGATTACTAATAACTTGAAAGAAAGTGTTTGTACCAAAAAAGAAAACAAAAATAGTCTATACTACTAAAAAAATAGTTTAGGTTGTAATATTTTTTTATGTTAATAGTTGAAGAGAGAAAAAGAGATTGTGATTAAATGTCTGTATTTTGTAAAAATTAAACTCATATCCTCAATGCAGAGCTTGGTATGGGCGGAGGGGACCATGACCCCCCAAGATTTTACAGTTTATATTACACTATATATATATATATATATATTACTTTTGATTAAAAAATATTTATCACCAAAAAATATATATTAATAATAATCCTTTAAATTATATATTAAAAATTATTTATATTATAGTTGTTTTCAATAAGATTTTCTATGCTATTAATTATTAATTTTAAACTTTGAAACTATTTTTTAAAGTTGGTTATTTGTTAATTGTTAATTATTTTAAATCATTTAATGAATATAGAATAACTATTTAATTAAAATTAATTTTTATTTATTATTATTATAGATAGTTTTACGTTAATACTAAGTTTTTGCTTTTAATAACATTAATACTTATGGCTAATGTTTTACATTAATAATACCTTTCACACAATAACTATTCCATTATTTAATTGTATTTTATAATACATTTTTTTATTTTTCAAACTTACTTTACTTTTATATTATAATTTTGTATAAAAAAGTTTATACTAACTTAAACTCGTAAATTTTTCTTATTTGCAGATTTTCTTGTGGGTTGTTCATACTTGTTTTTATATAAATTATATGATTTTCTTTCAAAAACTTTCTTCAAGTTTTGCTAAGATTTTGGCAAAAATATTATATTTTTCTTGAATATGTTGAAAATCCACCGAAACCCCTTCAAATATTTTATTGGTATTCTTGTACAAATTTTATTTTGTAGAAAAGTTCAAAATTATCCGTGAAGATGATATTATAAAAAAAACATTACATTTAATTTATTTATTATATGCTTAATTATTTTGGTCCCTCCAAATTTTTTTATTAAAATCTGTTGTTGTATACTTTTCTTCACAAATTCAATGTGTGTAAATGTGTTGTCAATTTAATAAATAAAAAAACACGCTGGTTTTCTCTTTGACAAATTTTAATAAATAGTATTAATTTCTTATTCCATTTTTTATGTCCTTATATAGTGTTAATTTTCAATTTTAGACGATAGCAAACTTGTATACGAAGGAATCAGATTTTTTTTTTTTATTAAAGCCAACAAAGGATACATCAGAGATGCTGTATGTAATTACAGCACTGCATCATAACCCAAAATAATGCAGCATATAGCCAACTGCCAACCGAAAGATAATGAATACATAAACGTACGTACAAGCTGCAACCCTTGCAGATGCAGTTGTTGATCCAAATCCTACTCGTATTCTGCGTTAATTTTTAAATATACTAATAAGATATTTTAAAAGAGAAAAGGGTTATGCATGTTATGTAGTGTAAAAAGTTTGTTAATTTTAAAGTAATTTAAATAAGGATTTGTGATTGGATGCTAATATATAATTATTAAACTAAAAAATAACAGAAATTTGTAAAAAAAAGTTAGTATACTTTATATTGTTGAATGAATGATGCCACTTTTTTTTTTCTTCGTCTTCCAAAATTTTTGTCACTGTTGGATTCATACTATGCGGAGTGTAGAATATAATCCATCGTATAGATCATAAATTCCATATATATTCGTGGATACACGAGCAGCATTTTTATTATATAAAACAGAATATATCTGTGATCAAGAATTGTACGGCTCGTGACTCACAAGTCACAATACTTGAATTCGGAGACAAAGCTGGTTTATGGTGGAAATCTGAGGGCTTGTGTACATAAAATATTTGTCTGAGTATTTTAAAATTTAAAATAAAACTAAAAATATTTAATAGAATATAATGAAAATGACACAACATGTATATAAATTAATTTGAATAAAATATAAAATAAAAAGTATACATAATAACTTTTTAAAAAAATTCAACACGTGTGAAATAATACATACATAATCATATATTTACCAAATATATAGTATACAATAAAAAATCTGTGTATTATTGTTTATGCCACTGTGTATTGTCTTATTGTATGTTTGAGTGGAAGAAAAAAAAAATAGTGTTATATTTTCTTTTGTTCAATTGAAAAAAATTATAGGTAATTTTTTTTATAATCATTCAATTACAACTTATCATATACTATGAGTTTATTGACTTTTAAAATAATTCAAATAATAATTTGTAATTGGATGATAATCTAAAATTATTTTACACTATCAACTTGTGCATAGACATTAAATAAAAAATACAAAAAAGAGGGGAGAGAAAAAATGTTAATTAACTTTAAAAAGTAAAATTATAAAATTTTCTTTTATTTTACATTTTTTAATTCAAATTTCAAAATTATTTTCACGTGGCAATCACGATTTGAGATATAAGATATGCAAATAGCATTGCCGTAAATGGTAATATTGTGGGTGTAAGCTTTACCCCATGCTAATTTCTGATTTTGACATGGTTTTTGCCGTTTTGGACATTGCTAGTATATATTAATGAATCTCTTTAGCCATGATCGCGTTGTGGTCCTTGGGGAGTAATGTGAGTCGCATTTTGTGGGGTTACTTGTAACATGCGGTACTATGTATTATATAGTGTGGTAGTGGAATTATCAACTTTCCCAAAGTCACATTTTGGCGGTAAGTGGAGAAACATGTAAAAGGAAAGAGATGTGAAACATTGTTTCCTTTCGTTTAACTGACGTGGAATTAAAGAGAAATTAAAAGAAGTAATAATTTTTTAGTATTAGATTCTTTTTAATAATGATCAGATATAACAAATAAATTCGTACCTATAAGTATCTCTGAATTCACCCTGAATTTGATGAGAAAAACTTATTTTTACTAGATATAAATACGGCTATTGATATTACCTAAATTATTTAAGTAAAAATAGGATGGGATGGATATCAAATTATATCTATATTCATACTCATATCCGACTAATTATATTTTTTATATTTTCTTCACTATATATATATATATATAAAATAATTTATTAAAATATAAATCAATTAGTTCAATAGTTAAATAATTAAATGCCAAACTTAAAAATATACATTTAACTGAATATATAATTGAATTCTTATTTTCTTAACTTTAATTTATTTTCATTAGTTTTATTTATATATTGTTTCAATTATAATAGAATTAGAAAGTTATATATAATAAATTTAAATATATAAATAAATAAAAATTATAAAAAAAAATGTAATGAATTACTCACAACTATATTTGAACATGATAAAACCTTACAGATATAGAAATGAATATTAAAATTCTGCCCCTTTTATACTCATATCATATCCATCTCGCCTTTTGTGAAGATCGAAACAGAAAAAGCCAAATCCATCCCTTTCTCATCCCTAATAATGATCACACTAAAACCTATGACATCTCATGCATTTTTCCTCCAACCCCGCCACGAGACTGATCCTATTGGATATTAGATAATAATAATGATTTTTTTTAATATTTAAGTTATGAAATATATTTATTTTTATCCAATAAGCTATTTATTAAAATTATTAAAAGTAACAAAATTAAGCAATTAAACGTTTAAAAATACTAATATCACACTTTACATGTATCTTTGATGTAATTTCAATTTAATTTTTGATAAAATTATTATTATTTATTTATTTATAAGAATTTCCCTTAAAATACTCGTCAACGAGACCTTAAAATTAATAACATAATATTCTTATTTTTAGATTATATAGAAAAACTCTGTAGTTTAATAATGAATTTGTAACATTAAAAGTTCATATTCCTTACATTTCTTTTAATTTGTCTTGTTTGAAAGATAACACAAAGTAAAAAGTAATGTAACTAATATTTTCTCTACAATAAAAATATTTTCAATTTCTTAATATGATTTGCATTAATTTTTTCTTATTTCTTATAAATTAACATTTTAGCATATACACATAATAAATTTTAATTTTATATAACTAAAATTTATAATAATAAAAAATAGTAAATGATTTATATTATAATATTTAAATGTATAAATAGATACAAAAAGTTTTAAAAAAATGAGTTTAATAGTCAAATCATCATTGACATCACTAGGTAATTAAAAAACTCAACAAACTTAAGTGTATAACCTTTTATTTCTTTAAAAATATATAAAACAAATAAAAGAAACAGAAAAATTTCATGATAGGAGGGAGCATAAAGTCGATGAATAAAGTTCCAGCCCAAGCATGGAATGTCAGATAGTGGTAGTTACAATCAGCATTAAGCACGTTGGTAGTGGAAAGTACACATAATTTAATGTTTATTGGGAGACAAACTATCCAGATAAAATCATGTCCAAAGGTTGATTACCTAAAAGCTTTTGAAAAATTTAAATATTTAAAGAATTGTAGATTAAGAGTTTTCTATTAAAAAGTATTCAATATTATTAACATAATTTAATTGTAATTTTAATATTTTTTATTTATATTTTAATTTTTATCCTTAATTCAACTGCCTTTTTTTAATGAATAGATATTAATCTAATAGATATAATTCAATTGAGAACATATTTAGAGTTTGTGAAAAAGAATTGAACTTCTATTTACGCGAAATACATCATTGAAAATAGATTATGAGTTTTAAGTATGATTAAGTTTTTCGTGATGATTAATCTTATAATTACTCAAAGGATCAAAACTTGTAGAGATACATCCAAACCTCACAAAGAACCAAAGACACTAATCATGATATTTAAAAATAATAATAAATTTTAATGGATAAAGATTTGTTCTCGTTAATTATTAACATGATAATAGTATTATGTTATACTAATTCAGATACAAACAATTAATTATAGAAGAACCTACCATTATTAATATAGGATTTCTTTATTTATTTTCTTACATCTTAAAAATAATATTTTTAAGTATTAAATATATTCTTTATAAAGTATTAGAATAGTTAATAAGAATATCCAACATTAATGTTATCTTAAAATGATAATCAAGATAATAAAAAATCTTTAGATTGTTTATTTATTTTATTGAAACAATTATAAAATAAAAACAACTTAGAAATACAAATAAAAAGAAAACAAAAACATGAATATTGGCAGCACAGTATCACACTGCCACAATGAAGAGTATTGGAGCTTGTAGATAAATTCAGTATATTTATTTAAAATATGTTAAAATACAACAACAATAACAATCATCATTGACTTTGAATTTTGGGTATAAAGATACATTAAATACTTAGAAGAAATTTGTTGTTATTTATATTGATCTTATTAGGTTAGATTAAGATTATTTTTTAAAAAAATATGTGATTTAAAAAAAATATGGTTAGTAATATTAATATTTTAATGATAGTTTTATTTTATGATTTAAATTACATGTATTTTTTATTAGAATCAATTATATTTAAGTCAAATAAAATCATTATGAATGATAAAAAAATTCTCTAAAATTCAACATAATTAATTATGTATTCAAATTCGAGATATCCGATTAAGTTATAATAATTTTACACTATTTAATCCACGTATTTCATTGATAATACTATTGACAATAAGCAATATGATTTTGTATTAATAAAATTGGTGGTTGATTATGAGGAAATTTAATAATTAATTGATTATGGCAACTGATTTAAAAAGTTACTGTTCTGTCGAAATTTATAACCATGGTATTTCAATTCTTTATATAAGATTATCTTTCACGCAATTGTTATATATGTGGCCTTTCTTACTGAAATTAACGCAAAATGAACGACTATGGAAACTAAAATTTGAATAAGAAATGAAAAGAAAGCAATATCCAATATCTGACTAGAATTCAACAGCAAATGGCGGCATTTTCTGAAGGTCAAAGCCTTGTTCATGTACACACTACACTAAACCATTGAACAAAATATATGCTGTTACAAACTGACACCTGTCCCTTTTATTTCCTAGCTATATATGAACAAGACCAAAGACTATTTGTACACTTATTCAAAAAAGGGTTTATTTTGAAGTAGTTGGACGGACTCGTTAAAACTTTTGAATTGCTAGCTAGCTATTAGCAAAGTTTTGATTGATTAGTTCACTACAAATTAAACAACTTATAACGCAAGTAATTAAATTACGTACGTCAGAAATGTGTAATACTCGGGGCCTAGGTTGTGCTAAGCAAAAATATACATAGATACGACCTAGCTAAATAAAGATGATAAATGCAAAAATGTCTAAAATTAGGAATTCTTTTCAAGTATTCGCCTTTGGTGCAAAAATTGACTTCAACTACTCTATTTATTTTATATGTTCAAAGTTCAAACATATTCTAAAATAATTAAATATTCTCTGATCAAACCTGTAAGAACATAAGCTCTTAATCTTTAAACGATCAACAAACAAACACATAATGCAGTCTGCAATATGCTATGAATTAAAAATATATACGAGATAAGTTGTGTAGAAAACGAACTTATTATTTGATTTGTGGAAATTAAAATTCACCTACTCTTAACAGCTTCAATTTATTGAGATGGTCTGTTTTTCACAGGATCGACAAGTAATTAATATGTTTTGACTTCAAAGAGTTTCAAGTTTTCACACATGCACACAAATATTTATAACAACTGTGATTTGCAAAATATTATTTCGTAAGTTTAACAACCATAGAGGGTGCGAAAAATTGAAGAGTACAGACGCGCATAGATTCCTATAGAGAAGTATGACCTCAACAACTATCTATATCGTATCATTTTTTATTATTAAGCTTGGTTTTTTCAAAAGGAAAAAAATATCCGTACGCGAAGTTGACAACAAACAAATTTTCACTAAAAAAACAAAAAAAGAATTCACAACAGTAGAAGTAGTTGGTGTGATACGAAAAGTCAAACTCAAACCACGTATTTCCAAGATAATACTTAATTTTGAAATCTAATTTCCAAAAAGGATAAATCAGTCAATTTAGGCTAAAACCGAGTAACACCGTTATGCATAGGTAGCAGACCTTTGTAGAACATGACCATGGGATTTCTTTTCGAAATTTAATGGTCTTAATTTAGTTAATTTTATCAAAATGATAAAAAATCAAAACATTTAATTAATGACATTATAATTCTATGAATAAGTTTTAGGATTTTTTTCTCAAATTAATAAGATCTAACCTTGATGCATTGTCCACATTAAAGTTATTCAATTATATACTTATAAAGAAAACTCATTCTTTAAAGTAAGATTTTGAATTTAATTCTCATAAATGAATAAAACAATGAAAAAGCTTTGTCTTGTTAGATAGATCTAGGTAATTAACTTAATTTAACTAATTGAGAATCATGCATAATACGCATTATAAATTATATTGTGGGAGATCAAATTTTAATTGGATACTTTACAATTTATGGCTTATAATTTAACCAATTGAGCTAACTCATGAAAAATAATACTAGATTATATTTTGTTAAACGGTATTTTATTCAAAAAAATAAAACAAATGTTTTTTTATTGCCTATTAAAAAATATTTTTTAAAGCAGTATATTTAGTAGTAATTACTTAAATCGAACCAGAATATACATATTAAACTAGGGTCCTTAACTTCATATAAGCTGTGTGCAACACATGCAGCTTGGTAAAAGTTTTGAAATGTGGTTGACTATTGTACGTAGTTTGCTCTATAGTGTGGTGGAAAACATGCATGGTTCAGACACGGGTTTCCGCAAACTGGAGTGGTTACAGAGTTCCATGCTGGAATGAATAGAAGTTGGGTTGGCAAGTGGCACGTTAGACGATGGCTTGTTATTCTCTTATATGAATATGATCCTCTAGTGTCTCTCCATCAAGTTTTTCTTTACAGCTAAAAATCAGAATCATTTATTATATTATTTTTCCTTTTTTTTTTTTTACAACGATCAATGAAAGACTAAGATTCTGCATAATCTTGCCATATTGGCCCGTGGGTGATTTGGTTGAACAGGATCCAGGTTTTATTATTGTGTGGGTGGCTCTATACTTAATTTGTGAAACTAAGGATGAGGTTAAAATTTACACAAACCATTTTTTTCTTAATCATTAGATTGATTAAGAAAAAGAGATAAAATCTGAAAATAATATTTTTTATTAAAAATTAAATTCAAATATCATGTGAACGATTCAGTCTTTAATTTTAATACATTATTTAAGGGTTTGAAACATGTATAATAAAGTATTAAGGTGAAAAAATATAGAAATTTAAATTTTATTATTTAATTGAAAAAATATTTTATTTTTAAATTTTATATTCTCTCTTTTTTATTTCACAAACAAAATAATGATAAAGCAAGATAAAAAAAAAAGTGTCCATTACTCCATTTACATTGCAGTAAAGTACTTTTTGTCAACCTTTATTTTCCACATCCCCATAAAGCGACATCGAAGATCCTAGGTTCTTTCCGTAATATATGAGCAAAACCAATGGCAAAACACAAACATCCCATCCTTAAATACTCCACTTGTTCCCCCTCATGATAGTTGGTTTCCACTTCCGCCAGTATTTTTTGGGCATTTCAGAAATTGACTCTGTCTCCTCCATCCCCTTCTTCTCACTTCCAATTAACAAACAATTTGATTAACCATGATGCAGATCAGTTCCACCATACCCGCACACAACCTTCACATGTTCCAAACGAGACGCGCCAGTTTCCGATGCCGTGCCTCTCCGTTGAACCCATCCACCACCACAACGACCACAACAACAACAACCTCGTCTTCTCTACAGTCCATGAAACCGATCACCGACTCCACGCGCCTGCACCTCTCTAACCTCGACAAACTCCTCCAGAAGCAATCACCAACAACTCAACCCAACCACAAACAAGAAGAAGAATTAGCCTTAGCCACCACAATTCAAAACAACATAACGACAACGACGACGGAGAAGAAAGGAAAGAACGTTCTGGAAGGCCTCAACCTGGCACGTCTCTGGCCGGACATGAAAGCCACCGAGGAAATGTCGCCGCGCCACCTCAACGGCCTCCAGCGCCTCCTCTCCAAGACGGCCGAGTACTCGCCCCGAAACACCCTCGGCAGCCGGTGGCGCGAGTACCACGGCAGCCACGACTGGAAAGGCATGCTCGACCCCCTCGACGAGAATCTCCGGCGGGAGGTCGTGCGCTACGGCGAATTCGTGCAGGCCGCCTACCACTCCTTCCACTCCAACCCCGCCATGTCAGCAGAGGAGCCGCCGCTCCCGCGTCACATGGTCGTACCCGACAGATCCTACAGAGTCACCAAATCGCTGTATGCCACGTCATCAATTGGTTTACCCAAATGGGTCGATGATGTGGCACCGGATCTCGGGTGGATGACCCAACGCTCTAGCTGGATCGGATACATGGCCGTATGCGACGATAGAAGAGAGATTGCTCGTCTGGGGAGGAGGGATATTGTCATCTCCCTCCGCGGGACCGCCACGTGTCTCGAATGGGCCGAAAACATACGGGCCCAGTTAAGAAATATAGATGATAGTACTATCGAAGAAAAAGTCCAAGGAAAGCCCAAAGTGGAGTGTGGGTTTTTAAGCCTGTATAAAACTCGAGGGACCCATGTGCCTAGTTTGAAAGAATCGATAATTGAAGAAGTGAAGAGACTCATGGAACTCTACAAAGGGGAAACACTCAGCATTACAATCACAGGACATAGTTTAGGTGCGGCACTAGCCCTATTAGTGGCAGATGATGTCAGCGTGTGTAGTGCTGACGTCCCATCTGTGGCTGTTTTTTCATTTGGTGGGCCCAGGGTGGGTAATCGGGCCTTTGGGGACAAGCTCACAGCCCAAAACGTGAAAGTGCTGAGAATCGTGAACTCGCAGGACGTGATAACTAGGGTTCCGGGAATGTTCGTGAGTGAGGAGCTAGAAAAGAAACTAAGAACCTCCAAGGTTGGTGCTGGTGTACTGGACATGTTCGATGAGTACTCCCACACCGGAACAGAGCTCCGATTGGACACGAAGATGTCGCCGTTTTTGAAACCAGATGCTGACATGGCATGTTGTCATGACTTGGAGGCATACCTGCATCTAGTGGATGGGTTTTTAGCTTCGAACTGTCCCTTTAGGACGAATGCAAAGAGAAGCTTGGCTAGGTTAATGCAGGATCAGGGTACAAATGTAAAGAAGTTGTATACTAGCAAGGCAAAGGCCTTAAGTGTGAATATTGAAAGACAGGGATCATTCTCTCTCTCTAGTTGTTTGCCTAGTCCTTCATAAAATTAATAAAATGTGAATACAATTAAATATAGCAAGTACAAACAACGTGTTTATGGCATGTGTTGTGTTGCGCATGTCTCTTTTGTTATTGTTTATGTTGTCTCTGCCCAATTTTGTATGCTGCAAGGACGCATTGCGCATAGCATTCAAAAAGTAAATAAAACATGAAAATGAAAATAATTTAGCATGTTGCACTCGGTGTCGGTATGCATGAATATCATTCTTTCAGTAATTAATTTTTATCTTAACAAAAATAATCGGACTGCATTTAACTTGGTTAAGGATTCAAAATTTGACATGTGTATCTGAATAAATTATTCTTGAAAGAGTACAGTCTACTTATGCGTGTCAGCAAATTTTTGAAAGGAGTTAAAAAAATTTAATAACAAATCGAAATACTAATACTTCATTTTAATCATATGCGTAGAAGAAGAAAAATCTGGAGACCAATTGGAAGTAAATCATTTATGCATTAGTCTTTATATCAGTAATTATCTAATAACAAACAAATTGTTTATGATAACTATAAAATTTTATCCACAGTACATAAAATTGAAATTCAACTACAATATCTAATATGCATATTTCTGAATATGACTTCTGAGAATTATGACACCACATCTTCAGCTTTGAAAAGGTACCACTTACTTAAAAACTATGTTGGAGAACGAAAAAGAGGCAAAGTGCCACACACAAACACACATAAAGAATGTCAACCTTATTTTGAATAGTTTGAAAAGAATAAGGCAAAGAAGAGTGAAAGTGTGAACTAAACCTGTGGAAGTTCAAACTCTTTGGCCGGTGAAAGCCACGAAAAACCTAACATATTTAAAATTTTAACAACATGCTGCGGTCTGCCACCGTCATCTCATGGTGACTAAAGGACACAAATACAAATAGTTCTCCAATATATAAAGCCATGCATATTTACATATTTTCAAATCACTTTTTCGTGTTATAATTTTTATGAATTGCTAATTTTCCTGTTCCACTAACTATAATATTATTAATACTAATATATTGCAGTCAAAAAATTATATTGTGATATTTCGAAACTAAACTTTCGCAAAAGTCAATTACACTCATATATATTCACTCTTCTCTTATGCTTAGTTTGTTACAGCAGAATTTAAAGAGTAGAAACAAATATAAAAAACATCATGAGACAAAAAAAGGAAAAAATATTTAATTGTTAAAAAAACATTGGGACTCGAATAATGATTTTAAGATTACATATTTTCTTATTAATAACCTTGTTTATTATTCTGCAAAAAATTACTTATTATTATAATAAAATAAAATAAAAATTATTTAATATATTTTATTAAAATTTTCCTTATCCTATCACCTAATATAGCATGCTGAATTACAAGCCTACGAGTCAAGATTTGGCATGATAACATCTTTAACGCATTAGCATATCACATATCTTATTGGACTACAATAAATTTATTGTTTTCATCTCTAAAATGAGTGACAATTTAGAAAATAAAAAATGGCCTTACGATCACTTTTTAAAAAATAGTATTTAAAATTATAAAATATGTGCATATTTAATATATTGTAAAATTATTAGAATTTTAATAATAATTAAAACTATATTTTATTATCTAAATCAAACATTCTCATTACTTTATTTGTATTTAACTCCAATATTCTTTTTTTTATGTATTAACTCCTTTCTTCACAATTATCTTTGTACTGCTTTAATTTTTCGTTTTGGGTATCACTGGTACCCTTCAATAAAATGTGTTTCCTTTTGACTAGGAAAAAAAACTCCACAATGCTCAAATATCTCAATTAGTTTCTTACACACACAAATATAATTGGATCATAAAAAAAATCTAAAAGCCATCATTACTCAAATTACTGATATCTTATTTAATTAGCCATCAGGACATTATCTTAATAAAGAAAAGTTCATTTTAAAGCATTGCAATTGCAACCTCAAATTGGGCACTTCCCACTAATGTCATATTAGCTAGTTACTAATACTGACAACAAGAAAAATGCAATAGCAATAACTCACTAGTTGGGTCTAATGATGGAGGATTTAGCAATAACTATACAACATTTTAAATTTGAATCTCGTTATTATCATTCTAAAAATCATAGAACAATAAGAAACAAGAAAAATTAATGTGGTTCCTCTATTTTCTTACTTCCCCAAATTTATAACTTTACCGGTTGAAGAAATAATTAAATTAAAATATTTTAGAATCAGTGAATCACAATCACAAAACCAAACTATTCACATATTGCTGGCTTATCTCAATCCAAATACAAATAATAAAATTACAAACTTTCTCATGTCACGCAATAGATATATAAGATTAATCACAGTTGTAACTCAATACTTATCATCGATTCTAATCTCTAAATCAAATATATCATTTATTATTTTTTATTCAAGTCAATAATGCCAACAATTATTTGTCCCGACTCAGAGTTTGTGAAATACAACACAAATAAAGTGACACTGGAGGACAATTGATCCCAATTAATTGACACACGATTTTCATGTCTCATTTTAAATACTATTAATTAGAATAATTATTTCAACTAAAGCTACGCCATTTGCAATGAAATAATGTAATGAAAAAAAAAACTGTGTCACAGCTTAACACGTCCTGTTGATTAGTGTTGAGTTTAACATGTGCGAATCAGTTTAATTTGAAAAGAAATGGCTAAATTCAAATCATATCGCTCCGCAGCAATTTCAAACTTTTGAGTCAGCAAGAGTTAAAAACTAAAAAGAAACTAATAATATATATAGCTAATTGGAACAAAACAAAGTGCTATTGTTGTATAGCAAAACCCAAAAAGAACATACAGTTTATCACAATTAATTCAAGGCACTTAGAATAGAGTGGTTAAAGAAACTCACAAGCTAATCCGACTCTCACGGATTTGAGTTGAGTTGGATTAGGAAAAATATATATTCTTCTGTGAGGTTAACTTCCTACACCTGTAAATGTTCCCATACACCCAACAATAAACAGTGAAATGTCCGAAATATCCTTTGTAAAAAAGGTTTAATTGAAGGTTTGAAAATTTTGTCAATACACCATTCATTTTGTTGAGGCGCCCTCGTATTTTCAGTCGTCGTCACTGCTGTGCTTCTCCTTGACGTCATCGTCCACGGTGGTTCTGCGATTTTTGTTCATCATTGTTGGCCGTAGGAGCTTTCGCCGCCATCCTTGCAATACATTTTTGGTGCTATGCTTGCGCGACAGAGGTAAGTCCGTTTCGTTCGTGTTAGACGTTTCATATTAACATGCATACAAATTTGTAATCCGTAAGAAGGATTTGGAATTCGTAGGGGCGACACGGATTGGCAATCCGTAGGGACCATACGGATTGACAATCCGTAAGAAGGAATTGGAATACGTAGGGGCCATACGGATCGGCAATCCATAAGGTCCATACGGATTGCCAATCTGTATGGCCCCTACAGATTGCCAATCTATATGGTCCCTACGGATTACCAATCCGTATGGAGTTTACAGATTGTCAATCCATATGTGTATTTTGAGTTTTTTTAAAATAAAAATATATTTCTAGAAATGATGTTGATTGAGTTGCTTGTATGGATCCTGTGAGCCTTGAAACGTCTTTGATTTTGAGCATTGATTTAGTTGAGCATTGATGTGTCTTATAACTTCATGTGTTGATTTAGTTATGTACCTATTGTAGTTATGTGTTGATTTAGTTGAGCATTGATGTGTCTTATAACCTCATGTTGATTCGATACCAATGTTTGTGTGGTCCATATATATGGTCAGTATCGAACCCAATATCATGACTAGTGTACGGGTGAAAATTGATAGTTGATTGTGTATATTTTAGACAATGTGTTGATTTAGTTGATTGTGTATATGGAAATCAAACCCAATATCATTGACTACTTGAGCATTTATTTAGTTGAGCTTTGATGCATCTTATAACCTCAATGTGTAGATGGGTATGATTG
Organism: Glycine latifolia; assembly: GCA_013407115.1. Lineage (NCBI taxonomy): Eukaryota > Viridiplantae > Streptophyta > Magnoliopsida > Fabales > Fabaceae > Glycine > Glycine latifolia. Next base: position 23,432,874 of record CM023947.1, on the reverse strand, counting down.
TATATTTGTTGTTTTGATTTTTAAGAGTATGAATTGATTTGAAGTTGTAATGTAACCAATTGGTTTGAATGAATGTTAGATAATGGTTAAAATGAGAGGATTAGGGCGGGCTTTGCCAATAGCTGAAGTAATCAAATTACAAAGATTCAATTTCAAAATTCATTCTAATCAAATAACAAAGTAATGTCAAACAAGTCACTTTTGACTTCTCAAATCCACATAATCTGTCGGTAATGTCGTCAAATTGTTATATTTTTGCATTCGACTAATATAACTTGTTGGCCAGTGCTGTGCTTGAGAATGACAATGTCTTGACCATAACAAAAAAGTTCCATTCATCCGGGATTACAATCTCCATCAGCCAATGCAGAAGGTAAGCAAGACGGGAGCAGTTGGTGGCATAGGACATCCGTCTCGCAAAGTTACCTAAACAAAATCAGAAGTCAACACTTTGTTGCTTATAATGATTGTAAACAAATGAAATTGTATTCGTAATACCTAAACAAAATGATTTCCATAAACATGACCAATACAAATGACGCAATGTACAACAGCATCTCTAGGCGGTTGGCTTCTAAGCGGGAAAAACGTCATACTTTGTTGCTTAGAAACGCAAACAAGAACGAGGTTATAACGTGAAGCAATGACATAACCCATGTCAGTAATATTCATCCATTTATCCTGTGTTACCTGCATTTTACAAAGTATAAGTATAATTCTACACAAGAGTATGGTAAACTTATCAAAACAAGACATAAAACCTTTACTTTTGACAATCCGTCAACAAGTAGTGACCTCTTTAACTCCTCAAATCTTTGTAACCCATCAAACAATACAATATAGTCTTCAAACCATTTGGCAAGTTCCTTAAGCAAATGGTTGCGAACCACAGCCTAGGCATCTTCACTAAAACCTAGTAAACCCGCAATAACCCGATATCCACAGTTACCATCGACTTTAACATCACATACACTAATAATGTAATTTCTCATGCATGGAAGAAATTGATCCAGCATTGGAATATTACCTATCGGTAAAGGTCCTGAAGATGTTCATGCAGACTGTTGTCCAGACGAGCAACTATCATGCTGAGAATGTAGCGCGTCCACGTACTCAAAGTACGATGGATCTCGCTTGGTTGATCCTTGGTGCTTGGTAAGGTTTTTCTTTTGACCCTCTTTTGTCTTCACATTTTCAGGAGGAGGACACATGGATGTTTTATCAGGATATGTTATTTCTTTCAATTTAGTCTTTAGAGTAACTTTCCCACACATGTCAAGACTTTCAAATCGCTTGGATATTGCTTCCATCTTTTTTGTTATAGTGACTTCGCACTCATCAACACCTTAGTTTGAGAAATGCAACCTCCGCCAAAACATGTGTACGGCACCCAGTGGTATGTTGCCAAAATTATACTTGGCCAACTCACATGCACAAGGCAAACCATGCGTGCTTCTCAACACACATCCACAACGAGAACTATCAACACCTGCATACTTAACTCGCTCAAACTCCGTAACAATTTCATTTAACGCATACCTAGAAACCATGCCCACGAGTCTTTTGTACAAGGTAACTTTAAACACATGTCCAACGACATGTGTGCTTGTCTCAAAAGAAGCCTTAATTTCACTATGTTGCAATGTGATCATGGTGTTCATCACATCTCATACATCACAGAGATCTCCAAGGTTGTCCTGCAGTAGCCGCTTTAAGGTCCAATGAGCAGACTCAACCCTGTAGTTAAAGGTTAAAATAACACCAGTTTGAAAAACGTTACAATTATTGAAATGATAATGTCAACTATTTGTTGTGCAGCATTTACCTGTTTGCAGTGGTGTTTCCAAAATGCATGACTTTATTAGTTCATGCTGTGACAAATCTTTCTTTGTGGGGAATCAACCACGTGTCTTTGACATATCGAACAAATATTAGTCACGGTGCACAAACACATTCAAACCTCATAAGACAGTCATCATATACATTTTCAGAAGCACAATCTACAAGACTTCCTCATGCTTCCATGACATAGTCTCATGCATTGTTTTGTCCCACAAGCGTTTTACATTTTGCCTTCACATTTTTGTCAATGTGAAACCGACACAACAAGTTCGTTGTGTCAGGGAAAACATCTTTGATGGCATTCATCAGTGTTGTATCTCTCTCTGTGACAATGACATTAGGGAAAAGCTCACTCTTTAGAAAAAGCCTTCTAAATCGTTCAAGAGCCCATACAAGATTATTCGTACATTCGCCCTCCAAATACACAAAAGCAGCTGAAAATGTCATCCCAGTAAGTGTCACGCCAACTATGTCAACCAAAGGGAGTCTATACCTATTTGTTTTGTATGTACTGTCAATGAGGAAAATCAAATGACATGAATTTATCAATTTCACTGAATCTGGATGTGCCTAAAACATGTCTCGTACAACATTTTCATCATTAACTCTATGCCAATGGACATACATATCACGTTGAAGAAGTTTCATTAAATGTTGCATTTCAATATTGTTGTCTCTTATAGAAGTACAAAATGCATATCTTGCATTGTAGACTTGTTTCATTGTTGTATAACTTTTCGGATTGCGATTTTTTAAAGTCAGAAGAATATTCTTCGGTTTAACCCTTGACTTTGTCATTTCAGCAATAATACACTTTTCTTCCTCAGTTAAACGACCAACATATGGATGTCTAATAAATGACTTAGCCAAACAATGGTTATGTAACTCGCAGATTAACTTCACCATCCACCACTCACCTCCTACGACGGGTTTCCCTCGTACCTTAAAAGGACAACCACATTTTCTACTGCTAGTGGTCGTCCGTACTAAATCTTTGTTGAATGCTTTATAGTTTCCACTCCTTTCACAACCTATCAAAATAAATGAGGTCCTTCCCCTCTTACCAGTTGTTGTGTCAGACCTCATTATCACAGCTACAAAACCAATCTCATATGCAACACTACGAGCCCATTGCAATACCTCGTCACGAGAATTAAACACTACAAAATTTCAGATTATGTATTTAATCTTATGAAATTATTCATTTACTCACATTCAATATGTTATTATATCATATAAATACCTTTGAAGTCTTAAATGCATCGGAACAATCAATTACAGACTTGTTCTTTTCAAAGGCAAATGGTTTGCCTCTGTTGTCTTCACTCATATTAATTTCTTCAAACATAATATCATCATGCATGCAGTCATCATTGTCCATCTTAATAAACAAACAAATTCAAAACAAATAATCATTAACAAACTACGCATAATATTCATTTTCACAGTATTAACCGTTATTTTAATTCAAATTCAATACATCACTTAAAGGGACAAATAGATTAATTAATAATACTTTTAAAAAATACAAAACAAAAATAAATAAATAAACAAAAAAAAAACACTTATACGGATTGCCAATTCGTATGAGTGTTTTCTGCTACAATAACACAGCGCCAGAACCTACCTCCAACGACGGCAGCGACCAACGAAACCTCCACGAATGCCAACCACGACCTCCACCACCAAACCAACAAGGCAAGAAGCAGCGAGAATCCAAGCAAGAAGCAAGAAGCAAGAAGAAGCAGCGCATGTCCAAGAAGAAGCAGTGAGTGACTGGTGTATGTTAAAACAAACAAAAGCAAAAGGAACAAGGGCAATATTGGCATTTCAACAAAAGTGTTGGGTGTAGGAAGTTAAACCCTTCTTATGTTAGCTTGAAAATTGGACCCGATTCACCTACTATCTGGTCCACCTGAAATTGAACCTATGATGATTGGGTTAGTTTACCTGATCCACTAATAAAAAAACCTAGGGACTTGTAATGATTATGTAGACTATTTTGTGATCTTGAGATATTTTTGTGATAAAATTATTTGGCTTATTGAGCTTATTATTATTATTATGATTCTTTTTTGGCTTTAAAAAATAGATTTATTTGAGAATAGAATTTTCAAAATAATGAAAAGTTATGAGCAAATGTAATGCAACCACAAATATATTTAATTTTGATAGGATTTATTTTTCTAAAAAAATGACTTTATATTGAAAATTGTTTTTTCTTTAAATGATTTTTTTCTTTTTAATTTAGATGGATCAACTCATGGTGGATAGTATGGGTAAGTATTTTTAAAACCCATTAAGAGGTGGCTCTGATTGAGTTGATCCACCAAGTTGGAGAGTTAAAATGAGTTGGATACAAATGAATCAAAATGACCCGTTTTAATGGCTCTATTTTAAAGCTAACATTAACTAAATGAGATTACGTTTATGTTTGTAGTTTTTTCTAGTGTTACTTTATTATATAAGCAACCAATAAAGTTGAATTTTTTATAATTGAATTCTTTAATTCACATACAAAGAATAGACTTTAAATATGATATTTTGTTTTACATATACAATCTAGTCACAAAGCCGCTGTAGTCTAGTTGGTCTGGATATTCGGCTCTCACCAGAGAAACTCTGTTTCGTATCCCAGCAACGGAATATATATTTTACTTTCTTATTTTCATACATGTTTTATTTAAGATTCTTAAGGAGGAAGAAGCTAAACCCTTTGTTAACCTCGTTCTTTGTTACACTAAGCAAGCAACAAACCGTCACTCTTGTCACAATCAACATGAGTTTAATGATAACAACCTCATTGCCTCCTACAAGCTCATCGCCAGTTACGTTCCGTGCGGTGAGATAGATTCCTCTGTTCGTGTTTGAGAACATAAAAGTGAAGTCCACCGTTACGTGGAACTCTATCCTCGCCGTCTTTGTCAAGAAATCCAGCCGCTACGAATATGCTCGTCAACTGTTTGAAAAAATTCCCCAACCAAATACTGTGTCGTATAACATCATGTCGGCTTGTCATTGGCACCACTTTGGTGTCCATAATGCCCGTGGCTTCTTTGAAAGCATGCCCATGAAGGATATTGCTTCACGGAACACCATGATTTCTGGTTATGCCCAGGTTGGACTCATGGCCGAGGCTCGTAGGTTGTTCATGGCAATGCCAGAGAAAAACTGCTTCTCGTGGAGGGCCATTGTGTCTGGATATGTGGCTTGTGGGATTTGGATTCTGCTGTGGAGTCTTTTTATGCTGCGCCTGTGAGGAGTGTGATCACTGGGTACATGAAGTTTGGGAGGGTAGAATTGGCAGAAAGATTGTTCCAGCAAATTTCAATGAGGACATTGGTGACATGGAATGCTATCATTGCTGGGTATGTTGAGAATGGGAGGGCAGAGGATGGGTTAAGGCTATTCAGGACAATGTCAGAAACTGGGGTTTAAGCCTAATGCTTTGAGCTTGACTAGTGTCTTGTTGGGTTGTAGTGATTTGTCTGCATTGCAGCTGGGTAAGCAAGTTCATCAGTTAGTTTGTAAATCTCTTTTGAGTAGTGATACGACGGCAAGAACTTCGTTGGTTAGTATGTATTCCACGTGTGGGGGATCTAAAGGAGGCCTGGGAATTATTTTTTCTGATTCCACAGAAAGATATTGTGTGCTGGAATACAATGATGCCAGGGTATGCTCAACACGGAGCTGGAGAAAAAGCTCTTTGTTTGTTTGATGAGATGAAAAATCAAGGCATGAAACCAGATTGGATTACTTTTGTCTTGGGGTCCAATATTCTAACACAATGGCTGGAGATTTTGGAATTGAAACTAAGCCAGAACACTACGCATGCATGGTTGACCTTCTTGGTCGAGCTGGAAAGTTATCTGAGGCTGTAGATTTGATCAAAAGTATGCCTTTTAAGCCCCATCCTGGCATTTATGGAACACTTTTGGATGCTTGTAGGATCCATAAAAACTTACACTTGGCTGAGTTTGCTGCCAAGAATCTGCTTGAGCTTGATCCAACTATTGCAACTTGATATGTTCAATTGGCTAATGTTTATGCAGCACAAAACCGATGACCGTGTTGCTAGTATCCGAAGATCAATGAAAGAAAATAATGCAGTGAAAATACCTGGATATAGTTGGATTGAAATAAACAGTGTGGTGCATGAGTTTAGATCAAGCAACACATTGCAACCCGAATTGGCTTCTATACATGATAAACTAAATGACTTGGAGAAGAAAATGAAGCTGTCTGGTTATGTTCCCGATCTTGAATTTGTGTTGCATGATGTGGGAGAGGAGCTGAAAGAACAACTTCTTTTATGGCATAGAGAGAAGTTGGCAATTGCATTTGGACTTCTAAAGGTACCATTAGGGGTTCCAATCCGGGTGTTCAAAAACTTGAGAGTTTGTGGAGATTGCCACTCTGCAACCAAGTACATCTCAGCCATAGAAGGAAGAGAAATCACAGTTAGAGATACCACGAGGTTTCATCATTTCAAGGATGGGTTCTGCTCCTGCAGGGATTACTGGTAAGCTTGATAATGTGCGGTCAGCACAATGCTGTTGCTATTGAATTGAAGGGTATGCTATTTTATTCCAAGGCCAATGCTGGCATGCTCTTCACCTTGAAGTTGATTTGATTTCATCATACTGTGCTAGAGATTCAGAAAAGTGCGCTTAATTGCCCTAGCATCACACTTATTCCAATTCAGTTCAGTTCAAATGAGTTATTTGAGCACCCCTACATAGAGTGATTATTGAGTGTGATTCATTAATCGCTGTAAACCTGGTAGATGCCACTTGCTGCTCATCACATCCGTATTGGAGCATGATTAATCATATACCTGACAAAAGCTGAGAAGTTAGAGTAGTCCATGCTCTCATATTGTTGGGGTTTCAACCACTCGTTTAGTTGATGGCATTAAAAAAAACAGAATAAAATAAAAACTAATCATTGATTGGGACAAGAAACATGGTTGTAGTGTTTCCTGAATGTTAGATCACGTGTACGAAAATGTCTGGCCTAATTGCTTATTCAAATGAAATGCAATGCAACGACACTATGCTACAGATTTAGAAACTGTTAGTGACAACGAAGTCTACATGCCGACATCCAGCAAAGAAGACCTGGAAAGTGGTTTGTTATTGCCAGGGAGGAGACTGCATGCTATAATTTTTTTTAAATGTCATTCTCTTGGTTCTCTCATCTAGTGAAATCATGGTATATTTTTTTATTCTAACATTTTATTTTATTCTAAAAATATAATAAACAAAACTAAAGAAACAAAACTCAGGTTTTATTGGTTTATCTATGACGCTACCTTAAAATTGACGCTTGAAGTTCATTCTAGAGCCAAAAATATACTCAAATAGAGTGAGACTAACAAAATGATAAAAGAACAAAATGAAAAGATAAACGCCGGTAACTAGTGAATTTTTTTATAAATAAAAAATTCAGTTTTCTATTATTTTATTTCATAGACTTACAACAACTGTTTATGCAATTTAACAAGATTCCACCCCTACAGAGAGGCACGTGAACAATAGAATAGATGTAGAAGCTGTTGAAATGAGGTGAAAGTTCGAGGGACAAAGAACAAGGCAAATACTGCTATTCACCAATATTCCTAATTTTGTACAAATGTTTCTTCTTTTAAAATCAAATACTTAGAAAATAATGGAAGTTTTAACAATGACTTAACGATAAAAGGAACAAATCATGACGAACAATCTTGATATGAAAGCAATATGTGAAAAGCTAGTTTTAGATGCCACTGAGACACATATGAACGTCTAAGACCACAAATACTTCGTCTCTCTCTAAGTCGAGCAGCAACCAGCCTTCTGGTTCACTGGCTGTCCTCGAATTTGAACTGTTGGAGGCCTCGCATTGTTCACAGGTTGGCTTGCCATTCTGTGGAAAAGAACCAACAATTACAAGTAAGGAGATCAATCATCTCGGTTGTCCATTAAGGCATTTAACTAAACAAAATTCATTGAAATCCACAAATTCAAACAAAATGCTTAACTAAAAGTGATCCTTAATTGACTAAATTAAGGACATTTTGCAAACAGAAATACAGCACCTGTTTTTAATTTCAGCAGCCATGGCCATGAAAGCTTGTTCAACATTGGTGGCATTTTTAGCACTAGTTTCCATGAAGGGAATTCCAATTTCATCCGCAAAAGCCTGAAAAGATGAAAAAACAAATAGAAAGCAGAAAACTTAAAACATTAGACAAAAGGACAAAAGGAAGGATATCAACAGAGGTCAGTGGGAACAAAACAACAAAATTTAGAATCACCTTTGCTGTCTCATAGGAAACAACTTTATTTGCCGTGAGATCACACTTGTTTCCAACTAGAAGCTTGTTAACATTTTCACTTGCGTAACGGTCAATTTCATTCAGCCACTGCTTAACATTATTAAAGCTCTCTTGGTCAGTGACATCATAAACAACCTGCAAAAAAAATAAAAGGCAACAGGATTACACCACTGCTTCCAGAAACACAAAGGAAATTAACTTAAAAAGGAGGACCAGTTTAAAAGACTCACAATAATGCCATGAGCCCCACGATAGTAGCTGCTAGTGATTGTTCGGAAACGTTCCTGACCCGCAGTGTCCCACTATATGGTAAAAAATGCAGAAAAACCTATCAACAATTACAAATACAGTAAAGCAACAATCCCAGATAATTGGGATCGGGGGTTGGAACAAATCATTTCCATTTTTTTCACGGGTAACCTTTAAGTTTGAAGGAACCAAGGACAAAATTGGTGACAGAAAAACAACTTGGATTGAGCCTCTTAGAAAACAAACCACATGATTATTTTTTTTGAAAGGAAAATCACATGATTATTACGTTAAACATAAAAAGAGACATTCTTGAGCATTTGATTGAAAAATTCAGGTTGAGCATTTTTTTCTGGGCACATTCAAATTAATCTTTATACAAGTAATGGAGAGTTAGAAACAATTTCAAAAGATGTAATTTAGATGTAGAAAACAAACAGGCATGTATTCTCAAGAAACATTTCCATCAGAACCAAAATCAAATTTGAGTCCAAGTACAACACAATTAACATTTATAGAAGTCAAAGACCATGGCCTTACAATTTGAAGCTTAATAGTCTTCCCATCCTGCTCCACAGTGCGGATTTTCTATACAAGGAGCATGGTAAATAATTGGTCACATATTTGTGCTGAAAATAAAATGAAAATTAGGTTAAATGGGGAATACGAATGCTTACAAAGTCCACTCCAATGGTACTGATATAGCTGTCAAGGTATGAATCATCCTGTTACACAACAAAATAAAATATCAAGAAGTGCTCCACTTCTTAAAACAAATTCAAAGTAAAAACTTTTGTTTAGCATTGCAACCTCCACCAACACACACACTAATGCATCTAAAAAAGGACTCCAAAGTTCTAAACATACAAATCAATGATTACCAATCACAACATATGTAGACCTTGCATCTCTAATATGTCAATACATTTGGACCTTTATAAATTATAAATATAGGGAAATGGAAAAGTGGGAATTTTCAAATTCGATTTCAATTAATTGCATAAAGAAGGAAGAAGAAGACGAACAAGAAGAAGAAAGAAAACAGAGGCTCAGAACTTACAGCAAACCTCAGGAGAAGACATGACTTGCCTACACCAGAATCTCCAATCAGTAAAAGCTTGAACAAATAATCGCTGCAAAAAACATAGTTAAGCTCCAATCAAAAACAGGAAATGAGTAAGGAACTGTCTAGTGTCTATTATACTCTATCCTTTACCAAGGATACGGCAACATGACACATAAGACGAGCACATGTGCCACAACAAAACATGATCGTCTAAAAGGTAGCATGCAGGCTGCCACGTCTCGGACATCACTTATAATAATAATCGTATAATCATGCACCGACAACACATTCTTCACTATTATATATTTATATTTGTCTCTTGATTTGTACAACACAATACTTGGCTACACAAATCCAGAAAAACTCCTATAACTTTACGCAAAAGTCGTGGTTTTTTTTTCTTCTATAAAACTTCTGTCCACTTCGTCTCAGCAAGAATCAACTGCCAAAAATGCCATTAAAATTTTAAATCAATTTATTTTAGGAAGGACCACTTGTTGCTCAACCATCACATTCGTTCATAGATCTATCTGTAGAACTTCAACAACCTCCCAGAAGAATCAAAAACTATAACAATCCTTAGTTACTTACAATACAACATCGCTAATCACCGTTACCCAATAAAATAAAATAAGAGAGAGAGACCAAGGTATCAATTATGACTTTATAAGAATTTTACAACTTACAATCACCACCCAGTCCTTGGAAAAATTCACATGTTTTAACAAATGCTCAAGCTGGTATCTTAATATCTTTTTTTCTAAATAGTAGATTTTCAGAAGTAATTTCATCATTACAAAAAAATATACAATTAATATAAAACGTTTTTTCTTTAAAAAAAATCCAAACTGGATCAGAGAATCAAACATTTCCTAAATAGCTAAAACATAATTTCACACGCGCGAATGGATCTATCGTCTAAAGAAACAGATCTAAATCAGTGAAGAAGTTTCCAGAAGCACGATCCACTAAAAACAGATTTCACAAAACCGAATCACCACTTCGCAAACACAAAATTCACCACTACCACGCGACGACTACACCAGATCTAAGCGAGTTGATTCATAAACGAACACACGAAACGATTATTTTTCATAACGAAGGAGTTTGGAGAATTCGCACTTACTATTCGGGATTCATGGTGGTGCGAGGCTGGGAACGATTCGAATCGGAGAGGGCTCGACGGAGGCGGGAAGAGTAAGGGCTCGCCGGCGAGAGGAGTGACCGTAATCTGAGATCGTCGCCGGAGAAAGAGAGAAAAGGGAAGAAGAAAACGAGGAAATGCGTGAGGAAGTGGCGTTTTAAAATGACCCGTGGGTGTCGGAGGTCTTTAAGAAGGGTGAAGGGGTGCGACTGGGGTGACGTATCATCAGGATCAGCGGCTGCCACGTGTCCTCCACGATGTTCGCATTTACCAAGTTGGATACTTCCTTCTTCTCACCTTGTTCGTATTGCCTTTTCTTTTTTTAAATAATATTCCGAATTTTGTTTTCATTATAAGCAAGATATACTAAACTGGGTAGTTAATGGTGAAAATTATATATGTTTCTCTTTTAATATATATATTCTAATGTTTAGTAAAATTATGTATATTTTTCTTTTATTTTTTAAAATCTATAAAAATATTTTAAATATCGTCTACAATCATATCCATTATCAATTTTGATTAAAAAAATATTCAAAAATTTATGTAAAAAATTTTAAAATCTAATACTTTCTATAATAGCATACACATAAGTTTGGATACACATGAATCTAATTTTAAATAAAAAGTAACATATTTAAGTTTTAAGAATACAAAAAATACAAAAAAATAGATAAATTTTTTGGTGTGAGAAATTTTAAATATTTTCATATTTATGAAAATAAAAAATATATTTTAACCTTTTAAAATTGTCAAACATGCATAATTTATTATTCTCAAATATTTAGAGGATATTAACAATGTTTGTGTATATTTTAGAAATAAAAAGAAGATATGTGTAATTTTCTTAAATCTTATAAGATTTATATGTAAGTTTTATAAATATATATATATATATATATATATATATATATATAATTTTTTAAAATCTCATGAAATATATAGGTAATTTCCTCTAATGGTTATGGTATTTTCACAAATTCACTTAAACAATCGAATGTGAGATTGCGTTTTTAAGATTTTCTTTAATAGAAGTGCTGAGTGCCACCAAAATTTTGGTACACTTTGGTAACACCATGAACATTAGTTAACAGATTAAATTATTGCTCACGATCTCGGAGTCATCATTTTTTTTGTCAAAAATAATTTCGTATTAATATCATAATAAAAAAATAATACTACTATCCTTCAAAAAAAAGTATACTACTAATTTATAAAAGTAAATATGTTTTTGGTCTTTTTTAAATTTTTGAAATTTGATTTTAGTTTGTTTAAAGAAAATTATTTTATTTTGGTTTTTCCAACTTTAAAATGCAAATCTTTAAATAATTTAGATAACGTTCTTGGTTCTCACACCTATTTTGATTTTTAAAAGAATAAAAAATATATTTTACCTTGTAAAAAAATAGGAATATATTTTACATAGTAAATAAATTAAAAAAAATTACCTTATATTTTAATATAATGATTGTAGGAACTAATAAACTTACTATGTAATATCTAATTGTAGAAAATAATTTATTAGATAAAATTTAGTAACTTAAAGGATTAGTCTCTAAATTTTTATACTTTACCTAAAAGACATTTGTTATTAAATGATAATTTGTTTGTTTTGAGGAAAGGTTGTTGGATGACATTGTTTATAAAAAATGAAAAATATTTATAAAAAATCAACCACAAAATGTGTTTGGATAAGTTGGTGTTTAGATATATTGACGTGAATGCAGGATATATTGGATTAAGATTTTAAAATATTTAAAATATTTTTTTTATAAAAAAGTTTTAAGTTGTTCAATCAATACTTTTAACACAAATAAGTCTTGTAGTATTTATTTAAGATTATTAAGATTTTTTAAGAAGTGTAACAAAATTTAATAATATTTAATTAAGATTTTTTACGACTTAAAAAAATCTTATAATATTCAAATATAAAGATTTTGATAAAATTTAATGAATTTGATATAATTTTTCAATAAAAATATACATCAATAATCCCTATAAAAAACCTCAAGATTTTATTGGATTCTGTTTTTTTTTCTTTATCTCTCATTATTCATAATTTCTTCTTTCTTTTTTAAAGACAATATAAATATTCATATCCCATAATCCCATGTTAATTGTCATCCAGAGATTGATTCTCCTTTTTATTGCTTCTCCTTAACGACTTAAAATGAAAAGGCTTTTTTTTTTTGTTAGAGGCATTGAAAGTTTTGCCCTTTACGTAAATGTTTACTATATATATAATGATGAAATATGCTGTTCTGTCGTATAAATGTGATAATTAATGGGTTTTAATGATAAAAGAAGCAGCGCAAATAAATATTTTCCATGGCCGCATAATTTAATACAAACACACCTCGTGGTTATTGTAAAACAAGAATTTGACATACCCATCCAACAGTCATAATTTTTCCTTTAACCACGTGAAAATTAATGAAATAATTTGTTTCATTGAATAAAATATGTTCTATATATGGTTAAGAATTAAATATTGGTTAACATGTTTAAAATGTCTAATATGTGTTAGATTTAGAGTTTAAGAAATTTAATTTTAAACAATTGAATGTAACGGACGTGTGAATCTAAATTATTTTGAATTACATATTTATATAAAAAAAAGTGCAAAAAATATATTTTTAACAATAGAATAATAAAAGTCCTAATTTTTTATCAACTTTTTTTTGAGAAAATAGAGGAAAGGTCCAAAACTAAAAAATCATGGAGGAATATAATGGATGCAATATTTATATCAGCTTGCATGAGAAGAGAATTAAAAAAAAAGGAACAAACCTCTAGCAACTAAACTAAACCGAAAGTGTTGCTGAATATTGTAGAAGTTGATAAGAGCAGACTCAATTTTCTTAAGAAAAGTCTTAGGTTTATGTTATTAGATGGAAAAAATGTTATTAAAAGAAAAAAAAATACCAAAGAGATCAATCAAAAATTTTTATAAAGATTTATTATTAATAAAATCAATAAATAATAGTATCAATAACATAATAATAAAAACATTATAACAAAAATAAAATATTGTAATTGGCGAAGGCATCTGTAGGTTGATTAGTCTCCCTGAAGATGTTTTGTCATCTCTGATAACAACTCTGCGGCAAGCGAAGTGGTGAATTGTAAGGCATCAGGCCCAGAGATGAGTTGTTGATATATATATATATATATATATATATATATATATATATATATATATATATATATATATATATCAGAGGGTAACAAAACTAATATAACTAACTACATAACTGTCTATGTATATTATAACTATCATCCCCCCTCAAACTTAGTGGCGAAGAGGAGACTCTGAGTTTGTCTTTAAATCGAAGAAACGCTGCAGCAGGGATGGGTTTGGTAAGAAGATCAACAACTTGTTCTGTTCCTGGAATATACTCGACAAAAACTTGTTTGTGAATGACACGATCCCGAACAAAATAGAGATCAATCTTAAAATGTTTTGTTCTACTATGAAGGATAGGATTAGCAGCAAGCAGGACAGTGCTGGTATTATCACAGAACACAGTTGGAAGTGCAGTGCATTTAATCTGAAGTTCCTGAAGAAGAGATTGAAGCCATGTAATTTCAGCCAATGTAGAAGCTAAGTTGCGAAATTCAGCTTCTGTGCTAGATCACGATACAGTGCGTTGCTTCTTGCTGGACCAAGATATAAGATTCGAGCCAAAATAAACACAGAACCCACTTGTAGATTTTCTGTCATCAGTGTCCGAACCCCAATCTGAATCACAGAAGGCTAATAATTGAAGATCAACAGATTTATGAAATATAAGACCATGTGTAATGGTGCCCGCAAGGTATCTCAAAATCCTTTTGACTGCTTTCCAGTGACTATCCAAAGGTTGATACATAAATTGACTAACTTTATTAACAGCAAATGAGAGATCTGGTCGGGTAATAGTGGCATATTGAAGACCACCCACAATGGATCTATAAAGAGTAGGACCAGAAAAAGTTGAGCTACCTGCAGAGGATAATTTTTGATTTGACAGCATAGGAGTTGGCATTGGTTTGGCAGATATCATGTTGGCTTTGGTTAAAAGATCAGTGATGTATTTTGTTTGGCTTAAATGGATAGATGTAGGAGAGGGATAAGTGACTTCAAGACCAAGGAAGTAATGTAAGGAACCAAGATCTTTGAGGGAGAAAAGGGAATTGAGTTGATTGATAAGAGATGATATTTCTTGGGAATTATTACCAGTAATTAAGATATCATCAACATAAATAAGGATATAGATGGTGGAGGTAGAGGTGAAACGAACAAATAAGGAGGCATCAGATTTTGTACTGTGAAAACCAAATCGATGAAGGGTGAGATTGAGAGTGTTAAACCAGGCCCGAGGAGCTTGTTTGAGACCATAGATAGCCTTGTTGAGTTTGCAAACAAGATGAGGAGTGTTGGTAGTCATGCCTTCAGGTTGTTGCATAAAATTGTATCTTGTAAAGTGCCACATAAAAAAACATTGTTAAAATCAAATTGTCTGATGGACCACCCTTTTGTGAGAGCAATGGAAAGAATGAGCCTGATTATGGATGGTTTGATAACTGGACTAGAAATTTCTGTAAAATCAAGTCATTCTTTTTGTTGAAAGCCTTTGGCAACAAGCCGAGCTTTATATTTTTGAATAGTACCATTGGGTTGTCGTTTGATTTTGAAAATCCACTTGCAACCTATCGGTTTGATGTGAGGTGGAGGAGCAACAAGAGTCCAGGTACAGTTTTTGTGAAGAGCAGATAATTCCTCTATCATAGCTTGCTTCCACTGCGGGCAAGTAAGAGCTTGTGAGACAGTTTGAGGTTCATTATTAAGCAAGTCAGGTGGTGAGTTGAGAGTAGCTGTAGCATAAGTCTTGGGTTTGTAGATTCCAGATTTGCTGCGGGTTCGCATAGGGTGAACACTTTGATCACAAGGTGGAGGAGTAGTGATTAGAAGAGTAGTAGTGCTGGGAATAGCAGTAGTCATGGGCTGATGAGTTGTATCAGGAAGAGAAACAGAACCTAAGGAAGAATAGCTAGAAACAGTGTTAGTAGTATCAGATATTACAGTGTGAGGTAAGGAAGAAGTAGTTAAAGGATGAGAAGGAAAAATTGTAGACTATGTGGGAGTGAGACTAATCTTGGGAATAGAAGCAGAAGCAGATTTGGTGGATGTAGTTGAACTGTTGGAAAATAGCAAGAGATAAGGAAATTCAGATTCATCAAAAATAACATCTCTAGAAATAAAGAGTTTACCTGTAGGAGAAAGGCATTTGTAACCTTTGTGATCAGTAGCATAACCCAAAAATAAGCATTTGTGAGATCGAAAATCAAGTTTATGTTTATTATAGGGTCTAAGAAGAGGAAAACAACTACAACCAAAAACTTTGAAAAAGGTATAATTTGGTTTGTGATGATAAATGAGTTCAAAAGAAGATTGAGAATTAGTAACAAGTGAAGGAAGTCTATTAATGATATAGATGGCAGAGGAGAAAGCTTCATCCAAAAAGATAAGGGAAGTTTAGCATGAGCAAGAAGAGCTAAACCTATTTCAGTGATGTGTCGATGTTTCCTTTCAACTCTGCCATTCTGTTGATGGGAATAAGGACAGGTAAGCCTATGTGTGATACCATGAGTATGCAAAAAAGTAGTAAAATTGTGAGATGTGAATTCCTTGGCATTATCAGTTTGGAGAGACTTAATTTTTAATCCTGTAAGAGTTTCAATCATTGCTTTGTATTGAAGAAAAGCTTGATAAACCTGAGATTTATTATGCAGCAAATAAAGACAGCTATATCGAGTAAAAGCATCCACAAACAAAACATAATATCTACTGCCCGAATAGCCTGCAATGGGAGATGGTCCCCAAACGTTTGAAAACACAAGATCAAGAGGAGCTGTATATTGAGTGTGTGATATAGGATGAGGTAATTGATGAATATTTCCTAAACAACAAGCTTCAATAACAGAAGACACATTAGATGATTTGCTGTTAGAGATGGAAAAATTACATTGTTTTAAAACAGAACATACAATCTGAGAGTTAGCATGGCCTAATCGTTTGTGCCAAATATCAAAAGATACATGTTTTGAGTACAAAGATATAGGGGGTTTGGGAACAGATGGCATGGGATTAATATGAACATTGGTAAATTGATAGAGACCATTTTTGAGTTTCCCTTGAAGAACAATATTCTTAGTGACCTGACATTTAACAAGGCAAATTTCAGGATAAAATTCAAAGTAAACATTGTTATCTCTGGCAAATTGAGAAACACTAATTAAATTTTTGGTGATGTTAGGAACATGTAATAATTTGTTGAGTTTGAAAGAAACAAAAGAAGTATCAGATGTTAAGGAAGAATGACCAACATGCTGAATCTGCATACCTGTGTCGTCCCCTATATGAACTTGCTCAGAGCCATTATACTCAGAGCTGGATGAAAGATTACCAAGATCATGAGTTAAGTGATGAGTGGATCCCGAATCTGGATACCAAGAACTGTCAATGAGTGAAGCAGGCCCAGCAATGTAGGACGCAGGATTATGAAAGGAGGCAGGTGGAAGAGGAGGAGGTCTGGGATTCTGTGGAGAAGTGAATTGAGTATTTTGAAAATTAGAGTCATATCTATGGAAGCATTTCCATGCTGAGTGACCTTGTCTGCCACAAATCTGACATTGCAGACGACTTTGGTTCCAAGAATTGTTTTGAGTTCTACCACCTCTAAAGCTCTGACCTCCTCTGCCTCTTCTTCCTCCAAAGGAACGACCTTCATTGTTGTCTTGTTGCATGGATCTCTGAGTAAAGTTAGCTTGGATAGGAGTAGAGTCAGATTTTTTAAACCTATCAAGCATATCTTCTTGAGCTAGCAAGAAGGCTTCTAGTTCGATGACAGAAAAAGGAGGAAAATGAGACATGACAGAGGCGATAAGAGGAGTATATTCTTCATTTAATCCATCAAGAATAGCCTCTGAGTGTTCTGCCTCTGTTAAAGGGTGACCAACAGCTCCTAGAGAATCCATTGCCTTTTTGATTTCAAGAAGGTATTCTGATGCAGGGCCTTTCTTCTTGATGTTCTTCAGCTGATTTTTCAATTGTTTTACCTTTGCTTGAGTGTGAGAAGCAAAATAGACCTGCAATTTGTTCCAGATTTCGTGTGCAAACTGGCATCCCACCATTCGATTCTTGAAGGAGATATTCATAGAGGAGAGTAACCAAGATACTAACAGATTGTCTTGCTGGTGCCAATTTGAATAGGCTTCGGTTTCATTTTCTTCAATTGGGTTGTCTGGTGCAGAGTATTGATTTGGGATCTTATCTTTATTGAGATGGTGTTGCAGCTTATGACCATTTATGGTTGCTAGAGCAAGCTGTTGCCATGGAAGAAAACAATCTTCATCCAATTTGTCTGCTATGGGAATAGAGAAGGTCTTCATAACTTGCTTTGTTGATTTTGCACTTCCATTATTTGTTGATGTTGTGTTTCCATCGGTTGCTGCTGAGTTGGTGGACTCCATGGATCTTTTTCAGCTCTGATACCATGTAAGGTATCAGACCCGGCAAGGAGGAGATAAAATACAGAGAGCAAAGAAGGAAAGAAAGAATAAACTTGCTATTGAAAAGAATAGAAGAAGCATACTACAAAGGAGATGAGTTGCTGATATATATATATTAGAGGGTAACAAAACTAACATAACTAACTACATAACTGTCTATGTATATTATAACTTTCATGAATGTGCCAAATCAAACTGTGGCAAGAACTTTATAGATAAGAAAGTTTAATTAAAAAAAAAATCCTACTAAATTGTGATAATAAACAATAATTGTATTCTACTGGTGACGTTAAGAATAAAGCATAGCGTGAGACGGTTCTTTAATTAGTTAGGATAGTGCTGTCTGTGTAGACAATAGCAATCATGTACAGCAAATACTATTGATGCTCGTTTTAAATACATAATTTTTAAATTTCGATTTTCATGTCCCATCAATCTAAATTTTTTGTATTATTATTTATCAGTATATCTTAATTAAATTATATATTTTTTATATTTACAAAGAACAACGGTTATAGCTCAATTCATTCAAGCAAACATCTGCACAATATATATAGATCTTTTTAAATTTAAATAAAATTTATAAATATGGATTAAAAATTGTAAAAAATATAAAATATATAATTATTTTTAAAGAAAATAATTTAAAAGTTGAAAATAATAAACTTAAGTTAAGAATATTAACATAACTTATTTGCAATCGATATTAATATAGTAATTAACACAAACTATGTTTCAATAAAATATACACTAATTTAGTATATAAAAACAAATTAAACCAAATAAGCATTTCTTCTCCCTTAAAGAAATATTTAAGTTGATATCTACAAAGACCACCAAAGAAAATATAAAAAAAATATAAGAATAAGAAGAAAGAAAAAGATTGGAAGGTGATACGAGACATTTTCTTAGGAGAATTGGTTTTGGGTTTTGGCCCCTAGGAGTATGGGATTGTGTTTGATTTGATGATTATGGAAAAGAGAAGAATGGCCATACGCGTTTTTTAGTTGCGTTGCCTCATAATCGCATTATGCTACTAGGATTAAAATAGCATGTTAAGTTGCCTCAAAATCGCATTATGCTACTAGGATTAAAATAGCACGTTAGGTTGGGTTAGGTTTGATTTTGATTTAAAAATATAAAGTTTCATCTGACCTATTTATCTATTATAAGCTTTTTTTAGACTTTCTGATATATATAAAAATCTGACTTAACGTATCAGTCTATTAAAAAGTTTGTCATAAATATAAATATATAAATTTGAAAATTTAAAATCAAATTTATTCCAATTTTTCTTACTTTCCTTTATTTTCTTTTTTTTTCTTCGTTTTATCATCTTTCTTTCCTTTTTTTTTCTTTTCTATTATCTTCCTTTCCTTTTTTCTTTTTATTATCTTTCTTTTCCTTTTTTCTTTCTTTCTTCCATTCCATATTTTTTTTCTTTTCTTCCTGTATTAGTATTTTTATTTCCTTTTTTCCATTACCTTCCTTTGTCTTTTTTTTTTACGTTTTCTTTTCCTTTTTTCTGTTTTAATATTTTTCTTTTCCTTTTTTATTCTTTGCATTTCATCATTTTCCTTTTATTTTTTTTAAATAATTATTTTTTCTTTCATTTTCATTTTTTAATTATTTTTAAAAGGGTATGACAAATTGATTATATATATATATATATATATATATTAAATAGGCCCAAGATATGTCTAACAGACTTTTTTTAAAGCTTAAGTCTGACCTTTTTATTTAAATAAGCTTTTCAAAAAATCTTAACTTGACATTTATAACAAATAAGTCAGGTCAGGTCAAAGGTCCTTGATAAACGATGTTGCTCATTTTCATCGTTAGATGCAACCTATGTTATGAGGCCCTGTGAATGGTAAAGGAGACGTGTTATGAAGCAGTGGAGTCCCAGGTAAAATTAAATAATGATTAAATTAATTAAATATAAAGTCTTAGATTAAAGTTATTTTGTATATAAGAATCCAACACAATATCATCATATTTATAATACTTATATATTTTATTAAGTTAAGTAAACTAAATGACTAGATTCCCTTGGTTCCTAAATTAAAGTTTAATTGTAACTTTTATCTCTAATTTTTATTTTTGAATAAATTTTATCCTAATAAATTAATTTAGCATTTTTTATCTTCAACTTTTTAAAAAGACTTGTAAGTTTTATTTTTCATCATTGAGTTGACTGACACCATAAAAGTTGAGGGTGAAATTTGTTCAAAAATAAAAAAAATTAAAGATAAAATTCATCAAAAAGTAAAAAAATTGAGAATAAAATTTGTCAAAAAATAAAAAATAAAGGATAAAAAGTGTAACTATTTCAGAATGTCATTTCAGCTCAACAATAGAAGATAAATTTTGCAAATTTTCTAAAAGATTAAGTATACAATGAGTCAAATTAATTTTTTGGTAGTAAAATGCGCCAAAAGTAAAATATTAAGGATAAAAGTGTAATTAAGCCCTAAAATAAAGGAAACCCGTACGAAACAAAGACTGATTGATGGATATCACATAGGGCGCATGTGAAATTACTCAGATTGAACTGGAAATTAATGCAACTTTTTTTTAGAGAAAACACCAAGGCTGCTACTAACCTGAAAACAAAGCAAGCCACAAAATATCATTAATAAAAGAAAGAATCAACAACAAAGGCATAAGGGGAAAGAACCAAACCCTTGCAAAAACAAACTATTTGAATCTATATATATCTTGGCATACCATATTTATTCCTATGGAATCAATAGAAATAAAACACGGAGAGAATTCCACTAGGAGAACTCGCAAAAAGAATGGGCACGAGAGGCAAGCGCATCTGCACAAGCGTTGCCTTCTCTAAAAATGTGCCCAACAACAACAAAACATATACTTTGTAGCATTTATACAATTAAGCCATCTATTTCTTAATCTCAAAGGGAGTATACTGTGATTTCTGAAAGCTTGAACCAGCAGTCGAGAATCACACTTAAGCCAAATTTTCCTCCATCCGCTCTTAACAGCAATCTTAATCACTAAAATAGCTCCCATCAGTTCTGAAAAAACTGAGTTCTGCATGCCCAAGCAAGTAGAGAAGCACCCAACAAACTGGAAAATAATGCAAATGCATCGCCAGTCCATGAAACTATATAAGAGTCAACATTCAACGAGCATCCTGTGAAGCTCAAAATTGCGACCAGGTGAAGGATAGACAAAGACCATGGTTGGGAGCATTGTGTGAAAGAGGTGAAACTTTTACTAATAAAGCTATCACAACCAAAAGTGAGGAGATGAATATTACAGCATTGGGCTTGATAATAGAGGATTAAGAGAGAGGGATCTGATCATGAGGGAGGTTGATAGGATCAGGGGAGAGGGAGCTTTGAGTGCTCTGAGAGGATGTGATCAAGGGAGAGGAAAAGCTTCGGGATGCACAAATATATATGATGGGTTATTGTTTACACAGACTAGGGCACAAACTAGGAATGTTATCTTATTAAAAGTAAATAAATAAAACAATATATTTAAAAATAAGGATATATTTGTTTTTATGCATTAATTTTCAATGTGTAATATTTTATTAGAGTTACTATAGCTATCAAATTTAGTTTTCCACGGGTGGACAACATGTCTCATTATCCCACCCTAGAAGCTGCATCTTTTTAATGACAAATATAAAAAATAAGAAACTAGTATCAATCATCTTAGACAACTATTCATCTATTTTTATATAAGTACGCATGTGTATGCACACACATATAATCTTCTTAACTAACTATTCATTTAAAATAAAACAAAACCTTATATTATAATTTAAATAATTTATCAAAAAAAAAATATATGTATATATATATATATATAACTTTTATTGTTCTTATTAAAATTGAATATATATATATATATATATATATATATAGATAACAATAATTTTGTTTGTAAACATTATTTTTATAAAAGAAATTTTTAATTCAATTATAAGTTTGAAGATAAAATTATTCAATAAAAAATTAAATGACGTAATAATTGATTTAACCTATACTAATACATAGATATGTGTGAGTTAAAATATATTCTTAAATCTTAAAAATATGATTTCATTTATTTTTGATCTTTTAAAAATATTTATTTTTATATAACTAATATTTTCATTGATGTTTATCTTTATAAATCTTAATTATATTTTTTAAAATGTCTTTATCATTTAACAACTATTTCAAACTGACATGTGATGTGATATGAATTCATATTACATTAATATTTAATAGTAATAAAATTTAAAAAGTTGTGATTATCAAAATTAATGATTTAAAAAAAATAAAATCATATAAAAAATGTATTTTAACTGGATATATGTAAAAGTGATGTAACCATCTCAACTCTTCAGTTCAAAAGTGCAAAATTTTTAAAACTAATACTTTTGTTGGCGTAAAACACTAGTACATATTGATACTGATTGTTAGCTACTTAATTACTATTTTGGTAGCAATTGAAAAATATTAGATTAGTCGGATTACCAAATTTTGCATTAACACCCAAATACATAATTAATATTTCTCATTGCCATATAGACCCTCGAGTGCAAATGTTAGTTAAGTTAGCATACCAAAACGGTACAACTTAATTATTTTTAAGTAGCATTAAATTTTATTTTTAATTCTAATTAATTATATAAATATATATAATTATTAAAAAAAATTATCCGCCACTCAATAACTATTTTTAGATAGTGTATTGACCATCCCCGGCCAAGGAGGGGATCCGCCATTGAGTCGAAGCGTTTCATTCCCTGGCCCAGCGCGTGCATGAAAAGTGCTAAGGGAAGAACACGGAACATGCATGTCTCTCCTGCGAGAAAAGCCATTTATGAAAGCCATATAGTGTGTCTACTAGAGAAGAGATGGAGATAGAAAAAGAATAAATAAGATGTATCCTACACACGTAAATCCCATATTTTTTATCCTGTAATTTGACTTAATTATTTTTCTTTTTTTATTTCCTTGGTCTCAACCAAACACACTCAAAAAGAGACAAAGGAACCAAATAGTATTTTACAGTTTTCTTTCTCTCGAAAATTTTACTTAACAATTAGCCGAATGCAAAGGATACTTTGACAATGACTACTATATTTCTCTGAGAGTGTTCTCTTTTAACTACATTTTATTTCATCTATAAATCTTAGATTTGAGATGTTATTTTTAAGAAGTTTGAATTCAATTCTCGGACAATTATAATGTTGCTTTAATATTATTTTTTTATACAAAGCTTTAGTAGTATTTCGACTGATACAGTGGAGAGTTACCTGTTAAATATCTAGACATTCCAGTGCATGTTAATCACAAAAGATCAAGCACCTATAATCCTTTGTTAGAAAAGATGAATTCAAGATTACCGATGTGGAGAAGCAAACACATTTCTTTTGGTGTCCATATTGGATTCCTCAATTCCGTCTTTTCTTGCATCATCAACCGTGTAATTTTAGTTGAAGAACATTCAGATTAGTGGTTGATAACCGCATTGTATACTTGTCTTTTTTGGTACATATATAAATGCAATTATTTCATTTATCCCTTTTTAAATTCTTGTTTTTACCTCTTTTTAGTTAAAAAATATTTAGTTTTTAGACATATATTTAGTTATGTAAATTTGGATTAATTTAGTCTCATGTTTTTAATCTTTTGATATATAGAAATTGGAGTTGGGTTTTGGAACAACTCAAGATCAAAGTCAAACCATAAGACTACTATTGACCCAGCTAACAAAAAGTATCGTCCAACTGGAACACAAGGCTGAAAACAAATCATTCTCTGAAACAATTCTGACCTAACTAAAACTAGTGCTTGTTGGGCCAAAAACAAGTCAGTAGCACTTCATATTTTGAAGACAAATCTAGCCTAATCAAAAGAATAGGGTAGCCTAACTAACAAATTGACAGAGAATGATTATTTTGGAGAAATGAAGCTTTAGCCTAGCTAGCCCATCTGGCGCATCCAACCAAAATTACTCCAGTAAGCATACTGAAGCTCGAGCACAAGAAGCCATAATTGTCGTTGGGCCAAAAATGGTGCAATGACTCTTTATGGATAAACGACAAAACAATTATATAAAGGGACTTTCTGGAAGGGAATATAACATTATTTCTTTCATGTAACATTCTTTCTTTCATGTAAGTTTTGGCGCAAGTGGAGTTGCGAGGAACTCACTCATTCCTCCATTTTTCATCTTCATCTCTTCACCATTTTTTATGCTTGTGTGTCAACCGCGAGTAATTGAGCTTTCCTTTGTTGTGGGACGATGTAACTAAATTTAAGCTCATGTATATTTTTTGAATCATTAATACATTTTATTATTCATCGTAAAATGTTTTCTTTTTTTGTTTAATATTTATCTTGGCTTGATTACCCTTTATTGATTTTATGATTTAAATGCAATAAAATTTTTTACTTAAACTATGGACGGAGATGAACACCTAATAGATTTTGTTACTAGGAATAGAGAAAAGCTCATTAGTCACCTAAACCCTAAACCCTAAAATAAGTAAATTGGTTAAGCTATAAAAGATAATGATAGTTTAGTCAAAGAATAGGATTTGAGCATTTTTATAAGTTGGTGATAATAATAAACATTGATTAATAATTTGTGTATGTATAAGGAAGTGATTTAGTAAAATCGAACTCTTACATGTTTCTTGCAATGCTTTTCTATAGTCTAGATCTTTAAAAATCAAAAGTCCTTTTGTTAGTTTATTTGCAAGTTCCTATTTTTATCTTGGCTTTTAGTTATTGTTATTTTAAGTTGACTCTGTATTTTGTTTAGTAAGTAAAAAGTGTGTAAATTACTAAAGATTGAACAAATCCCATATAAAAATGATACTTGAATTTTTTATTTTATACTACTTGTACCATTTGGTACATGTGTTGAAAGATGTAACAGTGGCTTGGAAGGCAAACTCATTAGGGAAATACACACTCAAGTCTGCTTACAATCTATTTCAACAAACTAAAGTATGACGATGAGCTTTTTAACCGTTTGGTTGGAAGGTAAGACTTGATAAAATACCAACAAAAAGCAATCTACAAAGAAGAGTAGTAGTGTTTCAAGGTGATGAACTATTGTGTGTCTTCTGGAAATGTGGATTGGGAACAACTAAACACCTTTTCTTTGCATGTAATATCTATTGTCACATTTTGGCAATGTTGTTATGTTTGGTTAGGTGGGAAAAACATAATTCTGTTATGCTATGCGGAGAAGCATTTCTGGTCAAATCTAGAAAAGAAACACTAAGAGTTGTACACTACTTGGCTTATAATAAGTGGGATAATAAACCACTTTATAAGCTGATGAGCAACATGCCAAGTGCAAAGCACTTCTTTTTCCTGTGATCCAAATCTAAACTTTAGACCATTATCCTAACATAGTCCTCATATGTGGCCATTTCTTCCGAAACATACTCGAAATATGTTTAGTTAAAACGTACATCATGACTTCATGAACAAAGAAAACACACAAACACACTGATACACACACACTCAGAGTCACCGTGACTCACATACTGCACCTTAGAACTTAGCAACGCATACATGCTACAGCTGAGGAGAGGAATAATGAAGGCGAGAAAAATGAGGGTCTACTCGCCACTAATACATAAAGCAGAGTTCACAAACAAAACTAACACACGTATCATAGTATGTACCGAGATGTATTCATTTATTCATTTTCATGTACAAGTTGAATTAACTAAACATTTTATAATAACAAATTTGGCAATATATTCTAATCTGCTGCAGACAAAATTGAAAATGGAGGCTCCTTCTATACGAGTGTGACACAAGGATTAAGGAAACAAATTTCACTGGAATATCTAGTGTCAAGATGATTCAGTGCAAGCAGTAAATATCCACAATTGTCCCTTCAGAAAATCAATTCAGGATGAAAAGGAATCGAGTTCCATCCCCAGTTGTGAGTTTTGATCCCCTTTGGAACCTTCCAGAGTCTAGACATCAAATTGATGATTGGAGTGCTGAATGAATTGATTTTAAGTCTACTTGTTGATTTACTCATCAGTAAAATGAACAATGAAGTGGGTGTTGCATGCTAGAGTTAGTTATTAACAAAATCTTACAACTTTCTCATATTACAACCCACGTATTGAGCATTATATTTGACGATTCACAAGGACCTGATCACCGTCAACTTTCCTCCTCCAAAAGCGGTTGAGATGCAGTGGCTGCCAAAGATCAACAGTATGTCAAAAACATTACAAAGGGTGATAACAGGGACAGACAAATTCAGAGTTCAAAATTCAGAATTTCAACTATTAACTACTTTATCAATTGAATAGATTAGGTCATGCACAAGAACAAGATTGATAAAAGAAAGGCAATGAGAAGACTGAAATTGATTGTATGACTTGTGACAGATTATTAGTTTGAATATATTACCTTCAAGATTTTGCTGTCCACTTGATAAAGGTTTGCCACTTCTCTCTGCAATTTCTGCTATGATCAAGCGCGACAGAAGA
The DNA here is from genome assembly GCA_013407115.1 of Glycine latifolia. NCBI lineage: Eukaryota > Viridiplantae > Streptophyta > Magnoliopsida > Fabales > Fabaceae > Glycine > Glycine latifolia. The sequence goes on along the minus strand of CM023947.1, from coordinate 23,406,197 downwards.
AGCCCCGCAATAAAAGCACCAAGAACTAGCATCATGAAAACTTCATTCCATCCCCTTGTTGAAATGAACCCAGTGAGAAGAGGGCCAAGAGCTGCACCAACAGATCCAGTACCATCTATAATGGCAGTCACTGTAGCTAGAGCACGAGAATCTCCTTTGAGAGAACTATGTGTACCCAAGTCAGCAGAGACAGCCGTGGTGATAAGTGCATAAGGTCCATTTACAAATAATCCAGTCACCATCATAAGTCCAATGTTGGCATTCATAGAAACACTGCCATAATGGCGGTATAAAAGCATAGAAGGAATTGCTGCATACATGAAGCTAGCTGCAGTTATAGCACGGGCATTGAGTTTATCAGATACGTAGCCAGCAAGAATACCCCCAACAATGCCCCCTACATCGAACAAGGTTGAAAGGTTTCCAGCAGACTTAACCGAGATATAATTCCCACCAATTTCTGCAAAATTAAGATGTAAAGATTTATGACCCATGCAATTTACATCTACATCAACTACAAAATTTTGCAGTTAAACAAAAACAATCAGAAGATATATTTTGATAGGCTTTTAACCAAAGAACTAAACCCAACACGAAATTGGCGTCACACTAGTCCACCCAAGTGTTATATTTTGATCTTCAAAGAGGAATCCTATAACACTACTAAAAGGGTAAACAGTTCTTGTGAACAATAATTATAGAAAACTATTATCTCTCAAGGCTTGGTCAAATAACTTCATTTCAGTCAAATTGTAGTCAAGTATCATTGGAAACCAGACCAAATTATGCACATACAGCAAACTGAGATTGAAATTTTCATTAAAAAAAAACACTCATATCCATAACTTAATTGCAATTTGCAAGAGTGAACATTTGATATATCACGAAAATAACTCTTCCCTGAGCAATGTGCTTCCACTGCTGACACGTTTAAAATTGGCTCAACAGAACAAACACACAAACAAACACGGATCAAAACCTTGGGTGTTCCAAACATCAAAGGACTCCCTTGAACAAATTACCATCATTTTCAACTTTCATTAATTCACACAACAACCGAGAAAATACAATTTTTTAGGGTTTTGCTGATCAGTGTGCTTGGGACGTTGATTAAGAGACTAAAAGAAAAATAATATTTATTATGCAAATCATAAAAGAATGTAAAAATAGTAATGAACAATACAATTTCACGATTTCACGCATCTAGATAAAAATATTCTTATTTTAACCAATGTCCTATGGGCACAGTTAACATTTGTCTTTTCTTTTTAATCTTAATTGGACAGCTATAAACACTTAAAAATGTTATGATGGATGATTACCTGTCTGAGTCAAGTAAAAGGGCAACCAATACAAGAACGTGTAGGCAACAAGCTTGGCGAAGAAAAGGCACAGCGCAAAAGGTATAACACCAGGTATCATGCAGGCCTCAACAAGCCCAACGCTTTTTCTATTCACAGACCCTTCTCTAGCAGGAACACCACCACCTTTCTCATCATTCACATGAGCCTCTTCATCACCACCACCATGAACACAAGAGAACCCTACATCCTCAGGATAAGGAGCCAGAAACAAATACACAACCACCCCACCACCAACAATCAAAGCACCAGGCACCACAAAAGACCAACCCCACCCATACTCCAAAACACTCGCTGCAAGAAGGGACCCACTAATGTTACCCACCGAGGTATGCGCGTTCCACACCCCCATTATGAGCCCCCTCTTCCTCTTCCCGAACCAGTTACCGATAACCGCCACAACCGAAGGCCACCCGGTGGCCTGAAACATGCCAGCAATCATTTGCATTGAAAGGTAGAACAAAAAAGAGTGTATGTTCCAGAAGTATCCCATTCCGAAGAGTGATACGAATATCCCGCTACCGACCATTCCGGTTGCCAGGAACAAGCGAAGGTCGAGGGTATCTCCTAAGTGCCCCGCCACGTACATCCCGATAGAGTAACACGCTAAGAACGCCACGTCGATTTCGCCCAGCTTTGACGTTCCATCGTGACCGTTGAATGGGCTCCACCCTTGTGAGGTTCCTTTGTGTTCGGGGCATAAAACACTCTTGACTATTCCGGTGGGTTTTCTTGATGCGTGGTAGCACGCGTAGGCGACGAAGGTGGTGAGGAGCACCATGTAGCGGTGCGTCTGGAGGTTCCATTGCTTTCCTCGTATTAGCAGAATCCCAGGTGGGATTCCGCCGCAACAACAATCGTAGTTCCGAGACATTAATTGATTAATTCTAATTAATCGCACGCTGTGTTCTTCTTCTTCTTCTTCTTCGTTTCTTTTATTTTTCCTTCCGAGTAGTGAAAGGGAAAAGAAGGTTTTGGTTTTGGGGGGTAGCGAGAATGGAGGAGGGGTTGGTGAATTCAGAGAGTGACACGTGGAGTTTGGGACGGACGGTGTGGAATGACTTTGCCGTCACCACCGTTCAGTTTGGCGGCTACACCAGTACACCTGGCTTTAATTTACTGTTGTTGCATTTTTTTTTCATCATATATATGATGATTGTATTCTTTTCTTTGACCTTTTTGGTACTGGGAAATAATGAAATAAGAGGGATGAGGGAAAGAGCGGGAAAGGAGGAGAAGGGAACAATCTTACACCTGTCGAAATTATATGAGAGAGATGAGGCGTTATTTTGTTCTTCCTCGGAGTCCAATTCTGTTTGAAATGACACGTGGGAGTGTCTGGTCTAGTCATTGGGAACAGATAGATACGTTAGGACTTAGGAGTACCTTTGAGATGATATTTAATTATTTGTCATATTTTTCCCATAGACAGCATTTGTGTTCTTTTTTGTTTAATCTCATCAGTGTATAGGAGGCTTCTAACTAATTCTCTTCCATACAATTATTTTAAAGTAAAATGATATTTTTAGTTACACTTTTATGTTTAAATCGATCATTAAACCCTAACCTTAATTAAGACCTAAATATTAAATCATTTGTGCAAACAACCTTTGATAGAGAGCATTTGTGTTTTGCTATATATGAAGAGTGAAGATTAATAGTTTATTAATTAGTCCATATTTGAATTTCACTAAAGCTTAAAAATAATTTTATTCTTATTTGATGTTCAAGATATAAATAAGATACAACATGATGATTATCTTATCCTATTTTAATTCGTTATGTATTGTATTAATTTTAAGACTATTATTCATTTTTTTAAATCTTATGTGCAAGTTTAGTATTCCTTTTCTCCGAATTGAAATTTTTATAGTCTCAGCTAAAAAATTTATTTAATTTTTAAAGTGCTATAAAGCACATATCATTTAGCAAGACGTAAATGATTTGGTTGAATTAAATTTTATTTATTTTTAATTCAGTTCAATTCAATTTAATTGGGTTAAATTGGATTGAGTTTATAATTTTTATTTGTTAATCCAGTCCAATTTTAATTACAATGGGTTGATTATTGGATTGAGTCATTAAAAATGGTCACATTAAGTCATGAAAAAAAATTAAAAAAAATCACTAAATTATAAAATAATAAAGATATTTTTTTACACAAAATAGTAGGGATATTTTTAAAAATTATTATTCTTAAAAACATTGTACTATTCATATGATAAAATGAAGAAAAAATAAACTATAAATATTTACTTATGGTATCATTTATAAAATCATGTATTACCTTAAAATAAATCAAAAAAGCTAAATTCCAATATAATGTATTACCTTGAAAACGAGAATTGAATTGTATATGAGTTGAGTTAGGTTTTGGTTGTGTCCAAAATTTCAAGCTCGTCACCCAATTCAATTTTAATTAGGTTCATTAAATTAAAACTAATCATGACTTAATTCAACCCACACAAATTTAATTGAATTGAGTTGGATTGAATAAATTCATGAATTAGGTCTGATTCGTTTACATTCTTACCTTTTATTTAACTAACTTAGTTCCTCGTACCTTGCATGGATGTTAAATTCATATTTCATAATTTATAGAGTAATTTTTATATTATTTTGAATTTAAATATATTATATTTTTATTTAGTTTGAATTTGATAAATGTTTTATTTTTAAATTTAATAAATGATGTTAATAGATATGTAAATATATATTTAAATATAATTTTATATATACACATGTTCAAGAAAATTATTATTATTGAGATATCGTCTTAGGTAGATTTCCTTTTGATTTTCTTTTAAAAAAATTAATTTAGTTAATATTTTTTTTCAATAACCGTGTTATTGATACTTTAAACAAAATTGAAAAATCCCATAAATTTTGTGATTAATCCATCTTAAAATCTGACACATTAAAATTGACACTTTATTGTATCTTTGTTAATATTTGAATTAATAGATTATGTAATATTAATAATTAATTATATATTTTTAGGCTAATCAATTTGTCAATAAAAATTTCATATAACAGAATCTAAATTTGATTGTCAATTGAAAAAATAGGATAAGAATAAATATGAATGTTCTAATTTACACGGCTCTTCTTAATTATCATAATTATATTTATTTAAATTAATAATTGATTAATGTTATTAATATTTTTTTAGAGAAAGTGAATATGAGATTGTGATGTGAATAAAACATTCGATAGATATATATACATATATATATAATAGATATAATCAATCAATTATATCCAAATGATTTAATTTATTCTATAATTAATTGTTTATATTTTTATTATAATTATCCATTTTATTGAATTAATTGTATATATAATGTCATTTAATATTTTTGTAGGAAATAAATATGAAGTTATCATATGATATTATCTCATAGAATTAAACTTTCTTATATATATATATATTAGCGTAATATCTCATACCTTGTACAGATCTCTAGTTTATAATTTATGATTTTCTTATATCAACATATATTTTATAATATATTTATCAATTATTTTTACAATTTTATATATGTAAAAAATTTATAAGATAATTATAAATATTCACGCACATATATACATATATATATATATATATAAAATAATTTTACATTATAAGTGTCGTATTGATTTAAAAAAGATGCATATGAGATTGTGCATAGGAATGACAATACGTTGGACAAGTATAGATAGTAGTCATCCCTTACTCGTCTCAACTAGATAAATAATTGTCATGTCTTAACTCGTTACCCTCCCTTAGGATACTGATTAAGCGGATACCTATGGATTTTTTTTATATCTAGCGATATCCACAAGTACCTATAGATATTTTTGCAAATATAAAAATAGTTTAAAAATATATGAACAAACATTTTTATTGTAATTTTTATTATTTTAAATTTTTTTGAAACATATTTTTAATTTGTTACAACTAAAGTTATTCAAATATTCTACAATCTACACAATTAAAAACAAATAAAGAATAATGAAAATTACTATATATTTATTTTTTATAATATTTTTAATTAAATAATAAAATATATTTTCTAAAATTTGTAAATGATTGAGCATAAATAAAAATATTAAAAAATATTATATATTAAAATAATAATTATATTACTCTATCAATATTTTAATTTATTATAATAAGGATTTTTAAAAGTTATGACAAGTCATAAAGATACATATTTAATTAAAATAAATATTAATTATATATTTCTATCAAATTTTCTATGAATAATTTTTTTTGGAATGTAAACAAAACTGAAAATATAAGAGAGAAAAAGAAATCACATGTAGAATAAATATAATAATAAAAATTCTATTTAATTGAATTAGGTTTAAATTATTAAATGATAATTAATGTAATATATTATTATAAATTTTGACGGTAAAAAGTATAATAAATTTTGAAATTAAATATATTCAATGCATAAATTGATTATTTATGAAACACTAATTTATTAGTATTAATTATTTTTTCATATATATAAATTTATTTTTCGTATAACAAGGTTATTAATTCTTATGAGTATTGCAATGTACTAACAATTTTTCTATATATTTTTCTCATATAACTCGTAACATGTATAAATATTTTATAGATAATATATATTTTGCACATATATATATATATATATATATATATATATATCAATTTGTAAATTACAAATTGATCAAACTTATTTATGTATAAATATGATGGATAATTAATTTATTATATTAATATTAATTCATTGCATTTAATTGTTAATTATATTTTTTGAATTAAAAAAAATAATCTCATTTAATATTTTTTGAAAGAAATAAATATGAAATTATCACGTGTTATCATTTTATGGAATAAAATATTCTTTTATATAGATATGATAGATTGCATAGGATAAAAAAATTAAACAATTTTTGAAAAAAAACTTTAATTAAATAAAGAATAGTTGAAGATGATTTCATTAAATATGAAAAAATTAATTAAAATTTATTTATATATTAGTTCATCACACATAAATTTTCCCCCTTATATTTTGAGTCCAGTAATATAATTCTCATTCTCATTTTGATCATAAAAAAATTTAATTCTCATTCAGAAAACACTGAGTTAAAAAGCAACAGGATAAATTCTATCCCTCCGATATTATGTAATATGTTGAACACTACAATAAGTCAATAACTATAATATATATAATTATATCATATTACACACACACACATATATATATATATATATAATAACTTTGACACATAAGTTTAAATTATATTATTAAATCGAGTATTAAAAATTCAATAACTATTATTAAAATATTGTTAAATATGAATTATAATTTTAAAATCTTATATAAATTATAATTTAAAGAAAAATAGCTTCACAAATAAAACTGATTTTTTTTATAATTTAGTTAAGATTTTTCATAATTTTTAAAAAATATAAATTAAAGGTTAATTTAAAAAAAATTACAAAAAAATATTTTTTTATTTAAACATAATATTTTAAAATTATATCATCATTTGATTTGTTAATGGTGTGCATTAAATATTGTATAAGATTGCAGTTTTTGCCTTTATTTTATCATGTTTTTATTGTATTTTCTTATTTTATCATATTCTATGATATACTGTCCACCAAATAAGCTGTTAATATAATAATTTTATCATTTTTTATTTTGTATATTAAAATTTGTTAAAATAATTTTCTATTATTGAAACATATTTTGTTGTTAGTGAGATATAAGATGAGCAAAAAACCAATCCAATATGTTCTTAACTGGCCATTTTTTTATAGAGTTAAACCTATTTTAAGATTGTGTTAAAATTCTCAACCCAACCTAACTAGGTTGCATGTTGGGTTTGGTTAATGCACTATTTTTTTTTTAAATTATAAAAAAGTGAATGACTTGTAAGTTGACCTACTAAACAAATAACATAAAATAGTGTGAACATAATGTTACAAATCACGAGAATATTAAGTTACTAAATTGTTTTAACACAAAATCTTTTTAAAAAGTATTATAAGTTAAATAAATGTAGATTAATGAAACAAAATAACATAAAATATTATAAAATAATTTCAAAATATATATATATATATATATATATATATATATATATATATTATCTTAGAATTCAAATATGCTCCTAACATTATCCTTTTAATATCAACTAAAAGATTTAACTTAATTTCTTATATCTTTCATTCTGTCATTTTTTAATATCTTTAAATTTAAATTGAATTTAAATATTTATTATTAAAATATTAATAATTAAAAAATATTACAATATAGATTACTTATCATAAATCTAAAATATAACTTATATATTTAATAATATTTATTTATTATATATTTTAATTATAACATAATTGAAATATTTAGAATATTTATTTTATAAATTTTTTATATAAAATAAAAATTTATTCAATATAATAATGTACTGTACAAATTAAAATATTAGTTATAATAATAAATTACAAAATGCTAATCATTTTCTTTAAATAATTAAAAGAAGAAATTTTTTATTGAAATGTACAAAATTAAATCATGTTATCCATGACCTTTTTTAAAAGTTTTCCAATGATCATTGTAACACCTCCATATTTCCTTGCATCTATGTAGTTTCTTAGAAATATGCATGCCCTTGGATATTTTTGGAAATGACCAAAATGTCCTTAAACAATTTCATAAATGACAAGTAGGTCCCTAGGACAAATGACTAAAATGCCCTGAACATTTGCCCAAATGACCAACATATCCTTATAACTCTGATAAGGTCATATAAGCCTAATAGAGTCCTGAAGGCCTGGAAAAATATAGAGCAAGTTGAGATGAGAGATTATGGATGTTATTTGCAAAGAAAAATCATAAGATAGACTTATTAGAAATTTTGAAAGATAGCTCAAGAAAAATTGAATTTAAAATAATCTAAGTTTGGATAAAATACATAAGAAGGACTGATACAATCTAAGAAAATTCCTCTTCATTATGATAGAATGAGATTGATTAATAAGAGGCTTAAATCTTTTACTAATTAAAAACAAGAATGAACCAATAGGAAATTAGAAAAATCATTAAAAGAAAGCAAGGAAACATTCCAAAAATTGTTACTAAAACTTAAGATAATTTCTAACTAAATCTAGAAAAGCTTGGTTTTGAGAAAACAATTGAAATTAGACTTCTATAAATATTAGAAACACTTGAAACCAATATAAGAAAAATGCTAAGTAAAAATAAAACATTAAAAACCCAAAAAACAAAGCCATTCCACGGTTTTAGTTAGCAAAATTGAAACATATGGCTTTAAAAATCTAGCATAACCGTGCACTTTGGAGAAAGAGGAGGAAAATTGTAGAATCTTGTAGAAAAAGGCCACTTGGACAGCTTATAAGCTAGGACAAATCTTATTGGACCAACAAAAAAAGGTTAATACATGATGAGCTTGGAGATATTTTGATTAAACAAAGGAAAATGACATGTATAAAAGCTTGGTGGGACCAAAAGGAGGGCTGGTTTTTTTTGCACGTTCACCACTCCATTCAGCCTTCCCTTTCACTTGTCTTCACACTTAAAAAACAAAGCAAAATAAGACAGCCCCTCCTTTGGAAATTCACGTGAGAATACTAGGAAAAGGTTGGGACCATTTGCTGAATTTTAAAGACCAAGAAAAGCCAAGGTAAGGGAAGTTATTTAATAGACATGGATTAGATAGTTAATAGGATGATTCAACTTCTTTTTCCTTAAATATGAATGATGCTTTTCTTCATTTAGATAAGGAATATAATTTGGAACATCAAATTGCTTGCACAAGTGCCACCATGAGGCAAGATAACACTTAAGTTGTAAGTTAACAAGTAACTTTAATTAACTAAGTTATAATTTAACTTAACTTAAAAACTAACTAATTTAGAAGAATAAGAAAGGAAGTAAGTGAATTTTAAACCTTGCTATATGCTGTAAATAAATTGTAGTTGATTGCTGTTTTTTTTTTAATTATAGCTGTCTTCATTTGATTGCTGTATTTAATTGTAAGCTGTATTTATTTGATTGCTGTATACCTATTTAAGTACATCTGTATGTTGTTAATTAATCTGTCTAGAGTACTAAAAACTTTATTTGAATAATGTTTGATTTATTTGATGGCTGGAACAACTAATAGTTTGCTGTATTTAAATGAATAAGTTGCTGTCTGTATACATAAGATGCTGTCTGTACAAAATGCTGTCTGTATAAGTTGCTGCCTGTATAAAATGCTGTCTGTATAAGTTGCTGTCTGTATAAATTGCTGTCTGTATGACATCCATTGTTGTAGGTTGTATGTTGATATATTTGGCTAGTGCTGTTATTTTATTAGGTTGTTGTATATCAATATTTTTACGTTGCTGTTTGGTAATTTAACAATTAATGTTGGGTTATAGAGAAGATTCTATGCTTCTTTTAGTTAAAGAATAAAGTCATGAATATATAATTAAAGATTCATGATGAAGAATTGTGGCACTTATACTGTTGATATTATTGGGTGAGAAAAAATTTCTATAAGTGCCGAGTGGTGAGAATTTGAGAAATAATGTAATGGTAAAGAAAAATTGAAAATAAATTGAAACCATTACATGCATCATTACATTTGATTATACCCCTCAGAGTGGAGGGAGGTTTCACTAGAGTGGGTGAAACTTTGGTACCTTATTACCCCTCAGAGTGGAGGGAGGTTCCACTAGAGTGGGTGGAACTATTTGATTATACCCCTCAGAGTGGAGGGAGGTTTCACTAGAGTGGGTGAAACTATTTGAATTATGGTACCTTGTGGTGATTAGCTGAGATCTCAGTCATGCATCATTTAATAAAGAGAGCATGCATTACTCATCATATATCTGTCTACAAGAGTTATTTATGTTTCTGAAGAATTATTTAGGGTTCTGCATATTTGTTATACCTATTTCATTTTCTACCAATTATCTAATCATGTTTATTAAATACTTACCCTATTTGTGTCTGTGGTTGACACCTGTGATGACCCCAATCTATTTGGGCGAGCAGAGGAACAGTGAAATGCTTAGTTATGGAGGAGCTTGATGAATTATGTGATGTGTTTTGGCTTGTTATCTGGATGATATCACTTGCTGTTGCTACTTTTGGGAGTTATGTACTATGTTGGTTGACTAGTACTATATTTTGATAGTCTGTATTATATTTGGATGACTGTATCATGGACTATTATAATTCCCTATGAGAGACTATCTCTGACTATGAATCCTGTTGAAATTATTTTACCATAAACAAACCGACTAGAATAGTATGTTATATAATCAAATTCCGTAGAAAAAGAATTTTTCGTAACATAATAGCGTAAACGATTAAATACGAACAACGTAATTATTAAGAATAGTTAAATAAACGGAGTCGTTATAATCATTACAATTTTAATTAATTTCCTAAGAATATTAGTTAGTAATTTTAATTAATGTCCTAAGAATATTAGTTAACAAGATTTAAATTAATTAATTAATACTAATTAATAATGGTGATATAAGCCAGCATTTGGCCAAGTGGACCTGGCTATCCTTCCACTGACACGTCACGAGGACCCACTTTGTATATCAAAGTTGTATTACGGAACCGGACGTAAACACTTCCCCGTGGGCCACGTGTACCATTTTTCTCTCTCTCATACTCATACATACCCATTGAGGGGGAGGTTGGAGTGCAGAACACCACACCAAGCTCGCATTCCCTGCCACAACAGGAAACAGAGGCCACAACGCACTAAAACAAAAACAAAGCTTTGGTATTCGGTACATGACATACTCTGTTTCCTCTGACTCCGAGGTTTTCCTTCGCTTTGCTTCAGACCAAGCGGTCTCTGTGGCTACAAACTTGGAACCATTTTTATGTTTTGAGCCTTCGGTTTCCATGCTCCTCGCTCCACCGCATGTTGTAACTTATAACCGCAATTCCATTTCTCTCACTCTTGAGTCACGCACACGTACCCACCCTTTTTGCCTCTCACGTGGTTATTGTTCTGTGCATGTTGGTGCTACTTGATTGGTGATTTTTGTAGAAACTTTGATTGATCGATCTCTTCATCGTCATGACAGCTTCTGGTTCAAATTCGTTGATAACCGTTAACCCTGATGAGCTTCGCTTCCAATGTATGTTTCAATACTACCCTTTTGCTCTTCTATTTTTTTCTTTTCCTTGTTTTCTCACGCTAACCATTTTTCATTATAGAAACAAAATTATTGGGTTGCTTCGCCTTGATCTCCGCAAGGCTTTTGAATCAAATTGCGTACAGGATTTACATTACTGTTAAGGGATCAATGTTGTTCATCTTTTTCCCCCCCCCCCCCCCCCATGAATGCTATTTGGGAAAATTTAAATTTTGGAGATTAGTTACTTACAGCCGGGGTTGTGTGTAGAAATTAATTAGTACTAACTGATTCCCATATCTTTTGATGTTTTAACTTTCTATCTTTTCCCCAAATGCTACACTTGTTTTGGAACAGAGGAGTACAATTTAGGTCCGACCAAATTAAGTCAACCAATAAATTGTGTATTTAAGTAAACGATGGTTTTGAATGAAAAGGTTAGTGTAATATTTTGTGCGGACCTAAGTAGAATTAATTAGCTAACAACCTAACTGGGCATTTCCGCCACAAAAAGTTTAGGGGATAACTTAGAAGTTTTGTTTCTTGTTAATTTTCATAATTACTACAATTGTTATTTATTGATACTTGTATAGATATCTAGCTCTTGAATTTTCAACCATGAGCAAGGATTTTGGTTACATGTGACAGAAATATGAACAGTAAAACTAGTTTAAGTGAAACATATCAAGGATGAATATATAAATTCTGCTGCCAATGTAAAGTTTCCTTCTTTACCACTTGAAAATTGGTTTGATTTTCTGCATTTATATTTGACTAGTCTCATAGAATAACTGAATGAGGAGCTAGGACTGGATTTTGGTTTTACCTATTTGATTTATCAAATAGTAGGAAAGCATAAATCTGAAATCCTTCCCCAATTAATTGAGTTCTTCTTCGGTTATGCTCATAATGTTTATGTCAACAGTTGAGCTGGAGAAGCAAACATACTGCGATCTTAAAGTTCTGAGTAACACAGACAACTACGTTGCCTTTAAGGTACTCTATTAACTCCCATTACAGGGACAAACTTATTGTTTCTGGACATGCTTTTCTACTGTTGATCCTTAGTGCATGATTCATAATTGCATTTGATTTCAGTGCTATTTTGCTTTTTGCTAGGTCAAAACCACTTCGCCAAAGAAGTACTTTGTGCGACCTAATACCGGTGTTGTACATCCATGGGACTCATGTATCATCAGAGGTGCTTCTTCTTACTATTGCAGAAAAAAAATTTAGTTACTCTTTTATATTTATTAACTTGGATCAGATCTTTGGTAATTTGAAATGTTGGACTAGTGAAGATAGGATACCAAAGGGTCTCTGAATTCCTTCAGGAGACATAAAACAAATAGCTGAATGCCAATCTAGTAGACATAAGTTAGAAAACGATGTTTGCATAATGCAAATCGCATTAGACTTGATTAGAAAGAAAAAGGAAAAAATAGTTAAACTAGTGAGCTTAATGAGAGCGGAGACTGGTAACTTCAACCAATCAAAGGACAAAAAAATGGAATTTGTCTTCCACATAACTAAGTATTTGAAAAATATATTACTAAGTGAAAACCAATCATATGTATATATGTTATTTGCTTATGAGCTGTGAGTTCTTTACTACTATTATATGATATTAGCATCTCTATCATATTCTTCGTTGTGCAGTCACCCTCCATGCTCAACAAGAATACCCTCCAGACATGCAATGCAAAGACAAGTTTCTGTTGCAGAGTACAATAGTGAATCCAAACACTGATGTTGATGATCTTCCACCAGATACTGTGAGAGAGCCAACAATGTTGTTGTTTTATAGGATCAGTTCTAAAATTTAAAAAGGAGAAACAAATTGATCCAGATCATTGCTTGTTTTGGCTTGCAGTTTAATAAGGATGGTCAAAAGTCGATAGAGGATATGAAACTAAGAGTGGTATATATCTCTCCTACATCACCCCAAGGAAGCACAGAAGGTGATACAGTGAAGAATTCAACCCAAAAACATGATACTAATTCTGTGAGTTTCTCCCATTCACCCTCCATTTGGGGAAATCAGTTTGAAGTTTTATTTTTAACCATCCTCTCAAATTTGGTTATTTTATGTGTGTAGAGTATAGACATATGTTTCATATTATGTATCAAGATGGAATCCTCACCTCCACATCCGGGTGTGGCCTCTTCTCAAAATGCAAACAGAATTCAAATACTTGTAACGGATTAAACCTAACAAATGAGATTGAAGGGTTTCTTCGGATCACTTGGCCAAGTGGAAAAAGAAAGAACATGTACTCTATAGATCACACTCAACTTTACTCTAGGCTGCATCCTGATTTTCTGGGATGATGACATAATTATTGGGTTTGGTTGGTGACAGCCATGTAGAAGCAAAATGCACTCATCTGTTGGGTGCAACATGGATTTGGAGGTGTTATTAAAAGAACCAGTCTTGTGAACCAAGACTGTAGCAAGAATCAAACAAGATTCTGCAGCAACCAGCAAGTAAAAGAGGGAAATCAAGGACACAGATTATCATAGTTCAGAGAAATTAACTCCTACGTCCACACTGAGAAAGACTTCTATTATGATCACAGAAACAGTACAAGAATTTTCAGGCTTGAGCCTTGCTCTTCCTCAGTTGCACTCATAAGTCTGATCATGAATCACTCAATTACATGTATGTGTTATGAAGCACCAAGCTATGACTTATATAAGCTGCAAACTAACCCTCTCAAGTCGGTTACAAAGGACCAGCCCAATAAACCTCCTAGTAACTAACTAAAACAGAAAGGGGCTATGACAGCTATCACATAGCTTTTTACAAGCATATACTAACAGTAACTAATTGATGATCGAATTGAATGTTACAATTCTCCACCTTGGAGCTTCAATACAAATTACATAGTTAGATATGCCATTAGTCTCAGAAAGAGACTCACTTGTCACATGTTCCAACATTTACCAAATTCAGGCAATGAGTAAATTTGGTACTTGGAACAACTTTGGTTAGCATGTCAGGTGGATTTTCTTCACTTGCAACCTTCTTCACCTCTATTTTACCTTGAACTATGATATCTCTAATAAAAGGCAGCCTTATGTCAATGTGCTTTGTCCTCTCATGAAACGCTTGATTCTTTGAGAGACAAATGGCACTTTGACTATCACACCACACAGTCACCGGAACAGCCTTTCCTTCAAGCTCATTTACAAGTCCTTTCAGCCATATAGCCTCTTTGATAGCTTTAGTGAGTGCAATGTACTCAGATTCTGTGGTGGGTAAAGCAACTATTGATTGTAGATTCGCCTTCCAACTAACCTGATTACCATAGAGGGTAAATAGGTAACCTGTTCAGGATCTGCTCCTATCAACATCCCCTGCAAAATCAGCACCCACAAACCCTGCAAGACTAACAGATTCTGATCTTCCAAATACAAGACCAACAGATTTTGTACCTTTCAGTTATCTTAAAATCCATTTCATCACAAGCCAATGTTCCTTCCCTGGATTTCCCATGAATCTACTAACCATGCTGGCAGCATATGCTAGGTCTGCCTTGTACAGATCATAGCATACTTAAGGCTTCCTGTAGCACTAGAATAGGTTATGCTATTCATGTACTTCTGCTCTTCAACAGTTTTAGGAGACTGAGTTACAGATAATTTGAAATGTCCAGCAATTGGAGTTGAAACAGGTTTAGCATCCAACATGTTAAATCGTTTCAGCATCTTCTCAGCATAGTTTGACTGATTCAAAAACAATGACCGTTCAGATCTCTTCTTGGCAATTTCCATGCCTAGGATCCTCTTTGCAGCCCCCAAATCCTTCATTTCAAATTCTGAATTTAGTAGTTTCTTCAATTTGTTGATAGCATCAACATCACCACTTGCAATCAACATATCATCTACATATAGTAGAAGATAGATGAAATAACCAGAACTTTCACTCTTGAAGTAAACACAACTATCAAAAGAATTGCTGTTGTAGCCATTTGAGATCACTAAAGAATCAAATCTTTTGTACCACTGCCTTGGGGATTGTTTAAGTCCATATAAGGACTTTTTCAGCAAGCAAACCATATTCTCTTTTCCTTTTACCTCATACCCTTTAGGTTGGCTCATGTAGATTCTTTCCTCTAGTTTACCAAGTAAAAAGGGCGTCTTCATATCCATTTGCTCAAGTTGCAAGTCATGGACAGCAACTAGAGACAAAATGACTCTAATGTTAGTGTGCTTCACAATAGGAGAGAAAATTTCATTGAAATCGATTCCCTCTCTTTGAGTGAAGCCTTTTGCAACAACCCTCGCCTTGTATCTGTTCCTCTCAACTCCTGGAATTTCAGATTTTCTTTTGTAAGACCACTTGCAGCCCACAATTCTTTGCTTGGTTGGTTTCTCTACAAGTTCTTAAGTATTCATTAGGGAATCAATCTCCTCTGCCATAGCAGCCTTCCAATTGTCCCCATCAGGCTCAGAAGTGGCCTCTTTGTAGCTGATAGGATCTATACCTTGATCATCAATTTCCACATTCAAAGCATATGCTATTATATCAGCATAACTATACCGAGGTTCCTTTGTCTGCCTCTTTTCCCGGTCTCTCACCAAATTGTAAGAAGACTTTGCAATTTCAGAATCAGATTGTGGCATATAATCTGTTTTCTCTATTGCAGCTTCCTCCACCTCAAATTTTGTTGGTACCGAGCAATCACACAATAATCGAGAAAAACAGAAAGAGAGAAATGGAAGAAAAAGTAACATACAGTGTTTACCCTGATTCACCCAATATGGGTTACGTCCAACTTTTCTCTATGTTCTCCTCACACACTCATTACAATGCACTTAGATTACAAGGAAATACATAGGCTTAGAAACCCTAAGTACCATAGCTATTCATGCGCCCAAGTCCAAACTACAAATAATAAACCCCAGGCCCACAACAGTACCAAGACTTGAAACATTCCGGGGCCGCTGCCCCCGTCTTCGAGCGGCTTATCTTCTGAAGGCGAAGTATGAGTCATATCCAACAAATTCAACTTTCGGATTTTGCACTATCAGATTGTTGGGACTGCATAGATTCTTCTTCATCATATCCAAACATGGTTTCCTCTTGAAAAGACAACATCTCTGCTGATCACAGCCCTGCCTCTGCCTGACCAGTCAGCCACACTTCGTAGCCTTTTACCCCTTTAGGATATCCTAAGAAGATTCCCTTCTTTGATCTAGGCTTGAGTTTCCCTTCATTGACATGAATATAAGCTGTACAGCCAAAAGTTCTCAGATTTTCGTAGCTTGGTGCCTTTCCAGTCCACAACTCCTCTGGTGTTT
The DNA here is from genome assembly GCA_013407115.1 of Glycine latifolia. Classification (NCBI taxonomy): domain Eukaryota; kingdom Viridiplantae; phylum Streptophyta; class Magnoliopsida; order Fabales; family Fabaceae; genus Glycine; species Glycine latifolia. The sequence goes on along the minus strand of CM023947.1, from coordinate 23,389,391 downwards.
TGAAACCAATGGCTGCTGAAGGGGATCTGTTGATCAAATAGCATGGTGTATGCAGTGCTTCTCCTCAAAAACATTTGCTCAGATTGGCATTGGACAACATGCACCTAATCCTCTCCAAGATGGTCCTATTCATCCTTTCTGCAAGGCCATTTTGTTGAGGAGTTAGTCTAACTGTTTTATCCCTTGCTATGCCATTATTCTTGCAAAATTCAGTGGATTCTTCACTTAGATATTCCAGCCCATTGTCTGTTCTTAGGACTTCACTTGCCTGCCGTTTGATTCTCAACCAATGCTTTCCATTGCTTGAAACACTTGAATGCTTGATTCTTATGTTTCAGCAAATAAACCCACACCTTCCTTGACCAATCATCTATGAAGGTTATGAAGTATCTAGCTCCCCCCAATGAAGGAACCTTTGCTGGCCCCCAAATGTCAGAATGCACATAATCCACTGAGGCTTTAGTTGTGTGTGTGGCAGTAGAGAACTTAACTCTTTTCTGCTTGCCATAAAGACAATGTTCACAAAATTCCAACTTTTCAAAGTCTCCATTGCCTGTTAAACCTTGCTTGTATAATTCTTCTAGACCCCTTTCACTTACATGTGCAAGTCTTTAGTGCCAAAGTTTTGTGGAAACACCTTTAGACACTGAAATTAAATTAGCAGGGTTCACAATTGTCTTACCTTGCAATCTGTACAACCCATTTTTCCTGATTCCTTTCATGATTTGTAAAGAGCCTTTGCTGATTTTCAAGGTTCCACCTTCACCTTTGAATGAGCACCCAACCTGTTCCATCATACCAAGAGAAAGGAGATTTCTTTTAAGCTCTGGTACATGCCATACATCAGTGAAGATCTTTGTTTACCCATCAGTCAATTTCACCTTGACAGTGCCAATCCCAACCACTTTACAGGCAATGCTATTTCCCATCAACACCTTTCCAACATCAACTTTCTTGTAGGAATCAAACTATTCTTGATTATGGATCATGTGGAAAGAACACCCTGAATCAAGAATCCATTCATCAGAGCAGGAATCTTCAGTGACTGCCAAAACATCTGAACTTTCATACCCATCAGCAACTACAGAAATGTCATTCGACTCCTTCCAATTGTTCTTCTTTTTTCTCTCAGGACAATCTTGTCTAAAATGTCCTTTCCTTATGGCAGAAAAAACAAATCCTTTTGGTTTTAGATTTTGATCTATGGTTATTCTTTCCCTTTCCTTCTCTTTTCTCTGATCTCCTTTGAGCAAACAGCATTTCAGCATCTCCTCCTTCTCCTTTATTCTCTGTAATCTTTTTCTTCATCTCACGAGAATTCAGAATTGCTTTACTTCTTCCAAGGTGAGGGTATCTTTCGCAAACATCATGGTGTCAACAATTCTCATATGATGGGGGAAGAGAGCACAGAAACATCACTGCTTGATCTTCTTCATCAATCTTGACATCTATGCTCTTCAAATAAAGAATTTTCTTTGTAAATGAGGAGATATGGTCCTTGATTGATGTGCCTTCTTCCATCTATAGCTGATGTAGCCTCTTCTTCAAATACAGCTTGTTGGTTAATGACTTGGTCATGTAAAGACTTTCCAGTTTTAACCAAACCCCTTCAGCTGTTGATTCTTGGGCCACCTCTCTGAGCATTTCATCACTGAGAGAAAAAATGATGGTGCTGTGTGCCTTGCTGAGCATATCCTTCTTTTATTTTTTAGAGAGAGTTGCTGGAAGTTTTGAAGCACCTGCTATTGCCTCTTCAAGACCTTGATGGACAAGAAGAGCTTTCATCTTGATCCTCCAAAGACTGAAATCATTGTCACCTGTAAACTTGTCAATGTCGAATTTTGTTGTACCCATCGCGGAAACGCCCCTAAGATAGGCTGTAGATACCAGTTGTTATTAAAAGAACCAGTCTTGTGAGCCAAGACTGTAGCAAGAATCAAACAAGATTCTGCAGCAACCAGCATGTAAAAGGGGGAAATCAAGGACACAGAGATTATCATGGTTCAGAGCAATTAACTCCTATGTCCACACTGAGAGAGACTGCTATTATGATCAATGAAACAGTACAAGAATTTTCAGGCTTGAGCCTTGCTCTTCCTCAGTTGCACTCATAAGTCTGATCATGAATCACTCAATTACATGTATGTGTTATGAAGCACCAAGCTATGACTTATATAAGCTGCAAACTAACCCTCTCAAGTCGGTTACAAAGGACCAGCCCAATAAACCTCCTAGTAACTAACTAAAACAGAAAAAAGGGGCTATGACAGGCTGACAGCTATCACTAGCTTTTTACAAGCATATACTAACAGTAACTAATTGATGATCCAATTGAATATTACAGGAGGAAACAACACTTGATAAATTAAAAAATAATATATGAATAAATTTATTATACATGGCAATTTGTGATTGAATTATATGTAAAAACTCTTTACTTTGTCAATGGATATACTATTTTTTTCTTATGAGAGGACTTAAAATATAAAACAATTACTTTTCTTGACCAGTACACAGAAGTCAACTATAAAATCTATCCTTGCACTAAAAATGGTCATGAGGTGAAAAACAGCTAAATTATCCCAAATTTAATTAGTGGAAGTTAACATTTAAACATCTGAATTTGTGGCAGTATTTCTTATTTCTTTTTTGTTTGATAAATTGATAGTTGACAATGATTGCAAAAAAAAAAAAAACAAAAATTTATCACTAATCCTGATCTGTATCTGTTTTTCTTGATGAGTAGGACATGCTGAAAAGAAGAAGAAATCGGAGCGGGGATCCAGGCTTTTCCTTCACTTTTGTCATGTTTGTGGGTCTCATTGGATTATTGTGTGGTTTGCTTTTAAAACTTTCATTGTCTTCACCACCTACAGAATGATTTAACACTGATCAAAACCTTTGCATGCAGACACTTTCGTGCTATTAACTGTAAAGAGTTATTTTTCTATTGAATTCATTTTGCACATTTTCTTGGTTATTAAAAAGAACCATCAAGGCATCGTACCTAGTTACTACACTATAAAACCACCTAGTTATTGTGTGTGTGTGTGTGAAAAAGACATTCTGTTACTTTGTTCATCTCTTCTGACTTGTTCATAGTAATAACAAAAAAAAAAAAAAAAAAAAAAAATTTTTTCTGACTTATTACGATTTTAAGGATGGTACGAAATATTTAACATTCGGAAGCTGACATGTCAAGTTGTTATTGGCCAAGTTACGTGGATGTGTGCTGGCTCAATCGTGAATGACAAGCTATTTGACCAATTTTCCAAGTCAGTAGAAGATGTTAGGTTTTTTCTCTAATTTTTCAAGGGTGTAGTATCATTGAAATTTGGGGTTTTAGATGGGAGGCGTGTGGAGGATAAATATATATTTTTAAAATTTAGAGAATTTTATAGTATTTATGAAAATAAATACATCTGAGCTTAAAATATTCTATTTTCAAAATAATTAAATTAAAGAATTTTGTAATTCAAATCAAATATTTAATTTGAGTTCACAATTTGTCAAAAAAATTAAATATGCTTTACTTAATAATTAAAAATATATAGATGGACTGTAATTGGGTTTTTTTTATGTACGTGGCCGATTGTAATTGGTTAAGAAATTAAAAAAAATTATTATTAAAAAATTATATGCTTTTACTATAATTTTTAGTACATTCTAAATAATTTGATCTTACATAAAAACTTTCGCATTGATTAACAAGATCCAAAAGCATATTATTAACATTTTTTTAGACAAAATTAGTGTTGCTTCTTAAGTGCAGGTATTGTTGTTCTAAAAAAGAAAGTGCTTGTATTATTTTTTTCATCGAAATTAAAGCTTTACCATTACAATTTGCTATTAAAGGTCGATATTAAATGCTGGCAAGAGTTATTAAGATAATATTTTAATTTTAACTAAAAAATAGTGCTATAAATATTTAAAAACAACACCTAAATACTCTATGAGTGTGGATTAGTTGACAACCATGCATGGAGGAATTTGAGTTTAATTTTCACTAAATACAACAGAGACAATAAACTTTGTGTGAGAATGATAAAAAAAATTATGTGTGATTAATTTTTGGAGTGTGGATTAGTGTTATAGCTAACCTATTAAATAACCTAAATGTTAAAAGTTTGTGAGAATATTTCAAGGCTTAATTAGTGAAAACTAAAAATTCTAATTATGATAGTTAAAAAATACAGTTTTTTTAGATCGTAGTATGAATCAATATCCTCGTGGTTTTAACCGACGAAAGCGTTAATAACAAAACTAATCAAGGAAACTGTATGTTGAAAATAAGTTGTTTCGAAATCTTCAAATTAATAAACTGGGGACATATAGGCCTTGTTGAAAAAGGTAATGTACGAGTAAATTCCTCTTACCTTCATTATACAGATCTCCTCCTTTGCTGAAAATTTTAAAAAATGCCCGTCCATATTATTTTATGCCAGTAAATTTATCAATTTTTTTTGGCAAAAGTAAATTTATTATTTATTGTGCATATGTACGTAAAAAGATATAAAAGATATTATAATTAAAAAATAGTGAAATTATGCAGTTAAGAATTTTTTAAAATAATCCAGCTTTTATTTTATTAGACAGAACTAAATTAAAGGGATAGAATAATTTAATATGATGTGTTCAAAGTAATAATTAAAAATTAAAATCAAATTTACATTTGAACTATATAAGTTTAAGTAATAATATTTAAGGGAAATGAAAAATAAAAAAACAAATATAATTAGATACTTAATGCAAGAAAATTTATGTGACTCAATGAGAAAGAAAAAGCTTCTAAAATTTGTTTTATTAAAAAATGAATACTGAAATTTATAATATATAGATAAATACTAATATAACTCACAGTTATAATAATAAGTAGTGATGGAAATAAATTATAACTATTTTATAAGAGTAAGAAATAGTTTTTCTTATATTTGTGTTTCTAATTTAAATTTTGTGTTATACTGAACACAAGTGGAGATTCCTCTAATAATGATAGTATTTATTTTTACTCTATACTATATACAGTTACCAAGAATTTAATCAAATTTAATTAGATTAAGGTATAGAATAAAATAATAAAACAATCACATGACAGATTTTTTTACGGTATTAAAAGTTGTTTTTATAATTATTAACTCTTCAGATAATTGCCAAAAGTTCAAGAGCTGAAGTTTGAAGTCTCCATCCATATACTTATGAACGAAGCAACATGCAAACCACACCAACAAAAAATGCAGACCTCTTGATAGGATGAACCCAAGAGCCACTCCATTTATTAAAATTACCTCTTATCCTATTCCATATAATGATGAGACAACTATCGTAAAAATAATAATAATGAGAGAACTTATTTAAATATTATTAAATTATTAAATTACTTTTCGACAATTGACCTTCCATTTGATTTAAGTAATTTATAGTATTATAAAATATGAATAATTACCACTGTGTAATTCGTTATAGAAATTCAATTTATGTCGATAGTCGATTCTATTTAAGTAATTTATTTTATAACATAATATAACAATTGTTCAATTTATTATATAAATTAAATCTATATTCTTCTTTTTTTCTTTTGCCGATAAAATCTATGTTTTTCTGGTACTACGTAAAAAAGTTTTACATATGCTGTACTCTTGGTTTCAAACAAAAATTAGTCTCATTATTTTTAGCAATTAATTATTTTATTAATAACTAATAAGAGAAGGCTCAATTTTTAATTTTTTATGCTTGGCTAAATTTATGTTTTTCTAGAATGGCTCAATTTATGTCAGTGTAACCTACATCCATTTTTATTTTATTAATAATTTTTGTATAAAATACTATTTTTATCAATTAATTATTAAATGTCTTAAATATTTTTTCCTATAATTTAACTTTTTTATTTTTTTTTCTTTTTAATTCTTATAAAATATATTTATTTTATTTTCATCCTTAAAATATTTTAAATAATATATTTTTACTATTTAAAATTTTTTTATTTTATTTTCTAAAATATCATCTAAAAAATTTTAAGAACGAATTTTTTTTTACATAAAATAACATGAAGAAAAAAAATTACAAAAATAAAAATAAAAAATCATTAAATTACATTAACCATAAGACATTTAAGCGTAATGCGTTTGATGAGATAAGCAAGGACGCGCCCGAACGAGTTGTGTGGTTGTTTCTGGATAAAACTAGAAATTTGGAAGAAACGATTCCTAACAAAAAAAAAAAAAGCGCACTCTATATAACTGCATATTTTTCCTTTCTCTTTAATCAAATTGTGCTTGTGACTGTCTTTCTATCACGAAAACTATACGATTCGATTCCTTGTTTTCAATGGACACTTTCTTCAATTCTCAATCGTCTTCTTCTTCGAGAAGCCGCTGGAGTTACGATACTCTCAAGAATTTCCGTGAGATCTCTCCGCTGGTTCAGAATCACATCAAACGGGTAATTATTAATCAAGTCTCATCTCAAATTGAAAAAAAAAAGATTCTGCTTATGCCAATGATTAATCTAATTCATTTTGTAGTGTCTTTGGATATGTATTAAGAATCGTGATTGATTGATTGATTGATTGGTTAATTGCAGGTTTATTTTACGTTATGTTGCGCTGTGGTGGTTGCTGCTGTTGGAGCTTTTCTTCATGTTCTGTGGAACATTGGGGGTTTTCTCACCACGGTGGCTTCCATTGGAAGCATGGTTTGGTTGCTATCTACACCCCCTGTTGAAGAGGTATGAGTATGATTTGCTTTCTGCACTCGGAGCTTTATTTTTGTTGTAGTTGTTGTTGTTCTCACTCTTTTGTTTTGTGTTTTGCAGCAAAAGAGGTTGTCTCTGTTGATGGCTTCGGCCTTGTTTCAGGGCGCTTCCATTGGACCTCTGATTGATTTGGCTATTGCCATTGATCCTAGGTATGTGTCTGTTGTTTGTGTTTCTTAATTGTTGTTATGTCTTTTGATCGTTTGGCTGTGAGTCTTGAGCTTATTTTGTTCTAGTGACTGAAGTATGATTTTAATTTATATTAGGTATTATGCATTTCTCGCGAGTTGTGTTATTTTTGTTCATAATTATTATCACGTCAAATTCCCTACACCTTCCTTATTGAGAACGAGAGAGAGTTTCTAAGTATGTGTGTTTCTCTGAATTTTTCTCTTCTCAATTAGGAACATGTTGGGGTTTGGTGTATAGGACCAATAGAGCTCATTTCCCATGGATAGCAAGTTTTCTTTCCCTGGTTAATGTGCTTTAAATTATATTTATGCAATCATAGTACTACCTTCTTCCCATATCTTTTGATTTTTAAGGTTATTCCACATAGATTAAGAAATATTTAATGGAACTAAAAATTGTTATATTTGAACTAAAATGTCCTCATTTAATACTTTGATATTTGATACTTGCACCACTAGTAGTGGATATTAATAAGGATATATTTGAGAAAATGCACTAATTAGACTTTGAAATTCTTAAACATCAAATGTTTTGGGAAAAAAATAAAAAGCTAAAATATCAAAAGATGTGGGAAGGAGGTAGTAATTTACAGGTATGTTGCCTTTAACACTGTTGATCCATATCTGTGTATAATAATCTGCTTTAAAATTTACTAATTGGAGTCTGCTGGAGTTGGTGATGTGATTAGTATATTATCATCACCATTTAAGGATTTATTTATGCAAAACATGTTTCCTTATACAACAAAGTATTCTTCTTACCGACTATGATTTAGAGGAGTGCTAAAAATACAATTTTTAATGCTATCTTTCTAACAAATTCTCTTATTGGTGAAAGTTTATGTGGGGGCCAACTAGTTTTGGAACGAGACCAACCAATTGGAGTGCTTGTTTGGTTTCGTGTCCAGCCACATAGAATCCACGCTAAACAAGCTACTAGTAGCTTCTGCATTGTTTACTCAATTTGATGTGAATTGCTGCTGGCTTTGTGTGTGTCGATAAGGTGTGGCCAATCACACTTGGAAAATAGGATCCACACAAATTTTACCCGATAAGAGAGTGTTAAGCATTCCTGTGCTTTACGTTATACTAAGAAAAATAAATTAATAGGTATGCAGACCTACTATTAAATACAGCGCCCATATATGCCCACCCCACCCAACCCTTGTCTTCTGCTAAAAACTGGATTAAATCAGAAAGTTAACATAGACATTAAGTTGTATATGCCAAGTTAATCAGAGTGTGTTAATTGCTTTGTGATAAATGGCCAGTTGCTTCTGTGACTAGTGTTGAGTTTTGAATGATGTTTTGACATTTTTCTTCATTCTGCAGCCTTATCTTTAGTGCATTTGTGGCAACTTCTTTGGCTTTTGCATGCTTCTCTGCGGCAGCTTTAGTTGCAAGGCGTAGGGAGTACCTCTACCTTGGTGGTTTGCTTTCTTCTGGGCTGTCCATTCTTATGTGGTTGCACTTTGCTTCCTCTCTCTTTGGGGGCTCAATTGCACTCTTCAAGTTTGAGGTAACTAGCAATGCTGTGCTATTCTTTTAGTGTGACAGATAAGCTAGAAAAATATCCTTCTACTATGGTACATATATTTGTCTGTGTTATATACTATATAACATATCTTCCGGGGTACTTATTTGCAATTCTTGCAGCTGTATTTCGGGCTTTTGGTGTTTGTGGGCTACGTTATAGTAGACACTCAAGAAATTATTGAAAGGGCTCACTTTGGTGACCTTGATTATGTGAAGCATGCATTGACACTGTTCACTGATTTGGCTGCAATCTTTGTGCGAATTCTTATTATAATGGTGAGTTGGACCAGTTCTTATTGGTGTTCTTTCTTTTTTGTTTCCTCCCGTTGAATTGGTATTCACAAGGTTCTTTATCCTTTCACAGTTGAAGAATTCATCTGAGAGAAATGAGAAGAAGAAGAAAAGGAGAGATTAGTAGGCTGATCGACCGTCTCGAGCTCGGGTTCTCTACAGTAATTTAGTTTGTAGAGAATACATAATTAGCTGATTAGAAGATGTTGGTCCCTTGTGTAGTTAGTTAGCTATGTGTTTGCTGTAATGGTAAATGTCAGGATTTCTTTTAAACATCTTCATATGTATTTGCCAATATCATAATGTGTTGTATAACATCATACCTTGGTTTAAGCAGCATGTTGACGAAGCCTTCACTCATTTTTTTTTTTTTTCGGTTTAGTTTTATTTTATACATGAATCGGACAATGCAGCCGACATATATTTTGAATCAATAGAATAGTCCTTTCAGTATGTGCTATTCTAATAGACTTGCTTTTAACGAAAAAAAAAGGTTGTTGAAGGCAGTTTGTAGGAGAAATATTAGTAACTTATTTTTATGATATTTTAAGTGGTTTCTTTTTTATAAAAGTAATTTTTTAAGAATCTAACTGTAATAAAATTTAATATTTGTCTCATTGACTTGGATCTATAGTATTACCGGTACCTGTAAAAGATTTTTAGGTAACCATTTTGTTAGTGTAAATAAATATTATTGATAACTGTAACTTATTGCTTTTTTTTTTAAGAGTAACTTATTGTTTCTCTCAACTATTTTTTTTCATTCATGAGATTTTGTTTAAGGCAATAAGTTTAACTTTTTTGGACTGATAACTCGTTGGTAATTATCTAAAATCAGTATTGTTTAGAATACGCTACATTTTTATTACAACCCTTTTTGATTTCTACGTGAATCCAGTAACCATTATCACTTGCTCCTCATGTTCTTTGGAGTTTCTTTTTTCCTTTGTCTTTGTGGACTGACGCATCATATAACTGGTCTTTTGAATTCAAACTCCAATAACGAAGACACAGTTTAGCCAAATGAGGTTGGGAAAGGTAGGTATGGGACTCAATTTTTTGGATCCACTAGTAGCAAAACTAGGTGGGAACTTTGTCCCTTTAAGTAGCAGCTTGTTTGGAAGGCACTTAATTCAAAGTTGGATATAATATACAAATCTTGTCTGTGCAAACTTTCCGAAAATGAGTTATCTAGTGGAAATTTTGATTGTCTTTTCCTTTGATATGGGTACATGGATTTGATGTGAGAAAAATCAAATCAAGTAGGATGTGGCAAGCCACATGGAGAGCTTTGAGTGGTTATAATTTAGTATATAACGTGGAAAGCTCCAATAGAACTACTTTTATTAAATCCCAACAAGAAAGTAATTGTTGAAATGAAATAACCTAAATTAAAGGATTAAATTAAATAAAAATTGAGCATAAACAGATATTTATAAAATAAAATGAGGACTAAAATATCTTTGTTTAGAGCAAGTTATACTCACAATCCTATTTATTTTTCAAATTATACATAACGTCACCTTTTTTATTCTTACACTAATCTCTATTTATGGTTAAAAAATTTATACTGAGATTCCCTTATATATTACACTGATACTCCTTCAATGTTAGAAAATATTACATTATCACCTCCTTATTTATATATTACATTAACACCCCATACAAGAAAAAAAGAATAGGAGATATGTTTGTGTAATTTCACAAACTTTAAGAGTGTTTGATTCAATTTACTCATTTGTTTATATTTTATATATTTTGTATAGTTATAATATTTTATATGTAATAATATATGATTGGAATGAATTTACATTTTTACAACAGATAGTAAAACACACATAACTGAGAAATTTTAGGATGGTCACAAACTTAATATATGGTCTTACACATAACTACTGAAAATTTTACAAGGAGCTAACCCCTTTTTGTCACAAAAAATGGAAAAATTACAATTGGTAAAAGAAAAAAATATTCATCATTTATTAAATTAAATTTGATTTATTCTAATAAGGATATGACATAATTAGTTTCCTTTAATAAAGATTTGATTTTAATATATGATAAATATTTATAGAATGAAAATTTTCATTTTCTCTTATTATCTTTTAGGATTATTTTAAATTTTAATTAAAATATTGACATAAAATGAATTTCCAAGATATTATTAAAAATATTTTGATATTTTATTGATATAAAAAATATTATTAAATCAATAATAATATCTTATTTCAGTAACTAAAATATTAAAAAAATCAAAACAATAAAATAAAAAAGTTATCTAATATGGACTGGCTAAGTTATAATTAAGAAAAATAGTATTAAAAAGTATAAGTTATTTTTTTTAGTTTTATAGTATTATATTATTTATTTACTAGTAGTAAATATACATGAATTTTTAGTTCTCCACACATTGTAAAAAAAAAAAAAGTTCTCCATATATTTAAGTTATATATAACATAGTACATTCATATATATAGAAGCCTATTTATTGGCTTAGTGGTCTTGTGTTTGGTGTTTAAGCATGGAATAATTAGTTCAATTCTCACATTTAATAATTTTTTAAAAAAATTAAATTCCATTTTTTAGCGTCACCTATAACCGTAAAAAATTTGATGATAGATTGAGTATTCCCTTTATACTCAAATATACAAATAAAAAACAAAAAGTTAGACTAGGGACCACATAGTTCTTCTCCTTTTGTTTTTCTATATTTGGAATCTCTCTACTATCTTTATATATTTTATCTTTTATTTACATTATTTTAATAACAATTTTAACGGATTCAAAATTATTAAATAACATGTGCCACAATTTTTATTTAACGAATTTTATTTATGTAAAGACAAGGCTCTTATAAATTACTAGTTAATAATTCTGGAATTCTGGAATTGTAGTTGGGACTTGCAAAGCACTGGGTGTATTTTTTTTTTTTTTTGTTTTTAAAAAAAAGGGGAAACTACAAAGAAAATATAGGAGGTGTAATTAGTAAAAAGGAGGGTTGCTAATAATATGGGCCAGAAAAGAAACCTGCCCGTGTAGGTGATTGGATTAGCACATGGAAGTAACAGATTCAATTCAAATCCAACTCAATTATATTTTACAGCATGTGTCCTCAATTATTAATATCCGTGAAAATTCCGACAAATAATTAAGAATTCCAATTCCCATTAAAAAGGAAACCAACAATGAAAAAAAAATCAAATAATCATACCTTCAGTTGTTTTCAAGCGAGACAATATTATGTACCATAATGCACCACTCAACTTTCATTATTAATTTGTCCAAATCAAAAAAAGACTTTTAATTATTTGTCCAAACTTTTATATATGCTTACCCCCTGAATTTATAAATAATTTAATTAAAATATGTTTATTTTTTATATTATCAATTAACTATTGCTTGTTGTATTATAAATTATTGGTTTTTGTGATAGTAATTTAAAAGTCATATTTAAAATGTTATCTAATTATTCCATTAACAATATAAATTTTTATACTAATTATATATCAAAATTAAACTTATACATAAAAAATATATAATAAACAATAAACAAATATTTTCTTCGATTCTTTTTATTTTTCCTCTTGAAAAGATAATACACAGATTAAAAATGTATTTAAATTTTTATTTATGGTAAATTATTTTAAACTATATCATATAAATTATTTTATTATTGTTTATTTATCATTTATGATAAATATGTAAAATATTAAGAATTGGGTAAAGATACGAGCATAATTAAAAAATGGTAATTGATATAATTTTAAACTTTAAACGGACAACAGATACTTGTTTCATAAGTGGATAGATAATTGAGTAATATTTATTTCTAGCTGTTAAAAAATAATCATAAAATATAAAAAAATGTATTACCAGATAACCAATTGTTGTGTCTTTCAGATAGAGTCACACTAAAAGGTTGAGTTTGATCGTCAGATTGAATAGGATGCTTTAGGTTTAAATATGTTTTGACATGGATATATTTTTATTATAAAATTCAAAACTACGTAGTAAAATCGCCTAGGTACCCACATAGTAACGGCAGGTAAAGTAATTAAATTTTGTGCAATCTGTTGTGCAGTGAAAATCCATTGCTTCATCCCTAAGGTATCTGATGATACAAGACCAAGACAAAAAAATAAAAGATAGATACTTATAATTGGAGATACGTCAATTTCTTGTTGATATTGGACAAAATCCAAGTCCGCGTTTAAGGCTGATTGACTTTATGATATATTGTGCATTTATTTTATTAATCGCTTTGAAAGAGTATATTGAAGCTAGCTAGTGTATAAAGAAATGATTGGTCACATTGAAAGATAAGATGCACATCTTTCTGTACCCCCCCCTTTTGATCATCCTAATAGAAGCACATTTCCTATGCTATACGTAACCTAATAAATAGCTTTATTGTATATATAAAGTTTTATTAGATATTTATTACGTTTCTTTATGCACAAAATCTTGTGAATAATGCAGGAATATGTTTCTGTCATATACTAAAATTCATGCTTTTGTTAAAAATAAATAAATGAATGCGATAATGAAGCTAGACAAACAATTTTATGAAGGACTTCTCCACATCTCTTATATATTTTGCGTGTGATGGACTTGTCAAAATCAAAGAGCAGATTAGCATGAAATTTCAAGTAATTTATATAATCAAATTATCAAACCACTGGTAGAATAAAATGTAAAATCATAACATTTTGTTAAATTATTTGTCTTACTAAATCTAAATATGCCAAATTAATAATAAGGAAATGGAAAAATCTAATAGATATATATTTTTAAAAAGTAATAGAAATTATTGTGAAAAAATAACACAAAATCTAAAATATTCCATTAATCCCCTAATTATTGGGACTGTGGCAACGTTTCTGGCTCGTGAGGGCCGACAAAGGGGGTTTTCCTTCGACGGAAATGATGATTTTCACATTCTGTTCTACGAATCTAATTGGAGTTTTTAACCTTTCTTACTACAACATGATTGGGCTTTTAACCCAATGTTATTTTTCTCAAAATAATTTTATTTGTTTTGTCTCAATTTTAGATTAATTTTATATATTATGTTATAATTGTATTATATATTGTAATTTTTAAAGTTTTCCGTATTTTCATATCTGTATAGTTTATTCAGATTTAATATCGTATATGTATATTCTAAGCGGGAAGATATGAAAATAAAAAAAGGTTTTGTACATCCCATTAATCCCAGCTTACTGTTATATAATATGAAATATAATTCTGTAACACATGTGCGCACTATAAATGTTTGAAATACTGCAATATCATCCCACAAAATTTGTCTCCATTCAATTAGTATTATCCGTATAATCAGAGTGCCAACGAAACAATATATTATTAGGAGACAAATAGGCTTGATTCATTGCTTCACAAGTCAGACCAATTATTATTTATAAATACTAACTATGGTTTCACAAAAAATGTTACATTTAAAACAGAAAACAACAAGCTTGGAACAATGAAAGCTCAAAACAAGGCTAATTGACGCATCTAAGATGCACCTAAGATGAAGACTTCTTCAATTAGGTTTACTTTTTCAAATTTTTTATTTTCCCCCATGGCATCCAAATTATGCATCTCAGATCCACCTACTTATCTTTCCCTGTGTCTTATTGACTAGGTGCATCTAAGTGTTCTCATTAGAAGCATTGCTTGCTTCTTTCCTCATAATTGCTGCATCTCTCGATATGCCAACATGATTTGATGCTTTACCCCTTATTTCTCTTCCCTTTTTTAACCATTAAACTCCATAACAATCAAATGTAGGTACAAGTTTCGATAAAATGGCCATTTTTGTTCCCTGCATTTTCTTCTTGTTTATTATTCTAATTCATAGGGTAAGTTTATACTTATATATGAGAAATGTCTAGATACAGTTTAATTTTAAATAAAAAAACATAAAAGTACAATATAAAACTTTAAGTTTAATTTTAATTTTTGTTGTCTTGTGAAAGTGAAACGATTGTATCAATTGAAAGTTTAAACACAATTTCAAAATAATGAGAAAGTGATTTATGTTAAAAAGGAAAATTTATTATCTAATAAGTTTTCAAGTTACTTCATAAAGTAATTGATGCAGTTGAATGAAGAAAAAGAGAGAAAATAAGATTTTGTGTGAAAGATAAATGTTGAAAGATTCTAATAAAAGAAGCGGTAAATAAAAGTTTTAAATGAAGATAATAAAGAAAAATTGTAAAACATCAACATCAACAGCACATTTAACCCAAGTTAATTAGAGTCGGTAGTAGATGAACCCAATGGTAGATCGAAAATAAGACAAAGAAAGAGAAAGGGAGAGAAGAATAAAAAATGGAAATAAGACAAAAGAGAGAAAAAAAATAAGCTAAAATAAAATAGGAGTGAAAGGAAGATGGAAAAAATGAAGAGGAAAAAAACTAAAAAAAAGGGAACGACTGGAACATGAAAATACTAATGGGTTTAATCACCAAGTTTATAGTTTTTCTCCACTTCATCATAAGACATATTGTTTAACTATCTTTCCTCATGTAAGTTTCAATCGACTTCCACTTCTCTTTGTGTCGAGCTCTTGGTAACAAGATAAAATAGGCTTGTATTTTTTATTGAGTGTACTCTTAAATCTAAAGTACAAAGCCTATTTATAAGCTACAAACTCATATCTACCACTAAATCATGTTTCCCCCCACTTAATAACTACATAAAATATGATTTAGGCATCATTTGCTAGCAATTGTTGATAATCAACTGACAATAATTGCATATTGTAAATGATCCACCTACTGGTAATTGCTCTTATATTATAGGCACGTTCTCTTATTCCAAAAATCAACTAATGTGCATTTTAAATTTTAAACTAACTAGAAATCTTTTCCTATTTTTAAGGAAGTGTTATCATGAATTAGTTCTAATCACCACAAACCATTTAAACATCAGAATATCATGCAGACTATCATCTTATATTTATTTAATTAAATATGAATTAGTCTAGCTGATTTTATGATTTTCCCAACATTTTTGTTAATTCGACAAACCATGTAAGCAACCGATTGTCAATTTTTTTCATTTCGACAAACACTATAGCTAATTTTTGTCAATTAGACAGAGAATTATTTTTGTCATTTTAGCATACGTTGTAAGCAATCAATTCTACCAATTCAACAAATATTGTAAGCAACTGATTTGACCTTATCCATACTCAATTAACCTTTTTATTCAACTAATATTAAAAAATAGTCAGTGGCGCATCCAACTAGATTGACCTTATTTTCATTCAACAAACACTAAAATCAATCGATATCCCATTAATCTACACCAATTTTGCTGACTAATAGTTGATTTCAGATGCTTATGGGCAAATTCAACATCATTCAAAATCAAACCTGTCGAATGACGAATCTTCAATTAGCACATGAGGCGGGTCACCGAAATTGCAAAATTCGATTACCAACAAGTTTATACAAGTATTTGCACTACTAATCAATTTAGAAAAGTTGCACTAATAAAGAAATTAAAGAAAAAAAGTACAAATAATAATAATAACAAAACTTAATAACAAATTCTATAATGTATTTTAAGCAGTTACTACTAATACATTTATTAATTTTGGATGTTGCTAAATCAAAACCGAGGATTTGAGGCTTGAAATTTTAACTCCAAGCCAGCAAATCACTTGGTACTTTCTTTTTTATATTTATTCTCTTTAAGAGGAAATTTTGTTCTAGATATTATTATCAGTAACTAAATGAAGACACACACCCTTACAAAAATTCAAGTTTTAATATTATAACACATTAAACTAGATGCATCCAAGGATGTGTGCTTTAAACTATAATATTATAATTACATATTAAACTATATAAAAATATAACAATGTATTCTAATAAATAAAATCCTTTTTATTTATTATATGTTAAAGGTTTAGAGTGTGTTTAGTAAGAAATTTCAATTATAACTGATGTATAAAGCCGACACATTTCCAAACATTTTAAATTCTAAAGTTGACTTTCTATATAGGTTGCATGGAATTGATCTACAAAGTGACTTTTTAGATTGATTTCATGTACAAGAAATGTAGAAAGTCTTATTAAACCTGATAAATTTTATATGTCCACAACTTTTTCACTAAAAAATAATACAATTCCAACTCACACTTTTGCTCTTCTTACTCTTGCTCTTTCATTTCTCACTATTTAAAACCTTAATTTTCATTGTCATTTTACTTTTGTTCTTGTCACCATTCTCGAATAGGTGTGTTCTTATTCTTGTCATTTCCAATCCTTACAGGTGTTTGATCTTTGTTGTACGTTGTGTTGTTACTTTATTTTGTGTTTAGTCTTTGTGTGTATTTATATGTATTTGCCATTTTGTGTTTGCTCTCTATTAATGCATGTGTTTTATTGTGTCTTCCATTGTTAGTATGTGTTTTGGATGTGAAGATTGATAATAAAAAAATGGCATATGTGAAAAATTTTGAAAATAATATCATGGCACTTGTTGTCTCATAGTTCATCATGTACACATTTATTTTGGGCCTCTGAGTTTTAATTAATATGGAAACAATAACATATCATTCTCATTAATAAAAGGTTGCATTATGTAAGGAATTGGGTGTCCAGGTTGACACTTTGATATAATAATATTATGCTTAGGAGGTAGTTGTGATTATAAGTTCGCGTTTCTTAAGTGAGTGTTACAAGGAACCCAGATTCGTGTGACTGAGTTGACTCTTCAGAGAGTAAATAGAACCATTATGAGACAGTGTTGACGTGGAGGACGGACCCCAGACAAGGGCGGAACCTTGGATTATATAAGTACCGAGG
>CM023947.1:23325816-23355934 GCA_013407115.1 Glycine latifolia | reverse complement strand
TATATATATATATATATATATATATATATATATATATATAACTATTTGTTTCTTTATGCTTCTATTCTTTCCACTTTCTCTCATATTCAATTTTATATACATGTATATACATATTATGCTTTTAATATCAAGTGAACAACTTAACTTCTTATCTCTTTTTTAGTCTATTATTTTTACTATCTTTAATTTTAACTTGAATTTAAACCATTTTTCATCGATAAATATTAGACTATTAGCATGTTAATTTTTGTTAGCAAATTAAAAGAAAATACCAATAATTAAAAAATAACAATATATTATAACATAAATTATTTATCATAAATCTAAAATACATTTCACACGTTAAAAGCATATTTATTTATTATAAATTATAAATTATAGTTATATAAAAAAAAATTTATTCCATTCAATGCACATGCTAAAATACTTTTAAAGTATAATACTAGTAAAAGTATAATTTTAAAATATCTAAACTTTAGACCCTATATAAGAGAAAACACTTTTAAGAACTAGAACTTGAATATTTAGTTATATAAAAAAATAACTTGAATTTTTTAAAATATAAGAATAAAAATTATTAATTTTAAATGTAAGAAACAAAATCCAAAATTTATTTATTTTTTCAAAAACTAAAAATAACATTAAACCAATTATCATATTAACAAAAATGCGTGTTGAAATGTCTGTTTCATCTGCAATGTAAAGAGGGTTATAAATTGACCAGGCTGAATTTAATAGTATGGATGCAAGATTTGACTAGTTGGTGATTTGTAATTCCTAAAGGGCACTATGAATGAAGGACATACATTTTATTACTGCAGGGAGACTTTTTATTTTTATTTTTTAATAAAGGTTTTTAACAACGCAAGACATGTTCTTTGGAATGACTTTAAGCCATTTAATTTATCATTCATTGAAGCCTGTTTTGTTCTTACCCTTGATTTGATCAAGGTTTCAGAGATATCAGTTGTTTTTTTGGGCACAAAAAAGCCAAGCAATCTAGTGGCTGCTGCTCCACAATGTCATTAGTCAATCAGGCAGATTTAATGATACAGTTTGAGAGATGATGGGGTTGGACCAATTTTCTTTACACAAAGTAAACACACTCCACCCTCAATAGCCTTTTCCAATCTTAAGATTAAAGGGAAGAAATTGGAAACCGCTAAAAGATAAGTAACTTCACATGGCACCAAATTAGTCAAATTCATGAGATGCCCACTATGTATCATGGGCACACTGTTTGTCATATTGTCTTCCTAGAATTAGTTCATAAAAATAAAAACCCTCTGCTTTGATGATGTGGAGGAGAAAATTTAATTTAGTAGCTATGAATTTCAATTGGACCATATCTCATATTTTACTAGCCCTTAATTTTTTCTTTTCTTGTTTGGTGACTACTAGCCCTCTAGCTTGATAATTGTTCTACCTGTCTTGGGGCTCTGAAAAATTGAGTGAGAGATTCATGGGGCTATGCCATAAGCCTCCTTAATCACCGTTGGTTTGAAATCAAATTAATTAAAAAAAAACTAACTAAAGCAAAAGCATATCACTAATGGTGGCCCCAACATCAACCGCCCTTGCTTAATCAACGGTGTTGATGGGGTTTATGACAACAAATTGTCACACAGGTATTGCTACCCTATATTTATTCCTTTTTTTCTCTATAAAGACCACTAAAATTCATTCATCAACATCATGCCATCAATACACACCCCAGACACAGAATATAAAATTATGGATAAATACGATAAACAATAACCATCTCAAAAATATTATGGCAGGTAGAAAAATTTAGGTAAGGCCAAAAATATCTGTTTCTTCCACCTCTTATTGTAAAATAAGAGTTTTGGACTTTTTTTCCCCTTGGTCATCAATATTGAGTTATTATAAGTAGAGAACTGTTATAGACCAAAAAACCGAATGGTGAAGATGCGGCAGCCTTTAATTTTAAGTTTGATGAGGATTTGAAAAATTAAAAGCAAACTAAATAAAACTAGAAAAGTCTACAGTCAACATGATATATGCAATAATCTATTAATATTCCTCCCATCAGTTTCTTTTAAAATCAGGGCATATTTTTAAAACGTATCATACATAATTAATAATCAGTAAATATTGATTAAAACATAAATAATTTATAAAATTACAAGCTTTTTTAAGGGAAATTACAAGTTATTAGATGTCATATTATGTTCATGAAAAAATTTATTCTCATATATCTCTTATTAATCATAAAAGATAATTCATGTTAAATTTTCTCTTGGTATAAAATTATTATGGTTCAATAGTAGTCACTAATTATAAATGAGATTATCTCAAATCTAGTAGGTTGGAGACATTTCTCTATCTTAGAGCAAAAGAAAATACTATTTGTATTTTGTATCTTATTTTTTTATTATAAAAATTGTATTTTTTTTCTCATTATATCATTTGATTCATTTATTATCGATTCTAATTAATTTAGGTTAAATGTAAAAATTCATTTCTTATTTTAAATTTTAAACTAGAATTTTTAAATTTTTATTTTTTTTGAAGGTTTTCTTATCATGAAATCTTTCAAGTAACATAAGGGAAACCAAGAGATAATAAACCTTTCAAACAACAACAACAGACAATTTAAAAATAAAAGGAAAAAAACATGAGTTGTGAGAGAGAGAATAGAACAGAAGATGGGTTAAAAAAATAAAAATAAAGTAAAAGCTGGTCATTTACTTCTTGTAGAATACAACAAGAGGTCACATACACAGTCCTTCCTCTCTCTCTTTCTGTCTCTCTCTCCATTGCACCTTCCTTTCTTCTTCTCCTTCTTTTCTCTGTCATTTGTGAGATTCCTCCACTTGTTTTTTTCTCTTCCATTGGATTATAGCTGCAACACCCAGATATCAATCTCTGTAATTCTATTTGATTTGTGGGGTGTTTCTGTGAATTTTTTTAAGGACTGTAAAACTCAACTTTTTTTTTTTTGGGTCTATTGGCTTCTGCTTCTTTTATTTTTGCAAACTAGCTTCTGTGTTTGCTGCAGAATAAAGCCTTCAGTACTCACTAATACACAAGGCTTAAAAAACAAACTATTATATTTTCAGAAAATTTCCATTTTCTTTTCTTTTTGTCAATAAATTATTTTTTTGCCCCCTTTTTTCTGCAATTTTTTTCTTCTTCCCTTAACTTGAGGAAAAGATTGAGACATGGGCAAGCAAGGGCCTTGCTATCACTGTGGAGTTACAAGTGAGTTCCTGTTTCTCCAATTTGCAGTTTTTTGTTCGCAGTTTTTTCATTGGGAGTTTTTGGTTTTTGAAATTTGTCCTCTTTTAGTTTTAATTTTTGTCTTGCAACCGATGGCATGGATTGTGATTTTGATAAAACTAGATACGTGTGCTAAGAAAGAGTTGTTGCCCAATACTAACAAATGGGAAAATTTAGTGTGATGTTCTTGGTTTTGGATGTATTAGAATTCAACGAAAATTGGATTCTATTGACTTGATCTTTGATGTGTTCTGTGTCACTCATTCAGTGACTCTTTGCTTTCTTTGACTATGTTTGAAGTGTGTGCAAATGTAATTGGTGCAAAATTAAGCTTGTGTTCGATTAAATATTAGACTGGACCTTTTTCTCACTATGCAGGACACCTATTGTTCTAAATGATCTTTTATCAAAATTCAAAAGAGTTAACTCACACTCCACTCATTTGCATTTGGATTATGTGGACAATAAGAAAGAGAGAAAAGGAAAGGAGCACAATTGTGTTTTTGCATAATGCCCATAGTTAATCCATTCCATTTCTGAAAATATTTTAGAGTTTTTTTATTGTCACTTTGTATGCAATGTATTCATCCTTCACTTCTGGCTGAAAAAAAAAATCAATTGCTATGACCATTCATTATTATTTTTTCAACCTTAATTATACTGATCACCTTGATAGAACTTATCCTGCAACTTAAGCTTGGAGATGTTCCTTGTTTTTCTCATAAACCTTGAAATTGGTGTTCAAGTGTTGATGTCATTGCTGTTGGTGTGCACTTCAAAACTGGAGTTCCAGTGTTTGAGAACACAATGATTTCAGTCCAAAAAATGAGAATTTTCAATTACATTGTCTTAACATTGTTGCCACAATACTGAGCAGATAAAGGTTAATTGTTTTTGTTCAAATGCAAGGATTGTCTTCGTACCATCCTATTCTTAAGTTGAGTTTACCCATATCTGCTTGAGGAATGTGGAGTGTAGACTAATATCTAGTTTTCCTTGCAAGAGGGATATTGCTGCTTTATCTAAAATATTTAAACTGGTTGATAACGGGCAGATAGTCAACCATTCAAGCAGGATTGTCTAGTTCTTTATGATAATGATTTATCAATGCTGACAAATGATTCTGTCTCAAATGTTTGTCCAGTTCAGTTTTCTTGTATATCTGCAAAATATGAATATGTGTTTGTTAGTTTTGTTTTCAATCAGAGATAATCTCTATTCTTGTTTGCAAGATTTTTTTATTTTATTTTATTTTTATTTTTATAAATATTTCATAGATTTTCTAACAAATAAGCCTTGCAATAGGCACACCACTTTGGCGTAATGGGCCACCTGAGAAGCCAGTACTATGCAATGCATGTGGATCTCGATGGAGGACAAAGGGAACACTTGCAAATTATACCCCTTTGCATGCCCGGGCAGAAAATGTTGATTATGAGGATCAAAAGGTTTCCAGGGTAAAGAGCATTTCATTGAATAGGAACAAAGAAGTGAAATTGGCCAAACGAAAGCAAAACTATGATAATGCTGCATCTGGAGGGTTTGTTCCTGATTACAGTCAAGGATACCGAAAAGTTGTGGATGAAGATACAAGCAATAGATCAAGCTCAGGGTCAGCTGTCTCTAACTCAGAGAGCTGTGCTCAATTTGGTGGCACAGATGCTAGTGATTTGACAGGTTGAACAATAACTGTTTGCTGATTGCATTGGAAGATTTTTCTTCATAACTGACTTCATTGAAAATAACTGTTTGATGACAGTCCTGATTTATGTGGCTTAATCAAGAACTGGATAATGACATGGGGTGGGGGTATAGGAAAAAGAAAAATTGTGGAAAAGCAGATGAGTGTGCTTTTAAGAATTCAAAAGTGATTTAAAGAATTTTTTTCATAATGAAGATCCAGTTTTATCTCAACAATTTTGATGGCAAGCTTTACAGTTAAACATGGATTATCAATGATCTTTTAATATATATCTGTATTCCCTTATCAATACTTTATTTTGAGTGAAATGTCAAGTTTTACATACTTGACATAACAGATTGTCATAATTCTAGTCAGCTATCAATGATCTATTATATTAATGCAGTTCAAAACAGATTCCTTTGTTTCTTTAATAAAAGCATATAATTCTAAGACAGATAGTTTGGTTAATTTAGGTCCTGCTCAGTCAGTGGTCTGGGATGCCACGGTGCCTTCCAAAAAGAGGACATGTGCAGGTCGTCCGAAGCCCTCATCTGTTGAGAAGCTCACAAGAGACCTTTGCACTATTCTTCATGAACAACAGTCTTATTTTTCTGCATCTTCTGAAGAGGATCTTCTTTTTGAAAGTGATACACCAATGGTCTCTGTTGAGATAGGACATGGAAGCATTCTCATCAGGCATCCTAGCTCTATAGCTCGTTATGAAGAGTCTGAGGCTAGCTCTCTCTCAGTTGATAATAAACAATGCCTAATGAATGAAGCATATTCATTTTCTAGTACCATTCCTATGTATAGTGATCGCAGTGGCATGAACTTCTCATCTCATGGAGTTGAAAAGATCAAAAACTCAGCTGGCCAAATCATGAAACAAGAGAATCTTGAAAGGCATGCTTTCCCACACCAGTTTTCAGTCTTTCATTATTCTAGTCAGTTATGCAGGAGCATTAATATAATAAAAAAGTTTCATTCTGTCTATTACGGCTGAAAACAGGCAAATTCTTCTACTAGCATAAGTTTGGGGGTATGAGGATCTCAACATGTTTATGGATTGTCATTATACCTGTGGCTTTTTGTGTTAAAATTAGAGATAAGTGTGTGGAAATTGTTTTGGTAACAGAAAATTTACTCTTTTTAATTTCAGAGACAAGTCTCAGCTTGAAAAACTACAAGTTCCTGGAAATCATGATTCACCACTGTGCTCAATAGATTTAAATGTGAGTTGCACATGTTTTTGCATCAATATTATCAATAATATTGGATTTCTCTCTCTCTCTCTCTCTCACACACACATAATCTGTTTCAGAATCTTTTTTTAAATTCTTCATTCATGTAACTACTCTCAGGACTTTCAAGATAGCATCTGAGTTTTAAATATGATTTTAAATTTCTTTTGAGAATAGGTAATATTTGTTTTCCATAAATAATATAATCATGTTTTTGGGTTATGTATTGTGAATATTGTATTGTTCTGCATACGTATTTATAACTATACATTGGTTGCTATTATGTTTGGTTAGGATGTAGTCAACTATGAGGAATTTATGAGAAACTTGACAAATGAAGAGCAGCAGAAATTACTGAAGTATCTCCCGGTGGTTGATACTGATAAATTTCCTGATAGGTTAGAATATGTTACTCTTGTTTGAACTAAATTTTATCATTATTTATGATAGAATACTCTTTTGATGTTTTGCAAGCCATAATGCTTCAAGTTTCAAGTCCCTTCTTTCAGAAGGGGGGAGGGAATTGCAATTCCAAATCCACAATAGCTATAAATTTTGTATTCCAAGAAAATTAAGGCATTTCATTTGAGTCCTGATTCAATTAGAATTTTCTGAAGTAACAAAACTATCCATCTTTTATTTCAATGCGCTGCTATACCCCCCCACCCACCCACCCAAAATAATGTTTCTGTAGCGAATCAGATATCCAAATGTTAAGGGCATAGAAGATATCTGGACTGAATCCTACATTAGTGACTGATTGTTTTGTTGTATTTGCAGCCTTAGAAACATGTTCAATAGCTTCCAATTCAAGGAGAACTTAATCTATTTTCAGCAACTTCTTGGGGAAGGAGTCTTTGACATCTCTTTGTTGGCAAAACCTGAAGAATGGAAGACATTAAAAAGGCTTGCGTTATCTAATCTGTCAAAGTCGAAATGGGTAGAACACTATAATTTCCTCAAGGTTTGTACTGGTTTATCATTTAAACAAATATGTCAGAATATATATCTAAATTCTAAATATAGTTTAAAAAATGTCAATCAAATTTATGTCCAAATTCAAGAGCCAAAATTAAGCATGATTTTATGGTATTCTAGGGAGTTTCGTACATTAGGCATGAATAATATAAAAAAATTCTGATGTAAAGAATCATTTTAAAAAGTATAATCTATAAAATTATGGTTTTGTTTTCAAATTTCGATCCAAAAGCTGATTCAATCTGGTTAATTTCTCAAGTTTTCTGGTTCACATTTTTTCAGTTTTGATTGGATTTATTTGGTCTTGAACACTTGTATTTACTTTGCTTCCTTCCATGGGTGCAGAAATGTGAAAACAAATCTGGACAATCTATTGGTTTGGGATCTACTGCTATGGAATCAAGTTATGTTACAACTGCCAAGAGAATGCGTGAGTATGACAGCCAAAATCAAAATTTTCCAGGTTAGCTTAAAATCTTATGCAACAAAGAAAAAATAAAGAATATTCAGATACTTCCCTTGCATAATGCTCTAAACATATGTTGAGCTTTTACTTTGAGACATGTTAAGACAAATTTTGTTACTGTTCTTCTGTTACTAGTTAGAAACTATAATTAGATCTGAGCTGTTGGTTTCCTCTTCTGTTTATGATTTAATTGAAGTACCATTCTTGACATTAATCAAGTAATCGTGCAAATTTCAGAATTGAAGGCAACAATGAGAAGCCCCAAAAGGGTGTTCATAAAGCCTAGCTGTGAGGTCAAAGAAGTTGTAGAAGAAGGCTCTAGCTTCAGTCCAAAAAGCCTATTTGCTTTACCCCGCGGTGTTGGTCTCTTGCACATGTTGGATTCTTTCAACTTTGTTGGTGAGAGTTCTGAAGATCTGCTGTTAGAGGTGCCTTCTAACAGTTCTTTTCCACAGGCAGAGCTCCTGCACCCATCTTTAAGCTATGGTGCTCAGGTCAGCACCACTAGTAGCTCAGTACACTCACCTGTTACTCATCCTTAACTAATCTTTACTAGGTTACTTGGATGGGTATGGACACAATATTTAGTCATAATAGGGTCCACATGTTTTGCATCTGAAACACCAAAATTCCTGTACAAGAGATATGATGATGGTTGTGTTTTTGTTTCCTTGCAACCTTGAGCTTGGATTGCCAAAGGATGGAAGTTGAATGGGCTTTTTTTTTTTTAATTTTTTTTGTATAGATTGGTAATAGATTGTAACATATAGCATGAAATTCGGAGTGATCATCTCCGGAGTTTTGTATGCAATTGTAGTTTATGTTTTGTGAATGATTCACACCCTTTTATTTCCCAATAGGTTTAAATCATAACTCTCCAAACTTTGATCTAAATAATAAGATGAAACAAACTTTATGGGATGGATGAGAAAGAACTGGACAATTATTCTGTCTTAAGTACTTTAAAAGCATGACACCCATCTATTGACATTTTAGATGTACTTTGACTACATTCATTCCTAGGTCAACTATTTAGTTACATGTGACCTTGAAATATGTCAACAATAAAAATCTTATCTTATTAGATGAATCATACAATGCCATTAGTCTTAGTTAAAGACCAAACTTTTTCTCTCTAAATATTAGATTTTTTAAATTAATTCACATCCTTTAAAATAATTGGTTAATTTAGTTAGTAACATTAAATTTATTTGCTATTTATATTATTTTTCAGAATTACCCTTAAATTATTGGAATTCATCCTCTTTCTTTTTCTACTTAAATTAGTTTTTACTTTATTAATTAATGTGTGTTAATCTTGTTTTCCAATTCTTATAAGAGAGAGAATATATTTATCTTTTCAATTTATAACATTTATTGTAAAGTAATTAAAGTAAAAAACAACTTGAAGAGAGTCTTATAAAAAAAGTGTTATATTTAGGGATGGAAATTAAAGAGTGTTATATTATAACGATATTTTAGTATTTTCTTGGTCTTCCTTTAGTATTTTCAATATACTTTTCCCACTAATAGTTCCAGCAATGAACTTTGCATGTATTCAAATTATCATAGTCATAATTAGTTTTCTGTCATTTTTTCCTCCTTAAGTGTGATCATTATCTCTTTATATACAATCATTTTATATCTTTTTTAAAATAATCAAAACAATATTTCATTTCATTTATTACATCCCCCTTAAAATTTGTTGAATTTTTTTTTATATTCTTGAGAATATTTAAAATGAATTTGGTTCACATTAACATAAAAAGGACATTTTAGTAATATAACATATTTTAACAATTAATCGAACATATTTTTTTACAAGATTGAATATTAATGAATAAAATATTGAATTATTTTCACATTTCTCCTCTCCATTCTTTAATAAATAAATAAATTAGTTATCGAATCATTATAGTAACTATAAAGTTATAGAATAAAATAATTAATATATTTATTAAATCAGTTATGACTTAAAAACATATTTTTCAATTCTTATACTTGTATATTTCTTTTCAATTTCCCTTTTTTTTTAATAAAGTTTCAATTTTTAACAATAATAATTGTAAATTGACAATTCCAACATGTTATTTAATACACAATTTCTTAACCTTCTCAACACTCTTTTTTCTTTCACAATCTACACTCATTATTAGAAAGAGAAACATCGTGAGTTATTTTTTTCCCTTTCAACCTTCTTTCATTATACATTTTATAACGACTCACTATCATTACATGAAACTATGAACTATCTCAAGCAGAAAACTGAATTTAATCCCTTAAAAATTGTTTGATTGAATTAATTACAAAAATACTTGTAAATTTTTCGTGTTTCAAAGACCAAAGTTAAAATGTAAGATATCAAGATAAAACACCATGTGATATATATACACAACTAAAAATGTCATGTGTCCTATGACACTCCAACATGACATGAACTTATACAACATTAGAGAAACTCAACTCAAATCTCCTAAAAACACACAAAGACATGGCAATCCTATGAAGATAAACTTCCTAGACCTTGATTCGATTAACACCATACATAACACTAAAAAAGAAACAAGAAACGAAAATCACATCTTCACGTTCATGAACGCTTATCCATGAAGTTTCTGAAAGACACATGGTCACCTCCTAACCATTTGCTTCCCACATACATTAGATACGAGATCATTATAGGCACGAACCACACATACAACAACGTAAGGGCAAGTTTACCAAAAATAAGCATACTAAAAAGAGATAAAACTTAACAATTAAAACATGATCCACTATCATCACATATATAACATAACATGTAGAAATCATACATAAAACATAAGTCTTCGAATTCTCATAACAGGACATCTCATAATAATCATCAGTTCATCAACTATTACATAAATGTTCAATCATTATACACCATCGTCATCATTAGTCTATCAATCATCAAACATCACAATATTTTCATGATTCATCAAGTAACACATCATTCTCAAGTCACAATTATCAATGAACATGTCTATCTATCATGTTATATCATATTGACTCTTTACTCCTGGAAGATTTCACCTTTGAGCGATTGATCTAAACATATTCATTAACATAGTCACATTTTATGATTTGGTCATTTGGGAGACTCGAATTAACCATACGAAAAAAATGCAATTTTATCGGAAATGGATGAGCATGGGGTAGTGACTTACCTCTGTAAGGCTTGCAAAGACCTTAAACTATCCAAGGATTCGCCCACCCATCCATTCTATAGGCTCATTCAACGTTAGCCATCATGACAACCTCCAACACTAGGTTGAGGGCCTTCTTAGCACCCTAACTTACGTTCGTACTCACATGCAATGTCATTTATCAATGCATGCATGTTATGATCATTCAAATCAATATCATATGTTATCACAAAGTCAATCACCAATCTCAACACTATAAGAAGTTATAATATAATAGATTCACCTTTCGTACATTCATTACACTCATGAACCCACATATAATTCAATATGTATAACAAGACATTCTAACACCTTGAATTCTTGAGAATAACTCACCAAAAACTCATGAATGTGAATCTCATGATCTCAATATAAAGTCAACTCAAATCATAAAATAACATCATCTTAACCACATCTCATATCATCATCAATTCATTAAGATCTCAAAACAAAAAATTTACACAAGCAAAACTAACATAAATCACATCAATGTCAAGAATTGATTTCCCGGACTCAAAATCAAAACTAATAATTGGACGCGAGACTTGTCATTGAATGCGAATTTTGCAGAAATTTGAAATTTTGTAGAATTGCCTTTCATGGCTTCCAAATCATCTCAAAACAAACCCAAACCATTTTCTATCAATTCCAATACATAAACAACATTAAAACTCTTTACAAATAAGAAATTTTCATCAATATTCATCAAATAATAAAAAATCTAAATTTCAAAACTCAAAAGCTCAAACTTTTACTTTAAACAACATGATTCATTTTCAAGCAACCTTGAGACCAATCCACGACAACCTAAACATAAAAGAAAGATAAAGCTCAACAGATGACTTTGTGAAGAGGAAGAAGGGATGGAAGGAACCTTGGGTCCAAGATGAAAGCTTTCTCCCACTCACACAATAGTTACACACCATCCATATCGCCCAAACCCCAAAATCAACAAAAATCACATCAAAACCATGAAAATGAACACTTTTATAAACTTCTAAAAGTGCTCATGGAGGGAAATCGAAAATACAAGATGAGAGGGGAAGGAGAACAGTTCCTTATCACTAAACTAGCCTCGAAACTTAAAAAGAGAATTGCTACAAGATCCCTAGAGTCAAGGAAATTCAAGGTCTCACACTCTTTAACGATGGGTTGTCTTGGAGAGGAAGAAGAAAGTGAAATGAGAGAATTTATGTTTTGGTTTAGATTTACAAAGGATTTGTGAGGAGTTTCTTTATACCTCACATCTCACTAAACTTACTCTTTTCTCATGACCCAATGTCCATTCACTTGGATCCAAACACTCTAAAACTTATCATAACATACATACAATATGAAATATATATATATATATATATATATATATATATATATATATATATATATATATATATAAAAATCTAAAATCACATAACTAACTAATTAATTACAAATATTTAACTTAAATTTAATTTCTTTTATAATCTAATTAAAACACTTAATCAAGCATTATAGAAATTACATTATTACATGTTGTTTTTATTTTATCAAATAAAGAGAAACATGGTGAAAAATCAAAAGGTGAAGCATGAATTATTCTCTATAAGTAAGTAAAGACGTTACTTTTCTTTTTTGATGCTCCACCCTACGAAATCATTAAAAACTTCACCTGCCAACCATGTGTTTAAGTACCTACTTCAAATAAACTCACTATATTTGCTGCAACTAGTGTACTGTAAGATAATAACTATTGAGATTGCAAGATATTGCAAGATCAAATTTCATAACCTGGAAGAATTAAACAATTATCGAACAAGATTATAGACAATAGTAAACCCACATGACGCCCACAAACGCAACCTCGGAACCCCTTTGTGGGACTTTCGATTTGGGGGAATTAGACGCATTGTGACAAGGGAACCTAAAAATGCCCATAATTGCAACCTATAAACCTTATTGTGCCTTCAATTTGGGGGAGTTACAGGCACAGGCACTGTGACAATGAAACCAAGAAAGACAACTTCCATCCCTATCGTAAGCCTTTACTCTGTGGGAAGATAGACACTGTTTCAGACTTAACTGAAGGTTAATTTTGGATTTCTTGAAAATTGTTGATGGCCTTTTTTGTAATTGGATCTTAAATGTTAAGATTGACTTTCCACTGTTATAATAGGGGTACCGAAGAAATGTCTTCAATTGAAAGGAGTGTAGTGTAATTAGAACAAATTATAGAAGTTGTTGATATAATTTGCTATTTTTTACTTGTCATTTTAGCCTACTCAAATGGTTTTAAATTGGAACTTGATTATAATAAAATTTCAAAACATTTACAATACATTAGTAAAAATAAAAAATGATAATAATTATAATTAATTACTAATATAATTTTTAAGAAAAAATTTATATACTTAAAAAATACTTTTGAATAACATGTGGTATTTATCCGTGCATGACACGAGCCAATACATTTTAGTAACTGTACAAAACAAAATAAGGGGAGATAATAAAGCAAATCAAGGAAAATCAAACAAATGGACTTTTGTCCCTACCCGATCAACCAAACAAACTATCATCCAACTATTGAACCAAAATCCTATTTATCTTATCATAATTCCTAAATAATTCGTAGGTAAATCTTTTGTAAACAGCGCATCCAAAATAATCTTAATTAAACATAAAATCCTAATCAAATACTCTTATGAAAAATAAAATCTTGAAAAAGGAGAAGATTTTTCATTAAGAATAAAATCTCACATGATATAAAAAGATGTGAATATCCTTAATAACATAATTGTAACGGTAATTACTCAATTCAAATGATCCTAATCTATTGTGCACAATATATAATTTGCATGCCAAAAGGTGAATGACTTGAAAATTAAGCAATCTCATTGTTTTCTCTGTGTTTTCCAAAGGTCCCTCTAAACCCTTGCTGATTGTGAGACCCATCTCTTCTCTTACACCATTCAGAGGAAAGATGTGATCAGCTACTGATGGAATACGGAGATTGCACTTTCGTTGCTCCTCAGCCTATTCAAAGAAAGCGCAAACTTTATGAATTCGTGATTTCCCAGAAGGATGTGGCCGTTTTGCCTCAAGGATTGATGATCCCAACACTTTTGGCCAATCAAATGACACTATTTTGAATTTGGTTGTGCAAGATTTGGAAGATGAAGAGTTGACAAGTGCTGCTGAAGTTGTTGTTGTGGCTTGTGACACCTCCAGTGTGTCAAAAGTTTTCTTCTTTTGCAAAAGGGGTTCTTTATGATGTTTCAGAATTCTCATTATCTGATGGCAACATAGATGGTTCCAATTCCAAATGCTGGTTTGAAGAATAAGGCTAAAACTAAAAAGTTTCCTCGAAGAAGAGTAATCAGAGACTTTCCTCCTTTATGTGGACCACATGTGTGTAGGTTACAAGCCATTGAAAATGATACTGATGCAACAGAAGTGGGTAATGCTGTTCAAGATGGATCCATATGCCTGAAACAGGAGGTCAATGGGTGTATTTTGAGTTGATTCTGAAGCGAATGTTTCAAGAAAGTGAAGAAATATGTTATACATGTTAACTGCATATGCAAATTTCCCTCTTTTATCAGTGGTTTTCCTTGACTTTGTTGTCTATTAGTATTAACAATAACAATTTCTTACATCCTCTGTTTCACATTACTTTTTTGATCTCTAGTTCTTTTGAATGGCATTATCTAGCTAATGTCTCTCCTTTCTTTTTCTTTCTATCTCATCTCATAATACTTTTTCCAATGAGGTGTATTTTATGTTTAATTAGTGACATGTTAAGCGAACTAGGATTTTATTTAATGGATTAAAACTAGTGGTAACTGGTAATCAAGAACTAAAAAAAATGTCTGCCCTTCTGATTAATTGCAAAAAGAATGATACAGACTAAAATCATAATTGACTAATTTTCAAGGATGGAAAAATTCTCAACCCTTCTGATTAAAAATATGTCTACCTTTGAGTTTAAAGTGTATATATAGACTTACTCTTTTCGGCTGAAGTTTAATTTACAGTTTGGAGATTGGGGCCACAGAAGATTAAATTCTTAATCACTGAATCACAAAAACTCTAGTACGAATCAAGACTCAATTCCTTTAAAACTTAAATTCTAAAATGAAGGCGCTACTGGTGCAACTAGGCGCTAACACATAAGATATGATTAAGATATGATCAAATTAGAATCTAGTTATAATTAGATTAGATCCCCTAAGATTTGGGATACAAGATAAGACACTAATGATGCAATTAGGCGCACGTTTCGGGTTGGATTGGTTGGCTCCCAACCGACTATTTTAGGTAATGAAATCACCATTAGACTCAACTCAGTAGAGATCAGATGATACAATCTTATAATTAACTAAAGAAGATAGTTTTTTTCCTAAAAAAATAATTTCTAATTTACATAATATGATAATAAAACATTATCTTTTTATTATTATCAAGAACAAATTATTTCAAGCATATGTTCTTGACATGACTTGTCTCATTTTTAAATTTCTACCTAACCATTCAAAACATCAAGATCACCCATGCAGCTAAAATTTCATGGAGAACATACACCGTAACCTTAAAATATTATAATTTAGTTAAGTTACTAATTAAATTAAAAAGCAAGAACTTGCAAATATTTTTGTACGCCGCAGTAAAGCTTGGAGATCAAGTATTCAAGTTTCATACACTAAAACTTGGAGGCCAAGTCTCTTACTAGTGGATAACAACAAGTTTTATAAATTAAATTTTCTCTACCGCACGTTTTTAACTTATCACTCAAGTCTTTTCTATGTTTTCCCAAGACCATCCCTCAGGATTACATCATTCAAAGGAAAGATTTGATAAACTACTGAGGGAAAACGGGGATTACACCTTTGTTGCTCAGCCTAAGAACAGAAATTGCATACGTTTTGGCATTCGTGATTTCCCAGAAGGATGTGGCCCTTATTATGCCTCAAAGATTGATCCTAACACCTTTGGCCAATGTTTGAAGTTGGAGGATGCAAACGTTGTTGCATTTGCATGTGAATCCTCCAATGTGTCAAAGAGGATTACGAGCTCGAGAGTTACTAAATATAGGACTAGGAATAAATTTCATTTTTAAAAAAAAAGATTTTTTAATTAAGTATCAAGAAGTTAAAAAATTTAAGACAAAATATCAAATTAAAGTAGATTTTTTTTTTCATTTTCAAGAAAGTGTATATTTTACAGGAATCTTCTTTGATAATGATATGGGGTTAAAAAACCTAAATATTACTTTTTTAATAAAAAATTACCAATTTAGGACTGTTTTGAAACATATTACCAATCTAATGTTTTGGTCACGTCCAAAATTGGCGTGACTAAATCCGTCTCTAAATCGGTCGCTAATAGTTTTTGACAGAATATTGTATTTTTTTATGTTTGCGACGACAAATTCCGTCGCAAAAACTGTTAGCGACTGATATAGAGACTAAAATTGGAGAGATTTAATTTTTGACGTAAAATATCATTTAATAATTGTAATTTTAAAGTATTTTTAGACCGATCTTCACCATAGATATGATCTTTTTTATTTTTTTTAATATTGTTTTAATTTTATATGATTTTATTTAATATACTTAGAATTTTTGGTATATCTAATTTTTAATATATTATTTTATTTAATATAATTTCTAAATTTTTATATGATTTTGTTTAATATTTTTTGGATTTTTATATAACTAATCTTTTAATTTCAAATTTTTTTCCCAAAAGAGGGCTCTAAGTGCCTCAAAATTGTGATTTAATCTTCAAACCTCCAAAAAATTTCTTGTTTTCTAATTTTTTATTTATTCAATTAGTGAATTGCATGATTTTTTTTTTAGTTACTTATCTTAATTTCGAACGTTTTGACATAAAATACGCCTCCATTGATATACCCTAAATATTAAAATAAATATTTTAGTAATTTATATTATAATTACTTTGAATTACATTTAATATTTTAATTAATATTTTAAATCTATTATCATTTAAATTTTAAGATTTAAAAGAAAAGATTGAACTATACTTAATAAAAAATGGGGTGTAATTAGCCATTTTTAATTTTATGGATAAACTTATCAAACACAGGGGTTTACTTAGCAATTATTAGCCATCTTCATTTTAGTCTCTCGCTAACAGTTTTTGCGACGGAATTTGTCGTCGCAAAAGTAAAAAAATAAAAAAATACAGTATTTTGTCGAAAAACTGTTAACGACCGAATTAGCGACCGATTTAGAGACAGATTTAGTCACGCCAATTTTTGACGTGACCAAAACACTAGATTGGTAATATGTTTCAAAACAGCCCCAAATTGATAATTTTTTATTAAAAAAACAATATTTAGATTCTTTTGCCAATGATATGGAACAATAATATGTTGAAGTAGATAGACTAATTATTTTAAATATAAGAAGTTAAGTAAGGGGATTGACCAGGTTCTCTGTAATAGTTCCTGTGCTCGTTTGAAGATGGCTAAAACTAGAAGCAATTTCCTAAAAGAAGAATTGTTCAATCTGTTACACTTTCCTGACGATATGCTTATCCACAACATAACATGTCTGTAGATTGCAAGCCATTGAAAATGATACCGATGCAACAGAAGTGGGTACTAATGTTCAAGTTGACCCTGAAGTGAATGTTTCAACAAAAATATGTTACAAATGTTATAAATCATTGGTGATTACAATAACATATGCAATTTTTCTTGTTTTGTCAATGTTTTCCTTGACTTTGTCTATCATTCGCTTTAACATTTCACTATTTTAATCTCTAGTTCTTTTCAATGGCGTTATCTATTTTCTTTCTGCTTTTCTTTCTTTCTCATCTCACACTTTTTCAATGAGGTTTATGTATCTAAAATAGTGTCACACAATTTTTTCTCCCAATAATTATGAATAAAAAATAGATAATGAATACTTAGGCCATAATTGGGTATTGATGTTACAAAGAGCAATGGTTACCAAAAAAAAAAAAATGTTACACAGCTATTTCTTCTTTTTTTCTTTCTTTCTTCTTATCAATATTACTCCTCAAAATTTTAGAATTGAACGACTCAATGGATTGACTTTGCTGAATCAGCTTTCAATTGAGGCTCAGTAGTATAGTAATTTGCAGATTGCCATGTAAGACATGAATCTAATTTTATAGCAAACATTAGGGAATTGTATTTTATTCATATCCCATGTAATTTTAGACGGAAATTAGAGTATACGAACTCCCCATTATTCTCGTCCCTTTAATAATAACCAATAACAATTGACACCGATAACAAACAAATTAACGGAATAATTAGTACAAGTACTTAATTATTATTTGTATTTCTTTCTAATAACAGGGATGATAAGTATCTCCAGGATTCCAATTAACATATTATTTATCTAAGGATAACGACTTAGGTGTTTAAATAAATAAAATATAATTTTTAAATCAAACACTTAATAAAAAATGATGAACAAATATATTTACAAAAAATGTGTCTGATATAATGACATTTCAAACAAAAAAAAAATCTAAAACATAAGTGAATATTTACCCTAAAAGTAAACTAACTAATCCACAATTAAAGCCAATATACATACCAAATATTGCAATAGTTCAATCTAATCATTTAGAATTTAGAAATCGTTAAGTTGAAAATTGTAGTTACGAACACAACCATGGCATACCTGCCAAAGCTAAAGTGAAGTTATGTCGCATATTCCATTTACGTTGAAAATGAGGGCAGCAAAGTAGCCTGGTTTTTTTGCTGCTTTCCTGGACACGGAGTTTGATGCAACGGCCAGGTAATTACCGGGAACCCTTGTGAGCATAGTTGTTGTGAAAACCGGTCTGGTCATTGATCTGGTCAAGGTGTGGGTCATTAGATTAGTGGTTCAATGGGTGGATCAGTAATTGGTCTGGTTTGACCCGGTCTATATTAAAAAAATTAAAATTATATTATATATATATATATATATATATATATATATATATTTAACATTATTTAATTAAGAAAAACTCATCCATAATTCTATACTAAAAATTCAAAATAAAAATTGAAGTATTAAAGTTGATAACATAAGTATATTAAAAATAAAAAGCCGTAAATAGTAACTACCTAAATAAAAAACACAAAAGTCCATTTCGAAAAGTTATATGGAAACTGCAGAAAGCAAAAAAATGGGTGCAGAAAGTAAATTAGGCCAAAATTAGAAAAAGTGAAAAACCCTACAATATATAATCTTCTTTTCTCCTTCTCTTGTTACCGCTGCCGTGCTTCTCTTCCTGTGCCTTCCTCCTCTTCCTGCACCTTCCTTTTCTTTCATTTCAATGCTTATTTAGTAGATATGAGTTTTTCTTTCTATTACCATTCTTATGAGTCATTTTCATCCAAATGCAAGCTCGAAGATCTGCAACCCGAAAACGTCGAATCTAGTGCCAACTCCATGTCCAACGCTGTGAACTCCGATGACAAGCGTCTCTGCCTTGACGACGTTGTCTTGTGCGTCTGAAGCTTTTTTTTTTCACCAACTCGGTCCGGGTCCTAAAAATCTGTCGGATTTCTGTTTCTTCCCAAAACCGTCTGGTTTTATCCGGGCCAAACCGAGCCACATGCATGGCCGGTTCATTAGCCAACTCGGCCTAGTTGATGCTCCGATTTTCGATCTAACCAGTCTGATCGGCCGATCCGAACCGATTTTCAAAACTATGCTTGTGAGAGTTATGCTTCCTACTTTTTCTTATACACCTATTTCTAAATAATGTAATACCGAAAATATCCATGCTAAAAATGGTTAAGTAGGAACAATGAATATTT
Organism: Glycine latifolia; assembly: GCA_013407115.1. Classification (NCBI taxonomy): domain Eukaryota; kingdom Viridiplantae; phylum Streptophyta; class Magnoliopsida; order Fabales; family Fabaceae; genus Glycine; species Glycine latifolia. Next base: position 23,336,328 of record CM023947.1, on the reverse strand, counting down.
TTTCCCATATACCATTCAAACTCCCTTTCGTATTTCTTCTCTATAGTTCTGCCGTACCGTTCGTCTCCTTCGAGCTTTGGCCAGTGGATTCCATTAAGGTCATGATTGTTGGGCATTCCTGGTTGCTTTTGATCCATCCGATTTCTGCCATCGTTGTCCAGGCAAGTTGTTGCTTTGATTTCCGCCATCATCATTTAGTGATTGGGAAAAAAAATCGGCGTTCATGGATATAGATTGGCAATCTGTAAGGCCAAGCAGATTGAAAAATATGGAAAGCCCTGTACGGATTGGCAATCCGTAAGAAGAAAAAGATTGGAAATCCATAATGTTCATACGGATCGGCAATCCGTATGACCTTATGGATTGACAATTCGTATGAGGATAAGGATTTTCAATCCGTATGAAATTTACGGATTAACAATCTATATGGAGGTTATAGATTGGCAATTCGTAAGCCTCATACGGATTGTCAATCTGTATGAATCTTATGGATTTCCAATCCGTAAGCCTCCTACGGATTGCCAATCCATAAGAGTTAAATGATTTATTTTATTTCAAATGTGGTAATTTGGTTTAAAAAAATTATGTCAATTATTGTGTAATGTATTAGAATTTCAGATGTGAATAAGGGGTTATTTTGTGAAAAATAAGTTTATTGTCTTTAGTGTAGATGTAACCGTTTTTTTAAATTGTAAGTACTATTAAGTTTATCACATTTGAATAACCATTGTGCTAAAGTAAATGGTATTTGTTTTGTTTTTTGTTTGAAGGTAAAATAAAAAATTAATGTGTAAGTGATGAATATTTAGAACTTACAATATTGTAATAAATAATACATATGTTTTTTTTAATGTTTAAATGGTTGGAAAATAAATCTAATTAATTACATTGATTTGGGTTGATTTGAATTGGTAATCTAACAGTTTGACAAAATTGTAGATTATGGTTAAGACACGAGGATTACAGCGTGCTTTAAGCAGAGTTGTGAACAAAGCCTTAGGTAGAGACACCAGTGGTAACAAAGAAGAAGCCGTCCAATGCCGTAGGCCGACAACATCGGTCCGAAGAGAACGAGCAGGTGCTGCTGTTGTAGAGGATGTAGCTGCTGACGAAGGTCATGGCATGCGTGATATACCTGTTGTTGATGACATAAGTTTTGATGCTGAGGGTTTTCTTGGCGGGCCCCATGATACTTAAGTGTTGTCACTTTACGTTGATCATGTAACCGACAAAGTTTGGGCAGAAGAGGTAGTGTTTTAAGTAAATGTATTTCCATATATTGATTTGTTGTGTTTTGAAATGGGCTAATTTACTAAAAACAATTCTAGGAATGCCTTGAGTTGAAGTTGGCATCTCATGGCCGGAAGGTGCAAAAATTTGGAGTGCCTGCACCTGAAATTGCAGGGTTAGTGGCCGCTATGGGATTAAGTCCTCTGATCACATACTCATTGGACACATGTGATAGGGGTTTAATATCAGCTTTTATTGAAAGATGGCACAAAGAAACTAGTAGCTTCCATCTGCCGACAGGAGAAATCAGTATTACGCTGGATGATGTTGCATCCTTGTTACATCTACCAATCATAGGTGCTTTCCAGACCTATGATGTAATAGATGTACAAGAGGCTGTGCAATTATTGGTGGAGCTACTTGAGGTGATTGTGGAAGAGACTAAATTAGATACCAGACAATGCCACGAGGCATATGTTCGACTATCATGGCTTTAAGACGTTTATCGTTTGAAGTGTGAGTCTATCCAGTGGGCAATTGCAGCTAGAGCATACTCGCTCCATCTGATAGGTTGTACTATTTTTGCTAACAAGAATGCCACACATATCGGTGTGGTATTCTTGGAGGCATTTCGTGATCTTGAGCAGGCTGGAGGTTTTAGTTGGGGGGCAGCTGCACTCCAACACATGTATGACAACTTCAACTATGCATGTCAGCACCATGGTAAACATGTTGCTGGGTATATTAGTTTACTGCAGGTACCTTTGTTAGTGTAATTGAATTTTGTTTATTCATTGGTATTTGAGTTATACTGTAATCGCTAACTTGTTTTAACCGTATTTGTAACTACAGTGTTGGATATACTAGCATTTTCCTGCTATCGCCAACATGGTTGCAGATGAGGACTATGAAGAGAGGCAACCACGTGCTTGTCGTTGAAAGACAGGGAAGGCATTACCTGTCATAACTTACCGTAGGCGATTAGATAAGTTGATGATAGATGGTGTTTGTTGGACACCATATGCTGATCTTCGTGCCTTCCGTGAGTTTCAAGTCATTTCTCTATTCTCAGGTCATATCAGACGGGGCCCCTACATTGTCAGATACGAACCGGAGAGGGTTCTTAGACAATTTGGATACGTGCAGCCTATACCGTGCCTTCAAAGCTTGGCTTCCCCATCCATAGAGGAGGTTGATGATAGGTGGCTTCACTTTTCTGAGTATCTTGTGTAACACCTTGAAATTTCGAGTTGCTAAGTGGATGTTTGATATGTGTTATGTTGCTTGATTATTTGATTTATTTTGGTAATTACTGTTTTGAGTGCCTTTTGTATTGGTATGTGTGTTTGATGGATGTTAGGCTAAAGTCAACTTAGCTGGCCTGCGTTTGCTGTACATGCACGAAAAGGGGACATGTCTTGTCAGCTGTGTATATAGGCATCAGAGTGTGCAGTGGAAGCTCACTTCTTTTCTTCTTTGCGCCTTTCTCTCTTTTCTCTCTAAGCTTACTCACACCCAGAAACTTTTCTTCCTCAACCCTTATGTATCACCTTCAACCCCCAAGGACCACCGTAGCTACCACAGAAACCCCCACGTCAAGAGGAACCTCGTGATCAGAGCAGAAGCTGGCGAACATCTTTCTTGAGGTTCGAAAGAGAACTGACATGCTCATGCTTCAGAGGATAGAGTTCCAGCACCGCTAGACTGTAGAACAAACTTCTGGTTAGGTAAGGGGAGTTTATCGTGTTTATTAATAGCTTTAGATACCATAGTTGGGGAACAGTGAGTCCAACTATAAAGATGACTACATGTCCCTATTGTGTGCTGTTTTCTTGGTAAAACTGTCTTATAACAAATGGGATGTGATGTGTTGATGTTTAATGGTGTTCTGGAACGAAGAGTCGATGGTGTTTTTGTGAAGGAGTTGATGTTGTAAGAACTCCTTGTGCATGTGTATGAGTTAGCATTTGATGCTGAAAACTCCCAAGACACTTTTTGGTAGTGTTTGTGGAGGTGTCAGATACTGGGTTGGGTATGTCGAGCTGACCTCTTTACGTAGCATGCATACGTACATGCAGGACGTGACTTTTGGTAGCCTTGTTGGCGGATGTCTATATACCGGGTTTCTTACCCGGGGTTGTTCCCTTTAGAGCTGTTGAGCTCACTTCCTTTCTTTAGATGTACCGGGTTCCTTTCCCAGGGTTGGTTGTCCTCCCTTCAGAGCTTCTGAGCTCAAGTTCTTTCAAAAGAGCCATCGAGTTCTCTAACTCGGATGAGTTCGTGTCTTTTTGGGGGAAGAGCCATCGGTTTCCTTACCTGAATGAGCTCGTACCTTCTCGGGAAAAGGGCCATCAGGTTCTCTAATTCGGATGAGCTCGTGCCTTCTCAGGAAAAGAGCCTTCGGGTCCTCTACTCAGATGGGCTTGTGTCTTCTCGATAAAAGAGTCATCGGGTTCCCTACTCGGTCAAACTTGTGTCCTTTCCCGGGTTCGTTCCTTCTCTCGAGATGTCAAACTTGTTTTCTTTCCTTTAGAGAGAGACCGGGTTTCCTTCCCAAACCCATTCCCTTCCTTAAAGTTGTTGAGCTCGTTTCTTTCTTTGGAGCTGTCGGGCTAGTGTTGTCTATTTTTAATCGATTACAAATGCTTATGTAATCGATTGCATAATGCCAAGTTTGTCTTTGGTGTTTTATTGAGTCCAAGGTCCGACCTTGTTTGCCCTTGTTCGGGTTCTTACCTCATAGTCATAGTGATCATGTCTAAGTGCTAACCCGGACACTCGATACTTCACACTGGTTCTCTAGCTTATGATTGTGTACTATTGATGAGTATGTATGAACCTATATGGTAATGTTGAAACCTTGGAAGGTTGGTTCGTGAGATAATGATTATGTGCATTGATACCATGAGGGGGGTGCATGACAGTATCCTAGCCAGGACAGAGTTGATCCCGGGCCGAGCCATGCATTGATGGTGCCTACGGTTATCAAATGCGGGTTGTTATACATAGATACCCACGAGGGTGTATGACATTATCCTAGCTTGGAGTAGTATAGTCCTAGTCAGGTTATACATTGATGGTGCCGTGGTGATATGGTATGTATAGACAAGTGAGATGCCGAGACCAGGTGGTTAACCTTGTAAGGACCACGATCAGTGCATCGATGAGACCCTCATTTGGGGCGGTGCATATGTACATGGGGGGTGTATGGCATTATCCTAGCCTGGAAGAGTACATTCCTGGCCGGGCCATACATTGATGGTGCCCATGTGACATACTACATTTGCACGACAAAAATAGGATGATTGACTATAGGGTACTGAGGTACTGGGGGGCCACGTCTGTTGGGTACTCCTTCTGACACCCGGATGCTGATCACTACCGGAGGGAGCGACCTGTGCACGACAGAGTGACCCTGACAAGCTACTGCATCATCGAGACCATATGGATGGACTATTTTCGTGATGGTATCACATTGCATGCTGAGAGAATGGTAGAAGCATGCATCATGCTAGGAAATATAAGTTGATTTATGGAATGTCTGTGGATTGATTGTCCATGTGGCTGTGTGATGAAATGCTGAGTTATGGTTGTGATATTGTGATATTCAAATTGTCTTCCTTAATTGATGCTATCTATTGCTTGTTATTTTATATGATAAACTCACATTTGCTTTGTTGTACCGTGTGGTTTGGTACCCTTGATGATCGCGAATCGGGTTCGTGTGAGTAGACGGGCAACAATGGTTTTGGAAGATGACCACCCTTTTTGTTTGGAGCCGCCGAGTTGTCAGGATGTCGATGGATTAGATCCTGGGCAGTGTTATGTTTTGCTAGTCACACCCCGTGTTTTGATAGTTACACCCCCGACGTTTAATTTCTTGTTTCCTTTGTAAAACTTATACATTTTAGACGAGAGTGATTGCTCCTAAACCACGTTTTGTATATATGTACTTGAGATGTCTCATATGTACCTTATTTATGTGTTTACTGTATGATGATGATTATTATGTGCTTGCGAAAAATTTACTACGGTTTCCATAATCAAATTGAAGTGATTTTCAAGTTAAACGTGTTAATGGCGTGATTAAGAGTTTAGAGATACAGTAGCAACGAGGCGGGTCGTTACATATTGCACCCACTGGAGATTTAGCAAGTTTCCCTAGTGAGTGTGAGGTAGGTTATATGGATTGGTTTTGCCAAATATCCCATCCATTCATGACCCTCCCACTTGCTGGGGAGTCTATTAGATGTCCTCATGCTGTGCCTCATCGTGTACCAAATCCACCACAGGTTTCACCTCCAGATGTAGCTGCTCATGATGATGATGTTGACATGCCTCATCATGCAGTGATAACATTAACTTGTATTTATGTTAGTGTCATTTTAAGTCATTATTGTAGATGTTGATTTAAAATTTTTGTGCAATTTCTATCAGGCCGTGTGGCAAAGGTTTGCTGATAGGTTGCAACAAATGATTGATCTCCGAATGGTTACCGCTGGCACTGATGCTTACACGATAACAAATCAGTGTATTAGATTAGCATGAGGTGTATCTGACGACCAAATTGTTTATGTGCGGTCTAGACGTCCCAGGAATGGACATAGGAGAGATGATCATGACGGAGTTTGAGTTTTTATTATTTCTACACCGAATTGTTTGAGTATATACATGTCTTTAAACATGTGGATGGTGGATGACTATTGTACTTGTTTAAACATGATACATGAGTATTTAATTTATATTTTAGTGTTGCTTATCATGTTGAGAATGATAATTTATTTGAAAACAACATTTCATGGTTGCAACAAATCCAAATACAAATTAAGTAACAAGATACAAATGTTGACATTAACATCCCACATCCACATATTTTGCTGGTAACCTCGTCAAATTGGTATACTTCAGCATTCGACACACATACCTAGTGGGCCACTCTTTTGCTTGAGAATGACAATGTCTTGACCATAACACAATAGTTGGTAGAACAGGACATCCATCTCGCAATAAAACCTGAACAAAGTCATGAGTCATACTAAAATTTTTAATTACATGTGTTATAATCATTGAAAACAAATCAAATTGTATATTTAATACCTGAACAAAATGATTTCCATACACATGACCAATACAAATGACGTGATGGACACCAGGATCTCTAGGAGGTTGACTTCTAAGAGGGAAAAACGTCATAATTTGTTGGAGAGAAAGAGAAACCAATACAAGGTTATACCGTGAAGCAATCACGTAACGTATGTTAGTAATGTCCATCCATTTATCTATTGTTACATGAATAAAAAATATGCATGACTTTTATAACAAACAGAATTATCATATTAGGTTGAAAACAAAACATAAAACCTTTACCTTTGACAATCCATCAACAAGGAGTGATCGCTTTAACTCCTCAAATCTATGTAACCCACCAAACAAGACAATATACTCATTGGACCATACTGAAAGTTGTTTGAGCAAATGATTGCGTACCACAGCCTAGGAATCTTCACCATAACCAAGTAAACCCGTAGTAGCACGATAGCCACAGTTACCGTCAGCTTTAACATCACATACACTTAAAATGTAATTCTTCATGCATGGGAGAAATTGATCCAACATTGGAATATTACCCATCGGTATAGGTGTTGAAGATGTTGATGCACACCATTGTTGTGACAAGCAATTATCATGCTGAGAGTGTAACGCATCCACGTACTCAAAGTAAGATGGATCCCTCTTGGTTGATCATTGGTGTTTGGTAACATTTTTCTTTTGAGCCCCTTTTGTCTTCACCTTTTCAGAAGGAGGACACATGGAAGTTCGATCAGGATATACTAGTTCTTTGAGTTTAGTCTTTAGAGTCACTTTGCCACACATATCAAGACTTTTGAAACGCTTTGATATTGCATCCATTTCTTCAATTATGTGGATTTCACACTCATCGACACCTTGGTTTGAGAAATGTAACCTCTGCCAAAACATGTGAACGGTGCCTAGCGGTATGACGCCAATAACATATCTAGCTAGCTCACATGCACAAGGCAGACCAAGCATACTTCTCAACACACATCCACAATGAGAACTATCAACGCCTGCACAATTAACTCGCTCAAACTCTGCAGCAATTTCATTTAACGCATATCTTGAAACCATGCCAATCAATCTCTTGTACAAGGTAACTTTAAACACATGTTCAATGACATGCGTGCTTCTCTCAAAAGATGCCTTGATTTCACTATGTTGCAGCATGATCATGTTGTTCATGGCATCCCAAACATTACATAGATCTCCAAGGCTATTTTGTAACAGTCTCTTTAAGTTCCAATGGGCACTCTCAACCCTAAAAAGTTGAACATATCATAATTAAATTTCATCAAAGACTCTAATTGTTCATCACTATAATCAAAAGACTTACGATTTCATACCTGTTAGTCGTAGTGTTTCCAAAACACATGACTTTACTAGTCCATGCTGTTACAAATCTTTCTCTGTGTAGATTCAACCATGTATCTTTCACATATTGAATAAACTGGCCACAGTGCGCAAACACATTCAAACTTCATAAGACAGTCATCATATTCTTTTTTAGAACCACAATATACAAGACTTTCCCATGATTCCATCACATAGTCTCATGCATTGTTTTGTCCCACAAGGGTTTTACATTTTTCCTTCACATTCTTGTCAATGTGGAACTGACACAACAAGTTGGTTGTGTCAGGGAAAACAGTTTTCACTGCACTCATCAGTGCTGAATCTCTATCAGTAACAATGACTTGAGGGAAAACATCACTCTTCAGAAAAAACCCTCTAAACCGTTCAAGAGCCTAGACAAGGTTGTTTATACGTTCGCCCTCCAAATAAACCAAAAGCAGCTGAAAATGTTATCCTAGTAAGTGTCACACCAACAATGTCAAGCAAATGGAGTCTGTACCTGTTTGTTTTGTATGTACTGTCTATGAGAAATACCAAATGACATGCATTTATCAATTTCACTGCATCAGGATGTGCCTAGAAGATGTCTCGTACAACATTTTCATCCTTCAGTCTATGCCAATGGATATACATATCGCATTTAAGAAGCTTCATTAATTGTTGCATTTCAGTATTATTGCCTTTTATAGAAGTACGGTATGCATATCTAGCATTGTAGACTTGCTTCATTGTTGTACAGTTGTTCGGATTGTGACCCTTCAAAGTTAGAAGAATATTCTTAGGTTTCACCTTAGACTTTGTCATATCAGCAACAATAAGCTTCTCATCCTCAGTCAAATGACCAACATATGGATGTCTAGTCAATGACATAGCCAAACGATGGTTATGAGTCCCACATATTAACTTCGCCATCCAGCCTTCACCACCTACAACTGGTTTCGCTCACAATTTAAAAGGACAACCACACTTTCTAATGCTAGTCATCATCCTTACTAAATCATTCTTGAATGCTCTAAACTTTCCACTCCTTTCACAACCAATTAAAATAAATGAGTTCCTTCCTCTTTTTCCAGTTATTGTGTTAGATCTCATTACGACGGCTACAAAGCCAATCTCATATGAAACTCTACAGGCCCATTGCAATACCTCATCACGAGAATTAAACACCTACAAAAAATGATAATACGACTTCAATCTTCTCAAATAATTAATTTACTTACTTTAGTCAAATACAATATCATATAAATACTTTTGAAGTATTGAAGGCATCAGAACAATCAACTGAACACTTGTTAGTTTCAAACGCAGAAGGTGCGTCTCTGTTGTCTTTAGTCATATTAATTTATTCATACATCCAGTCATCATAGTCCATCTTAACAAACAATTTAAAAATAAATGTTCATTAACAAACTACATATAGATTCAATACTCATCAATACATTTCTTCAAAGGACTAATACAAATTCAACAACAAATATATTTCTTGGAATACAACAAATTATATACACTTTACAAATACATAAATTAAAATACATTTAAAACATAAAAAAAACCCTTTTTAAACAAAAATTAAAAAAAGGCATATGGATTGACAATCCGTATGACCTGTACGAATTATCACAGTGCTGAGTGCAGGAACGTACCTCCAACAAACCCAAACCAACCAACCAACACGAATGACGACCACCTTCGCCACCACCAAATCACCACCACCAACCGGAGAAGAAACACCGCAGCTGAACAATGAACGACAACGACCATGCCAATGAAAAATGAAAAAAAGCGTTGTTGGGTGTATTTGTTTTCTATTTTAACCAACAAAAAATGAAGGACATTCTTGAAATAATGAAGGTTTGTTGGGTGTATGAAAAAAAACACTAGTATAGGAAGCATTACTCCCCTTGTGAATGCAATATCCACCCACCGTGCCACGTTTTAAAAGCTCCTTAGCATCTTCAATAAGAATTTTTTTAAATAAATAAATAAATAATTTCTGTTAATTTCTTTTTCATTAGAATTAATTTATCTAATAAAAAGAGTTTCTTAAAAATAAAATTTATATTTTCAACAAGAAAATGTTTCTTAAAATAAAAAAACAATATTTATTTGACACATAATAATATCATAATTTAATTATAATTAAATAAAAATAAAAAATAAAACTATAAATTTCTTGAAATTTCTAGAATTTTTTTATCAAAGCAAAATTATATTTGAATTTTGTATAATAACATGATACTGTGAAAAGTAAAAAAAAAAAAATTTAAAAACTCACTCAAGAATTTTTTTATTAAAGATACTCTTAAAACAACTTTGGTTATGTGTCAATCCGGAGAATCCACGTTTGCTCATTATGAAGTCTGTTTTGTCTCCCTCACCATAGTCTGTGGCCGCCACGTATACTCCTTCCTCATTGCAGTATTGTGGCATTTTGCACCATACCTATTTCATCATTTATATTTGATACATTAACAATGTAAATATACTGGGCAAAAAAATTTAAATAATGCAGTTTAAAAAAATAATTACACCAATAATGCATTTGAAAACCTAAATACCAATCTACTGCAGCCATTTACGTGTGGGTAGGACGTGATCATTCACGCCATAGCAAGATGTGTTTAAACACGTCCAGCCTGGACGTGATCAGTCTCCATTCACGTCCTGCATGGACGTGACCCAGCCCCAATCTTGCCACCCCAGGACGTGATCCAGCCCTCTATATATATGCCCCACTCAGCATTTCAGCCAACTGCACCCATCATTTACAACCATCCTCAGCATTTGCAAAGCTATTACTCTATCTCTTTGGATTGGATTTTTGGTTCAAGCAAGCAAGTAAGTGTTGGT
>CM023947.1:23299746-23310875 GCA_013407115.1 Glycine latifolia | reverse complement strand
CACGGCTCACATAACATCTCATCACACAGAGACAAAATGTATATATATATATATATATACATATATATATATATACATATATATATATATATATATATATATACATATATATATATATATACATATATATATAACTTAAGGGATAATCACCCCTACTCAGCCATCACGGCCTTCATTAGCTCACAGTATATCAAATAGATATCCCTATTCAGATACAACAACATATATATAGAGATATAGATATAGATATACCATATTCCTTGAGAATGCTCATCTGCAGTCAGGTACATTCTCTAAGGATTTAATCACACATATATCTATGTTATACTTCCTGAGAAAAGCTCATCTGCAATCAGGTACTTTATCTCAGAACACCCTCGGACATATATGGCACTTCCAAGAGATGCTCATCTGCAATCATGCGTATACTCTCAGGTTTTATCACACATGACTTATTGACCACTTAGAGTTGTTCCATATAACTTTCGCTCTAAGGGAAGTCCATATCTAATCCATTCCACTGGCCAGAGAATTCTCTACAAACACAAGATACTATCAGCGCATATACCTCATAGAGGTTCTCACTAACACAGTACACTATCCTAGTGTATATCTCATTCAACATCATCTCAATCGCCCACAATATATCATTTACTCAGATGTCTACACAAGATACTATCAGTAACATTCAATTCCAATATTCATGCAACATGTTATTCAATAACTAAAACTCCCTCGGAGTATAGTGGAACACAAAGGAAGGGAACCACTCCCAAGAACAAAGAGCTTACCTGCTCTCAGCACTGTACCGGCTCTCCCGGATCCATGGTCACCACCACCAGCAATGTCTGTATCACGCCCTACACAAGGCATACAAACAATCAATCAATAACGGTCCTCAATCGTTAGAATGAAAGGAAACACTATTCCTTTCCATTACAACCTCTCTGTTCTTTATCTTAGGGTTATCAGAGCTAACCACCTTATAGGCGGCTCACAGACCCTCAATAGGATCTATCTCAACCTAACCAAGGCACTAGAGTCCCTCTAATACTCTGCATAAGCTAGTTCGAAGCATACAATTGCTTAACCCCTCTATATCTCAAGAATAACCAAGTTATTCAAAACAATAAATTCAACGCTTAATCATCTTCTATACAGTCCCAAAGTTCCCTAGAGAACGGGATTTCTCCGATTGATGGTTCTCTTGAGAAATTGAAGCTGAAATCTAGCTCATAGAGGTGTTCTAATCAAGTTTCTAGTTGGGTAGAAAGTGTTTAGATGAAGTATGGAGAAGATATGAAGCTTTTTACTTCATTAATGGAGGAAATGGCTCAGAGGAAGAAGAAGAAGCAGTTTTGCTGGCCCAAAACGCGAAAATGGCCTTTTATAGGCCCCCAGTACGTGTTCCCACGCTACTGGCGCCACTTTGGCGCTATCGGCGCCAGATTCCAGTGAGAAAATAGCATTCTGGCGCTACCGGCGCCAGGTTCCAGTGGAAAATTGGCCTCTAATGTGCCTCCCGTGCTACCAACACCGCGCTATTGGCGCCAATCTCACGCTAAAGGCGCCAGAAAAATTGTCGCAAAATCTGTCGCTAATTCCGTCGCAAAATCCGTCGCAAAATCCGTCACTAACGCTTTTTCTGACGGAATATAGAAAATTTAAATTTTTTCTTTCTTTTCTTTTATTTATTTAACCTTGGTTATTATAGCTGAGGTCATTGGCCACCAGACCCGTCGGTGTCGAGAAACCACTGGTTCATGTGGATCCTGCCACTGGGAAGGCTGATGGTCCCCATAAAAAGAAATTGAGGACATATTTGGGGATCATCACTCGGGATAAGGTAGATATCACAATTGGTAACGGGAAGGAAGTTCCTATAGCTCAAAAGGATTTGATTTGGGAGGACATTCAGGTATTAGAATTAAATGTTCAATGTCAATGTAACTGGTTGTACTAATACAATTAAAATGTTATTGTAACTGTGAAATGTGTTTTTTGTATTGTAGGTTGAATTTGATATACCTGAAGCGTTTGACCATAGGACGAAAAGGAAAATTCTTCAAACAGTAGGAGAGCGATGGAGGCAGTTTAAGTAAGATTTGACTTCCAAATGGGCTCTGGCACAAGGCAAGGAGGAAGACGATGACACAGTTTGTGAGAAATACGGAATCAGCAAAGAAAAGTGGCACCAATTTTGTGATAGTCATAGAGCCGCTTCATGGGAGGTTATTTGACTCAGGCCGCCCAGAAACTAAACACTGCCCCTCACGTGTTGTCTCATGGGGGTTATGATTTATTAGAACAAAAGTTAATGGAGGAAAAACAAAAGAAACGATTGGAGGAAGCAGCAAAATCCGGGAGCACTGAAATAATCGTTCATCCTCCATCTCCTGTTAGAAGACACGTGAAGTGGAAGATGGCTCGAACAAAAAAATCAGGAGACATGACATCTGAGGCGGCACGTGAAATTGCAAAAAAGATTGTAAGTTAATTATTTTTTCAATAGTCATTAATTACAAAAACAATATTCTTAGAAACTCATGTAGTATTTATGTTGATTGCAGGATACCCTGGAAGAGCAATCAACACAAGGTAGCTTTGTCGCCAGTGGACGTCAAGATATACTGACTGTTGCCATTGGGCGACCAGAGCACTCAGGTCGTGTCCGTGCTGTTGGACTCGGTGTGACGATCAAACAATACTTCGGACCGGCTTCAACAAGCTCTCGCACGTCTAAGTCCATGAACCCAAAAGACTTGGATCGACTGAAACAAAATATTCGAGAAGAGCTGGAGCAGTCGATCACTGAGAAAGTGACTCAACAACTAATGTTGTCCTTCAGCCACATGCAGTCCCAGATGCAGTCTCAGGGATTCATATTGCCTCCTAAGGTTGAGACAGGCGTGGGCTATATGTTGATGACAATCCTCCCCGTCTGGTTGCCCTTGGAAGAGTTTGTGAGGGGTCGACAACCGTGCACAACGTCCCTTTGGCCAATGATCAGGTGAAGGTGGGTGTTGAGGAAGTTCGAGATGCTGATGCTCGCATCCCTGTACCCATTGAAGAGGTTCAGTTAGTGGGGCAGGCCCTTAACACCTTCCTTGCTTGGCCAATACATCTTGTACATGCTATTTCGAAAAATGTATTTACTTTTTATTGTGTTTATTATCATTTAAAATGGATTAATTTGTTACACATAAAGTGTTGACTGTCATTAACTTATGTTTATTAATAGTGTAGGATAAACAAGGACTTGAGGGACCGACGAAACCTGTACATAAGCCAGAACCTGATGACGATCACCTATACCAGATCGCATTGACCATCCCCCAATTAATGCTCAGACCCATGCAGGTGTCGTGGGATATTACTATGTTTGGGGTGTATAATCATGACGTCCCCTTATACATCAAGTATGAAGATATTTCTGAAATAATACACGGTGGTCAATGTCTCAACATCTCTATTTTACAATTGTGGATTCTGTAAGTCACTTTACATTACAGTCCATTACATTGCTGATTGTTTCAAATTAATGCATAATTTTTACTTTATTTTAAAAACAATAGGCATATGAATGACTTAAGTCTGCAATCGGATAGTGTCTTTGTGTATGGATTCCTTAAGCCACAATCCATGCAGAGATCTGACCAATCGCAATTTGAATCTGAAGACTATATTAAGAAATGGATGCAGACTTCGCAAAAACATGTATACCTAGCAGCGTACTTGAATGGGTAAGTAAAATTGTACAAATCAAATTAAATAATTAATGCATTATAATAACTCAATGTTCTCCAATGTAGCGCACATTGGCAACTGGTCGTTATATGTCCTAAGGAAAATGTTGTTGTGTGGTTCTGTTCCTTGCATAATAAGCCAGATAACTACTTGAAAGGAATTATTAACAGGTAAGTTGTAATTTCTAAGACATTTACTTTATTATTGGAAAGACATGAATATGTTAATTGTACAATATGCATGTATGTTTTTCTTAACCAGTGCTTTGAAGGGATTCAATGATACTCAAGGAACTAAATCCAAAGCTACTCCTAAATGGATTACAATTAAAATAAGTCATTTAAAAAATGGTTGATGTCTTCAAATTACTTTTATTACTATTTACACTAATTTTCGTTTAACTTTGAATATGTTATTCAACTTAGTGTAATAAGCAAAAAGGAAGCACTGAGTGTGGCTATTATGTCATGCATTGGATGTCAACGATAATACAAGGAGGCTTCAGGGATAACTGGGACACGATAATTGTTTACTTCAAAACTAATTTTATTTGTTATACTTATTTTTATTTATACTTATTAAGTTATGTTTTATTATATTATGTAGTATTTTACTGATCCAAGACCATTGGAATCAGAGAGATTGAAGGCAATTCGGATTCAGTGGGCAATATTTTATCTTAGAGTTAGAAATGAAACACTAGGTGATTAAGGGATTTCTAAACAATTGTATAAATAGTTTAATTACAATTGCTTATAGTGTATTGACATTATTGTTTTCTTTGATCATTAAAATTCATAGTAACTTTTTATCGTATTGTGAAACTATTTGTCTGTATTGGTCTGTTTTTAAATTTGTAGATTTGGGTAATATTTAAAAAATAGACAATATATTAAAAAAAACTACAAAAATTAACATCAGTTTTTAGTATAAACTGATGTTGTTTAACATTAAACAACATCGGTTTTCAATAAAAACTGATGCCGATTCACAAAAAATAACATTAATTTTTAGTAAAAACTGATGTTGATTAAAAAAATAACATCAGTTTTCAATAAAAGCTGATGTTGATTCACAAAAATAACATCAATTTTTAGTAAAAACTAATGTTGATTCACAAAAAATAACATCAGTTTTCAATAAAAGCTGATGTTGATTGACAAAAACATCATTTTTCAGTAAAAATTGATGTTGATTTACAAAAAATAACATCAGTTTTTATTGAAAATTATGATGTTGATTCACAAAAAATAACATCAGTTTTCAATAAAAACTGATGTTGATTCACAAAAAACATCACTTTTTGCTAAAAATTGATGTTGTATATTTTTGTTAACATCAATTTTTAAAAATTGATGTTAACGTTGATACTTTTAATATCATTGGTTTCAACATCAAGTAAAAACTGATGTTAAAAGCCTATTTTTTAGTAGTATTCGTCACAGGAGCACAACCTTTGGGATTTGCAACAAGTCTCGTGTTTTAATACTCTCCAAAAGATGCAGTTCCATAAATAGTCACATATTGTATTGATCAATATGACACCGAATCTAGTTTTAAAGTTGATAAAATAGAAAGATATATGACAATTATTATGTGTAATGCAACATAATTAAACACATTTATGCATTACTTTTCGGAGCTACACGTTTAGTATATAGATATAGATGTTGTAAGGATGTAAAAGAACCATTGGTCATGAAGAGTTAAATTAAAAAGTTACTGTCATATTTTGGGTGATTGTTGTTACTCCACCCTTCTTTATAGACAATAATATTACTCATGGTGTTGTAAGCAAATATCACTTTGAGATGGAACATCCATGTTTAGTACAAGAAAGTGTCAGCCCCAATTCCAGTAGCCTCACGATGTACAAATGTAGACATTATCCTTTGTCTCACTTTTTCTTACTTGTGCCACTTTAACAAAAATCATGGTGTCGCCAAGAGTTCTTAGTTTAGTACTCATAAGCATCATAAAAAAATCCCCAATAGTTATTAACATCCTCGTGCCTTTTTTTCGTAAGGTCTAGGCACTGCATTCTATACTATCAAATCCACAAACGACAAACACAAACAATGATAAGAAAAATGTGAACCCAAAAGATATGTGGATCTTTTGATTGACAAGATTTTTAAGAAAAACATATTAGCATATATATATTTTTATAATTTTAAAAAAATATAAAAATACATTAAAAATTATAATAATATAAAAATTTTAAACTTAATATAACTAATACACAACTTATTATAAGAGTATATAAATACTAATAATCAATGATAGTCATAAAGATGGAATATAGAGACGGATCATTTTCTGTGACCGAGGCGGAAATAGAGACAAAACTTAGTAACCCGAGATGGAACATAAAAATATGTTTTTCAGATACCACATTTAGAGACGTAAAATTTAATAAACGAATCTGTAAATATAGCCAATATATATACTAAAATTGCTATGTCAATCTAATAATTTAGAAATTGTTACGTTAAAAATTGCATATGACTGATCTGAGCACAACCAAATATATATAATGCTTAGGAAAATTATACTTAGACACGCTCACACTCAAAATTCTATTCTAACACGTATTGAGAAAAAAAAAAAGGAGAGTAATTCGTCGGTATGACGCTGTCACAAATTTATTCTTAAAGAATAAAAAAAATAAAAATTTAGTTCTTAATATGCAAAAAGTGTTAAATTAATTATGTTATTAAATTTATGAGATTATTTTATAATTAAATTATAATATTTAAAGAACATTTTGATAATACATTATATTTTTTTAGAAATTTAATATTAAGTTATAAAGTTTAAAAATAATTTATAAGATTAATTTATCGTATTTTTTTTTATAAATTCAAGAACTAAATTTAAATTTTTTATTTTTAAAAATTAATTTATTAACATCTTATATCTTCCTAAATGAATTTGATTATTTATCGATATAGGTACAAGGTTAGATGATATAATGTTATTGATGTGGCATATAAGAGAAAAAAAATATAATAAAATATTTAAGATAATGAAGTGTTAAAATATGTTTATATACCTGCCACATCTCCACTGCAGTGATGTGGCGTATTCCATTTACGTGGAGAATGACACTGCAAAGTAGCCAGGGTTTTTGCTTGCAATATCCACCATCCCGTGTTTGATCCGATTTGCACATAATTAATATTGACAAGGCGCCAGGGCTCAAGGTCAAGCTGGAGTTTCTCCTGTCTCCGTCTGCATCAGTTACGACTTACGACCACGTATACTCCATTCTCATCGCAGCATTGCAGTTTGCACCATACCTAATTCATCATCATTATCATTAATTATATATATTTGATAAATTAAAAATACATAATTCTCAGCAAGCCATCATTAGAAACATGGACCTATATCAAAATAAATTATTAGAAATATTGATACTATTGAATACCCTCTCTGTTTTTTAATTAACTGTCAGATTTTTGCATTTTTAATTTGTTTGTTATTAGTAAATTTCAATATTACATAAATTACACTTTTATTATGATAAATGTTAATTAAAGTTCTAAGGATATTAATTAAAAAATAAAATATTTTTATTAGGAGGTAAAATATTATATCATCCATTTTTTTTATGATCTCCTATAATTTATATAATAATTTTATTTTTATTTTTTAACTAATATCTCAAAAGTAGTAGTTAGCAAATCGTATCAATTATACTCTTACTTCTCTTTTAATATTTAATTAATTTACATGTGCATTCATTAACTGTAGAGTAAAACTCCACCATTATTTTATTAAAATAAAAAATTATGGCATTTCTTAATTTTTACATAATTATCTTAAAAGACAAACAAAAATAAAAAGAGGTTGGAGAAATTAAGTAAAGAAAAGTGCGTACCTGATAGCATGTACCACAGCCAGCTCCATCCCTGCATATCGGCTCAGACACCGCTGCGACAATGCCATTATTCACCGTCTTTCCATATTAGCCGAATCCGCAAGCTCCAACTAAAAATATAATACCAATTTGTTATGTGTGATTAACTGTCACGGTGCACACTTTGTTTCTATGAAGCATGCTACATCTTAAAATATTTGGGTTTGAGACTAATTTAATATCACAAAATCAGTTTATAAAATGAGTGTTACATAGGAGTATAATTAATTTCGTTGTCATATCATTAGTGGGCATGAGATTCCAAAGTGAGGGATTAAATTTCTCAAATGTTTATGAAAGAAGTTAAGGGAAAATAGTCTCAAAATATAATAGCCATTAGTGAATGGATGCGAATTTGATCCCCTTCCCAAAACATGGCCACACATCCTAATTCCTAGCCTGCAGACAAATGTAACTGAGCCTGGAACAAACAACTGCAGGAATATAGATTGATAGATAGATGGCTAAAGAGGGGGCTCACTTACTTGGATTCCAGTAATAATCAACAGGGCCAACATATTCCTGACAGTTACACAGTGCATGGAAGAACCATATGACACAAACAAAGCCCAAGTTGGTGCTTAAAACTGAGTTCCATATGCCTATATCACAAAGTCACATTCATAAAAAGTAGAAAAAAAAAAGCAGCTAATTATAATTAAGTGGCCAATTCTCCAATACAAATTAATCCAAACTAATGTGAACAGTTTGTTTGAATTGTATCATTTATGTATGAGTCAAAATTGAATCGAATCGATCAAAATCGTTCATATACGGGTTGAGTTATGAATTTAGATTTATAGATTCGATCAACATCGAACCGAACCGATCAATATTTATAAACTTGTTTGATTTGACTTTAAATGTTATTAATATTGGAATTGCAAGTGTTGTGATTACTAGTGTTAAAACTTCTTAAAGTATCACTTTCAGGTACATTGTTATTTTTTTTTCCATTTTTTTTTGCCATGTTTATAATATTAATGAATTATATTTTATTCACTTGTTTAATCAAATCTGGTTGCAGCAAAACTTATTGCAAAAAATTAGTTTATAGAAAATAATTGTGATTCAAAATATTATAGTAAATCTCGTTGAAAAATATTTTATTTTAATTTGTTTTAGTTTATTTTAGAATATTATGTTGATGGTATTAAATGAATCAATTTTACTACTTTGAGACATTTGATAATATTGTGTTAATTGTATTAGATATTTGGATGAATCATCATATAAAATAGTTGTTTTAAGAAAAAAAAAGATCAAATTTAAATGGGTAACCTGTTGGTCTAAATTGAATCAAACCTTTCATAAATGAGTTGGGTTGAAAACAATTTGTAAAAATCAAACCGAACAAAAATAATCAAATTTAATTGAGTTGGATTCTGAATTTGACCAAAACCAATTAAAATTGACCCATAAACACCCTAATAGAGATACAGAGTCATATATTTATAGTACAGCCTCAGCCTTGGCTCGTACACATTTCATCTATGGTTAACAAACAATAAAAAAAAATTAAACCCTAAATCTTAAAAGATTATTTTTATAAAAATTATTAAAAATAATTAAAAAGATATTAGGGTTTCAAAGTTATCTTTAATCATATTTTTTGATTAAAAAAAGTTACAATTTTAAAATTTTAAAAACAATAATCGAGGATTAATATGAAAAAACAAAATAATAATAACAACTAATAAGAAAATGATATATATTTTGATTAATTAAAAAATTAATAATATCAAAAATCCCTAAATTATTAGGAACATCATAGAAACTCTCCACATGACATAACAGTGGCGGTATAATCATATTTCCAATGTTTTTTACTAGATGCTTTTATTACAAGTTATATATTTCGCGTTCTGTGAACCGTTCACTGATTTTGAGTAGTAGAATCTAGCTTCGAATGAAAACAATTTTGGATAAGCACACAGGATTTGAACACCATTTTGCGTTTATTGTTTAATTTGGAAATTTGGGCATATATTTTTAGGTTGAATATATGCAACTTTGATTGATTTTTTTAATCTATTTTCTAAATTCTACGTACTTATGTGATAGTGCACATATATACTCTCTCTATCTATACCATGATGTCATTCTCTAGTCATGTAAATTTTGACCGCAATCATCTACCTTGTGCCGTTGTGCGATAAGAAATTAAAGAGGGAATTATACACTAAATGTCGAGCTATGTTGGCATATCTAAGAGCATCTTTTAGTAGTAGATTTTAAATTGAGATCTTAGATTATTTTTTGATAGTTTTCATAGAACCACATAGGATTGAAGATCTCTTAAGATCTCTCTAATTTTTCTTTAGTGGTAGATCTTATTTTGAGATCTTAAGGAGAGAGAAAGAGGTAAAAAAAAAAATTTTTTGAACTGTGTGCATCTTGAGGGTTATTCTACAATAACTCATCCTCCATGTTGGAGATCTCTTCACCTCTTTTATTGGGAGATCTAATGAAGATCAGATCTTGAATTCAAGATCTTTACTCAAGATCTAGCACTAAAGATGCTCTAAGCATTTGGTTTTGTTTGAATGACGAGGTAGACTTTCCAATTGGATAAAATCATGATGATAGGGTATTCTATGAGTGTTCATAGTTTTCAATAAAAAATTAATTATGATTTTTAATAGGATAATTTCGAATTAATATTATGATTAAAAAAATATCAAATAGGTCTTGCATTTTTTTTACGTGCATGGGACAAAATAATAAATAAGACCTTATATATAAATATACTAAAATGTAAACACATATTTAGGGATATTTATAAATTGATCCAGTTCAATAAAACCAAAAAATTAATCCAAAAAATTTAAAACTACAAAATATAAAAAATTATTGGATTGAATTGGATTTGTTATTTGATTTTAAATAACGATTCAATTCAAAATGAACTAATAAGTTCACGATATCGCTCATGTTCACAGTTATATATCTTATATATTTATAAAATTATCATAAAATTTATACTTTTTATTAAAAATATATTTAATTGAAGATATTTTTTTATAACTATTTGATTTAGGTTATATAAATAGAAGAGAGATCAAGTTGCTTGGCTGCCACACTCACATGCAACTCTGGTGTAGTTTCTTGGTTTTGCCTTTCGTTAATATACATTTAAAATAAAATTAAAAGTTACTCAAAGAATAACTCTTAGAAAGATATTTTCAATATTTATTTTTCATTGTTTTAACATAATGATTAAATGAAAATTACTCATCAGAATAATTAGATTAAAAAGGGTAAGAATGACGGATAATCATTTTAAATCTTTCTTGAAGTAATTAACTTTGATATCCCTTCTGCATGTAAATATAATTACCAAGTTAAATTTATTTTTAAAAGTATGTATTTGAAGAATTACACTATTAGTATTAACTATATTTTATTTTGTATAACCAGCATTCATGATGAGAATATTTCATTTTAATATTACTGA
>CM023947.1:23272574-23299736 GCA_013407115.1 Glycine latifolia | reverse complement strand
ATATATATATATATATATATATATATATATATATATATATATATATATATATATCTGAAGAATTAATTATTAATATGAAAAAATTACTTTCCATCGCATATTTTCGTTTTCTTTTAACCCAGTTAATAGTGGGTATTACTTTGATGTAGATTGTAAATAACTCACCGGTGTCCTCATTCATTCTTTTAACAACATGTGACGGTCTTTGGCACATCATATAATAATTAATTTTTTTTTGCAATTAAAGTCTAAGCATTATTTTACAAATTTGATATTTTTTCTTTTTAATTTAGTTTTTCAAAAGACTGTATAAATTCGATGTTGTTTCCCACTCCCACCCACCGTGCGACCTTGTGTGTCGTGATACTTGGAATTATTGTCATTCAACTTAAATACATATATAAAGGCAGATTAAATAATAATCAAGTTAGATTAGAAGTTTAAATTTATAGGACCTTCGTAAAGTGTTTTTTTCGATCAAGTTGGATAAATTATGCATCAAATGCAAAAAGGGGTTCTGCTGATCTTGCGTGTTTATCCAAAAATGTTTTAAACCGGTAGGCTTTGCTATTCAAAATCAGTTTACAGTTCACAGAACCCGAACGAAATATTCAACTTTAGAAAAGAAACCCATACCAAAACAAAGGAAATAGGACTATATATTGTATATACCACCGGCGGTATTTATGCATGTGTAGTAAGTCCAAAGGCTGCATTATAAATATGACTCCAAATCTATTCTTCTAATCCAGTCTCATAAAGCCTTCTCTTTATCGCATTGTTCACTATCTCGATCGTAATTACTTCCTATCTTTGGGTTTTGCGGCATATAATTTGTCATGGAACTCAGTTTTAGGCCACAACTTGGGCTTGTTTGTGTGATATTGCTGTTCCCTGCACTGTGTAACTGCCAGGAATATTTTACGAAATCAAGAGCAACCTATTATGGTACCCCTGATGGCTACGGGACTCCAAGTATGTGCTTGTTTTGAAAATTGAAACTAAATAATTTTCCTTTGTTCCATAATCATTTGAGGAATTTACTTTAAAAATGCACGCTTTTTCATTTAGAATGCTTTTTATTAGAAGTAAAATGTGCAGTATCACATAACAAATTGGTATTATTTATACATATTTCAGCGGGAGCTTGTGGATTTGGCGAATTTGGAAGCTTGATGAATGGGTATGGTGGAAGAGTCGCTGGGGTGTCTGGGCTATGGAAGAATGGAGCTGGCTGTGGTACATGTTATCAGGTACCTACTTTTCTTTCCTTTTTTTCAACAATTTTTCTACTATTTAGGAAAATGTTTGATGATCCAAAAACCTATTTAACACCCAGAGAAAGAGAACAAAATATATATAGATATAATAGGGTTATGATATGATAGAAAAAATGAAATAAAGAAAAAAATGAAAATATTTAAAATAAGTAACTCATGAATTTATTACATGTATCACATTTATTATCCATAGTAGGACTATTTGGTTCGATCAATATTGTTTTTCATTAAAAGATAGTTGTGGTGTAGATCACAAAATTTGCCATAACAAAATATTTATGCACACTGCGAAGTATTTTGCACTAATTATGTATTAACAACTAATTAATTTATAAAAAAAATCATGATGATGATGGTGATTTAGGTAAGGTGCAAAATACCAAAATTATGCGATGTGAATGGAGTAACCCTAGTGGCAACAGACTACGGTCAGGGAGACAGAACAGACTTCATCATGAGCCCACGCGCCTTCTCAAAATTGGGAGTCAATAAAATAGCATCTGAAGAGATTAAGAAAAAAGGCACAGTGGATATTGAATTCAAAAGGGTTCCCTGTAAATACCCCGGCAATGTCTTGTTTCATGTCCAGGAAACTAGCAGCAACCCTGGTTACTTCGCTGTTGTCATTCTCAATGTAAACGGAAAATACGACGTCACTGCTGTTGAAATGTGGCAGGTATGTAAACATATACTATCTCCGGTTCTTTTTATAAGAAATAATCAATGATATACGTATAACTTATTTCTTATAAATAAGACAAGAGTACGTAGTATCTGGTTGGGCTCATGCATGCAATTTTCAACGTAACAATTTCTAAATTATTAGATAGAAACTTGCAACTTTGTTATGTATATGTTGGCGTTACTTATAGATAAGTTTGTTTACTTTTACTTGAGAGCGTTTCCGTTCAATTATTCATTTATTTGTCTCCTTGTTTAGTTGCATTGAATTTGGTTATTGAAATGTTGTGCAGAAGAGTCAACAACGATGGGAACCACTACGCAGGTCCTATGGGGCAGTGTTTGACTTTGCTAACCCACCACGTGGTGAAATCCTCTTGAGGTTTAAAGCTGGTTTTTGGAAGCTGGCGAAAATACCTGCTAATTGGAAGCCTGGAGCTACTTATGACACCAAGGTTCAGTTTTATTAGAAAGAAAAATCCAATCTGTATGGGATCCTAACAAGAGATTACAAATAGGCTCTAGTATTACTCTGTTTGTTTGCAATTAGTGTCAATGTTATTGGTCATGTTTTTTTATTTTCAGAAGGGTTGGAATAATGGGGAATATTCATCTACTTCCCCCTCTAAAATTACATGTAATATGAATAAAATAAAAGTGTTTTTTTTTTCTTCTTTCAATTTTGGTGAAATGTTTGAAGTTGTTAATCAAATTGATAGTGACGTCTTGACTGAATATGGCAATCGGCAAATGACCACATTTCTAAGAGACATCTATGTTTGAATAGGAATTGAAATGGGAAGGACAAAAAAATAAAAATGAAAGAAACAGAGAAGATAAAAACCGAGGCAATTTTAAATTAAGTAAAATTTAAACTTATTTGGAATGATAACTTTTTTTTTTATCGGCAAACTATTTGAAATGATAAAATAATGAAATGAAATATTTCTTTTATATTTGTTCGATTGGGTATTGAAAAACAAAAAGGAAAGAAAAAAGAAATGCACATTCTCGCTATAAAATAAAATATGTTTCATTTGAGTTTACTGGATCCATGATTTAATGAGATTGATATCTATCAAGGCGCATATGGCATATGCAGCTTCCGTGTCAGTATCTTTAGAACTTAGAAGGTGTGTAAATTATAGTTTAGAGATGGAAGAAAAAGTTTCGATCGACGATAGTCTTCTATGGTATACATAAAAAGCTTCAATATATAGTCTTATGTGGATTCTTTTAAAAGAAAAAAAATCAACTACCACCATTATGTTGAGAATATAGTGCATATAATGATTATTTTGTGGGGAAGCACAACTATTTCAACTATTTCAATGTCATTAGATCTAACATTGTTTTTCCACTAAATTATGTAAGTCATGAATTTTAATCTGAAAAAAAAGTGTTTATATATATGTAAAGGTGATGTTACTTATAATATATTTTTTTTTATTTTTTGTATAGTAAGAAATATATGAACAATGTTTTATTCTAAATCAATTCATGTCTTCTTCAAATGAGATTTTTGTGTTTAAAAACTGTCCTTGAGACACATTTAAAGTAAAAAATCACGTATTTCTTATCTTATGAGTTATGACCCATTAGTGTGTTTGGAAACAATTCTCAGTTTTTTAATGAATATTTTGCTTACCAAAATAAAAATCAGGTATTTCTTGAAGCTGGTACAATTCATGGTTCCCACATTCAGACTTAAGAGCATACGTCTTTGGGTAAGCATGATTTAATAAACCTTATAAACCCTTTGAATAATCAATCTCCTCTGTATTTGGTGTGGTAATGTTTCAGTCGTTCATTCCTTGTGGTTTACTAATTCTATTTTTTCAGGTTGGTGATGTTAATTACATTTTTGGCCATTTTGAATTAAGTATTAAATGTGTTGCTAATTATTGCATATCAACTTTGGGTTACTCTCTAAGTAGCAGTGTTGTTTATGTTTGGTTTTCTCTGGAAAAATTTTGTATCATAAACACTAATGGTGAATACTGTTTTTATCTCTACTTGACACTAATCCAGGTCTCATGATATATCTTGGTTTTCCTCTTCTTTATGCATGTGGAGATTCACCATTCTGGTATTATAAGCAAGCATATGAAGACGCAGTAGCTACCAATAAGATCCTATTGGTGTTCTTCGGATGTAGTAACACTTTGTTGATATTTTAGTATTTTTATTTATTTTGTATCTTGTTTATGTGTGTGTGCGTATTTGTAATTTTTGGATATATACTTGATTTCTATGGCTAGATGGCTTTTTACTCAGTACCACATTAAATATATGAACCAATGACCTTTAGTTTATATATCTGTTATATAATATAATAGTTAATTTTGTGAAAAGGATAGCATTTGTTATTTGCTCCAATTTTATTTTTTATATGCATGGATTTTTTAAAATATAATACATGGAATATTTTGGGAGTGATTCACTTCCAGCAGAACCCAGATTTAGTAGTTTCCTAATTCCTAACTTTTTTTAAGTTCCTAATTCCTAACTTTTTATAATTTTTTAGAATTATTTATCTTTTAAATTTTTATATAATATTAAATGGATTAAAAGTATTATCCAAAATTAAGTATGGGCTATAGTGACACATAACATATAACATATGTTAGCATATGTTAGTATATTTATTCCCACACTAGCTAAAATGTAGGTATAGGCTACAATGACACAATTCATCTTAAATTCCATTAAAAATATATACGAAAATTGTGTGTGTATATATGTCAAAAGAGTTTATACTTACATGTACTATATCTAATAGTGATACTTTTTGTTTGTCATTATAGGTAATTTTCCTTATATGTCATTATAGGTAATTTTCCTTATAGTGATGAATCTTTATCTTCAATATTATTACCGATTAACGAAAATTATGATTTTGAATCTATTGTCCAAACCTAAGAACAAGGTTTGAGAAGATGTTAATTACAACAATCCTTCTTTGTTACATAACTAAGTACGAAAGAAAACAAACTTTTGTAACTTTTTCTTTCCAGCCCGAAAGCTAAACTTATTACTAAAATAGAACATATAAGGCATTCATTCACTTAAAGTCAGATAAATGTAAAATGATGCCTCGTGGCCCTTTGGCATGTTACATATAAATACAACATCAATTACAATCATTAAACAAAAGGAATTGAATATCTGAGTTGATCCACACTATAAAAAAGGCTAAACACACTACTACAAAAATTATTTTTGAAAACTGATATTAATGAAAATGCGATGACAAATTCGTAATTAATAAGACATGGTTAACATCGATTTTTCAAGTTTTTAACAAAATCGATGTTAACCTATGGCTGTTAACATCGGTTTTACAGGTTTTTAAGAAAACCGATGTTAATATAAAGACGTTAACATTGGTTTTTCAATGAAAATCGATGTTGTTGTTATTATAAGACCTGACCCCCAAATTAAACATCCTCACTCTCGCGCCTATCTCTCACTCTCAGTGTTGCCCTTCACTGCGCCTACGACGGTCACGATCACCTGAATCGTTGTCATTGTCAGTGTCGGCTCACTCTCACGACGGTTCCATTATCGGTGTTGGGTTCCATTGTCTGGTGTCGAGGCTCCCACAAGGTATGTGTCCTTCCATTGACGAAACCATGAGCTTCTTTTTCTTCTGCATTTGTGTTCTTCTTCTTCTGAGCTGCTTTTTGTCTTGTGTAGCTTCTTTTCCACTGTTGGTGTAACTTCTTTTGGTCTTTACTAGCAAGAAAAAGTGTGACCTTAGGGAACAAAGCCAACAAAACCGTGAGCTTATACCTTTTCTCTTCTGTTCAAAGTTCTTATAATGTAATGGACATGCTTTGTGACTGTGTGTAGATTGATTTTTTTTACCTGTTTTCGAGATGCTTGTAATGGTTAAAAGTTTTGCACATTGTAGGATATCTTATGAAGCACTCATTTTGCATATTGATTCCTGGACCACAAAGTAGTTAATGGTTAGGATTGAATGTTATGGATTTGAGAAACTTGCGTAGATGGCTGGTTGAAGAATTTATGACAGCTTAGTGGCTGATTAAGTATACCAACAAGGTAGCCTATTAACCATTAAGTAATGAGAATTTAGGACAGCTTAGTGGCTGATTTTAGTGTTTTCTACAGGTAAAGATTTTAGTGTAGCTCACTGCTATTTGCTTTGGATTGGTACAACTCTTGTTGGAGAACCACTATCATCATTAATGCACCCATACATAAGCTGATAGCCATACCTTGCATATCGGTATAGGCGTTCTTTTGTAGTGCAGCAAGTTAAAATGCAGCTTTTAACTTCCAAAAAAAATTAGCTTTAAGTTAGGAAAAGTCCACTCATATGTGATATCCCCTTGAATTTATAGTAAAACATATTTTTACGTTTAATAAGTACCAGTAAGAAGGCACTAAGCGAGTCATGTGTATAGAGAATTACTTGTGATTTGCATTGCATAGTATGATTTGCATATAGAGAATGAATAAGGCCATTGGAAGTTGAGTGGTGGTGTTGATCATTTCCACAACATCCTTTGGATTGGTGGAGGTTAGGGAGGACAAGGCCATTGGATTGGAAGCTGAGTGGTGGTGTTCCTTCAGTGTTTTGGTAGCACATATGCACAAGAATGGTGAAAATTAGGTCATAAATATGTTTAAACTCAAAGATAGTTATCAAAAACCATCTTTGATAAGTTAGTTACAAAAATGCCACTACATTTTTACGTACAACAAATTCTAAGTCGATTTCATAAACGGCCATCATCAAAGACTCAAATCGAAGACAGTTCCAGATCAACCGTCTTTGCTCTGCCCAACATAATTACGATTATGCCACTGCGTTATAAATTAAGATGGTTGTTTTGTAATTGTATCGAATGTGCGTCGTTAAAATGAGTTTTTGTAGTAGTGTACTAACTAATTTGTTGCTTTGATCTTAATAAAAACATGTTATAATTATCCCAAACACATACCTGATGTTAACGACAACAACAACAAGACAATTTTATTTCATTCATATTACATGTAATCTTAAAATGGAAAGTACATGAATATCCATCTCCCTTTATTCTAGTCCCTTTCCACAATAGAACATTGAGTGACACCATATATCAGAAACAAACTGAATACTAGTGCCTATTATTTGAAATATATATGTTCCTGAGGTTCTTTCTATTTAAGCTGAACCTTGGTGGCATAAGTATTTCCAGGTTGCCAGTTACTAGGTATGACAATCATGGGATCCACCCAATCAGACTTGCCACTCACCTTAAACCTCAACCGGATTTCGCCACTCGGTGGGTTAGGAAAGTCAAACACTGCTCCATAGTTCCTGTTAAGTGACTTCCATTTTCCCATCTGCACCATTAACAACATTCAAAGAATCAAATATATATATATATATATATAGTCATATTATTTTTTTAATGATAATATATTGTGTAAAAATATTAATTATACATGTTTCTATGATAAAATAATATATCTTTAATAAATTATTCTTATTAAAAATTAGAATTATATATTTATTTATATATTTAGATAAGATGCTTATGAATAAGAATAAAAACTAACGTAGCATTCCTTGTACAAAGGTATTGGAATTATCATTGTATGCAATCTTATTCAAAGAGATTGTTTTTGAATTCAAAAGATAAACTAATTGAATAGCAGTACTCGAATAAAAGAGAGGACACTATGCCAAAAACAGCTTATAAATAATGCTTATTTTTGCATTACATACATACGGCTTTTGAAGCGCTGTCTCAGCATGCGGTATCTATTCTAAGATAGCGCTTCAGCTATGGAATATATCATTTATTTGTGCGTTCACTTTGTCTTATTTTATAGAAAAAGCTATAGTACTTTTATCATTTTTTTAGGAAATTTTAAAACCTATATAAAAAGTTTAATTAGCGATTTCAAAGGTGATATAAATATACCTGATACAATTCAACAGCAGTGACGTCGTGTATGCCATTTACATTGAGAATGACCAAAGCAAAGTAACCAGGGTTGGTGCTAGTTTCCTTGATGTGGAACAAGACATTGCCGGTGTATGTACATGGAACCCTTTTGTATTCAATATCCACTGTGCCGTATTTCTTAAGCTCTTCAGATGAATATTCGTCGCGTCCCAATTTCAAGAAGGCGCGTGGGCTCATGACGAAGTCTGTTCTGTCTCCATAACCTTGATCTGTTGCAACCAGGTATGCTCCATTGGTATCACATAATTCTGGTACTAGACATCTTACCTGAGGAGTAATAATATGCAAATCACTTTTTATTTTAACATTACTCTAATATTTTTTATTGTTCTTTATCTCTTTTTTTATCACATCATAAATTCTATTGTAATTATATTTTTTTTCTTTTTTTTATTCTCTATTGATGTTGCATAGCACATTGAATATTTATCAAACATTTTTCTTAAGTGAATCATCATCATCATTCGTTTTTGATAAATTAGTAATACATAATTAGTGCAAATACTAGGCAACTTTTTCTTTCTTTCTTTCACATATTTAAATATTTTGTTTGGTTGGTGGAAGTCTTGTTTTATTAAATTTTTTTATTTAGACCAAAAGTATTTTTTATTAGAGACAATTTTGTTCGAACTCCATGTATTTAGCACTTGTTTTACTAGTTTTATTAGAAACAATGATTGGTTATTGAAAAGAAAATAAGGAAAGAAAAGAATGTACCTGATAACATGTGCCACAGCCAGCTCCATTCCTCCATAGATCAGACACCCCTGCGACTCTTCCATCATACCAATTCATCGCCCTTCCATATTCACCAAAGCCACAAGCTCCGGCTAAAATGCAATACCAGATTGTTATGTGATCAACGATCACAGTGCACACTTTGCATCGAAAATATTGTAGAAGGCATCTTAAAAGAGAAAGGATGGATATTTAACAGCAACTTCTTTAAATATTTTTGCAAGCTAGAATCAAAACAATATATTTAGTTTCAAAATCTTAAGGTCACTAGTGAAGCATGCAAATGTTCACCCTCCCCCTCCCAAAACATGGTCCTACTTCGTAGTTCGTAGCTTGCAAACGAATATTGTGTTGTAGAATAATTAACATTCCCCCATTTTGGAGAAATTATTATGCAATAGAGGAGCCCCACGTGTCTAATTATGAACAAACATTTATACATAACACGATATTTAAATTTTCAATTTATGGAAGAAAAATAATAACACTCAACTAGATGTGATGTAAATAATAGTAAGGACTATAACAGGGATAGTTGTTTATGTTCACCTAATAATTTCTTCCTATTTTGGAATAGATTAGGGTAAAAGAAAAAAAAGAAAAGGAAAGGAAAAAAGATAGATATAATTAATAAGCCATGTATAGTGATATAAAAGAGAAGGATCAAAAGAAAATAAGTAAAAATGAAACGATCAAAAAGTATATGTATATTTATAAAAAAACCTTATTGTGTTTTGTATAAAATAACTTATTTTACCAGCACATATGATGGATATTTACTATCTAGAATTAGATAGAAAGATAGATAATTAAACCCAAGAGGAGGGTTACATACTTGGAGTCCCATAGCCATCAGAGGTACTATGAAAGGTTGCCCTGGATTTAGTATATTCCTGGCAATAACACAGTGCAGGAAAGAGCAGTATGACACAAACAAGGCCAAGTTGGTGCTTAAAACTAAGCTCCATGTCTAAATGACAAATTAAATTCTAAGGTGCAAAGATAAGAAAGAAACGAATAAAAGTATATATGAAAGTGAGATGAAAGAAGGCTTTATGAGATAGGAAACAAAGAGAGGGTCATGTATTTATAGTACAACCTGAGGTCTAGATACATATAACAGCGTGATATATAGCCCATGCCGCTTTAATTTTTCTCCACCTTGGCGTCCATAGTATATGCTGGAGGATTAGAATGATGATGATATCACCGGTCAAGGAGATAAAGATCTTTATTATATATGAAAAAAATAAATTAGCAATACATATTTTATAAACTTTTTATTATTAATTAGATTTATTTACTTTTTTGACTTGTTAATTGAGAGACATTCATAGATGAAAAATGAGACCTATCAAAATTTATAATATGTCTAGCCTCTTTAAACTGTTACATTTGAATGAGAAGATCAATCCATGCATGTTCCATGGACTTGTTGCTCCACTAGGTTCAGAATCTGGATAGAAGTTTCTAATCAAAGCGCGTGAGCATACAGAAACAAAAATTGTAATAATTTGAAAGGGTAATAAATAATTAATTATTATGACCCCACTTTCCCTTAATTTTATTTTTTCTTTTTTCTGGGTGTTGTTATTAAATTTAATATTTTCTCGTCACCAAAAAAATAATGCTATATTTTTGGGTAGAGGAATTTCCAAAAATATTATTTTTTTACTGATCCCGAAAATATTCTTAATAGCAAATTCTACGTATCGTTTATTTAATTAACCTGCAGAAAAAATAATTATGTGGTGTATCATTTATTTAACCTTTAAATAATGAAATTGTTTCTAAATAAAACAGGATTGTGACACTAATTTGTATTTGATGTATATATAAATATTTGGGCATGTTTTAAGTAAATTTGGATGGTTGAAAATGATTTTCACTTCGTCATTTGTTTTCTATATATAACTTGTTCCTTCTTAATTTTTAATTACTCTATGTGAGAGTGCGCGTATTGCCTCCTCCAGACCAGGACTATTTCATTCTGAGCTAGGTATAATTTTATATTATACGCGATATCCTACCCGGTACGTACCTTAAGAAAAAAATATAATTGACCATGAGATATCTACAGCACGTGGTTCTGGTTGAATGATGTGAGGTTGATTTCCCGATTGTCTAAAATTGATCGGACTAAGATTGGTCTAGTGGATAACCTTGAAGAATGGAAAACAATACTCTCTTCAATATTTAAAAATGTCCCTTATAATAATATGGGTTAAATATATATATTTTTCCCTTTAAATTTATACCTTTTTTTTTAATTTTGGTCCTATAAAAGAGTTTGTTTAATTTTAGTCCCGTTAAATTTGAATTTTTCGATTTTCATCTGTATAAGATATTTTATTCATTTTTTATTTTTTAAGTTTATGTTTTATCAATTTTGATTCTTAAAAATGTGGTCTTATGAGAAAAATTATAAAAAAAAAAAACAAATTTATAAAAACTAAAGATTAAATAAATTACAGAAATCAAAATTAGAAAAATATCAATTTATTGAACTAAAATTAGAAAAATAAATTTATATGTTGACCAAAATAAAAAAGCTAATTTAAGGCTAATGTACTATTTTGTAAAATTCTACTAAATCACCTGAGTGCACTCTTAATAAATGAATCCGTAAAATGCAGAAAAGAAAATATAAAAAGTAAACAAATAGTATTACTTTCATAACCTTTGAACTAACCCACTACGCGCAGTAGTATTTTGCGTTTATTTTGTTAAACCAGTGGTCCAATGCAATTAATATCGTCAAAGGTTCGTTTGTTGGGTCAAAATGAAGATACTATTAAATGTTAGCGACAAACTAAACAACACTCTTTTTTTATACTTTCTCTCTTATTCGGCCAAATTTATGTGAAATTTATTTATTAAATATGTCAGTTTCGTTCTTTTATTTGGTGAATCTCATTTTTAAACTAATGAAACACATAAGCGCTTTAATCAATATAACAGATAAACTCAAAGGATTAATTTAGTGGTGTAAAATTTTGTATCTTTTATGAGTAAAATGATCTATTTAGCTGAAGGATTTATATTCGATAATCGTATAAAATTTTCGTGGGTCAGCGACAACCACCCACCATAAGTGTAATTAATATCTTACTAAATGCGTTAAGAAACATATGTGATCTTTTACTTAAAAAAAATATAAGAGATAATGTCATTAATTGATTACCAAAAATATTATAATTAATAAGGTATAATATGATAAGACCAAAAAGTATATTGCTTACCGTGTATGTTTGTATAATTGTATGCATCATATGGAAGCCCCATTGTTTTATTATTTAAATAACAGAATTTAAATTTGTAGGATTTTAAAATGATTATTATATATAATTATTGATTTTTTAATTCTAGTAGTTATAAATAAACTTAATTTTCTTTTGTCTTTATAAATTTTAAAATCTTTTAAAATTGTTCATGGTACTACTTAATGATGATGTGTAAGAATTTAAAATATGCTACATTAGTGATTATCTTGAAGTGACACATATATTTAAAAAAGATAAAATTTAAATAACAAAGCATCAAATAAAAAAATTAATTTTGTACCAAAAACTAATAAAATTAGTTTAAAATTTAAATACTAGTACTATAATATAAATAGATAAATGAGAACACGCAACTACGGTTGATTATTATGCAAGGTTCCACACGCACGAAAATATCTAACGAGCAAATTTAATTTCGTTGTAATGAACCCACAGATTCATTTCATTTGAACGAACTGATCAACAAATTGTATTCGCTTGGGGCTTGATCTGGTCAAATAGAATCATCTAATTACTGATAAAAAGAAATCATCTTATTTTATAAAAAGTAGAAGCAGCCGGTGAAGATAATGATAAAATGTTAACAAGTAAGCGGCGACGACGACGACAATAATAATAATAATAATAATAATAATAATAATAATATTATTATTATTATTAATAAGAAGGCTACCCAGGTAAGATTTTGGTAAGGGTTTCCAAAACCTTCGTTTTAGATTTTAACAAATATTTTATTTAATAATACTAATTTTTCCTCTACTTGTAAAAAGTCTATTTACATTTTAAAATATTTGAAAGATAAATTTTAGTTAACTATAATAATTTAATAAATTATTTTTAGTTTTATACTAATTTTAACTAACGTAAAGACAGATTATTTAATATTTTATTTTTACACTGAGGCAGATTATTTAATATGACACCATTTGTTTTGGACTTTGGTATGGTGAAGCAGGATCGACCTGTTAAAAAAAATTAACTATTGAATTTTGTGACAATTTATTAATGTTTTACTAATTTTAATTATTTTATATTTTTATATTGGCGCATATATACTATAAGCTTGCTTAATTTGCATTGATATGACACTTTGACTTTTTTATACTTTTGGTTAGCTATATATTTTGTTTGACTTACCTATACAAAATTATTTTTTTAATAATTTGGTGACTAGGAGTAGCTAACTCCCCTTTATTGGGGTTGGTTGCAATGAAACTAATTTTCATGTAGCCTATATGACTTTTTCATCAATTTTTATGCTTAATTACAATGCTCTAATTCTATGCTTTATGTTTAGATATGGTTGATTATCCATGTGTTATTTTGATTTGATTTGTGGTTGAAAAATACTGTTTAAATCTTTAACTGAAGTAAGGTATAGCTAATAAACCTTGTTGTTAGGAATAGGATTTGGTTTATTATTAGTCATGTTAAGAACATTTTTCTTAAAGCAGATTCCTTTATTAAGTTAACCAAGGAACTAGGGCTTAATAAGGACTCCACCTAAAGAATTAGGATTTGAGTAAAATTATGGATTGATATGTCTTTTAAAGTATAAATGTGATTAATAGTCTTGAAATACATGTCAATTAAGAAGGTTTCATGAACTTCAACTCTGACCTTTTTTTTTATCTTGTTAAACCCTTTTTTTTTTGCATTATGAGTGTTTGCTAAAAAAACTAAAAAAAAGTTTCCATCACTTTTTTAGTTTTTTCATTGTTTAATTCACACTATTGTCATTTATATTTTTGTTATTCAACTCAATTATTGTTTCTAATAGTTTAGATAATCAAAACACTACTAGAAAAAGCAGTTTTAACATTGGTTATTTTAGACATTCAACATCGATTTTGAACCGATGTTGAATCAGGCGACGTTGAATGTCTGGAAGTTAACATCGGTTTTCAAAACCGATGTTAACAAAACTCCACAACATCGGTTTTCCAT
This sequence comes from Glycine latifolia, assembly GCA_013407115.1. Taxonomy (NCBI): domain Eukaryota; kingdom Viridiplantae; phylum Streptophyta; class Magnoliopsida; order Fabales; family Fabaceae; genus Glycine; species Glycine latifolia. The sequence continues at coordinate 23,285,819 of CM023947.1, read as the reverse complement.
AAATAACTGATGTGGATATATGACAAATTTAAACATTAAGTCTTATAATGATGGAATATTAACATCGATTTTCTTGTAAAAACCGATGTTAACTTACACAACAACATCGGTTTTTATCAAAAACCGATGTTGATTTCATGTAACAACATCGGATTTCCTAACAAAACCGATGTTGTTACATCAAATCAACATCGGTTTTGGAAAGAAAACCGATGTTGATTGCATGTAACAACATCGGTTTTGCTAAGAAAATCGATGTTACTTTCATGTACCAACATCGGTTTTCTTTCCAAAACTGATGTTGTTACATAAAATCAACATCGATTTTTATGTAAAACCGATGTTGTAGTTTAAGTTAACATCGGTTTTCAAGAAAACCGATGTTGTATCTTTAATTTTTTTTTTTAATATGCTGTCTGTTTTTTTAATTTTAGCAGTTCTTCAACCTGTAAATTAAAAACCAAATCCAGATCCAGCCAATTTCATAATACATTAAAATAAATTGTTGAATAATAACAAATAAAATTGAATAGTGTCAATGTACATAAAAGAATAATCTAACCTAATGTTTATACAATTTGAAAATCCAATAAGCTAGCACCTAATCTACTAAAATGTCATCTCTAATTTTAAGAAAAAACTTCGCCCATTGAACCCTAATAGCCTTCAAGGTGTCGGCTTCCAATAGTCTTTCATCAGTGAAATACTGCATGACATAAGAAAACATAATTTAATAAGTACGCAACAAAAACAATTAAAAAGAATCAGTTTTGAATTAGACAATTAATTACCATGTCCCAGTTATCTGAGAAGCCTCCTTGGACTATTGTCCACATCCAGTGCATGACATAATAGCCACACTCAGTGCTTCCTTTTTGCTTATTACACTAAATTGAAAAACATAGTGAAAGTTAACAGCGCTGTTAGTAATAAAAATATCTTTCAATACATAAACCATGATTTATTAGATGACTTACTTTAAGCGCAATCCATTTAGTAGTAGCCTTTGATTTATTTCCTGGAGTGTCAAGGACTCCCTTCAAAGCACTGCTTAAGAGAAACAAGCATGCATAGTGTAAAATGAACATATTCATGCCATAGAAATAAGATAAATGTGTTAGAAATTACAACCTACCTGTTAATAATGCCTTTAAGGTAGTTATCAGGCCTATTATGCAACGAACAAAACCAGACCACTACATTGGCCTTAGGACAAATAACCACTAGTTGCCAATGTGCACTGCATTGTCCAAAAACAAGTTATTATACTGCATACATTAATTAAATTGTGATATAAATTGATACTTACCCATTCAAATACGGTGCAAGGTAGACATCTTTCTGTGAACTCTGCATCCATTTCTTCATATAGTCCTCGATGTGAAATTGAGATTGGCCAGATCTCTGTATGGACTGTGGCTCGAGGAATCCATACACATGGGCATGATCCGATTGCAGGCTTAATTCATTCATATGCCTATTGTACCGTGAAAATAAAGTCAATTATGGATCAACATAAAACAATTCAACAAGTAATTAATGCTAGTCAATTGAAAGTAACTTACAGAATCCACAATTGTATAACAGATATGTTGAGACATTGACCACCATGGATGATCTCCGAAATATCCTCATGCTTGATGTACAAGGGGAAGTTGTCATTATGCACCCCGAACATCTCCGGGTCCCATGGCACCTGGAAGGTTTGAGGAATAGATCGGGGATGGTCAATGCTAATTGGTACAAGGGATCAGAAAAATGTTCCGGCTTATGTACAGGTTTCACCGGTCCCTTGGGTTGTTCTGTATCCTACATAGTTAACAACCACAAGAATTAAAGTCAGGTTAACTTAGTATGTGACAAATCATTCGTAAATGACAAGAAATAAGGCAAAAATGATAAACCTGGAGCAAAATTGTCTGTACAAGGTGTGTCGGCCAAGCAAGGAAAGTGTTAAGTGTCTGCCCCACTAACTGAACCTCATCAGTGGGAACAGGGACGCGAGCATCAGCATCGCGTACTTCCTCAACACTCACCTTTACCTGCTCAGTGCCAAGAGGGACGCTGTGCACGGTCGTCGATCCCTCATAAACTCTGCCAAGGGCAACAAGGCGGGGAGGATTGTCATCCACATACAACCCACGTCTGTCAGATGCACCCGTGTCAGGGTCATTGCCCGAGGGATCGACACAGCTTCCCTTGGTGCTGACACGGGCACCAAGAGGACATGACTGAACCTCCGGAGGCTGCATGGCACCCTGAGACTGCATCTGGGACTGCAACTGGCTGAAGCTCAACATCACTTGCTGCGTAACTCTTTCTGTGATCGACTGTGTAAGTCGATCAGTGATGGACTGCTCCAGCTCTACTCTGATGTTGTCTTTCAGGCGATCCAAGTCTTCAGGCGCCATGGATGCAGACTTCGACTTGCGAGAGGATGATGGAGCCGGTCCGAAGTATGAGGTGATGGTAACATCGGCTCCAGCACCACGGACACGGCCGGGGTGCTCTGGTCGTCCAATGGCAGTAGTCAGGACATCCTGACGTCCACTGGAGACAAAAGAACCCTGTGAGGCTTGCTCATCCAGGGAATCCTGCAATCAAGAAACAATTAACATTAGTTTCGTCATTTGTGATTCCAAAAATTCATTAAATGTGTATGACATCGTTGTTTGACTTACAATCCTCTCAGCAATCTCGCGCGCCGCCTCCGAAGTCATCTCCCCGGTCTTCTTCGTGCGAGCGAGCTTCCACTTGACGTGTCGTCTCACGGGGGACGGAGGATGAATGATAGTCTCCGTGCTGTCATCACGAGTTGCTCCCTCCAATTGCTTCTTCGCTTTTTCCTTAAGCAATCTCTTCTCGAGCAACTCGTAACCCCCGCGGGACAACACGTGAGGGGCGGTGTTCAGCTTCTGGATCGCCTGGGCCTTCTTTCTAACATCCTGTTACAATTTGACACATAGGTTTACAAATATTTTACTTGTTTGACTACATAATTGTTAATTCGTAAGGTTTTGTGAAACAACTAACCTCCCAGGAAGTCGCTCGTCGAGAAGCACAGAATTGGGTCCACTGTTCCTTACTAATGCCGTATTTTTCGCATACAGCATCAGCATCATCGTCGTTCCCTTCGATGAGGACCCATTTCCGTGTCAAATCTGATTTGAATTGCCTCCAACGCTCGCCCACGGTCTGCAGAAGCTTCTTCTTTGTCCGATGGTCAGACGCCTCAGGTATATCAAACTCAGCCTGCATTACAAGGAACATGGGCCATAAAGTAATGTCAACAAGGTCTTAAATGCATAATTAAAACAATGTCTAACAGTCCTTTAAATGACATATACCTGAATGTGCTCCCAAATCAAGTCCTTCTGCGCTGAAGGAACTTCCTTCCAATTAGGAAGGGTGACGTCCACCTTGTCCCTAGCCACAATACCTAGATATGTCCTCAATTTCTTTGCCTGAGGACCGTCAGCCTTCCCTGTGACAGGATCCACATGGACCACCGGTCTGTCAGCACCAGGAGCTCGAGTGGCAAGTGACCTCAGCCGTGTTGCCTTCCTCGTCTTCTTCATCGTAGACGGCGAAGGTCCTGACTCAAGCGGAGGTGCTGACTCAGGATTAGCCGCTCCTGACTCAGGAGAAGGATGGGGTGCCTCAGCACGAGGAGGGGAGCTGGGTGGTGTAGTCATGATCCTGTAAAAAACAAATAACACAGATAAGTAAAGTTAAGTCACAATATGCATAATCATGAAAATCCAATACAATTAAAATAAGCTTAAAAAAAATTTACATTATGTGATGTTAATTAATTCTCCTTCATCATGATCATTACGATTTGCATGAACGTCGTCTACCTCGTCTTCTCTTATGACGTTAGGGATTGGTGTAGGGAATTGAGTGACACTTGTATCGGCGGTTGAGTCATCATCGTCAACGTTAATGCCAATGGTTTTTCCTTGTAGTACCACTGACCACCTTTCGTCACAAGGATCTTGAACATAAAACACTTGTTTAGCTTGTTCTGCCATGATGAAAGGTTTATCTTGATAAGCTAGCTTGTTCAGATCTACCAAAGTAAATCCGAAGCCCTCGGTTCGCACACCACTGTTGATATCAACCCACTTGCATTTGAAAACACACACAGTGAAAGAAACATAATTAAGCTCCCAGATGTCATTAATGACTCCAAAGTAAGGCAAGCACGCCAACCGTGGATTGTGGTCATGCACAGAAGCGAAGTGCTGGGACTCAGCCCTTAGGCTGACCCCATTGTTTTGCATTGTGCTCTTGTCATCTTGTTGTTTGGTGTAGAACGAGTACTTGTTGATATCGTACCCCTGCCAACTTCTAACATTTCTTTTAGGCCCATCTGCTAACTTCCTCATTGTTTCAGATGAAGATTCATCACTAAAGATTGTATCTTTATACAATTTAGAAAAGTCTTGTTATGCTCTTTCAACAACCTATTCTTCGTCATTCGTGGATTAGTTTCCTTCACTAATGCTTGATGACGAACCATGTATGGCAGGACTTCATACAAATCGGGCGTTATAACATGCAGCCCTCGTGTACCCTTTCCTCCCACTCTGTCGTCATGCCGCGACTCTGGAAGCCCAACAGGTTTTGCTTTTTCAAGGTACTCAGAACAAAACTCTACCGCTTCTTCTGCAATGTACCTTTCAACTATCGATGCTTCAGGACGATGTAGGTTTTTTGTATACCCTTTCAAGATCTTCATGTATCGCTCGATCGGGTACATCCACCGTAAATAAACTGGACCACACAATTTAATTTCTCTTACCAGATGAACAAGTAAGTGAACCATTATGTCGAAAAACGAAGGAGGAAAATACATCTCCAACTGACACAAGATAATTGCCGCCTCTTCTTCCAAGTCATCTAACTTTACCGGATCCACAACTTTTGAACAAATGGCATTGAAGAAAAAGCACAGCCGACTTATAGCATGCCTGACTTTGTCAGGCAAAATGTCTCGAATCGCCACGGCTAACAATTGTTGCATCAACACGTGGCAATCGTGAGACTTTAAGCCAACTAGTTTCAGGTCTTTCATCTGTACAAGGCTCTTAATATTTGAAGAGTATCCTTGTGGCACTTTCACTCGGCGCAGACACTGACAGAAACTGATCTTCTCCTTTCTTGACAAAGTGTGGCATGCTGGAGGCAAGTAAATTTTCTTACCATCGGACCTAGGATGTAACTGCTCACGTATACCCATCTCAGCAAGATCTTGACGAGTGTTCAAACCATCCTTTGTCTTGCCTTGAATGTTAAGCAACGTGCCGATGACACTGTCGCACACATTTTTCTCCACATGCATAACATCGATACAATGTCTAACATCTAGATCAAACCAGTATGGAAGATCAAACAGTATCGACCTCTTCTTCCATATGGAAGTATGACCTTTCTGCTTCTTTTGAGTCTTTCCAAATACAGTATGGATGCCCTCAACCCGCTCAAGAACCTAGTCACCGGTTAGCGGAATCGGTGCAATTTCATGCTCTTGACTTCCATTAAATGCTTTTTTCAATCGCCGATATGGGTGATAAGGTTTCAAAAAACATCGATGTCGTGTGTAAACTGTTTTTCTTCCATGTTTAAGTTGCACGAAACTCGTGTCTTGCTCACAGATAGGGCATGCACGATGACCCTTTACACTGTATCCACTCAAATTCCCATACGCTGGAAAATCATTAATGTTACAAATTAGCATTGCACGCAACTTGAATGTCTCCTTTCGATACCCATCAAACACGGCCACCCCCTCATCCCACAACTTTGTCAAGTCGTCAATCAAGGGACTAAGATAAACATCAATGTCATTTCCTGGCTGTCTTGGGCCCGATATCATCATAGACAACATCATGTATTTTCGCTTCATGCATAACCAAGGAGGCAGGTTGTAGATGACTAGCAAAACAGGCCATGAACTGTGCTGAGTACTTAAACTGCCGTAGGGATTCATTCCATCACTGGCAAGTGCAAGCCTGAGATTTCTTGGGTCTTTGGCGAAATAATACCCTACTCACACTTTGCAGTCTTTGTTACTTATGCAATTTGATACACCTCTGGTAATAGGGACCATATTCATACTCATTTGAAGGTGAGGGCTCTTGCTTTTACTTGTTTATTGTTGTAACCTACTTTTTCTTTCTCTCAATCTTGTTCACAAATAAATATGCTTTCTTTTTAGAAGAAATAAATATGCTACTACACTTTCTTAATTCAATTTTGTGTAGTAATAAATATGCTAGAGTATGGATTCTTAATTAAATTCCATGAATGATAAATAACACGGGAGATGGATTATATTTTCTATTATGACACTATGAAAGCAATTTACATTAGGGGCTTAAAATGGGCAATTCCTTATGAAATTGCTATTTTTGAGTGACGAGTGACTCAAAAATTGGGGTTTCTTAGGGAACCATGGTTAAAAGTCCCCTCCTTCTTAAGTCATTGATATTTAATTTAAAGGGTGTATTTAATTAGAATTTTAAAAAAATTATAAAAAATTTGTGATAATTAATCAATATTTTTAAATGATAACAATAAATCTTGTCATATTCAATTAAAATAATTAGAATTTTTTAAGAAATCTAATAAAATCTTTTGGTATTCAAATAAGATTGTTTACCATTTATAAAAAAATTATTCTAGTATTCAATTGTATACAAGATGAATTATTTTTTATAATGAATTTCATATAATTTCTTAATAAGATGTATAAATATAACATTCATCAAACAATCCCACCAAAATTCCTCATTTTTTTGGACTTTTTTTCCTCTCCCAATCATACAAATGTCTTCTTCCTTTGTCAAAAGCAATATACACATGGAAGGAAACTCACTGACAGATAACGCATAGATGGGTGATTTCTTCATATGAATCCATGCAATGTTGATTATTAATGTTGTGAATTGCTTTTGGGTAGTAGTTGTACCATCCAAGATCTGAAAAATAGATGTGGTCACTTAATTATATGAGACCCTCGTACATGTGTTAATCTTCTACGCCAGTCCTGCTACTGGAGCATGAATTTCTATCCTCATTAGCTAGGTTGATTTGGCCAACAGAATATCTTTAACTCTTATTTGTTCAAATGTTATTGATAATGATGCAACCACTTTTTCAAATGATAGGTACTTAATTATCTACAAGGCATCATATTATCTACAAGCTACAAATTATCTATAAAGAATACATTGTCTATAAGCTTAATTATCTGTTAGCCTTTATCTACAAGTTAATAATTATCTACAAGGACCCAAGGCCCACGCTCACATTATAAATGAAAACAGTATGAATAGCATACAAAAACCAAGAGGGGGGTGAATTGATTGTTCTTGTCCAATTAAAAATTCTTAAACAATCAGAATTAAAAAGATCATATCACAAAACAATCCAAGAAAGCTTTCAACCAATCAAACACTAATTTTTAAAGAATGCAATCAAAAAAATTTCTGTTAATTGTAAAATGCGACACCAACGAATAACAAGTTATAACCACAAGAAAAGAAAAATATGAAGTAGTCAATACAAAGATTTATACTAGTTCATTTCTCAACCTAAAGAAACTACATCCAGTTCTTCTAACCAACAAGTTAGAGTTTCACTAATAACAATTTGTTTCTTACAAGCTCTTACAATCACTCTCAATCACACCTAGATCAAGAACGAGACATCTAACTTACATAGATTCTCTGTGATCAAGACATAGAGAAAACTCTTCTCTACTCTTACCTCTAAAAACACCTATTCTAGAAAAGCCTTAAGAAAAACTATTGTTATAGTTACACAAAAAGAAATTCAAAAAGAATTTACAAACAAGTTGTATGAAAAGAAATCATCTGATGATCCACTACTGATGTATGTAAAAGATTACTAGACTTGAATCAATGGTGAAAGAAAACTACTTCAGAACTTTCCTTTCAAAATCTTCTTTTAAAACTTTGCCAAAAAAGAAATCCTTTTTAGTAATCTTAAAGCTTGAGGATTTGTGAGACTAACATAGAATAACACTTTGAATCTTTTCTCTCTTCAGAAAGCTTATGAAAAATACTTTGATAATTTGTGGTGTATTTTGTTAAAACACCCAACAACTATTTATAGAAAACTGTTTGTAACTGTAAGTAATTGATTAATTCACTAATCTAATCGATTAAATTCATTTATGTAATCACTTAATTACTCATTTAATCAATTAAAGAATTTTTGAACTTTCTAGAAAAGACTTATGAGCAATGTAATCTATTATCACAGGAAGTCTTTGTTTCAAAATGCGCCAAGTAATCGATTACCACCATATCATAATCGATTATCACAGGAAGTCCATTCTGTGAGTTTTTGTAATGTAATTGATTACCATACTCTTATAATCTATTAAAGTGTTCTTTAAAACTTAAGTAATAGATTGTCACTTGCTGGTAATCGATTAAACCAGTGAGAAATTATTTTTCCAAAACTTAAACATGGAACACTTGGCTTTTTATGCAATCATGAAAACTTTATGTTTCAGAAAAATTTCTTCACTATACTTATGTTTTTATGAAAACATAAATGAACTTTATGCAATGGATCATAGGAACTCTCATCTTAGACATACACAAATTACAACTACCAATCAATTAAATTGGCACGTAAGAAACCTAAACACTTTACTGCTTAAGAGACTCAGCTTCTTGATCCTCTTGAGCTCCCCCTGACTCTAACAATAAGTACATGTTTCATCTAACATTTCACTAGCGCATTCATACATTTCATTCTCACTCGAGATATACACATTTCATTCACAGTGAACAGACCAATTCACACCTAAGTACACACTTATACATTCTCACATTGTCTGACACGCTCAGTTATATGTTTTTCTCTTTATATAATTGATGTATTTACTTGAGCGTCAGAGTCTTTTCCTTTGTTTTGTAGATCCCTCCTCTTAGCAAAATCGACTTATCATTCAATGTGCAAAGTCTGAAACCTACTTTGGTCACGTTCACCCTAATATGCTCCACCCATCCAGAATTTGGTAAGACCAATAGTGAATGCTAGAAATCTCATGGTTACTTATGGATTGATTTGAAGCTTAGGAGGTAGGAGTTAACTCTAACCAGCGAAAGGAGATCTAGAAACAATTGTGGTTATGAAAATTGGTGTTAAATTGATGCATTGTAACTGTGCTAGTGTTTTCGTTGGGTACAATGTAAGCACTCCTTATAACGGAATTGTAATTTTGGAGTTTTAGGGTTTAGAATTTTTTATTATTATCATAAAAAAATGTAATTTTGAATTTTATAAAAATATCATGAAATCTTTCAAATCTTATTAATCTATAAAATTCTTTCAAATTATTTAAATTCTTATAATATAAATTCATTAAAATCTAAATTACAAAATCTTAATCTAAAAAATTTTTAAAAAAATCTAATTAATCATAATAATTCTACATAATCTTTTAAAATTTATGACTTTTTTATATTAAAATAATCTTTTAAAACCTCAAACCAATACATCCCCTACAAACAACAATTCCATAGATAACTGCTATTAAAATGCCTTTCTTTTAAGTCATCGATTCTGCTATTAAAAGGCTATTTTTCAGAACATGTTCAAACTAGCCATGGATCATAAACACAAGTCTAATCTTGAGGGAACGACCAAGATCAAATAGTGATACGATTTGATTAATTTGAATCCTCTCCAACACCGGCTAGGGTTTGGATCTGAATCAAACCATAATAATGTGATGCATTACATTAAAACAAAAAATATGCTGATATTATAAATAAAAAATACATATATATAACATCGTCAATATTAATCTTTACATAATAATACATCATATTGTTCAATTTAAGTTATATATATACCTATGGGCACAAATCAATTGACTATTCGTTAGTATTTGATTCTCTTTTTTGTGGTGGTACATGCTCTATCTAAAATAAATCAGCAGAGGCGTATCCAAATAAGCAACTACAATTTATTCATTTTTGGTAATGGCAGACAAAACAAGACAAGTTATTCACAAAGTAAATAGGAATAAATTATAAATGGGGGTGTCCCTTTATAATTACCCACTAAATAACCCCTAACCTTTTTCACATTTCCAATATTTGAGTATCCTTCTTGCCATCATTTTGATCGCGGCTTGGTGCCTATGGAATAATAGTTGCTACCTCGGACATACACGCATCGTCATCAATTTTGAGACTTCTTATGTTTGGTGAAACATGGGATCATAGTTTTAAAAATTGATTCGGTGATTAACTTGGTCATGTAATTGAGTTATTGGATCAGTGATCCAACTAGTGGATCACTAATTAATCTACATAATTCGGTCTATACTAAAAAAGTATAAAATTTTATACCTATCTTAAAAATTTTCTTTTTGTGCATTGAAATTCAAAAATTTTAAAAACATAAATAAAATACAAAAAACACAAGTTAAAAAATGACTATTATCTTTAATATTTAACATCACATGCATCAATGACATTATATATAAATACTCACACTAAAATGAAACATAATTATATCACATAAACGTAGATTATAAAATATAAAAAATTAATCCAAAGTTTTAAACTACAGATTTAAAAAATGATTTGAGATCAGAATTTCACCTGCAACTCAACTACAATTACGGCCACAAAAAATATTCAATAATTAATGAAAAGATCAATTTAACTCAAAATCAATAAAAAAAACTAAATGAAAAAAAAGAAGATAATTTTAAAACTCTGCATGAAACAGAAGCGATAATTAATGTACTTCATGTTTGTGTACTGCTAGAGATATCTAAGTTACCAACTGTGTAACCAAATTGCCTTGCAATCCTTATTTCATTAATAATTTTTCTGCAGTTAACTACAAACCTACAAGGCATTCCTGCTACACTTATGTGTCATTGACCCTTTTCTTTAACCTACATGGCATCACGTGATATCCTTTGTTGCAACTTGCAAGCCATTATGCTCAACTTCACTCTGACTTGTTTTTGCTGTTTGTATTGCCCTGCATTTCCAAACTGTCAAGCTTTGTTGGGTACAGATTGGGACGTAATTCCCAGTGTTTACTATAGCTAAAGTGTTAGCCGAAAGACCATTGTCTGTTTTGGACCATGTTTTAAATCACAATTATAGTTACATTGTGGTTATTCAAATTGTGAAAAAAAAAAATGTAACACGCATACACTTGCGGTGATATCAAAAACCGAAGTATTACTGCTGCAATTGCGGTCACATAAGGAGGTTTTTAATGGCGGGGATGAAGAAAGAAAACGTATATAAACATAAAAGACTAAGACTGATTAATTTTTTGTTTTAAGGACAATAAGTAAAAACTTGAAAAAGTACTGAAAACATAATTAACTATTAAAATAACGATTTCGCACAAAAACAAGTATTAATTAAGCCAGAATTATGATTTTTCTTTTCTTCTCTGTAACATTGTTGGAAGGTTCCATACCAAAGTTGTAAGGAATCAAACTATGAGTATGCTTGTTTTAACGTTCAAAACCCTCCAAGCGGACGTTCAGTTAGAAGTTGGAATTTGTTGTTTCTCACAAAACTGAGCTTTGGAACGTGTGCCCACATGGTGAAAGTTACAACAAACACACACTAATTAATGATGCCTTTACTTGGCTGGATGAAGGTAATTTGGGGTACGGTATTTTGCAAATTGTCATATGCGTCAATATCAGATTAATTTTAACAATATAAAAGCAACTATTATACCGATGTAGGAAAAGGGTACCAGATTTATTTTATTCAAATTCATGTAATCTAAGATGGAAAGTACATGAATCCCCATTAATATTTTAGTCCCAGTACACACACATTCTTAAGAGTGACACTAAACAGAAACAAATAGAATACTAGTGCATATCTATTTCTTATCCGTTCCAGTTATCACAAAGTGCTCTTTTTCTTCCTAATTAAGCTGAACATGGGTGTCATATGTTGCTCCGGCCTTCCAATCACTAGAGATAGCATTCTTGGACTGCACCCAATAAAGTTCTTGTAACAGCCCGTATGTATCCGGTGTATTAACAATTACTTAATCAAATTAATGCAATCAATAATTTAATTAAAACCAAGGATTTTAAACAACGGAAGCGTTTTCTTTTCAAAATCATATTTCTTGATTCATTATGTATGGTAAGTAACATCAATAAAATATATGAATTCCAATACACCCTAGTCAGCCTCATCGATCCAAATAACATAACAGACGGCAGATACAACAATAATATCTACAGTAGATATATATATATATATATCAGGAGAATAAACTTCATGTATTTACATATACATCATCAAGGACACTCACTGTGTCTATACAAAAGAATAAGCACCAAGTGTCATGATCTCACAGATCACTTCCTCACACGAGAGCATACAAAACATGTAGTGTTTATACAACATAAACATAAATAAAGTCCATCATATGTGTACACACACATCTTCCCTCACAGGTGTGCAAAATACATCAAAACAAAAGTAAGGAGCCACGAAGCTCTCATCAAAACTGCCAAGCAGCTACAAAGAATCTGTCTCTACTGGGGTCTCCCGCCCTGAGACCTATCATCTCTGTCAGATGAATCACCTGCAAAATATAATCTCCACACACGGGGTGAGATACAATCTCAGTAAGCTCAGGGCTCTTGGAGGCTTCTCCTCCCCTCGGGCTCACTTCCATGATACACAACATCAAAGGCATCACAAATACTTGGCCACCTGGCCCTCACAACAATATATAACCATCATCTAGCTCTAATGTATCATCATCAGCATCTGGGACTCTCAGTCCCCAGTGTGAGACCGGAACTCACACCCGTGTCATCCCATTGGGAGCTACCCCTTTTCACATGGATGCACGTATATGGCACCTCCGAGAATAAGTTTCAACCGCGACTGGACCACCTATCTCTTGGTCTTAAGGGATCATCATCACCCTTTACATGAGCAAACCAAACTAGGAGTTGCGCTCTACTCCTAGGGTGGTCCATATCTATCTAACTGGCCAGAAGATCTATTCAACAGATAACCATCCACACAAAGTATAGAATCATGCATACATATTATCATGAGAAAACTGTAACAACCAATTCAATGCACATGCATCATGTATGCAACCATCACTCCCTCGGAGTATGGTGGAACACTGCCTGTGTTCCACCATACTCCGAGGGAGTGATGGTTGCATACA
>CM023947.1:23209094-23267838 GCA_013407115.1 Glycine latifolia | reverse complement strand
ATTATTATTATTATTATTATTATTATTATTATTATTATTATTATTATTATACATTTATCATTTTTTATTTCCCTCTTTCACTGTAACACATACATCCATAGAGGAAAAACCATCTTCGTCTTTATTTTTAATTGATTATCTGCCCTCCCCCTCCCCTCCCCAATTGTTCTCTTTTTGCTATTCTTCCGTTTTTTTTTCGAACTGTTTACTGATTCTGAATAATTTAATAAATTTTTTTTAGTTTTTTACTAATTTTTTTAAAAAAAATACCTTGCACTTAATCTTGAATGTTAAATAAACGCTTAGTCCCTGATTTATGTGCAAGTGCTCTGTCAATGAGTTGATTTTGGAAGCTTGGTTTGAATGTCTGATTTCCATTCAACTAACGTAAAGACAGATTGTTTAATCTTTTCTTTTTACACGGATACAGATTATTTAATCTGACACCATTTGTTTAGGACTTTGGTAGGTTGAAGCAGGATCGACCTGTTAAAAAAAATTAACTATTCAATTTTGTGACAATTTATTAATATTTTACTAATTTTAATTATTTTATATTTTTATATTGGCGCATATATACTATTAGCTTGCTTAATTTGCATTGATATGACACTTTGACTTCTTTTTTTATACTTTTGGTTAACTATATATTTTATTTGACTTACCTTTGCAAAATTATTTTTTTAATAATTTGGTGCCTAGGAGTAGCTAACTCCCCTTTATTGGGGTTGGTTGCAGTGAAACTAATTTTCCTGTATCTATGACTTTTTAATCAATGTTTATGCTTAATTACAATGCTCTAATTCTAGGCTTTATGTTTATGCATGGTTGATTATCCATGTGTTATTTTGATTTGATTTGTGGTTGAAAAATACTCTTTAAATCTTTAACTGAAGTAAGGTAGCTAATAAACCTTGTTGTTAGGAATAGAATTTGGTTTATTATTAGTCATCTTAAGAACATTTTTTCTTAAAGCAAATTCCTTTATTAAGTTAAGCAAGGAACTAGGGCTTAATAAGGACTCCACCTAAAGAATTGGGATTTGAGTAAAATTATGGATTGATATGTCTTTTAAAGTATAAATGTGATTAATAGTCTTGAAATACATGTTAAGAAGGTTTCATGAAGTTTAACTTTGACATTTTTTGTTATCTTCTTAAACCTTCTTTTTTTTGCATTATAAGTGTTTGCTAAAAATACTAAAAAAAGTTTTGATCACTTGTTTATTTTTGTCATTGTTTAATTCACACTCATGTCATTTATATTTTTGTTATTCAATTTGTAAATTCTTTTAATAAAAAATTCTCATATTTTGACCAAAGATACTAACAATTATTCACTAAATGTGCTTTTAATTCATACGAGTACTAAATTAAACGAATGGACTTAGACTCAACCAATATCAATGTGCATTCTAATACATTAACTATTCACTAAATGTGTTTTTAGTTCGTACAAGTACTAAATTAAACGAATGATTAGCCTAGACTCAACCAATATCAATGTGCATTCTAATACATTATTCTATTAACTAATTTGAGTAAATTATTTCTTAAATTAAATTAATATTAATATACCTACTGAAATAAAAATACATCTTTAAAAGCTACGCCCACATCTTTCCACATATATCACAAATTGCTCACTATTTAAAATTTGTGATATTGTTTTTCAGATTTGCTAAACATTGTCATTGATGGTATTTGAGTTTCCTTCTACTAATCAACATTAATATCAAGAACACCTTTAACCCAAACTAATTGAAATCGGTGGTAAATGAACTCAATGATAGAAATGAGGAGATTGAAAAGAAAAGAAAATAAGATAAAAGAAAAGAAGGGGGAAAGAAAGAGAGAGGAGATGAAAAAGACTAAAAATGGAACATTTAAAACATAGAGATAATAACGGGTCGAACTCACCATCAAGTTATACATTTTCTCCATTCCATCCTAAGACACATCGTTCGCCAATCTATATCACACTTCATTAAGTCTTGTTTAACTACCTTTCCCTAAGTAAGTTTCAGTCTACCTCTACCTCTCTTTGTGTCGAGCTCTTGGTAACAAACTTTTGTTCTTATGAATCATCCAGGTGTTGTCTTATCACATGTCCAAACCATCTTAATCTATGTTTCCTCATCTTTTCACTCATTGGTATTACTGTTACCTTTCATTGAATACCTTCATTTCTTATTTTATCCATCTTCGTATAACTACGCATCTACATTAACATCCTCATTTCTATTATTCCTATTTTATGTTCATGTTGCCTATGTGTTAGCCAACATTCAGCTTCATATAACATTGTAGATCTTATAGTTGTTCTATAGTCCTTTTACTAATACAAACAAAAACATTTTAAATTAGAATGAACCAGAATACAGTCATGTGTACAACATAAACCAATCATGTGTACAAAGTATTAGAAAACAAGTAAATGTTAGATCCTTCTGCCTACTGTTGGGGGAGGGAAATATAGTCTACGGTATTAACAATGAGACTCCAATGTCCGCTATGCTTGGCATGGTTGTACAATTTGGCTGCTGATCTACTTCTATTAGAAACAAAGAATTTATTAAGAATATAACGCAACTTATTGCAAGAGAATAAGGAATCCACAAGAACTATACCAATTCCACACAAATTCCTGTTGAGAGGAACAATTCCATCAGACGAAATATATCAGACCATGCACAAACAGCCTTTGATTGGAACACTTAACATGTTTAGCTCAGGACACATTTTACCATTTTTTGCTAAATAGTACAGTACTACTCTCTTAACTTTCATCCCTCCCACCTCAAAAAAAGAAAAAAAAAATCAATGCCGAATAAGGAAACAAAGGGGAGTATTGTTTTAAAAAGCAAAAAGTACAATCACTATAATGGCCATCAATATTGATAACACACTCCATCAACGGGACATGCCACATAAATTAGATAATGCATAAAAATACACAGCCAAGACTAACGGACCACAAAATGTAGTGAAGCAAGCACGTGTTGTGAAGCAAGCACCCAACTAACAAGATGAAACTAAATGAGGCCAATACATTATACAAAAGGGGCCTATTCACCAACTCAATCATAGTCTTAACTCTAATGGCTATTTGTAATGCAAATGAAAGATATAAAAAAGTATACCAAACTGCCCAAGCAGCAACCTTAGCATGATCATAATTGTACCTTCTCCTCGGATTATGATTCTCTAAAGTTCAAAAGTAACTGCACCATCATGCAGTTCAAATCCAATAGATTATATTATATCTTAGGTTTCATATTTTATTTTAATTTTTTTGTTATAAAATAAAGCTTATTTATGGCTTTAGATCCTTTATCAGGTATTTTCTTAACTGTAGAGATATTGATCCGTTTCTGATATATTTCTGCATAGTTTGGGGTAGGAGGTGGGGACAATAATTGCATAGGCCGTATAGACATGAAAACATGTATTCACTCCCTTAATAGTGAGAACCGGGTTATGCTTGCAGTTAGTAGTGGAATGGAACATAATAGAAACAACAGAAGTTGTGGATAATTGGATATCACTGTCAATAGAAGCTTACTATTTAGATCATTAAGAGTAACAAGCTTATTGATAGCATCATATTCCCAAAAAGGTTCAAACAAAGGACCTTGCCACACAAACATGAAACACTAACTCATCAATGGTGCAATCATTAGATCACACGAATTCGCCATAATATATCTGACCCATGCATAATATCATGAAAAATGGATACAAATTTTTGGCTTGAAAATTACCCACTTTACAGTGACAAATACCGAAAGCCAAAAGTCAAGTGTAAATGGAAAAAATTATAACCACAGGTGATTGCTTAATTGACCAATGTTCATGTGCATTTAATTTCTGAGCATCACAAACAACCCAGCAAAATAATACAAAGAACCATAAGATTTAAAAAGAATCGTTGGTAAAAGGGAGGCGGATACTCTTTCTTCTAAGATAACATTAAATTAATTTTGAAGTTGCAACAACTGTTTAATACAATAATGACTCAAGATGTACTTTACCTGAACTCCAAGAAAATGGCAATTTAAATTCCAACTGTCAAATAAGCCGTGCCTTTTTAAGGTCAGAAACAACTCCACGATCTTCACTGCCCCTATCATTGTATATAACCTGCAACAAGACAGTTACTTAACTTTCAAGGCAAACAAATGACAAAAAGAAAATGTATGACATAAAGTACCTTATCTATGATGCCATACTCAACAGCTTCGCTAGGGCTAAAATACTTTGGACGCTGAATATCAGTTTCAATCTGCTCAGGTGTTTTTTCCATATGCTTTGCATACAATTTAACCTTTTAAAAAATTAAACATCATGCATGTGAGTTGTTACAATAATCTTTCAATCAGCCTTTGTTAAAGATAATTAGTAAAACCTACATTCTTAAGAGTTCATAGTAAACCAAAAGCATGCACATGTCTATTTGTGAAGCCCAAATACAACATAATTCATAATTCATAATCTCATATGCTTTGTGGTTGAAGGGAACCAACAAATGTTTGGCTACTGCTCAACAAACTGACATTTCAATATTTTAAAAGGACTAAAAACACAAAATGATGCACTGGTCCACATAGCTTTACAGATAGCAATTATCAAGTACAACTAAAATTAGATTGAAGTACTTACCAATTCTGTCTTCACATTATTGACTTCTCTTCTTGCAAGGTTAACATCTGTTGCTTGACCTTGAAACCTTGCAATTGGCTGCAAATTGAGAAGGCATACTGTTAAGAAGCTTGGATAAAAGATCCTCAAAAGACATACAATAAACTAAGTAACTGAAGCGACCATTCATGTGCTAGCACATAACAACTTAAGCTTTTTGGGATAGTTAGGGTTGTTTGGTTTTAAAAAAATGTTTTTTATTTTCAATTTTAATTAGAAA
The DNA here is from genome assembly GCA_013407115.1 of Glycine latifolia. Taxonomy (NCBI): domain Eukaryota; kingdom Viridiplantae; phylum Streptophyta; class Magnoliopsida; order Fabales; family Fabaceae; genus Glycine; species Glycine latifolia. The sequence goes on along the minus strand of CM023947.1, from coordinate 23,262,918 downwards.
AATGCCACTTGCCATCTTATTTTCAGTTTATTTCCTGTTTTCAAACATTAGTAAAGAAAACAGTGAAAACAACTTTTTATTGTTTTCACAGTTTTGTATATGAACCTTTGAAAACAGGAAGCAAAGTAAAAACAGAAAATGAAAACAAGAAATGTTTTCTCAAACCAAACAGCCTCTTAGTTTGTAAGAGTAAGAAATGATTAAGAACAAACCTGTCTTATCATTATTGTTGATGATGGCAAAGCAGAACGGTTTCCCTTTGCACCAGCAGCCAAAAGCAACGCTGCTTCTCCCCAAGCATTACCAACACAAAGAGTAAAAATAGGAGGCTTGACATACCTGTATCAGAACAACTTGACTAGATTTACAAACACAAACTTTCTATGGGGAATTCCTCAAGTTGGGAAAAAGCTATAGAATCCTGTTTGGGGTTAGGGTAGTACAGGAAAAGTAAACGTAGTTGTTCCATCATACATATAAACATTTGGCATCATGTCCATTTAAAATCTATTAGATATTAGCATCATGTTGTTAGCATCCAACGGCAGAAATATTAATCCAAAAGAGATAAGGAGAAGAAATGCAGTATAGCCAAACTTAGCGAAATTGTTGACAAATACAGATCAGCATTTAGTGACATCATAGACAGAGTTTATGACAAAACAAGGGAACCACACAACAACTTCTAAACGGGGTCAGTTATATACATAAGCTGAATATATTAGCTCCATCAATCATGAAACACTCAATGAAAACAACAGCTTTAGAAAAGAGTTAATTTAGAAATCTGACAGTCAGTTGAAAACCTTGATACAATTTAGAGAACATCAAAGGTACAGTACCCAACAAAAGTCAACACCAGCTAGATAATCACTTTCAATTGAAAAATACCTGGGTAAGGATACATATTATAGGTACTACAACCATGCAAATTGTCACCCCACAGAGGGACTCTTGGGTTCCTAATTATTAAAATCTGAACATAGTGCCTATGTAAGCACTGCCAACAAAAGGACTTCTCCACCTTACAACCTAAAATATGCAATACAAGGTGCAGCAGAGAAAATAAAGAAAGAAAATAGTTAAAGATTTTTTCCATTTAATACCTATGTAGTATATAGTCGAGGAGCCCAACATAAGTGAGATAAAGAAAATAAATGACATGATCACAGAAAGCATAATGATAATAACCTCATCACATCATAAATTGCAAAGGCCTCAGTCTCATAACCCAACTTCTCACCTCCCTGAGAGAAGGAAACAAAATTTTATTAAACAAATGAATATTTTCATGGAGATTGTAGCACCAATAAAGAATCTTATGAAAATTATTTGCAGTTCAATAGTAGTCACACTATAGCCCAACAGTTCAGATTGATTCATGTAGCCACCTCCTAGTAGGATAAGGCTGAATTCTTGCTGTTGTTATTGTTGTATATGATATTCTCATAAAACTGGGTAGCTATCTGCTCATAATACAATTTCTACATTTTGATACAAAAAGAAATATAGTAACTTTTATTGATTTTATTAATTTCATTCAGCTAGGCTATTTAAAATAATTATTAAATTATCTATGCTAATATATATTTAGGCAGAGGTTTAGCATTAGCATCATTGCATCTCCATAAAAACATTAAACTAAACCCAAAAAATGTTATGATTAGTAATAGTTTCTTGTAGACTTGTAGTTTCAAAACTCGTCCTTATTATTATTTAGTTTCTAAAAACACTAGATTGACAAGTGTTTGCAACTTGGCATGGCCCTATATGATAAGATTAGTTATGATCTGTAATTAAGTAGGATTGTAAAGTAATTACCATAATTAGGGGATTGATTGTGTACAGTTTTAATTTGTGATTTGTTTCCTTATTTCCTTAATTAGGATAGCCTCATTAGGATCTATATATCTGTATCAATTTTCTACATTTCAGTCAACAGAAACAATTCAATCTTTCCTCTCTTCTCTATTTTCAAGTACATGCATGTATCAAGATGAAAATTTCAGCATATCATTAGCTATTAAATATTGGTCCCCTTTACTCAAATCCTGGCTCCAACACTTTTGGCTGTCATAAAAGCTCCATAGCCATGGTGTATATAAAAAAGTGAGGCTTGGTAGATTTGTAGGCTTTAGATATGCTTCATCTTCACAGGATTGGGCCTAGACTTAACGCAACCTAGAACACCCCACCACCTGCCCAATGCTTGCAACCTGGTAGTACCTTAGGCTAGTTTGGACTTAGCTCAAGAGCTGCACTTTCTGTGCAACTCAATCTAGTGAGAGCATGGACTAGTGCACTCATCAACACCTCTATTCACCATAATTGATAGTATATATGTTTACTGTGCATCAAAATTAAAAGCAACTGCCACCAATATTGTGCTTGTAAAAATTTACATTGATATGCATTTCAGATTAATAATCAAACTTAACAATTAAGCATGTCTTGCAATTTCATAGCTCATTAGGACAACTTGAAAAAGGAAACCCCAAAAAGCATAATTTTTATTGAGGTGCACTGCACTAGGGAATAATATACTTATTAATTACTAAAAAATAAATGCATTTACACTACAAAACCAATTATATTTCTAATGAAGTTGCATAATTTGATCTGTCACATCTACTTCACTATCACTCCTCTAATGCACACACTCCCCAGTCCCCTATTCTGTTCCCTCTTACAACATGTCATTCTACATCAAGCGACTCCTGCTATAGGCACTTCAGTATTAAGGCAAATGCTTTAAAATTAAACAAGTCAACGCACATCAAGCTATGAGAACGTATTTCTCATGGAGAAGACAAAAATCCTAGGCTGAATACATAGAGAAACATCACTTACCTTAGTTGTCCCAGTGGAGTTTATGTATAGGTAAATAGGCTTATCATCATCTTCATATTGAAGGTAAAGAAATTCAGCTAGTATCAACTCAGTGACAGATGGAACAAGAGACATGCCCAAATAAACAATTCGATTTTTGTACAAGTAAGAAGCTAAGTCCGGTGGAGGTTGCTCCCATGCACTTCCTCTTTGAAAAGGAATAACCTATCCAAAGACAAAAAAGAACAACAAACCTGCATAAATAGTATTGATAGCATATATAGTGCTTCAATGTGTCATAAGATATTGTGAGAAATTCTAGTAACACACTATTTTGAACACTCTATTATTTAAAAATTACAAATTTTGGTGGGTCTCACTTCACATTTAATGAATCTCTCTCCTAATTTTGTAGTTATCAATAAATTTTAACCAATACTAAAGTGTGTTGCTTTCACTCAGCAAATATTGTACATTACAAGTTATACCACTTATTCACTTAATATACATGCACAAAGAACTTTACACCTTAAGGAACCATGCAAGTTACGGAATGTTAGTTTGAGACACTGCACAGCAATGACCACATACAACTTCTAATACAACATAGATTTACATACATCACTACATCAGTCTCTTTTCAACAAAAGAAAAACTAATAGAAAATTAGAATAAAACAAAAAAGAACAATGACATGAGCTCTATCATAGACATAGCGTCAAACAAAGACAAAAAAAAAAAAAATACTCCCTGCCCTCTCCACATAGCTACCAAAGAGACTCTGAACAAACTGTCCACTGACTACCAAAGAGAATCCATCAATAAAAATCTTATCCCTTATCAAGAAGACAGGTATAAAAACAAAGTGGCAAAGAAGCCTAAAAACGGCATGCAAGGCAAGGTGCCAGATAGATCAGTGCCTCTTGGCACCTTCAGAGTGCCTTTTCTAGTTCAGGCAATGCATGCCTCTATCATCTTATTAGCATTAGTAGAAAAAATCTCTAGTAGCCCAGCCATCTAACTTGCTATCCACTATAATAAATGGGGGTAATGTAAGCAGGATGTTAAAATAATTGCTAGTTGTCAATCGTTGGGATTCTTACCATGAAGCCAACAAGTAGTTTAGGATATTTAATTTTTGTAAATTGAACATCATAATCTTTGACTTGTAATATTAACATGGTGCTTGCAGAATGAATAGTTTATTTATATAGAAATTCAATGAAAAAAGTTCAAATATTTTACTGTTTTATTTTTTATAATGTTAACATTTTTTGGTGGTAAGGTATGCAGCTCTTTTTATATGCCTCTGTTGCTTCAGAGATTAAGGTGGCATTTTGTAAATATTCTAGAACATAACATGACTCCTATTTGATGTTTGGTTTCAAAAATGAAATAGAACATGTGGTTAAAAAAATGGTTGGCTACCTTTTGTCAGTTTGTTTGGAGAAGAAGAAATAGGGTGGAGAGGAAAGACTTAGGTGGGAAATAAAGTATGAGATCCACTAGCTATTTTCACTCCATTTCTCACCTATTTGTCTCTTAGCTATTTCTTCCCAATTTCTCTCAAAGCAAACACATTTAATTGCCACTCTATTTCCATTCACCTTCCCAATTTCCATCCATCCTATTTCTTCCCTAATATGGTTGGCTACCTAACTAAATATTTTCTAGTTCTGCTTCCGAGAGAAGGCTATTTTTGATAGTGTCTTCTCTGGTAACAACTTCGTTTTGTTGGGTGTAATAGATACATTGATAGATACATTTCAAATCCCTGATCTGTTACCTGCAAACTCTGTTCTACAACGACCTTAGCCATCACCAAAACCTACTCACCTCGTCTTCAACCAACGTCAAAGTCAAATTCCACATCTCTATACCATGTCACGTTCAAATTGTATAAATTCTACATGCTGCAACCTTTTCTATTCTAGCAAAACGAAACCTATAAACCATACGACCTCATACTCGTGCTTAGTGACAAATTAAACTTGGAAACCAATAAATTCAAACTCGAAATTATCACATTACGCATAGACAAACGGTGAGTGTTCACGCCAAATCAGATTCTGAACTATTACAGCATTCAGGTCATATCACGAATCTCTTATCCAAATAGAAAAAGCCGTACCATGGTAACGACGCCTCGTTTGGAGTTGGAGCCGCGAAACGACCCCGGATTGAGGGAGGAGGGTCGGAGCTTGTGGCCGGAGAAGAGGCTAGAGGCGCTGCTGATTCCGGTGTAAGGAGCGACGAAGTTGGAGGAGAGAGAGGTCCTGACGGAGGAGTTGGAGGTGTTCATGGCTCTGATAGGGGTTGCGGTTCGAGACGAAGAGGGCAATGCCAGCATGGGCTTGTTGAGTGCGATGCTAGAAGCTGCTGTGGCAACCTCCATGGTGAGTAGTGAGGCACTGCGTGAGTGGAGTAACAATGGAGATACAAGGTAGGCACGGTTTTTAGATGGATGGCATTGGGCTGGGCATATTGGTTTACGGCCCAGTCAGATTTTGACGGTTCTTATTGGTCCCAACCAGATTGCTATTCGCCCCAACCACCATTCAAAATTCCAAATTTACCCTCACCCACAATGCACAACGGAATCACGATTATGTTGCATTAGAGGGGTGCGAAAAATATTTTTCAATGGAATTGAGATTTTGTTGTATAATATACAATAGAATCATGATTCTATTATATATTTTGTTTTTGCATCCCCTTGCACAATGAAATCAAGATTATGTGGTGCATTGTGGTTTATGGAAAAAATGCACAACGGAATCAGGATTCCATTGTACAAAGGGGCTAAACATAGCATGTTCAATAGAGGTATGATTCTATTGCATAGTGTACAATGGAATCATACTTCTATTGTACAAATTTTTTAAGTAAAAAAAATGTACCAGGGAGTATGATTTCATTGTACAATATGCAAGGGAATTATACTTTTATTGTATTTTTTTTTTATAATTTGACAGATAGAAATAACTTATGTATTAAATGAAATTTCATAGAAACATCTATCTTTCCTTTTCATGCATAGTTGTTGTTAGTTTAACAAATATAACCATTCACAAGTATAAATTTTATACATTATCTTGTGATGCAATAGATTTTCAATTTTACAATAAAAATATTTATGTTAATGTTCTATGTAGGGATGGGTGTATGAGCACTTTTTGATTGTCAATTATGAGATAGTCAGGACTTACATTCAGATAGAACATACATTTCGACTATAACAACTCATTTTTTAATGGAAAAAACAATGTTTGTATGGTCGTAACTTGTCAATTTTTTTATAATAAAAAAAAAGGATGAAAAGATCATTACTATCATAGTTTTATTCCAAATACAGTTCAATACAAGTTACGTCCATCATCATAGGTTACACAACTATATTTTTAAAATGTAAAATGTTATTAAAGATGTATTTTTGCATATGTGGCACTTTTTAACTCTACGTGATATTCACATAGGACACTGAAGTGACATTAGTGTTTTCAGTGTCACTTCAATGTCCTACGTGGATGTCATGTGGCCTCAAATAGTCAAAAAATTGTTAAAATAAGGTACGAGCTAACATGACAGTGAAAACTCTAGTTAAAGTAGAGATTTACAGGCGTTGATTGTCTCATTTTGATAAAATATTTCAAAAGAACCCCTTTGGTCAATTAGCCAAACATAGAGTGGTGCTAAGGAAGTGAAACATGTTAGAAAGGTTTTGTGGAAAGAAGGTAAGTAAATTGTTGTTTATAGTTTAATAAAAATAAAAAAGTGAATCATCTTTAGAGACAGAATCTTTATGAGGTTTCATTTTATATGCTTAGACAATAATAAAGATCTTTTGTTTGGGCTTTCAGTTTCCCAACATGCATAAAGAAAATTATTTACAAGTGAAAAAAAAATAACTTATGCAACTCATTTTTAAACATTATTATTTTTTGATTATTTTTTATAAGAAACAAGTGATAGTGTATTTTACATTATAACTTGTTTCTTATAAAAAAAATCAGAAGTAGTAATATTTAATTGAAGGATAATAAATAGAAGTGAACTAATGATATATGAATTGAATAAATAGTTATTCTTTCCATTTAGTCAAATTCTCATATTTGAAAAACATTGTTGCATGAACTAAATATGGTAACTATAAGGCCTAATCATAGTTTATACCAATATTTTTCTTTTCAAATTTCCAAGAGTAATTCTCTTAATACTTAGTCATTATCTTAATCAACCAATAGTAATTCTTGTATGGGCACATATTTAACACATTTAGGCACATCCAATCAAAAAATTACACATCATTAAAAAAACATTATATATATTCTCTCTTTTCAATCCTGTCTTTCTCACTTTCTCTCTCCCAAACCTTCGTGACTTCACCACCTCTTTCTTCTTCGCTCTCTTTTTCCAGGTTTTCTCACTCACGTTTAATTCAAACTATAATCCAATAGCAAAATCCGAGAGCCAATAAGTCATGGTCGTGTTTTAACTTTTAATGTACATTCTAAAACTTTAGACCATGGCTTGTTTTATCCCTTAACTCACCATACTTGATGCAAGAGTGTGCTCTCGAAAGAAGTAGTGGGATCTAGTAATGAAGCAAATGAGGAAAGTCATTTGGAAGGATTCCCAACGAAGTGCGTGCAAGCAAAACTCTTTATTCAGCAGTGAATTCAATTTAGAAATTGTCATCGTAATGGAGGATTGTCGCTAGCAAACAATTTGAGGGGATCAAAATTTCAAATATTGTATTAGAAATTTTATTTGCAATACCTTTGGTGTGTTTTTATTAATCAAGGTTGTGTCATTAAATAGACAAGTGGTGACAAAGGAGTTAGCATAATTTGAAGAAACAATATAAACAATCTAATTATAAATTTGAAATAAAGTTATAAATAACTAAAGGAAGATAACAATTCCACCTAGTTATAAATTCGAAATAAAACTACAAATAACTAATAGAAAATTGTTATTATCTTCTAATATCTTCCCCCATATATTGTGTTGGAAAATTAAAGTAGCATAAAGTACAAACATATTGACATATTGTGGCTTTTGCATGAAGGGTGAAAAAATGGTGAATCCTGCGTTAGTTTCTAAAGAAAGAGTGAGAATAAGAAAGAGATGAGGGGGAGTAGGAGAGAGAAAGCGAGAAAAATGAGATTTGAAAAAAAAAAAGATATATCATATTTTTATATTTTAATGATGTGTAATTTTTTAATTGGGTAGGTTAACTTAAATTTTATAACCAACCACTTCATTGATTATCAACCCAATTTAGGCAAGTCCAATATTGTTTATGAATTTGAGTATATAGGTTTTTTAAATCATTGTTAACTATTAATTGAAAACCATTTATTTTTAAATTATTATTACTCTCAATTAATGTTTAAATTAGAGCACATGCTTGTTCTTCTAAAACTTGCAAACACAGCTTCATAAAATCTGTCCTCAAAACAACTACTCTCCCCTTATCATCTCGAATGCATGCTCTCATTCTAGTGACATTCATTGACTCTCGAAAGCTAGCATCAACATTGCACTTCCAAGCCCCTTGTGGTAGCGGTTTCCATCTATTAGTTGTTGTGTTGTGCCCATTTGTGTTGAATTGTGCTGCACTTCCTTCACTCTAGCCCAGTCCTGATCAAATTCTTCTCTTCTTCGGACCACCAGTCAACGAAATTTTCATGATAAGCTTGTAGGCACTTCGAACGCAATATTCTCCATTATTTTCCATCCTCCAAATGACTATGGTCGCTTTTATACCTTGCATAATAGGCACATGAAGAATGGTATTCACATCCCTCAGATTGAATATTTGATTAATCACATCCATGTGAGGTATCCATAATATATGTTACTTTGAGATTTTCCAGCCCATTGATTATAAGAGTTTAAATAGTGAGATTTTTCTCCATTCTCAACCAGGGTTCATTCCAAATACCAATACTAGTACCATTTCCCAACTTTCATCTATATCCTTCCATTATGACCATTTTAGAAGAGAAGATGCTTCACCATGTAAATGATGGGTTGTGTCCTACTAAAGCTTCCATAGACTCCCTTCTTGGGAAATATTTAACTTTGAAGACTCTTGACAGTAAAACATTTAGCATAGAAAAAATCCTCCATGATTGCTTTCCTAACATGGCCAAGTTGAAAGCAAATACATTTCTAAAACCTAACCCTCATTTCTCCTTCATAACACATAACATGTCCTACACCATCCAATTGATCCCTTTACTACCTATCTTTCTTAAACCCCACCAATATGAATTCATCATCTTTTGAATCTTATTCCCCCAACAATTGAAGTATTTGGAAAATATTCATGCAATACAGAAGGATATCTTGCACCACAGACTTAATAAGAACTTTTCTTCCAGCCATAGACATCACCTTACCACTCTAAAAATTAATCTTCTGTCACACTTCATCTTTAATAAAATTAAATACAACTTTTCTGTTCTTTCCTACAACAGATGAGAACCCTAAATATTCACCCCTTCCTCCTCCCTCCCTCACACCAAGCATAAAAGTAATAATATTTTTTCAACCTAGGCTCCATATTTTTGCTATAAGTAATTTAAGACTTCTGAAAATTAATCAACTAACTTGATGTCGCTTCATACTCCTGGAGGATTCTCCTAACCACCATAACCTCCCTTTCATTAGCTCTAAAGAAAAAGAAACTGTCAACTACAAATAATAAGCGGGATCTTATAGGAGCACCCTTGCAGATTTTCACTCCATGGAGTTCACACTTCCTCTCATCATCTTCAACCAAAGCAGATAAGCCTTTAGCACAAATAATAAACAAATAAGGAAAGAGTAGGTCTGCTTGTCTGAGGCCCTTTCTAGGAATAATAGGCCCAATAACCTCATCATTTATGTTAACAAAAAATTTAACAGTGGAAACACACATCATGATCCAATTAACAAACTGACACCTTTCATTCATCAATTTTTGAACTATATGATAGACATAGACATGTGCATATTTTGTACTATATAAAATGTATTTTTTTTCATTTATAAAATAATGGTAATTTATTGTCTATATGGATTACCAATTACATGTTTCATTCATCAATTTCTTTCTAAGATCTCAAGTTAAATATTCAACACATTTTTTTTTTACAAAATTTATTACCCTCAACAATTTCCAACTACCTAAATTTAATGATAAATTAATGCAGTTTAAATTTTTTCTATACTTGTTATTCTTCTATATATGTTTGTTTTGATCAAACTATTGTTTCTCATTCATCTCTATCATATAGTTTAGTTTTTTTTGTTCTTTATACACTATTTTTTACATTTTTTTCATTTATGTTAATTAATAACACATTATGTTTTTAACTTTTTTTTGTCAATGTATGATATCATGGTCATCTCATCTTCTCCTTCGTGTGATGAGTCTAGAGTCTAGAGAACTCTTTTTTATGTTAATAAAGTATCACTTTTTTAAATTCTAAAGCTGATTTTGTATAAAAATTATCTATTCAACATAGATTCACATGTTAAAAAAATGTATTATGTGTATTTTTTTTTTGTAGTGTACAAAAAAATCCATTCTTTCTTTTGAAGGTGTAAATATCATTTCCAACTCAGTAAACAAAATCTGAAGGACCCTGAACTGTAAATAATTTTTTTTTGGTAGCAACCCATTAAGGTGCAGTTTTTACTCGTACAAATTTAAAATTAAAAAGAAACATATTTGGTAAAAGGTTATGTTGAAGTATCTCAAAAATCAGTTGCAAGCTCTAATAGGTGGTTGCTTTCAATTTTTGTTGTAGTTAGTTATTGGACATAACTAACTTATGATAGAGGTGTTGTTAGAGAGTTATCTTTTGTAGGCTTGTATTTGTTTTCTATATATTAGCCTAGGTGTTATTCTGAGGGAGATATAGAGGAGAAAGGTTTCATTTTCATGGAATTATCTAATAGTGCAAAGAAAAATTCAGAAGACAAAAAAGAGAGATAAGGTTTATGTGTGAAAATAGAGTGAAAGACTTAGGTTCTTTGTTTTTTTTTTCTCAACAATGGTGATACAAGGGCCAAGGGGATTCTACTGTACATGGTTGATCTTGTTCTTCCATCGATCTCACAGTGAAATGCTTTGCTCCTTTTCCTGTGGATGTAGGTCTTTAAGACTAAATCACATATATCTGGTGTTCATTTTTTTTCCTTTATCTTCTTTAATCTATTTTTCAATTACTTCTTGGTTCTGTTTTTTTTTTTCTTGTTGTTGTGTGTGTTTTTTGTTGGTTTCATTGACAGAGTTGCAGGTTTACCCACTAATAGGTTAAGTGATAAAATAGTCTCCTAGATAAATACCAATGTTTTGAATCAATTCAAAGACTCTTTCATTGTCTATTCAAGCTTTTGCAATATAGTGTAACTTAAAAGAATTTTGACGTGTAAGTATAAGAAACAATTAAGAGATTATAGAATTAGCATGGGTGATTCATACATAATGACCTTACAAATGATGCCAATTTATTTGCAACTAATTAATGTATTTTTTTTTTCGTATTATCATATTTTTAAGAGTCATTACTTGATATTTTATATTTATGATTCAATGCTTTGAGGATTTTAGGCCCCTTTATGTACTAACTCAAAACAACTATCATAAATAAAAAAATGTTCAAGGAAATACTCAAATGTTAACTATAAAAGATAAAAACTTTAGATTAAACACATTATCAGATATTCATACTATCATAGAGAGGGAAAATACCAAGAATAAATAATTTTTTCTCATACTCCTACTTGACTTGTCTAACTAGAGAGTAAAATCATTTTTTTACATAGTATTGATGTGCAACAAAACACAAGGTGATGCTAAGAAAGTGAAACATGTTATAAAGGTTTTGTAGAAAAAGGCAACGAAAGTGTTGTTTATAGTTAAATAACAATTAAAAAGTGAATAATCTTTAAAGGTACACTACTAGAAAAATGGGATTTAACATTGCTAAGTTAACATCGGTTATTGATAAAACCGATGTTAACGAAAATGCGGTGGCAAATTCATAATTAAAAGGACATGGTTAACATCGGTTTTCTTAAAAACCTGGAAAATCGATGTTAACAGGAGATGGTTAACATCGGTTTTCATTGAAAACTGATGCTGTTATTAAAGACGAAGAACTTAAACAGCCTTCGCTCCTATCTCTCACTGTCAGTCTTTGCCCTCACTACTCATTCTCTCAGCCTTCATTGTCGATGTTGACGACGCTTACACGGTGGTTCTGGTTGTCGGTGGTGTTGCTTACGACGCTTCCACTCTCGCCTCCCATAAGCTAGGTTAGCATTCCTCCTCTGGTTTATGTACTATGATTCTTCTTTAAAGACTCAAAAATGAGGATGACTTCTTTGTAACATCAGGTACTGCTTCTTACTCTGGTGTCGCTCGTCACTCATGCAGCTACAACTTCTCACTCTCACTCTCTCAGCTCAGGTACTCTCTCTTTCTCTCTTTGTTTCCAGTTCCAATGCGAAGAAGATTGTAGCTCTTTAAACTTTGCACTTATTGTTAGTGGTAGGCAGGATAGGGTTCCAGTGCGGATGGTTAGTGGTATTTGTAGCATTAGGATGATTAACAAGAGGATGTAGCATTACAGGCCGAATAAAATATTAGGATGATTAATAGGAGGATGTAGCATTAGTCGTGATTTATTGTTATGTGTGAATTAGATAGCTATTTTGGTTCAAAATGGGGAGACGTTGTTTCTTTGTTAATTTAATTGCTCTCTGAGGCGTTGCTATGTGGATTTTAATCAAATTGTTGTCAGTTTATGCTCTTAGGTGATTTGGGGTAAGACACACCTTGTGCTTCATTCCTAACTACTGGCTTTTAATAAATTTCGTTTTGCTTCTCAAGTAAAAATAAAAAATGAAGATTATGTGACTGAAATTGGAATTGAAAACAATAAGGGATGGGTGTTTAGCATGATATGTAAATGTGAATTCATTTTGTGTGAATGTTGTGTGAATGTGGGAGCAGCTTGCAAGAACTGATTGCATGCTCTGAGTCATGGATAGTGCACAAACTACAAAAGGAGCAGCTTGCTTTGCTTTCATTGTTTAACACCAGATTTTTGTGGATTTGAATAAAGAATCACAATATCACATCTAGTAGCCCCAAAGTAAGATCACCTTATTGCTACACCAAGATAAATAAATATTAAGAGACCTTAAGCCTTATGTTAAACAACCTAACCTATCTCAAATCTCTCTATAAATACAATCAATATCACTAAAATAAGTAGGATTTTATTTCACACCATTAATTACTTTGGTGAATATTCACTCACTTGAGTATGAAAATACTTTTACAAATATTTTACAATTTCCCATGGTGTCTCAACTTTATTAGAGTTTGTAGTCACTTGAAAACCTCAAATATTAGCCTATGTAGAATGCCCTTCAGTTTGCATTACCTATAGGTCTAAATCAATAGTCTTATGTTCTATGTTCATTGTAGGTTGTAGGCCCTTTTCCTTTTTCCCATTTGCCTCGTAGTCACGACCTTATTTGTTGGAGATTTCACATTGATCATCATCACAGGTATGAATGTCCTTCATATTTTTGTCCTTCAGAATGTGGGAGTGCTGTTATGTGTTGAGTTTACCAATGTGTTGTTATGGGTCACATTAGGTTATGAACTAGTCACTCAATATCACATTAGGCTATTCTTTCAAGCTGACATGTACCCTTGTTAATACCATGCTAGTCAACTGGTTTCTGTTTGTGGTTTTGCTATGGGTAAAGAATTTTGGTTTGTTTATGTTTGACAAAGTAATTAGGCTATTATTTGAAGCTGATGTTGGTATTTTCTATTTTTAAGCTGATCTGGACCTAACTTAGGTCACTGTGACGACGCTTCCACTGTTGGTGTGATTCTCGAAGGTGGTTCTCTCGCTCGCAACTTTTGGCGGCTCCCACAAGGTTAGCAACTTCCATTGGCTTTGTATTTGGTGGTTTTGTAACTTGTTTTATGTGATTAATTACTAGTGTAAGTGTATACAGTCCCTGGTAGTCATTATGAGTGAACCTTAGTTTCCCGTTTGAGATTCATTACAGTGATTCTTCAGGATAGTTTGGATTAATCTTTGTATTGATTCTTGAATTGTCCATTTGGGCAGTTTGGGAAGACTCATTTTTTGGTGGTTGTGTTTATTTTCTTAAATATGATAAAATTTCAGTACAATGCATTTCACTTTGTTCTCCGGGTGCATAGTTGACTGTGGTGGAACTCATGTCACCACTTTCATGTTGTGTACTCGAAGATCAAAGCGAAATTCTGCCAAAATTTTGTCAAATTTAAGATAAGAGACTCAACCTATACATATGAATATACTATAAAAATATGTTTTCCTGAATGGGATAGGGTCACACCTTGAATGAAAAGAGTGAGGTTTTCATGCATGGAATAACTTTGTGAGTATCACAGAGTTATTAATTAGATGGATCCAAGTTGGATGAATGCAAGTCGCATCACGGTTGAGTATGAGGAAGGCGTTAAACATTTCTTGCAATTTGCCTCCGAAAAAAGTCTACCGAATGGGGATGGAAAATATTTATGTCCCTGTATCAATTGTTTAAATGGGAGACGCCAAGCGCTGGATGACATACGGGAACATCTTCTGTGTGATGGGATTAAGAAGAATTATACCACATGGATATGGTATGGTGAATTGACAGACATGCGGAGGGGGGTCGCAAACTGAACCGGTTGATGTTGACATCGGAGATCGATTAGAGGATATGATTCGTGATTTGGGACATGAGTCTTTTCAGCAAACATATACACCTATGTATGATACATTGGAAAGTGATTCGAAAAAGCCGTTGTATCCGGGGTGCAAAGAGTTATTGACACTATTGTCAGCAGTGTTAAATCTGGTTAATGTCAAGGCCAGATATGGGTGGAGTGATAAAAGCTTCAGTTCACTGCTTGAGGTAGTTCAGGACATGCTTCCAGATGAAAACACGTTGCCAAGAAGTTACTATCAGGCGAAGAAGATTCTTTGTCCGATGGGTATGGAGTATCAGAAAATTCATGTCTGTCCTAATGATTGCATATTGTACAGAAATGAATTTCAAGAAATGCATAAATGCCTCAAGTGTGGCGTATCATGGTACAAAGTGAAGACCGATGACGATTGTAGCATTGATGAAAGCACAAAGAAAGGCCCTCCCGCGAAGATATTATGGTATCTTTCGATCATTCCAAGGTTTAAGCATCTGTTTGCTAATGAAGATGATGCAAAAGACCTTACATGGCATGCAGATGGGAGAAACTGTGATGGAATGCTCTGCCATCTGGCAAATTACTCCCAATGGAAGAAGATTGACCGTTTGTATCCAGAATTCGGTGAAGACCCAAGAAATCTTAGACTTGCACTTGCCAGTGATGGAATGAATCCCTACAACAGTTTAAGTACTCAGCACAGTTCGTGGTTTGTTTTGCTGGTCATTTACAACCTACCTCCTTGGTTGTGCATGAAGCGAAAATACATGATGTTGTCTATGATGATATCGGGCCCAAGACAACCGGGAAATGACATTGATGTTTATCTTAGTCCCTTCATTGAAGACTTGGCAAACTTGTGGGACGAGGGGGTTGCCGTGTTTGATGGGTATCGTAAGGAGACATTCAAGTTGTGTGCAATGCTATTTTGTACCATTAATGATTTTCCAGCGTACGAGAATTTGAGTGGATAAAGTGTTAAGGGTCATTGTGCATGCCCTATCTGTGAACAAGACACAAGCTACGTACAACTTAAACATGGCAGAAAAATCGTTTACACTCGCCATCGACGTTTTTTGAAACCTTATCACCCTTATCGGCGATTGAAAAAAGCGTTCAATGGAAGTCAAGAGCATGAAACTGCACCGATTCCGTTAACCGGTGAGCAGGTTCTTGAGCTGGTTGAAGGCATCTATATTGTATTTGGAAAGACTGAAAAGAAGCAGAAAGGTAATACTTGCATATGGAAGAAGAGGTTGATATTATTTGATCTTCCATACTGGTCTGATCTAGATGTTAGACATTGTATCGATGTTATGCATGTGGAGAAAAATGTGTGTGACAGTGTGATCGGCACGTTGCTTAACATTCAAGGCAAGACAAAGGATGGTTTGAACACTCGTCAAGATCTTGCTGAGATGGGTATACGTGAGCAGTTACATCCTAGGTCTGATGGTGAGAAAATATACTTGCCTCCAGCATGTCACACTTTGTCAAAAAATGAGAAGATAAGATTCTGTCAGTGTCTACACCGAGTGAAAGCGCCACAGGGATACTCTTCAAATATTAAGAGCCTTGTGCAGATAAAAGATCTGAAACTAGTTGACTTAAAGTCTCATGATTGTCACGTGTTGATGCAACAACTGTTAGCCGTGGCGATTCGAGACATTTTGCCTAACAAAGTGAGGCATGCTATAACTCAGCTGTGCTTTTTTCTTCAATGCCATTTGTACCAAAGTCGTGGACCCTGTAAAGTTAGATGACTTGGAAAAAGAGGCGGCAATTATCTTGTGTCAGTTGGAGATATATTTTCCGCCTTCATTTTTCGACATAATGGTTCACTTGTTCATCTGGTCAGGGAAATTAAAATGTGTGGTCCCGTTTATTTACGGTGGATGTACCCGATCGAGCGATACATGAAGATCTTGAAAGGGTATACAAAAAACTTACACCGCCCTAAAACATCCATAGTTGAAAGGTACATTGCAGAAGAAGCTGTAGAATTTTGTTCAGAGTACCTTGAAAAGGAAAAACCTATTGGGCTTCTCAAGTCCCGGCATGACGACAGAGTGAGAGGAAATGGTTCACAAGGGTTGCATGTTATAACGCCTGGTTTACAGGAATTGCAACAAGCTCATTTGTATGTCCTGAATAACAGTAATGAAGTTTTGTCATACATTGTTCGTCATGAAGCCTTAGTCAAGGAAAGTAATCCAAGAATGATGAAGAATAGGTTGTTGAAAGAGCGTAACAAGACTTTCCTAAATTGGTTTAAAGATATAATATTTAGTGATGAATCTTCATCTGAAACAACGAGGAAGTTAGCAGATGGGCCTAAAAGAAATGTTAGAAGTTGGCAGGGTTACGATATCAACAAGTACTCATTCTACACAAAACAACAAGATGACAAGAGCACAATGCAAAACAGTGGGGTTAGCCTTAGGGCTGAGTCGCAACACTTCGCTACTGTACATGACCACAATCCCCGTTTGGCGTGCATGCCTTACTTTGGAGTCATTCATGACATCTGGGAGCTTAATTATGTTACATTCAGTGTGTGTTTTCAAGTGTAAGTGGGTTGATATTAATAGCGGTGTGCGAACTGAGGACTTGGGATTTACTTTGATTGATCTTAACAAGCTAGCTTATCAAGATGAACCTTTCATCATGGCAGAACAAGCTAAACATGTGTTTTATGTTAAAGATCCATGTGATGAAAGGTGGTCAGTGGTAGTACATGGAAAAATCATTGGTATTACTCTTGACGATGATGATTCCACCATCGATACTGGTGTCACTCAATTCTTGACACAAATGCCTGACATCAACAGAGAAGATTACGATGATGACGTTTATGCAAATCATAATGATCATGATGAAGGAGAATTAATTAACATCACTTAATGTAATTTGTTTCCTTATTAACTTGATTGCATTTTTTACAATTTCATAAGTATCCTAACTTGTCAGAATGTGTTTACTTATCTTTCTTTTTGTTTTTAACAGAATCATGACTACACCACCGAGCTCTCCTCCTCGTCCTGAGTTAGCACCTTCGCCATCTATGGTGAAGAAGACTAGGAAGGCGACACGACTGAGGTCATTGGCTACCAGACTTGCTGGTGCTGACAGACCAGTGGTTCATGTGGATCCTGCCACTGGGAAGACTGATGGTCCTAAGGCAAAGAAATTGAAGACGTATCTAGGGATTGTGGCTAGAGACAAGGTGGATGTGACCATTGCTAACTGGGAGGAAGTTCCTGCAGCGCAGAAGGAGTTGATTTGCGAGGACATTTAGGTATTACAATTAAATATTCAATGTGATTGGTTGTAGTAATACAATTTAAATATTATTGTAACTGTTAAACCCTCTTGATTGTAACGCAGGCTGAATTTGATATACCTGAAGCGTCCGACCAACGGACCAAGAAGAAAATTCTGCAGATGGTGGGAGAGCGATGAAGGCAGTTTAAGTCAGACCTGACCTCTAAATGGGCTTTGGCACAAAGCAAGGATAACGATGCCGACATTGTCTATGAGAAATACGACATCAGTAAGGAAAAGTGGCACCAATTCTTTGAGACATGTAGAGCCGCTTCCTAGGAGGTTAGTTGAGTTACATTATTTTACAATTTCAGAATTATAAAGTCAAACAAGCGCATTTTTTTTAACCCTATTTGTGTAATTCTTACAGGATGTTAGAAAGAAGGCCCCAGGCCATCCAAAAGCTGAACACTGCCCCTTACGTGTTGTCTCACGGGGGTTACGACTTGTTAAAGAAGAGATTAATGGAGGAAAAACAAAAGAAACAATTGGAGGAAGCAACTCGTGATGATAGCACGGATACCATCATTCATCCTCCGTCCCCTGTGAGACGACACGTGAAATGGAAGCTGGATCGCACCAAAAAAACCGGGCAAATGACTTCTGAGGCGGCATGTGAGATTGCAGAGATGATTGTAAGTCAAACAACAAGCTCATAACCCTCACAAATTACAAAACTAATGTTCTACTTATTTTGATCGCAGGATTCCCTGGATGAGCAATCCACACAGGGTAGCTTTGTCGCCAGTGGACGTCAAGATGTCCTGACTGCTGCCATTGGACGACCAGAGCACCCTGGGCGTGTCCGTGGTGCTGGAGCCGGTGTGACCATCACACAATACTTCAGACCGGCTCCATCGACCTCTCGCAAGTTGAAGTCAATGGCGCCTAAAGACTTGGATCACTTGAAAGACAACATCAGGGTAGAGCTGGAGCAGTCAATCACTGAAAGAGTTACGCAACAAATAATGATGAGCTTCAGCCACCTGCAGTCCCAGATGCAGACCCAGATCCAGTCTCAGGGTGCCATGCCACCTCTTGACCTTTAGTCATGTCCTTATGGTGCCCGTGTCAGCACCAAGGGAAGCTGTGTCGATCCCTCAGGGAATGACCCAGACACGGGTGCATCTGACAGGCGTGGGTTGTATGTCGATGGCAATCCTCCTCGCCTGGTTGCCCTTGGAAGAGTTAATGAGGGATCGACAACCGTGCATAGCGTCCCTCTTGCCCATGATCAAGTCAAGGTGGGTATTGAGGAAGTTTGAGATGCTGAGGCTCGCGTCCCTGTACCCACTGACGAGGTTTAGTTAGTGGGGTAGGCCCTTAACACCTTTCTTGCTTGACCGACACATCTTGTACAGGCTATTTTGAACAATGTATCACATTTTTGGCTTGTTTCTTCTCATTTAAGAATGATTTGTCTCATATAAAGTCAAGAAGGTCGTTCACTTATGTTTCTTAACTGTGTAGGATAAATAGGTACCTGAGGGACCGACGAAACCTGTACATAAGTCGGAACATATTGCCGATCCCTTGTACCAGATCGCATTGACCATCCTCGATCTTTTCCTCAGACCCATGCAGGTGCAATGAGACCCTACTATGTTCGGGCTGCAGGTTGAGGACTTTCCACTGTACATAAAGCATGAGGATATTTCTGAAATCATCCACAGTGGTCAATGTCTAAGCATCTCCGTTATACAACTGTGGATTCTGTAAGTCACTTTCAATTGGCTACCGTTACATAACTAATTGTTTTATATTCTTGCATAATTGACTTTATTTTCAAAACAATAGGCATATGACTTAGTTATGTCTATAATCGGGTCATGGCGATGTGTATGGATTCATGGAGCCATAGTAGAGATCAGGGCAATCTCAATTTGAATCCAAGGACTATATCAAGAAATGGATGCAGAGTTCACAGAAAGATGTCTACCTTGCAGCGTACTTGAATGGGTAAGTAAAAATGTACAAAAGAATTTAATTAATGTATGAAGTATAATAACTTCTTTTTCTCCAATGCAGTACACATTGGCAATTGGTCGTTATATGTCTTAAGGCCAATGTTGTCATGTGGTTTTGTTCGTTGCACCACAAGCCTGATAACTACATCAAAGGAATTATTAACAGGTAGGTTGTTATTTGTCAGACATTTCTGTTTTTATTTCTAACACATGAATATGTTAATTGTACAATATGCATGCATGTTTCTCTTAAGCAGTGCTTTGAAGGGACTCCATGACACTCAAGGAAATAAATTAAAGGCTACTACTAAATGGATTGCACTTAAAGTAAGTCTTTTAATAAATCATGGTTTATGTATTCAAATAACTTTTATTACCATTTACACTAATTTCCGTTTAACTTTGACCATGTTATTGAATTTAGTGTAATAAGCAAAAAGGAAGCGTTGAGTGTGACTATTATGTCATGCATTGGATGTCCACAATAGTCCAAGGAGGCTTCAGGGATAACTGGGACATGGTAATTGTCTAATTCAAAACTAATTTTCATTTTTTTACTTGTTTTTATTTATACTTATTAAATTATGTTTTATTAGGTGGTTAAAGTATTTTTAAACAATTGTATATAAACATTTGGTTAGGAAATCATTTTTATGTATATTGACACTATTGAATTTTATTTGTTATTGAAATAATATTTTATTGTATTGTATTCTGAAATTGCCTGGATGTCTGGTATTTAATTTACAGGTTGAAGAACTGGTAAAATTAAAAAAATAGACAAAATATAAAAAAACAACATCGATTTTCTTAAGAAAATCGATGTTAACTTAGACTATAACATCGTTTTTTAGGAAAAATCGATATTGAAGTTCCAGCTTTCATATTTTTTTACATTTTTATTTATTAGATAACGACATCAGTTTTTTTAGTAAAAACCAATGTTGTTTACTTGAAGTTAACATCGATTTTCAAAATCAATGTTAACTTTCACACTTTCAACGTCGCCTAATTCAATATCGATTCAAAATCAATGTGCAATGTCAAAAATAACCGATCTTAAATGCTGTTTTTCTAGTAGTGGTAAAATGTTCATGATCGAATTTTGATTTCTCAACATGCACAAAGAAGTGTATTTACAAATGAAATAATAACGTATGTAATAAGTGTGCGTAACTCATTTTTAAACATTAATATATGATTAAAGGATAATAAATAGAAGTACACAAATAATAAAAATTGATAAATTTACATTAAATGTAGATTCTTTAATTAATTTTGTATTCTTTCACTTAACAAGAGAAATGTATTACCAACGAGATTTTACTTAAAGATAATCATTGCTTAACAATAATAGTTTTTCTTGACCAATATAAAAGTACACTGAGTTATTTTTAGTAATTCATGCGTGATTATATCATTTTCTTGCTCCATTAGTTTCTTTTTTTATTTAATTTAGAATGAATTTATAAATCTCTTAAGTAATGGATTCAAATATAAAGTAGCTAATTTTTTTTGTGATATCTCATTTTCATGTATTTTGAATTCTTAATTTTTTTAATGTCTTCAAATTGATTACATTTTCATTGAATTTTCACCTTAATTTTTAGTTAAAAATTAATTTCTAAATTAAATATGTATCTATATGGGTTCTTGAACTTAAAGTTTATTTTGAATTAAATTCACTTAAGGAGTTAAGATTTTGGTTTACGATAAAAAAGAATCTTCTATCAATGCACTAGGGATAATTTAGTTTTATAAATGTAGATATCAATTGTATGAACTGAATGATATTAAGTTAATTTAGTTAAATAGGTTGCATTCGAAGAAAATTAAGAGATTCTAATTCCTAATTGTTTGTATTCATTAAATTAAATTTGTAGTATTATGTTGTGATTCGTCACTCTTGTGTTCACATTATTGTATTGTGTTTATTATAATCATCTCGTAATATTGCATGATTTGTTTGCATTATTGTCAACTATATATTTACCTTAACTTGGTTTACATCAAACATTCATTAAATGATCAATTCAATTAGTGATCTCTTGAAGTGATTGATAATTAATATGTATATAAATGCTATTTTACTTATTTACTTTATGACGATGGCTACGGTGCCAAAGCAAAACAACTAAGGCATCGTGCCAAAGCTATTTTAATATTTGTTAGATATATTATTTTTTAATCAAGGGTTAAGATTTTTTTTAATTTTTCTCTTTTTTATACCTTTCCTAATTTATCCTTTGTCCCCACGTTCTACACCCATCCACACCAACAACACCGCTATCACCGTGTTGGCAATGATGGTGAGAACATTGAAGCACAACGAATGACAGCGACAACATCTAAGTCAACAACGATGACACCTTTCTCAGATCTGAAAAAATATGCAAAAGTATCATCCCTTTTCTCAAATCGTAAAAATAAAATCCTTTTATTAGATCTGAATAAATTCACATCTCCCTCTTTTTTGAGATTTGGAAAACGCAACCACTGATCTCATACCTGCACACCTAATGGGTAACGTTGATTTTCTGTTTCCAATAAGATATTTATAAAAATAGAAAAAAAATGAAAGTTTAGATATTCAATTTATATCTTTTATTCAATAAAGATAGAAATATTTAGAAATTTAATTTATATCATTTATTCTATAAAAATAAGAATATTTAAATATTCAGACTATATCTTTTCAGCGAAACCGTTTTGGTCCATTTATTGGTTATGTTGATTCACTAATCCATTATATTATCACATTCAAAGTTAAATTCTGTGATTGATAGAACTCTATAAATAGAATTGGACAGTGTCTGTTTTAACTAAAATTCTGAAAATTACTTGAAGATTGATAGCAATAAATATTTTTGAAATTTATTTTTCTTTATTGTTTCTGTTATTTGATCTAAACATGTTGTTTATGTTTGTTAACATGTTCAAACCAATATAAATTGTTTTACAGTTCACAGTAAGAGGAGCGGTTGCCAATGAAACACCATCATTGATGAAAAGATCCAAACTAAACCAAATAAAAACTAGATCTGGCGATGGTCGGTTTCAAAGAAGCAAAGGCAAAGGGTGTCGAGAGGAAGAAGAATGGTTGCTGGCATCGAGCATTTCTCCTTGTCGACGAAAAACCCATATCGCAAGTTGCAACAAATAAAAATGAGATTTGACTAAAACGTAGATCTAACAGAACAAAAAGTGACAATGACTTACGATGGTTTAGTTCAACAAGGGATGACAACAGCTTGCAATGGTGCAGTTTAGGCAAAGATTCCCAGGAGGTCTTTTGAGGTGGTGCATCAGAGAAGAAGAATGTAGAAGGAAAAGGGTAAAGGTTAATAGTAACCCTGAATATGTACTTACGTGCATGCATACATACCATTGAATACACATTACTTAGTCAATATCTAAATGTTATTGAAAATGAGAGAAAATTAATTAAAGCATTATCTTTTTGTTTTCAACGTGAACTTAAAGCTTATAATTATATGAGTATATTTTATGTGAAGTAAAAAAACTAACCATTTCACTGTAATATAAATTTTGTTTCCAATTATATATACTTGTTGAACTTCTTACGTTTTAAATTAGAAATGTTTCAAAGTGTTTAACAGCAACAATACGTTCTTATTGTTGTTGATGACGATGATAAGATATTACACCTTACACTCTTATCTAGAATGAAGACTAATACATAAGATAAATAATACTTACATCAATTTTTTTGAAATGAACGAGATAGTCATAATCATAATTAGTCTTGTTTGTCACTTTATCAATCATTAGTGTCTGACAATGTTATTGTTGCCAACGTTGTCATAAGTGATGATCTTTTACCACCATATAGTATTGAGTTTCAATATGTAATTGTTATTCCATAAAGTTTGAAAGTTTAGATTTAATATTTTTGTCATTTTTTTTGTTATGGATTGTGAAGGCTCTATATTGCTCATACATTTGCCAAACCTTAGTTTAGTATGTGACCAATACTCAAGACTCAAGTAATGTTAGGTGAATTTCTCAATAAATTGACTTTCTAGTCCAGTTGTGCAAACCAAAAATATGCTTGCGTTGTGTTTTTTTTATATGGTGTTAGCTAAATGAATCATCTAGATAGCTGAATAAAATCAAGTAATTGTAAACATGATCACTCCTTGTTGATCAAGTTATTTTGTTAAGAGACTTTGTTTCTCAACTATAGAATCTCAAGTTATTTTAGAAAGTGTTTAGTGTGAAAATTGATTAAATTTATCTAAAAGTTGAATTTGAAAGTAAAATAAAGGCAAAAAAAACATTAAATATAAAGCTTTAAAAATGTAGAAAAGGAAAAATTGTAGAAAAAGTTGTAAACAAAGTTAAAATATAAATGTAAATGTACAGGAGGCTAAAATGTAAAGATAAATGAGTGTAAAAGTCTTGTAGTTTAATTGAAGTGTTAAAAAAC
This sequence comes from Glycine latifolia, assembly GCA_013407115.1. Classification (NCBI taxonomy): domain Eukaryota; kingdom Viridiplantae; phylum Streptophyta; class Magnoliopsida; order Fabales; family Fabaceae; genus Glycine; species Glycine latifolia. Next base: position 23,238,581 of record CM023947.1, on the reverse strand, counting down.
CTGCAATTCTTTGTGAGGTTAGTATTTCTAAGCTTATACTATATATTGATATATTTACATATTAGATTGTATCTAACAACCATATCAGTGGTGATTGTTGCATCAACCATTAAACTAAGTTATATACCAAAATACATTGATGACTAATGCATTAATAGACTTCTTAACTGACCATGCTAACCATGTTCCTATATTCAAATAAGCCGATTTTCATTTCATCTTGACTTCAAAAAAATTGTTAAAATGGTCTAGCTTCTATATATATTTTTAATCCCGCCTCCTAAATTATATATAAATCAATTAAGTAGTTATTCTATCCATTTAGTAAAATCCTCATATTTCTAAACTTTACTACAATAACAAAATATGATAACCATAAGACCTAATATCGGTTTATACCATTTTTTTTCTTCAAATTACCATATACGAACTCGATTATTTCAATGTTAGTCAATATCCTAATCAACCAATACTCCTATTGGGTTCATTGGCGTTAGATTGAGCAATTAATTGGGTAGGTTATCTTAAATTTTATGTCCAACCACTTCATTGATGATCAACCAAATTTGATCAAGTCTAATAATTCTTTGTATGTGAACAAGATAATTATTCTTCTTAAACTTCCACAATATTTTTTTCTATAAAACCCAAATATACTCAAATCCATAAACATTCACTTTCCTAAAATCTATTCTCTTCTCACACTCAAGCCAAATCTATAAGTCTTCACATTAAAAATAAAATCTGAAAAAACATAGGATAATCACAAATGAGCACACGCCATCATAATTCCTAAGTTGACACACACTACTTGGGCCATTTTATGTCCATCCCTCCCTATTGATGGGCCATTTTTTGTAAGTTTGGAAGATGGTGTAATCCATGCATTTTGCATAGTAACATGTGATTGGTTGAGGAAATGATGAGAAGGAACAAACGACAAACGAGTTGCGAAGCCAGCATAGTGTACCTCTTTTCCCTTTTCACTTCACACCTGTGCCCATAATTTCTGAGGCTGAGGCAAGTGAGTTAGGATAGCCCCAGAAATAGAAACTCAGAAAAAACTCACCCACTCCAAGTTACTCACTCAACCACAACCACCATGTTCTGATATTCCCCCAACCACACTTTTCTCACACCCATCAAATTAATGCAAATGCAAAGCATGTCAACCACCATGGCTTCGTTTTCTCCTCCGACCCATTTCTCAGCCACTCCTTCCTCCTCGAAACCCCGTTTTGTCTACAAGAACAACTTTTTCTTCTCTCTCAGGTCGAGGAATCTTTCTCTCTGTCCCTTGAAGGCTGCTGCTTCTGAGAACGGCGTCGGGACAGCCGTGGAGCCTCCGCCGGAGCAGGCCGTGCCTGTGCCGGAGCCTTCTCTGCCTCCGGTGGAGAATAGTTCTGTGGGGACCAACGGCTCTGCTGCTGCTGCTGTTTCGGTTGAGAGTGAGGAGGTTAAGGTTCAAAGTAGTTTCGTGGATCCGAGGTGGGTTGCTGGAACATGGGATTTGAAGCAGTTTCAGAAAAATGGAACCACCGATTGGGATGCTGTTATTGATGCTGGTAACGTCATCCCTTTTGCTCACTGTGCTACAATCCCTTTTTAACTTTTATTTTTATAATTGAAAATTGAAGTTAATTTTTGCTTAAAATTGAAGTTGAGATTTTTTTTTTTTAAATTCTTTGAAATTGAATAAAAAGTGAAATTTTGGTTGGTGTCTGTAGTCTTAAAGCCTTATCTATGGTTATTTCTTCTTATGGGGTCCTTCAATTTTTATTTATTTTTTCTTTGGGATTAAAAAGGAGGTATAAGACATGGTTCAAGAGCCCGACAGCTTCTCAGCCATGATCCAACTCCCTATCTATGTCAGATTCGTTTGTTTTCTTTGTTCTTTAAAGTTCTTCTCCTTGCCATTTTTTTTTTCTGTTAACATTGCTGCACAAACTTTGGTGTGGCTTATCGTGGCTTGGAGTTTGATCTCTTTGCATAATCAATGGTTGTTCAATGGTGCAAAGGGCATTGATGTAGGTTGTGATTTTTTTTGTGGTTTGAAACTACAACCGCAATCACAACCTTGCCAATTATATGGAATAAGTGCATCTATTAACAATGTCATTCCTTTTTGACACTGCTTGAGTTCATTTTATGTTTCGATTTAGTTGGTGTAGGATTAGATTCATATTTTGTTGGTTTCATTTTTTTTTTTTCCTTCTCAAAATACTTCAGACTTTACTTCATCCAAGTATCTAATTGTTTTCAGAGGCTAGAAGGAGAAAATGGCTCGAGGATAACCCAGAATCATCCAGCAATGAAAATCCTGTAGTTTTTGACACCTCCATCATACCTTGGTGGGCATGGATGAAAAGGTTCCATCTCCCTGAAGCTGAACTACTCAATGGTCAGTTTTGATTTGCATTCCAGAATGAAATTAGAGAATAAAGGACATAAAAATTAGAAAACCTTCACTGCTGACTTTTTTTCTTGTTTTGATCATCATTCAGGCCGTGCTGCGATGATAGGGTTTTTTATGGCGTATTTTGTTGATAGCTTGACAGGAGTAGGTCTAGTTGATCAAATGAGCAACTTCTTTTGCAAAACTCTGCTGTTCGTAGCAGTGTTGGGAGTACTTCTGATCCGAAAGAACGAGGACCTTGAAAACCTTAAGAAGCTATTTGATGAGACTACATTATATGACAAGCAATGGCAAGCAACTTGGCAGGATGAGAATTCAAGCACTTCCAAAAATGATTAGTGGAATTGCTGTTTTGTAGTTCACCCTCCCCCATTTGTCACTTAATACAGTGCTCTATTAATTTTGTTAGTGCAAAACAAGACATGGATATGGATTAGACATTGTATTTCATTTCCTTCACTCGTCCTAATTCCAAATGACCCAGAAAGTTTGTGTTTGCAATGCTGGAATTTTCTCGAGAGTCTGAGATTGTTTTGTTAATTTGAGCATTTCTTAATTAATAGGGTTTGTTACAATCAATTTGACAAATATAACACATCCTTTACTCATAATAACAAATATAACACATTCTCTACTCATAATGACTACTGAATCTAAATTTCTGTTTCAAAGACTTGTTTTTCCGTTTTTTAAAAAGATTTTTTACCCATGCATTTTTTTAAATTCACTTCGATAGCAACTAGCAACTGATAACTAGTTTGAACTAATTCACCAAAAAACCTACTTTGAACTTCTCAGGAACATCATTCCTAAAAACTATACAAAAGTTTGCAATTATAGAATTACAAAATACCAAACATCTAATGGAAACTAAATTTCCAAGAAATTAAAACTTGACAAAGAAACCAATGTACATTGTCTTTTAAAGTAAGAGTAGTCCTCATAGCTTATCTTCCTTAAATATGGTCACTTTCAATGGAGATAATGATGGACAACATTCCAAACTTTTCTCTATACTTGACATAGAATTACAAAATACCAAACATCTAATGGAAACTAAATTTTCAAGAAATTAAAACTTGACATAGAAACCAATGTACATTGTCTTTTAAAGTAAGAGTAGTCCTCATATCGTATCTTTCTTAGCTATGGTCACTTTCAATGGAGATAATGAAGGAGAACATTCCAAACTTTTCTCTATACTTTTCATATGACATTAAATTCTATCAATAGGTTCAGTAGACTCTGAAAGTAGTATATGTTTTTAATGATGCCCTAGATTTGGCACTTCTCCCTCCATATCATCCTTGGACTAATGGGGATTTAGTTAATAGCCAGGATGTTATTTTTCTTGAATTGGCCGGTGGCCGGTGTGGTCATGACTAAGATTTCAAAATAAAAATACAACAAAAAATAATTACCATGTTTCAAGAAGAACCGCGATGCATAAAATATTTTGAACAAATCTGGTTGTAACTCTCGTTTGCAGAAACCAAGGGTGAGAGAGAATAATGTTTTATTGGAAGTCTAGCATGACTATTCGCTATTGTTCGAATAACACTACAATAACAATAATAATGAAGAAAGAAAAACACATCCTTTTAAATTCCTACTTAAGTAGTAAACCTAAGCTTCCCAACCCCTCAAAAGGGTAGCACGGGCAACGCGGTTCACTCCTAGAGTGAAGGCCCCCATTCGCAAGTCACAGTTATGAATTTTACACATTGCCTTGATATCCTGGAAAGCTCTGGTCATGTACTTCTTCAGCTCATGATTCACTTTTTCTTCGTCCCACATGAAACCTTGAATATTCTGCAAGCAGCATAGAGCCAAATGAGATTTAACATTGAGAGATTGAAAGAAGATTTTCAAGATATGCTTTGAGTGTTTATGTTGATTCCATTTACCTGAACCCATTCAAAGTAGCTCACAGTCACTCCACCAGCATTGGCATAAATATCAGGTAATATAATGACTCCTTTCTTAGACAAGATCTGCAAAAAGAATCACTTTCATTATGTAATGTAAGTTAAGGAAATCTCACAACAGATGGCATAGCCACAAGTCAGTAAACTTACCTCATCTGCATCAGGGTCAGTGGGGTGATTTGCTGCTTCTATAATAAATTTTGCCTTCACATCATTAGCATTTTCCCTTAAAAGAATAATATCCCAAAATTAGGTTGTAGTTCTTCAGATCCAAAGTGTTAAGTTAAACTTAAAAGAACAATGGGAAAGATAAAACTAAATAAGGAGGATGCTGTTTTTTAAGTTTAGTGAGCAAGATAAAGAGAAAATTAAAATCACTAAGAATGTGTTTGATACTCAATCAGGTTACGTTGAATGCCAATCCATTGTGAGAGAAAGATTAGTGTTAAATGTGCATTGGAAAGTGGGAATCGGTGAAGACACACTCTTTAACATTGATTTTAAGGTTACATAAGCAGACATACTTGTTAAGAACTCCACCCAAGGCACAAGGGATAAGAATATCGCATTCATGAACAAGCAATTCATTTGGATCCATCGCTTCTGCACCTGGGAAGTCCTTCAAGACTCCACCATTGCCATCCTTGTGTTTCAGAAGGGCGGAGATGTCAATTCCATTTGGGTTTTTGATAGCACCACTGATATCACTCACAGCAATCACCTTTCCCCCCCTCTCAAAAATAGACTTAGCAGCCCACGTGCCCACATTTCCAAAGCCCTGAATAGTGTGGTTAAAATCAAATAGATGTTGAAAGTGGGATTAATATACATATATAGTATATCCTGCCATGGTGGCAAAGGAATACCTGGATGACAAATGTGTGATCAGAAATTGACTTCCCATATTCAGCAAATAACGCTTCAGTTGCAAAAACCACTCCGAGACCCGTGGCAGCCTCCCTCCCCAACGAACCTCCAAGATCCTGCAGGAAAAAAATTCAAAGCCAATTTCCTAATCATTGATATACACATCAACAGAGGATTCTGCAGTCTCTTAAGCGTATGTGTGTATTTGATTCTTACAATAGGCTTCCCTGTCACAACTGCAGGTGAATGCCCATGAAACTTTGAATACTCATCGAGAATCCATGCCATGGTCTGTCAAACAACAGTGGACCAATGAGAAAGGATATATGAAACTATTGAACGCTATTATTTATAAAATAAATGGACAGAAAAGTACTATGTTGTGAAATCAGTACCTGAGCATTAGTTCCCATATCAGGGGCAGGAACATCCCTCTGAACGCCAATGAGATCATGAATCTTTTGGGTGAAAACCCGAGTTAGACGTTCTAACTCACTGATACTCAGATCCCTTGGGTTGCAGCCGATCCCACCCTTTGCTCCTCCATAGGGAATGTCTGCTACAGCAGTCTTCCATGTCATCAGCTGAGCTAGAGCATTCACTTCATCAGGGTCAACCTGGCATCTCAGAATTTGGAGGTTTGATATGCAAAAATAGTATTAAGGAATTTATATTGATAACATTCATTACTGTAACTTAAAAGTATCAAAATGCAAAAATGCAAAAATGGTTACTCTGATGAGGGGAAAACCATCTCAAATATAGCTATAATATCAAAATACATTTACATTTCTCAGGTGAGTAACAAAATGAAAATGAAAATGCAGCATGTATCATCACATGATTGAATTCATAGGACTGAAATAAGAAGGTAAAAATTCAATGGCATATATAGAATTTCATCATGACCTTATGACAACTAATGAAGAATGCTGATTTGAGAAAATAATATTAGCACACAGAACAAACCACTGCATTACAAAATAAGTAAACATGGCCAAGGTTTTGAATTGCAATTGCAATTGCGGTTGCAGTCATGTTGCGAGAAAATGTGGCATGTATCTCATGATTGGATACAGTGGACCTAAATAGGAAGTAACATTTGAAATGCATTTTGGAATTGCAGCATGTATCTCATGATTGGGTTCAGCAGTCCAAAATAGGGAGGCAACATTTGAAACACATTTTGGAATTGCGGCATGTATCAAAATTGGGAGGTAACATTCGAAACACATTTTGGAATTGCGGCTTGTATCCCATGATTGGGTTCAGCAGTTCTAAATGGGGAGGTAAGGTAACATTTGAAACGCATTTTTGGAATTTCATTACAAAGTTGTGACAACAGAAGAAGCATATAGGTAAAAAATTCATATATGTGCATCAAATTAAAGCACGACACATCAAATGAGTAAACATCATAGAATTTAAATACGGTTAGGGTCATTACGGGCAGATGTGGGCATTGCAATGGCTACTAAAGTCAAGGCATCGTAACCAGATCACATGACGTGATCCATGTCTTGAAACCCACATCACATAATATCAAAATCGTTAGTTTCTTCTTACTCTTAGAAAATGACCAGTATGGACTAAAATAAAATTCTTTTCGCCAAATAGAACTTCCCTATAGTTTTCCAATTGGGCTCCAGGCATTGATCACTTACACCTGCAAATCACTGTCACATTCCTATAATACAATCTGAATTTTTTTTTCCAATAATTCTCCACCAACGATTGCAGAACTGCAATCCATCCTCTATTTTATGCATCAGGGTTTTATGAAACATTTTTAATTTGACAAAAAACATGGTGTATCAAATGGCACACATGAAAGCTAAATCATACAATCACAGTATCATGAGTCTAAACACAGAAATTTTCAAACACAGGGAATCCAATTGAACATAAACTCAAATTCCAAATCCATGTGTATTGATGAAAAAACAAAAACAAATAAAAGAAGAAAACACGAGAACCTCGGGATGATAACGAATCCCTCCCTTCATAGGACCACGAGCATTATCATGTTGGATCCTGAATCCCACATAGGAAACCAGAGTTCCATCATCCTTCGGGATCGTGCATTCAACCTGCGAATCAGACGCAACAAATAAACGATAAACCCTTTTAAACACACCCCACAAAAAATAGAACAAAAAGATCATCACTTTTTCCTACGACGGTGAGAGAGAGAGCCATGCAAATGAAAAAATTGAGAGAAAACAAGAAAACGGATTGAGACCCATAAAAAGCTTGATTTGAAAGATGATTACTTTGATTTCTCTGAAGGGTATGAGGAGGCTCTTCTCAAGCTTGGAATCCAAACCAAGAATGCGAGCTGCACGTTGAAAGTTGCGGTTGGTGGCTGCAAGAGCGTTCATAATTGACAACAAGAAGCAATGAAACAGAGAAGAGAGAGAGTGAGTGAATGACTCAGAGAGAGGAATGCATCAATGAAACAAATAAAAATAATAGAATGCAAATGAAAACGCACCATTTGCTGATGATGTATATAGGAGGAAGAGAGAAAGTAGGAATTGATTGCTATGCGTAATAGTCTGAAGCAAGTGTAACCGTCGTCTTGTATATTTATTTTTTAATTATTTCATATTTATTTTTTAATTACTTCGTTAATTAGGGAGAGTTACATTATTACCTTTAACCTTTGCTCTCATTTATATCTTTCTTATCTTTCTTGGGGGAAAATGGTCTCTCTTATTTCTGAATTGACTGTTTTTTGTTTAGTTTTATGCATAAGGCACGTAAAAGCTTTTATACTATAGTAATTAAAAATGAACATAAATATACTTTATGATTATAAGAAGAGAAAATAAAAAATTCAAAAAAAAGAGCAAATAAACTTTGTATTGTCGGTATAAAATAATCTTATTTCATCTTTTAATCATAAATTATTATATATAATAAGTTTGTAAATTTATTTTAAGTTTTTTATATAATTTTTTTGTTAGATTTTATATTAATTTTAATAAAAGTCATATTAATGATAATTTTTATTGATCGATAATGTAAAAAAATTATACCAATAATGTATAGTCATTGAATTTAAATAAAATTAATAATCGCACTATATGTAATAATCTATAATAAAATGAAAGAGTAAAATTATTTACATTGATATGTATTTGAAATAAATTATTATAAATTAGAGATTTGTTAATATACTTTGTAAAAAAGAGACTATATAATTTTGTTAATTTTTATAATATTTAAAGTTTATACTTTAAATATTTTTTTATTAATTAGTTATGTATAATTTATATTAATAATTCATAAAATTAAATTTTTTCTCTTTCTCTTTCAATTATATCTTATCATGAATAACAAAACACAAAGTCACATATCTTTTTTAAATAATACTCTCACAATCCAAAAAATAGGTATCATTCTAGATTATTTTATATACACTAAAAAATATTAAAGAGAGTGATAATATTACCAAATTAACATTAATATTAACATTACATATTAAACCTAAAGTGACATTTGTTAGTGATATTAATGAAAAATAATTAATATTACGTTAAATAAAAACTAAATATGGCACTTTATTTTGAGACATTTTCCCTCAAAATGTGACTTATTTTGAAACAGGAGATACCTTTTATGGTTATTAGAATTAATTTTATAAAGAATTTATTTAACCATCTTTAATAATCATAATATCTTAGTGGAGTTGTCATCTATCTGATGGTCATGACGGGACGACAATAATAAACATAAAGAGATAAAGCGAGGTTTTTTCTAAAAAAGAAAAAAGAAAACTAAGGGAGTCACCACCAACATTTATTTAAGAAAAATGTTGGAAGAAAAAAAGGAATAGTCTACTATTCAATAGAAAAAAAGTTTGAGAGTTGTTTATATATGAGGAAGGTGCTAGCACTCCAGGCGTATGTTATGAAAACAACAACCTTTAATCGAGTATGTTAAAAATAAAATGACTTTTTAATTATTTTTCTTCCCTTAAGAACTTGAATTATTTTTGTTATATTTTGTTTATTCAGAAAATGAAAGCAAATTTTTATTTTTTAGAAAATAGAGGATTGTATATTTTTTTAGTTTGTTGAGGTCGACAAGGGTTTGCCCTCACTCCTATGTATTCCTAGGTGCAATGAGACAATCAGACTTACGTACTTCTTTGTAGAAAATAGCTTGTGTGTTGAGTTGATTTTATCTTTTTCAAAATATTTGTTTTAATTGTGTGAAAAAGAGTCGTTAAGGTGCTGGACCTTGAAACGACATTAAATTTTAAGAAAAAATGGAGAGAATTGCTTAAAGCATTTGACCTTGAAGTGATATCGAGTAATGCATAATTTTTGTGGAGAAAAAGGAGAATTGAATGATAATTTATTTTAGTATTTTTAGTCTTTTTAGAAAAGATTTTGGATTTGCGGTAAATTTTGTGAAGCCAAGCAAGTCGAAGACCTAACATGGCATTCACAAAATTTATCCACATCTTATTGAAACACCACCAAGCAAGTTGAAAACCCAACACGGAGTGCACTGAACGTTAGCACGTACTAAAGAATACTAAAGCGGAATTGCAAAAATAAATAGAGAATTGACATAGCATTACGTAATCAAATAAATTAAATGAGAATAGAAAGGTATAAAATAGAAGTGGGGAATACACTCAATAATTAAGGGTGTGGGGTTGAAACATAGGGGAAAATAAAATAAATAGTGTGATATTTACAACACATTATTAATTAAACTAGCTAATTAGGTAATGATAAGACAATCCAATTGAAGAATAAAGTAAATAATAGAGACAGACAGAAAAACTGAATAATAAAAAAGAGTTGTCTACTAATTTATTTATTTATCATTCTTTTTATTTTTATTTTTTTATTTTTATTTTTGAAGGTCAAAGTCAAAGAATTAACCTTGACTTGGTCAACACTGATGGAGTGCTGACATGGAAAGTCTGGTCATTAGCCTAGGTGGCAGGGTGCATATATGAAAAAAGGGGATGTAGCTGATCGTGCTTATTTTATTTAGAACCTCTCAAAAACGGGTTAGGCCCAAAGTGAAAGGGGTATATGTGTAACAGAGGGAGGTATGACTAGCATAATTTATTTAATTCAAATCTTAACAAGAAAATGAGTCAGACCTAAAAGTTAAGGGGGTGTGTGTGTAACGGAGGAAGTGTGAGACTAGCATCATTTTTTTTATATTTCAAACTTAACAAGAAAACGAGCCAAATCCAAAAGGTAAGGGGGTGTATATGTAATAGTGGACGTGTAAATAGTAGTAATTATGTTTTTTTTGTTGGGGTTGGAACCGAGTCAGAGTGACCCGACCCAACCCGCAAGTAAGCACAAGGGTTGGAAAATCCTAGGTGGCTACACCCCAAAACGCCATGAGAAAGGGGAAGTGCACCTCAACAGACAAGGCATGAGTCCCTGACGCCATCGTCGCGGGGCCTGGCGACGTGAGGGAGTTGCGAGGCTGATGGCAGCACCGCAACATAGTGGCGGCCTGGAAAAATGAAAAAAAGCTATGAGGAAGGTGATGATACACTAAAAATGAAATGTAATGATATGCAACGGACAACCACGACAACCTCTACGGTTCTCACCAACTGCCAAAGTGCTCATCGGCGAGATGAAACAAAACAAACAACAGACCAAGAAGAAAGAACAAACAAAAAAATGAAAGAGAAGAAGAGAGAGAAGGAAGAGAATGAAGGAGAGAAAAGAAACAAAAAAAAAGAAAGGAGAGTGAAGGAATGATTTGTTACCTGGGAGACCATTCTTCCTTCTCTGGCAGCACCGCCAAATATTATAACCTGATTGGTGTGTTTTTTCTTGGGATCTGTGCCTCCTTTTTAATTAATGCACAACCCCCTTCCTTTTATGTGTTGTTGCTAACTGACAAAATTTTAGAGCAAGTAGGTAGACTTAACAACTATCATGAGTTGACAGCTTGCAAAACCATTCTAAGATAGTCTTTATAAGGTTCCCATTCTAAGAAACCTTTCTAATAATCATTAAAATAGTCATTATGATATTTGCTAAGAAAGAATCCATACTTGATAGATTCTATTGATGAATTTCAGGCTAATAAACCTTTATGAAGTATTACAACTTTATCAAACTTAACACTTTTTCATAACTCCAAACATTTAGAAGTAGATTGCTTCATAAACACTTAAGTGAATTACATTTTATATTTCAATGAATTATTTATTGTGATGCAAGGTCATTTTTAATTATTGGTAATTTCTTAAAGAATGTTGAAATTCAATTTAAAAATAAAGATAAAGTGTTAAGATATTTTGAAATGGATAAGAATTTTAAAAAATCTTAAAACACTTGTTGCTGAAGAAAAATTCTTAAAACACTTTCGTTCAAGTAGCTTGTAAAAATGCCTTCGTTGAAGATAGCTAATGAGAAATTGAGTATTCTTGATAGTTGTTTGTAAATACTCCATTTTTTTCTATAAAAATGAGATTCCTTTTTTATATATACATATTCATGATACGAAAATATATAGTGGCATGTGAGTACTAAAAGAGTCAAACTTAATTGGATGAACAGTGTAAGCTGAGTTATTCAAAATCTTTAATTTTTAAGTTTGATTTCTATGAATATAAAAAAAAAAAATGGGTATGTGAATCTAACAATCAACTAAATTTTGTTAAGGGAAAACACAACAAGGGACACAGCAAGATCGATCCCAGGTTTAAGCTGATGATGTGGTCGCCGCACCACAATTGTGCCCCAACATTGGTGATGACGATAAATTGATAATTACGGTCAACTACAGTTTCATTCCACCCGGCCACAGTTACATATTAAACATATTTAGATCCATTTGCTTTCTTTTCTCTCTTCCCACAACTTCTACATTAACATCTCCACGGCTTGCATGATGCCATCAAGGTAGGTGTTGCTAGCAAAACTGAACATAAATTTCTTATCCTAAGATGCCAACGAAACAGGTAAATCAGTTGCTCATGTTGTGTTAGTGCCTCTGTGATATATATATGTATGCTTGACATGTAACTTTATTTTCCCACCATATGATATATGTAGTTAATTTTAATTGTTAGTGGAAGAATTGAATCTACTACTTTTTTCTTCGTCTTTTCTTCTCTTAATTATCACTAAATCAATCTTATAACTCTTTATGATTTACATAGTTAACCTACCGCAATGATAAAGTGGTGCTAGTGAAGGTATATGTTGAGAAGCCTAGAAAGAAGAGCACATCATCAATTCAGCATCATCACTTTCATTATCATATTCATCACACAATTAGACAAGAGGTGGTTCACGACTCTGGTAGCAAGAGTGAAAGGCAGGGTTGCTTATGTACTCGCATCTCCTACGTGAGTCTGCAAGAGGAGCATCATCAACGCCCTCATTCTCCAAGTGGGTTGCAAACAACAATCTCCAGCCTCCAAACCAGGTACATAGCTACATCGTTGACATTGTATATAAATATATTTTATACATATGATCTTCTAAAATGTATGAAGAGGTATATAGTACGAATCTTTTTATTTATTATTTATGTTACTAGGAGTGTCAAACACGAACTTTTTTTTAGTGTTTTTGTTTCACTCTTTTTAACATGCATTTTACTAATGAGTTAAAATCTTTTCAAAAATTAAAGTGACTCGTTAAATAAAAAGAGAAATTTATTAAAATATATAATTTTTAACAAATTGTAGTTAATATTAAGGTGTGTGTTAAAAAATGTGTATAAAATAGAAGAATTATAGTAATACTTTATTCTTATATAACACCTTTTACACGATTGACTGAAATTTTTTATTTCTCATAATGATTATGTTTTTTTGATTTAGATGTGGAAGAGTGTTACATAAAGAGTGTTTTTAGGATTATTGTATAACATATATTAGTAACATTTCAATAAAAGTTTGATTCAGTTGGTTGAGTATAGTGTGTGAATTATAACCCTTTCATATTATTTTTTATTTCTATGAATAAAAAAAATATTAGTAACATTTCTAATATATTATGAACACTTGGTTTTTGACCCATGGGTGTGGCTGAATTAGTTATATTGCACTGCCGTTTCCTTGTTATCCTTTTGTAGATAACCCCTTCCAACAAGGAAAAGCCGGAGTATAGGGAAAAGCCAACTTGCTTTGGCAGTTTGAAACTACTGATTCCAAGGTTCTTAAGGTCATGGTCAAAAGCCAAAAATAAGGAGAAAAGGGAGAAACAGAAGCATGGAGGTTTTTCAGGAAATGGAATGAAAAATGTTACAGGTATTTTGAATATATGCAAATTTTACGATAATCTGCTGTTATAATCTACCATATGCTAGTCTGATTTGATACATGTTTTATTCTTAGGTATGGAAAGGAAAAAGTTTCTTTACGAATGTTTTTTCAACAAGACGCAATTAATTAAGGTTCAATTTTGTCCTGGTCATTCACCTCTCTCAAGGTATAATGTCTCAAATCTCGAATCAAATAATAATTTATATCGTTTAATTAATTAGATTCAAGTTCTTATCTTCCATCATGTTAATCACTTGACAAGTCCCTCCATTACGGCTTATTTGATTAATGCACGTCTTAAGGTTACCGTGTAATAAATCACTGGTCTTATTTCATGTATTTTCTCGTCTTATTATCTTTTCGTAGTACAAATTTATTGTACAAATTAATGGAATTTCCTTTTATGGGTTGCAGTCCTGAAATTTGGTGTAATATACAAGGATTCAAATAGTCAAATTTCTATCTTAATTTATATTTTATCCTCATGCGCAATTGTACCAGAAAACCCTCCCTCCCCCTCATGGATATAAGGTTTCAACACTTCATTGGGTAGTAATTTTTATTTGAAGGAATATCTTTGATAAGTGCCATATTTAAGTTAAAATCATGTTTCAAATGCTGACACTTATCTTTCGATTTTAATAACTTTGTCTATAAACTTGCCCTAAAACCTATTACGTAGTATTTATTATTTGTATGAATGTTGTTTTAATATTTCGGAAGATTAATCCAATTATATTTTGTATTTTGATAGGTTCTGAGACTTCCGAACAAGCAAAGCAAGCAAGAAGGGTTTAAAGGATCAGACCTGGGAGGTGTTGCAAGCAAACAGACCCACAATTCGTCCAGGCCAGAAGGATTTTTCAAGGCTAAGCTTCTAACTCGTCCAGGCGACCAATTCCAGTGTATTTGGCTCGCCCAGGCAAGCACCAAGTTCCAAGAAGATAAAGATAAGCTCGCCCAGGCGAGCAAACATAGGCCAAACTACTCGCCTGGGCAAGTGAAGCTGGCAGGAGAGGAAAAACTATAAATAGGCCACGAATTTGAGAGGAAAGACATCCATTTTTCTTCATTCCTTGCTTCCTAAAGCTTGTTCTTTAGTTTAGGAGCTTAAATAATAGTATTAGGTAGGTTAAGAAAGTGAGAGAAGTGAGAATTATTGTGGAAAATCTGCCGGAAAGAAGCGGTGATGGGGTCCTTCATCAATTCTTCCCTTGAGGAGGTTCTCTCCACAATGAGTAGCTAGCTTCTCTAAGGATTAGATGTAATCTTCTTAACCCTATGTCTCTCTTTTAATATTTATTTATGCATTAATCTTTTCTATTCCCTGTTGGTAATTTCATTCTGTCTCTAATGCTTGATTCTACTTGATCACTAGTTTCATGAATTAAAATCCTAAGTGAGACTGGAAAGTAATCTTAGGGTTTGAACTGAATTATTTTACTCATTATGTTAAGTTATTAGGAATAGGGCATAATGTTTTGATTGCATAAAACACGCGATTATGAATTTAATGCTGAGATATTTACTTCATATGCGAGGGATCGATATTCAGTAGATATCCTTAGAACTCGAATGCGAGAGATCGATTCGAGGTAAAATAGTGTGCATCAATAAAGATAGAAATTGATTATGCATGGTAAAAGTTAAATTAAATACTAAGGGTAAGAATGATGAAACTCAATCCCACTTTCTCATAAATATATTTCAATTTACTAAGTTCCGTAATTTTTCGTACTTTCTTAATGAAATTTCGCTTATCCTTCCTGTACATAACTATTTGTACATAACTATTGAACTGTTAAATTCTATTTGGATTAACTGAGAAGCTCAAGTCCCTGTAGAGACGATCTTATAAATTTTGTAACTTACAACGACAAATCAGTATACTTGCTGAGATTTCGTATCAATCTTATATGGTAAATGAAACATGTTTTGTTAAAAAAAAAAATGAAACGTGTTTTTAAGAACACATATAAAGTTAAGATTAAATAATGTTATTTCTAAGAGATTTACTAATATATTTATTTTCTTATACCAAAGTATGTTAATATGTTATGTTAAATTATAACATTGATTTTGTTAAACTAAAAACTAAACAAGAAGTATGTTTTTTTACCTAATCAGGGTTATCTCCTGTAAACAAGACCTATATTATAAAAACAGCTGCTTACTATTTTTTTTAGAAGTATATTAACAAATTAAATTGAGATATAATTTAAAAAATAGACGAGAATATATTAACAAAATCCTATTTTTAAATACTAAAATTTATTGACAAAATTATATAAGTTAATATTTTCATTATAATTACATAACATTAACATTGATATTCATTAAATCAAAGCCACAGTTTGCATGTAATACCATACCTCGTAGATTAAAAAGAAGAATTAGCACAAGTTACTTTCATCAGGAGGTGAGAATGATGAATAAAATTGGCTTAGAGCTTGATATAAAGTACTTATTATTTAAAGCCCCAAAAGTTGAGGGGTTTCAACATTCTTAAAATACGTTCGTAAAGTTAAGAATAGTTCTTGTCTAAGTTCGGCATTGGAGGAAAATGGTATTGATTTCATGTGTAAGAATATTTCTAGTAGAACACAGGTTCTTTCTTACATATTAAGAAGAAAATTGTAGAATGAGATTGGTGACAAAGGAGTTATGAAAGAATGGGTTCTCGACCCACCGTTCGTTGAAGCGATGCATCAGCAAGGAATTGCAATAAGTCTTTGAAGAAGTAACCTTTGAATCAATAGCAAACATGTTGTGTTTGACAACTCATACTTCAATTTCAAAAATAAGATTATAAATTGAAAGAATGAAATTGCCAGGCCAAAAATGCTGCGAGAACGTCGACAATATGTTAAAACGGTTGTTTTTAAATTTCACATTGGACCCTCCAGAATGTAATGGAATGCCAGTAACAATTTACCAGAGTGTAGAAAGTTTTAGTCTTTATTAAAACTCCTGATAACAACAGCATCTCCGCACCGAAATGTGGTTGTTGCAACACGAACACAAGGCCACAACGATGACATCGTTTCAACGTTTTTTTTTTTTTTTTTACATTGAAAAAATGCTACAACTATTTAATTAAATGAATAAGAAACACCAATGAAAATTTTAGAAGCAAAAAAATGATTGTAAAAGAATTGTCAACGACTGACGATGTGCAAAATGATGTGAACAATGGACTTAAGAATTTGCTCAAACCCTCACCAGTCACCACCAATGTTTGTGAAATTGAGACAAAAATATATGTCAATAATAATATTAAAAAAAAACACATTTTGTTGGGGGAAATTGGGAAGGTTAAACTTGATTAATTTGAGACAGGATGACTCACTAAATGGAAGTTAAGAAACTCCAATTTAGTTCACTACAGAGATGAGAAGTGGGTTAAGATACCCTTTTAATGAAAAAAGGAGTCTATTATTTGAATATCAAGTTCTCAACATCGTATTTAACACCATATAATTTCTATCCCTCAATTTTTATCTCATACTCATATCTCAAATACTATTCAAAATGTAAAAGAACAACAAATGCCTCAAGATTAATGGAAATGAAAATAATGTATATAACCCTTTGTCAACGCAATCTCAATATCCCCAGCGCTCAACAACACTATTCCTAAAGAATACAACAAATATTTCAAAGGGCAAATTCTAACCTCGAAAAACCTCTCATATTTAATCTCACGTGCTTTTCTCCTGTTACTTTCAAAACGTGCAAACAGACAATTTTTTATAAATTATGACAAAATAGTAGTAATGTGTGAAACTTGAAAAGTTTGCAAGACCCTTTTGCACGTTTCTAAAGTAACGGAACCAAAACACAGAAAGAGTTTCCTAGAGTTTTACCTATTTTACATAAGTATTACAACGTAATTGGCTAGCAAAATTAGTCTCACAGTCATGGACTATTGAGAACTCTGTTGCCGAGTATACTCCCAGAGAGAGCAATTGCCCCACTGACATAAACATTGAGAGATCTAACAACTCCAAATTGCGGAATTTCAATGCAAGCATCTAAAATACGAATTATATCCACAGGTATACCTTCTTTCTCTCGGCCTAGAACCAGGACGTACCTGAATAAACAACCAAATATGAAATAATATATTTAAACATGAAGTCAGGAATGTTAGAAATGTATGGATTAAAGCATGTACCTAAGCAACGGGAAGGTCAGAATGCTTACCATTTTTTTCGGAAAGGTGTACTGATCAAGGGGTACACTGTTTGCAGTTAATTTGTTCCAAACCCAAGATGGAAAATCCTTCTCTCTTTTTTTTTTTCTGTAAGTCTTTATGCTATATCTACTGGGACTTCTATTATAGGAACCCACTTTTCAGCTGTTACACTGCACACAACAAACAATTTCCAGCAAGATTGACGACATTAGAGTGCAATGAAATAAAACACTTTCTATAACAAGAGACATGCTTATATATATGTGTGTGTGTGAAGCAGAAGCAGAAGCATCGATTCAAAGGCTCAGTGCGATATTGATTAATCACAATAAGTGCACTATACTCTTCAAGTAATCCATCAATATCTCCAACCCATTCATCATCTTTTATCATTTCAATCCATTCAATGAGTTACTTGTATGGAACTCCTCTCCTATTTTTTGTTCTATGATGTGTGGCCACATCATCTTGTGTGATTTGCATCTCTTCTCAATATTTTGATTACTTAAAAAAAGAGGAATTGAATATTATTCTATGTGTATGCAATACAAGCAAATAGCTCCCCATTTATAAGTAAACTTATAAAAGAAAATGGGGGAAATCCAAACATATCAAGGGAAAGTAGGAGAAAATAAAATCTAGAACAACATTCACCTTATAAACCGATTTTGTAGGGTTGAATTAGGTCAGAACCCAAAATTATAATATGGTATTAGTGTCTATCCTAGCGATTGTTGTTGGGCCTATCGGGTCACCCGTTATCGGGCTGTTATCCAACCACCTGCGAAGGTCCAGTCCTGCAAAATTCACGCTTGATATGTTCAGTTCTCGACGCGAGAGGAGTGTGTTGAAGATCCCACATTGACCAAACCACACAGAACAACAACAATTCTGAGCATTATTCAATTCGTACGTAAGCAAAACATAACTTGCAATCAAAATCATTTTGTAGAATTCCCTCCTTAGTAGGCCAAGCATTCACATACAATTCCAAGACAACTTGGGTTGTTAAATTGAATGCTAGAAGTGTTGAACTAATTATGAAACATTCAAATTTCCTTGGATGCAAGTATTAATTCATTATTGAGCTAACTTGTTTGGACTGAATTGTAGTACTATGGTATGTACATTGTACATAAATCGTTCTTTGAAATGCTGAATTTATTTTTTCTGAATGATGCAAACTGAGTTGTTGGTTTATGTGTTGTTCTTTCTAAATGATGTACTGTTTTGAGCTGAACAATTGATGAAAGACACAAAATTGATTTGTTGGTTGCTATGATTGAGAAAACTGAAAGTGAAATGAATTTTGTGTTTAGTGAAAATGATTTTGATGCTACTTTCAGTTTGGATGTGAGTTTGTTATAGATGGCTCCAAAGAAGCTTACAACTAAGAGGCCCCAGAAAACCACTACACATTGGTGTGGAGTTAGAGTATCAATTGGCTTTACTTATGACCAATATTTCCTGGAAAACTTGATTGGTCGCCATTAAGGGTATCTTTCCTGCCAATTATATTTTTTCATTCACAAGACTTAAACATGAAACATCACTTAAGAGAAACAGAAACGAAGCCAATTCTACTCGAACCAACATGCTCGCTTGAACCATTGATCTATTATTACGTACATAATAATCAAGATCAAAAGAGAAGATAATGTATGATCATGCTTTTTGTCAGAGGAAAAAACTTCTAGGAGAGTTTGGAGAGATCTTACTTCTTATCTTATTTATAATATATATAAAAAAGATAATATATATTTGGTAATTGAGCTGATAATTAACCAATGATAATAGATTTAAAATCCTTTTTTTAGGGTAACATAATAGATTTAAGATCAATCAATATATTTATTTTAAATTCTAGCTACATCTAAAATATTATAATATAAAAATAGGTAGTAGATACTAGTATTTGGTAATTGAGTTGATAATTGACTATTGATAATAGATTAAAAATTTGTAACATGATAGATTTAATATAAATCAACATCTATTTCAAATCCTAACTATATCTAAAAATAAAATAAATTTCTAATTTAAAGTACTTGATCAAATAACCTTGTCCCCTTAAATATGTGGTCATGGATTGGATCCCTAGCATGCACGCATGAAAAAACATTTATTGCAAGAGGTCAACCCCTTCAATAAATCTCAATATCTCAGAGGATTATAGTCTTTCACTTTCGGTCGGGGGTACCTAATTCACCCAAAAAGTACATGGTCGGAGTCCTAAATTACACCCATTATGAAAAAAATTCAAAACTTGATTTTGAAAATGATCTTTTTGATTATTGAAGAATGAGCCAAAAGGACTTATCACGAAAATGTTTTCTTATTTTTATTAGAAGATCGTGATTATATATTGCTATATATTCTACTTTTTTTTATTGATTTAGGGTTTTTGTTTTATGTTTTATGTTGCTAGCAAATATCCTCCAGGCATCAGCAGTTGAGTATACATAGCCTACACATCATGGTGCATTGAGATCATTTCCAACACTCTTTTGTGAAGCCAACTTCCCTCCCGCCTTTTTATTTCTTTCTAAGTTTCTTTTGGCTTAAACATATTTTTCATACATGTAATATATTCATTTCAGTTTACTATCTAAAAAAATATTTTGCTTTATTTTATTAGCTGACATTTCCAAACTTTTGGTTTTAGTAATTATCGTCAGTCTCGACTCATTAAGTGATGATGTGACAAACTAACAAAGTGTCACATCATCGGTTAAGTGATAATGTAACAAACTAACAGAATGTCACATCATCACTTAACGAGCTTATACAAACAATAAATACCAAAAGTAAAGTTTGAAAAACATATTTATGCCTTTTTCTTTTATATTTTTTGACATCATTTCTCCAATGTCTTTGTCCAAGGGAGAGGATTAGAGATCAAGTGAGGGAAAGATGAAAAAGGAAATTTGAGAATGAAAAAGAAAATTTGAGGATGAAAAAGAGAAAAAACAAGAAAAAGAGAAAAAAAGAGAAAAGGTGATGAAAGGGATAGAATCAGTGAATTATCAAACAATGTTTTGTGTCACATTTTTTCATTCCTTCCCAACAAAGAAGCCATAGCCATGTGCCTCTTATCTACCAAATGGAGAATTCTTTGGACCATGGTTCCAACTCTTGACTTTGACTTGATGAAAGCAATTACAACCCAAGAAAGGGTGAGCAAGTTCTTGAGTCTACATGAAATACAATGGATTTCCAAGTTTCATCTCGAGGTTCATTGTAAAACTATCCTTGTGGGTTGTCATGTGATGTCAGCAAAGTTGAACACTTGAACATAACCTTTTTTTATCGACAAATGTTAGTTGTTAGAATGTTAGTTTTTGTTAACCATCCAACCCACCTTATATCTCCACCTAAATATCTCCTTGCATAGCTACAGTTATGAAAGACAAAGCCATGTCCTATTGTCCACCTTATTCACATGCACCATACTAAAGAACTAGTAAAACTTAAGCATGTTTATTAAGTCCAATCTTTCAGCTATATATAAGTATCAAGCTAATCCATTGAAGATAAGCTTGACATTACAAGCTCATTAGAAACCTACTAACGAGACCTTATAGGCTCTATTTCAAGATTGGGTTTAGTTTGCTTGTATCAAGTACTCAAGGCAGATATTTAATTTCATAAAAACACATCCAAATCAAACATAGTCATTTTCTTATTTAGCTTTTCCTATTGATTTGTGATTGATATTATCAGGAATTGAAATTTGACTATGCAAAGCTATATCTCAACTTGTTTATTGCCTCTATCATAAGGTTAGCTAGTAAATATTCTATCATAGTTTACTTAGCATTTTTGGTTTTGTTAAGCGAAAATACTTTTTTTCCAATACATGATGATGTGATAACTCTTCCTCTCATTTCCTTATTTTGTTTTCTTTATGTTTATATTCAATCAATTTAGCCTTATATGCATTTTGATTATGAAATGTAGGGTGCCCAACTTAAAAAACTCATTGATTCCACATTGGGTAGTGGGAACTTGAGGGAGCATATTAGACTACCTCCTAGTGATGATATTAGTGTGTGTAGAATGAATGTATGATGTTTTTGTTTGTAGATCACATCTTTTATGTTTCTTGTACTTTTTAATCTCTGTAAATCATGTATACCTTTAAAGTTTCTATAAATCCTATAATCTGTTGTTAGGAATGTTTTTACTTGTTGATTTTATATGTTCCTAATAAAATTATTTTCTTTTGGCAGCCATGCAATCCTAGTCTATCTTGTTTTGCTTTTCCTAGAATTGCTTGCCATTGGTTAGTAAAAATTCTTCTTTTGGTTATGAAATCCTAATATGATTTGTTGTTGCAATAGCATAATTTAAAGAAGCATTAAATATTGAAATGGACCAATTCAAGAGGTTCCATATTATCAGTGCCCTTTCGATAATTGTTCTGATCCCTCAATGTTTTTTGTTTCATTTTGATTCCCCCCTCCCCTTTTCATTCTTTGTTTGATTATCAATAATTTTCTCAAATGACATTATGGAAATTTGAGTAATGTACCTAAAAGTGCTAAACCATTAAGTTTGGTGCATTTTGTGTGCTAAACTAGTGCAGTAAGTGTGTGTATGTGTGTTGGTGCATTTTAGTAGTGTAATAAGTGAGTCTTTATGATTTTTACATGACATACTTATATATCTAAGTATTTTAAAGTCACAGAGGTTTGGCTGACCTCCTCACATTGATGAGGTGTTAAAGGAAACATATATTAGGAAAAAGGACAACACCTGGGTGGATAAGAGATATAAGAAAACCTATGTAAAAAAAGCAACTGTGACTTTTTTTTTTCATTTAATTAGGGAGACTTTTAGAAGAAATTGCAAGGCTTTACTGATGGGACGCAAGCCATTAACCCTGCATCAAGAGTTAAATTGTGGGCTGATGTTACTAGAGGCAAGTCTCCAAGACGTCTTTATGGAGTTGGAGACATGTCCTCCTATAATAGGCCTAGTGTGGAATCACTAACACAAGTGAAGCGATCATCTTGTAGGTCAACTCAAACCATTGCTCCAGAATGGGTGGCTGAACAAATCTCACAAGAAAATGAAAGGCTTGAACAACAAATAAAAGAGCAACATGAACAACATCAAGTTATAAATTTTAGTAAAGAATTGTTCTTTATTTTATTATTATATTTATTATTTTATTAAATTATTAATTTGACAAGTCCTTGATTAAAATTAGAGACTTGTTATCATGATAGAAATTATGATAATGAGAAACAAGTCCTTTATGATTTTAATCTAAATTGTTCTTGATCATAGGATTATTGTAAATAGGACATCAATAATCTAGATAGATCAATATATATGTAAAGGTCTTTATTGAACAAAGATTAATATATCTCATTTATTAAATTGCATATATAAATTATGTATATGTGGATGTCATCATTTAACTGACTCAATTAATAATTCTTTATAGTTAATATTACCTTGATAAATAGGACGTTCTCAAGAAGAAGTATAATAATTTTCTTTGACTTGATATTATCACAGTAATTAACAAGTTATTTGTTATATTTTAATTTATCTAATGCTTTAGGGCACTAGTTGAATGAATATTAGATATGATGATTAAATACTTGTAGAATTGATGATTAATCAAGAAAGAATTCATCCACTCTAGGTATTGAGTTTGAGCTCTATGATAGAATTAAGACGTGGTCAGGACAATTAAATGAAAGAAGAAAAGAATTTATTAGATCATTCATTGATTAAATATAATGTATTAACTTATTAGAGTTTGATAGTAATATTATACTCTATAGTTAATTTTGAGCTGTAAATGATGAAATAAAATATTACATTATTCTTCTATTAATTTTTGGATGTAAAAGATGTTATTTCATGCTATCTGAACATCAAGGAGTGTTGTTAGACGCTTACCTTGATTAGTAAATTAATTATGATTAATTACTACCAATTTAGTATTAAACCTATTGGGTCATACACAAATGAGTGTTTCAATCTTTGTAAAAGAAAATAATTTATTTGATAATTAAATTAGAAAATTTAATTTAATCAAATAAATATTTTAGTGAAATATTATTATATTCTATACTAACACCAAGAATATAATTAATATAAACAAAGAGTATTATTTTATAAATGTGGAAGTTGTCCATGAAATAAGAATAAAATTCTATTACTACAAATCAATATCAGATCATGTGATTACTTATCATAATTAGTCATGTGATTATTTGATAAGTTTCTTAAGATAAAAAAAATATGAGATAGTTTTTATTTTCAAATATAAAGATAAAGAGATATGAAATTATTTTAAATAAAATCTATCATTTTTAAAAAAAGACCCAAATTCATATCTCTTTAACATTATAAATAGAAACATCTACATGAGAGCAAAGTGTACCATACACAACATAGAAAAATTCAAGCCTAATTTTTAGACCTGAAAAGTATAAAGAATATTTGCTCTTTAGAGTTCTACTCATTAAAGAATTGATAACATATATTAGTCTTGGTGTGGATACATATAGAGTCTTCATACTATTGAAGAAAAAATCTGTTGCTTCAAGAATGTGCACCCATGTGCACAAATATATTTTTTTTCTATTTATTATTGTTATATATTTTGAATACAAAATAGATCCTAATTTTTTGCTGAGAAATACTTCTATGTAACTATTACATCATGTACGTATACTCCTATTGAATGGCAACATCCCAGTGGATATATCATGATATTACCTGTTGGAGTGCCAATATATAGTTGAAGAAGTTTCAATTGGTTGAAGAAATGGGCTTGAAATAAAGCAATGTGTTTGACATCACAAATGGCACATTATTAATGGTTGCTGCCACTTTGTTGTTGTCTGATCCATGGCATGCTTGATTTTAGGACAAGTGTTAATTGGTAATTAGTGACCAATGAAGAAGAGTTTGCAACAAATTTTGAAACTTTTGCTAAAAATTTTGAAAATAGGGAACCTATTGAAAACAAAGTGGCAATTTTGTAATTAAAGGTAAAAATAGAAAATAAAAACACAAGTAAATGCTCCCATAGTTTTATGATTTAGAGTTTGATTTTTTTTTCTTGTACTCTAATGTATGGTGTTGCCAAGAGCTTTAGAACCTGTATCATGAGGATTGGCAAGAATGACAAAGATGTGATAAAGGGTCTTGGACTTGATCTTGTGAAGGACATTGGTGGTTTGCCCAAGTGTGATTAGTTCAATGTTTGCTCTTGTAGCTTTACATATGATATATAGTATTGAATAATAGCTCCCTTAATTTGCGCATGAGAATTACACCAGAAAGATGTTGCTAATTAGTTTGAGCAATTAGAGATATTGTTAGTTTGTTACAGTGTGTCGACAATATTGCTTACATGTAACTGCACTATTGATAGTCTATATGTATATAGCATTGTAATATAAAATACATTCTTTGTGTATTCAAGATTTAAGATACACAATACAGAAAATAGAGTTATTCTTTTTCTTTCATTTTCTCTCCTATCTTTCTTGATTCTTTATGGTATCAGTTTGCAACCACAATCATGGCAATTCCCAATCAAAACTCTCTACCAGACTTCATTACAAATCCAGGGAATCCACTCTACCTCCACCCAAGTGAAAATCCCTCAATTGCTCTTGTTTCATCAGTCCTCAATGGTGTGAATTATCATGCTTGGGCAAGAGCAATGAAGATGGCTCTAATGTCAAAGAATAAGCTAAAAATTGTAGATGGATCTATGACAATTCCTAATGCAACAGATATCTCATATCAGGCTTAGGAAAGATGTAATAACATGGTACTTGGATGGATTCACAAATCTATAAGTGATTCCATAGGTAAATCCATACTTTGGATTGATAAAGTTGAGGATGCTTGGAAGGACCTTAAAGATCATTTCTCCCAGGCTGATATCTTTCGCATCTCAGATCTTTAGGAAGATATTTGCAAGCTTCATCAAGGTGAGAGAAATGTAGCAGATTATATCACTGAATTAAAAATTCTATGGGATGAACTTGAGATCTTGAAGCCTTTACCACAATGTTCTTGCAATGCTCTTAATCAAATGCGCAAATACAGAGATAAAGATCATGTCATCAGATTCCTGAAAGGATTAAATGATTAATTTAACAATGTCAGATCTCAGATAATGTTAGATCCTCTTCCAGAAGTGGACAAAGCATTTTTTCCCTCATACTGCAACAAGAAAGATAGATCAACAATGGTGTTGTTGTTATCAATTATGCATCTAATGAACCAAAAGCTTTTGTGTATGCCTCAGAAAACAGAAATTATATTGGTGACAGAGGTATATGGAAGCCTAATGCTGGCAGAAGTGGAAATCCTAATGTTGGGAGAGGTGGAAACAAATTTTGTATCCATTGCAAGAAAACAAACCATACAGTGGAAACATATTATTTTAAACATGGATTTCCACCAGGATACAAACCATGCAATCAAGCTACCGCTAATCTCACATATGCAGAAACACCAACTGCCAACAACAATCTTGAGCAAGGTTTTTTCATTCACAGCTGAAGAATAACAATAACTGTGAAACTTATTGCAAATGGACAAGGATGCAAGTTCACATTATGCAAATTTAGCTTAGGTTTCATCATTCAACTCAGAGGTAACACAACCATCAGGTAAAAACTCTACATATTGGATCTTGGACATTGGTGCCACAGATCACATATGCTTCTCAAAATCCTTTTTATCCTCTTTACATAAAACCACACCAATATCCATTTTACTACCCAATGGACACAATGTTGTTTCTGAATTCTCAAGTACAGTTCAATTGTCACCTCAGCTTACTTTATAAAATGTTCTTTTTGTTCCAAAGTTCAAAGTAAACTTGATATCAGTTATTAAACTTTTGAAAACTATACCATGTTGTATTACTTTTGACCATTGTTCTTGTTCTATTACACATAAATATACCAAGGAAATGATTGATTCAACTAAAGAAAAAGATGGACTATACGTGTTAGTCATTTGCCAAACAACTAATCAACCAAGTCAGAAAAATACTTCACCTCTTTCTATACAATGTAACCTTTCATCTTTATAGAATAATAGCTCCCTTTTGTGGCATTATAGACTTGGGCATTTATCCCACAATGTAATGAATGAGATGGCAAATCAATTTCCTTTTATTTTTGCAAAAGAAGTTTCTCCATGTGATATATGTCATCTTGCCAAACAATGCAAATTACCCTTTCCACTTAGTTCATCCTTCATAAATCAACCTTTTCAAATTTTGCATACTGATATATGGGGACCCTATTCCACTCCTTCTTTGCATGGACACAAATACTTTCTTACACTTGTTGATGATTATAGTTGTTATACTTGGGTTATTATGATGCATGCAAAATCTGAAACAAGACATCTACTACAAGGATTCATAGCTTATGCTGAGAATCAATTTCAATACAAATTGAAAATTATAAGAATAGACAATGGCCCCGAATTCCTCATGACAAATTTTTACCATAAAAAAGGAATCATATATCAAAGCTTATGTGTAGAAACTCCCACAACAAAATGGAATTGTGGAACAAAAACACCGTCACATATTGAATGTGGCAAAAGCACTTACATTCCAAGCCAATCTACCCCAAAACTTTGGAGCTATACTATTAGTCATAGCATCCATTTGATCAACAGAACCACCAATCCAAATCTCAAAAACAAAAGCCCTTTGAAATATTATACAACCAACCACCAACTTTAATCCATCTAAAGGTGTTTGGTTGCCTTGCTTTTGCTAGCACATTGACTGTCCATAGAACCAAATTTGATCAACGTGCACTTAAATGTGTTTTTCTTGGTTTTCAACCAAACACAAAAGGCTACATCTTATATGACCTATCCTCTCATTCCATTTTCATTTCACAACATGTCATATTGTATGAAACTCATTTTCCTTTCCTAAATACACCACATAAAGACTCTACCTTGGTACAACCTTGTCCCCCATTCATCCCCCATACTCATGAACATAACCATACACCAGAAGCCACTCCTGCTACCATTCTCTTAAATGAACCAACCAATATTTCCACCACATCTAAAGTACCACCCTTAAATGAACCAGTCATTGTTCCCATTACATCTGAAGAATCATCCTCTCCTATTCGACGTTCTTCTCGAATCAAGAAACCTCCACACTACCTTAATGACTATCATTGCAGTCTCTCTGTATCTTCATCTCACCAACATTCCTCAGGTACCCCTTATTCCTTAGCTTCTGTTTACTCTTTTGATTTTTGTTCTCTTGAATATAAACATGTCTGTTTGAGTTTAAGCACACACCAAGAACCAAAATCCTACTCAGAAGCCTCAAAACATGCTTGTTGGGGTAATGTTATGAAAGCTGAGCTAGATGCACTTGCCTTGAACAACACATGGTCTCTAGTTGATCTTCCACATAATATCAAACCCATTGGCTATAAATGGGTGTTTCATATCAAGCATCGTGCATATGGCTCTATAGAATGATACAAAGCCCGACTTGTAGCAAAGGGCTATACACAACTTGAATGGATTGACTTCTTTGAAACATTCTTACTTGTGGCCAAGCTCACAACTGTCTGCGTCCTTTTCTCTCTAGTTGCAGCTCGTGGTTTGATTATTGAACAACTTGACGTGAATAATGTTTTCCTACATGGGGATTTGGATGAAGATGTTTATATGTCCCTACCTCCAAGCTTTCCTTGTTCATCTCCAAATAAAGTTTGCAAGCTCTAGAAATCTTTATATGGTTTAAAACAGGCAAGTCGTCAATGGTATGCAAAGTTATCCTTCTCTTTGATTTCTATTGGCTACCAGTAATCTCAGGAAAATCACTCCCTTTTTGTTCGAAATAATGTGTCTTCATTCACTGCCTTGTTAGTGTACGTGGATGGCATACTACTCGCAGGAAATGACTCTAATGAAATCAGCCGTTTTAAACAATTTATGGACAACAAATTTAAAATCAAGGACCTTGGTCCAACTCGTTTCTTTCTTGGTTTAGAGGTTTCACGATCACCTCAAGGCATTGTTGTGAACCAGAGAAAATATACTTTAGAATTGTTACAAGATAGTGGGTTATTAGCTACAAAGCCTGCTAATACACCAATGGACCCTTCCATTCATCTTCAACGCATTCAAGGAGAACCTTACAAAGATGCTTCCTCTTATCATCGTTTGATAGGCAGGTTGTTGTACTTAACAACCACTAGACTTGATGTCTCTTTTGCCATACAATAGCTTAGCCAATTTGTGGCCAACCCTATGACAGTTCATTTCAATGTAGCAACTAGAGTCCTTCGCTACCTCAAAGGTTCCCCTGACAAAGGATTGTGATTTCCTTCCAACAATGACACTTATATCTCTGCATTTGCAAATGCCAACTAGGGGTGTTAGCATGTCAGTTCGGATCGGTTTTGACCAAATTTAGGACCCAACCCAATCAAATTTGATCAGTTCGGTTTTCAGAAAAAAAAAATTGAAACTCAACCCAACCCAACCCGTTCATGATCGGTTCAGTTCAACGAGTTACCCATTTAAATATTTTTATTATAACTACTATTTTATATCATGATTCTTTCAAATATCCAATACAATTAACACAATATTATCAAATGTATGAAAGTAGTAAAATTGATTCATTTAATACCATCAACATAATATTCTAAAATAGACTTATAATATAAATTAAAACAAAAGATTCTTGAACAAGATTTACTATAATAGTCTGAATCACAACTATTTCTTACAAACTAAGTTTTGTTAT
>CM023947.1:23187152-23208994 GCA_013407115.1 Glycine latifolia | reverse complement strand
ACAATATTATCAAATGTATGAAAGTAGTAAAATTGATTCATTTAATTCCATCAACATAATATTCTAAAATAGACTTATAATATAAATTAAAACAAAAGATTCTTGAACAAGATTTACTATAATAGTCTGAATCACAACTATTTCTTACAAACTAAGTTTTGTTATAACCAAATTTGTTGTGACCAGATTTGCTTAAACAAACAAATGAACAAAATATGATTCATTAATATTATAAACACTATAAACAAAATATGAAAAAAAAAAGGTGAAACAAATAACAATATACCTGAAAGTAATACATTAAGAAGTTCCAGCACTTACAGTTTCAACACTTGGAGACCCAATATTAGCATTATTTAAAGTCAAGCCAAACAACTCTAAAAATTTAAACACAGCCCCGTTAGCACAAAAATTAATTGATATTTTATACAAATATAAAAAATGAAATAAGGGATTACACACCTGATTCAATCTTTTCTGCTTCATTTATTTCAACTTGCAAGTCATTAACATTTTGCTTAGTAGATCTAAGCCAATTTTAGGCACAAATGAGAGCTTCCAGAGTAGTAGGACTCAAGGAACTACGAAATGAATCTATAATTCTACCTCATGTACTAAATGCAGACTCAAATGATACAGTAGATACAAGAATGACCAATATATCTCTAGCCATACAGGAAAGAATATAATATTTGGATGCCTTCAATTTCCACCAATTCAAAATGTCAAACTTAGGGTGGTCATCTTCAACATCATCCTCCAAATACCTATCTAACTCATTTTTTTCTACCTCACCCTGTTTTTTCTTGATTTTCATTTTAAATTCATCATCCCAATCATCATCCTTATCACCTTTATCATCATTATGTTGTGAGATCATGTTTGAAGCCAATGTACTAGAATTAGCTGAATTGCTACTAGAATGAGAAATGAGATGTTCTAGTACATATTGCTGAATCAGTTTCTGAATGAGGTCTTTCAATTTTTTTCATCATGTCCATGTTATTCTCAACACCGTACATATGATTAAAACAAAATTGAATGTACTCACATTTATAACGAGGATCAAGGAAAATAGCAACAAGCAAAAGGTAATTAATTCCACCACTTTTCCAATATTTGTTAAACTTTAACTGCATATTTGCTGTCATCCTTTTGTATCACTATGTCATCATTATGGGGAGAAAGAATTTTTTAATTTTAATTTTTAATATATATATATATATATAAAGAATAAAATTTATATTATTATTACGGGTTCACGGATCGGCCCAATGGATCTATAAATCTAAACCTGTGACCCAACCCGTACATGATCGGTTTTGATCTGATCGGTTCAGTTTTGACCCAAATACATAAATGACCCAACCCAAATAGTTCGGATCAGTTCGGGTTCACAGATGACCCGTACTCGTGAACACCCCTAATGCCAACTGGGCATGTTGTTTGGACACCCGTTGTTCTATTATAGGGTTTTGCATATTCATTGGAAAGGCTCTTGTATCATGGAGGTCAAAGAAACAAATGACAGTCTCACGTTCCTCAACGGAGGCTGAATATCGTTCTCTTGCTCATCTCACATGTGAATTGCAGTGGCTTAATTTTCTTCTCAAGGATTTATGTATGGTTCCTTCCAAGCCTGCACCAATGTTCTTTGACAACCAATCCACCATTTATTTGGCTCACAATCCAACTTTTCATGAACGCTCTAAACACATAGAGCTAGATTGTCACATAATTTGTGAAAAGATCACTACTGGCCTCATTCATTTGCTGCCCATTTCCACTTCTCTTCAAGCTGCTAATGTTTTTACTAAAGCCATGCATCCTCAACAATTTTGTTCTAATATAGCCAAGCTTGGACTAATGGATATTCATCGTCCAGCTTGAGGGGGGATATTGAATAATAGCTCCCTTAATCTGCGTGTGAGAATTACATCAGAAGGAAGTTGCTAATTAGTTTGAGCAGTTAGAGATATTGTTAGTTTGTTACAATGTGTCGACAATATTGCTTACGTGCAAATGCACTATTGATAGTCTGTGTTTTATAGCCTTGTAATATAAAATACAAAATACATTCTCTGTGTATTCAAGATTTAAGATACACAACACATAAAACAGAGTTATTCTTTTTCTTTCATTTTCTCTCCTCTCTTTCTTGATTCTTTATATAGCATGAGCTTCCACCACACAATGAGTGTGGTTAGCAATGTTACAAGTCATTATTTTAAAAATAAAAAAACACTAGTACTAAATTACTTAGATTAGTTTATTTGGTAAAAAATATTATCTTTTGGAAAGAATATTTGTTAAAAAATGAAAGATTGCAAATATTTTTATTAAATATATTATAAATAAAATAATGTTAAAAACTCCTTCATTTAAAATGAAAGTTTTACAATCTTCAATAATTATTAGTTTGAACAAATTTCTCAATAAATACTTATATAAAATATAAAATAAATTAAGAATATAAAATAGATTAACTATTTTTTTGTAAGCTTAAAATGAACTTATGTACCTCGATTTATAAAATAAAATTGAATGATATAACTCCTAAAAATTGAAATAAATAAGTTAATTTAAACTTATATAAAATTTTTATTTATTATAAATTCTTGATTTAATTTATTTTCCTGTCTTTATAAGTATATTATAATAATTTTATATAAATAAACTCCATGTCCATATATAACTTTAATTTTTTAATAAATATTTAGGATATAACTCCTAGAAGAGTGTTCCTCTAAAAAATAAAAACTCCTAGAAGAGTGCACTCTAAAAGATAAA
The DNA here is from genome assembly GCA_013407115.1 of Glycine latifolia. Taxonomy (NCBI): domain Eukaryota; kingdom Viridiplantae; phylum Streptophyta; class Magnoliopsida; order Fabales; family Fabaceae; genus Glycine; species Glycine latifolia. The sequence goes on along the minus strand of CM023947.1, from coordinate 23,206,204 downwards.
ATATAATAATAATTATCAATTAGAAAATAAATCAACAGTTAAGATTGTAAGTAGCTTTAGATTTTGTTATATTTGTACTTAATTTAAAAATATTATAATAATTACAAATAAATTTAATAGTAATAACTAAATTAATCAATTTTTTAAATATGCATGAATTAGTTAATCATATTTTATAATCAAGGATAATTAAAGACAAAAAAAGAGTATAATCTTTTATCACATAATTACACTTTTTTTTTACTCCTTCTAAGTTCTAAATTCTAACTATGGGCTCTAGATCGTGGCCTAGCCCTTGTGAAGAAGGTCGAAGGCGTGAATAAAGACCTAATGGACACAGGTAAAAGATAATTTTAAAATTACTTCAAATTAATCATTTTCGCATATGTTTATAGGTTTGGGTCTATAGGTTATTCAATTCGATCCAATTTTATTGGATTGAGTTTTTTTAAATGTTTGAGTTACACTCAATCCAATCTAAACGGGTTGGATAACAAGTTTTATTTTCGTGAACTCGATCCAACTCGATTCAACCATATCATATAATTAAATTTATTAATATTTATAAATTAATTATAAATAAAAATACATTAATTTCTAGCTCACATAGTTTATTAAATTATTAAATTAAACCACTCATGATTTTTTTTAAGTTGTTGTCTTTATTTATGTCTTAATTTTGTTTAAGTTTTATCATGCTAATACAATACATTATTTCTATCTAAAATAATTTTTTTTTGTATTAGCATTAAAATCGTTAATTCTATTAGTTAAGTATTATCACAATTTGATCTCTTTCGAGTGCATTTATTTTCTTACATAAATTTAGAAAAAAGTAAATTATTATTTTGAATTTTTTATACAAAATAAAAATATTTGTAAATTTTCATATCTGATTAACTTGACCCAACTCAATCTATTTACGATTAGGTTGATTTGTGTTGAGTTTGTAAAGAAAATTATGCAAATCCAACCAACATAAAAATTTGATCAACTTGAATATTGATTTACTCAAACCCCACCACACTTGACCCATAAATACAAAGTTTTAAGACTCGGGCCGACCTGGCCGGTTAAATCAGTCGAATTGCGACCTAGTGGCTACATACGGTTGAGTCTTTCATTCGATCGAGCATACTTTTGACCCGGAATGACCCAGCGGGGTTTGCGGTTAAACTGGTGACCCGTCAGCTTTGACTGGGTGGGTCACTTATCTTTTTTTTTTGTTATAGTCTAAACGACGTTGTTTCAATTTGTAACATTTTAATTTTAGAAACCCTATCAACTTATCCTTCTTCCTCTCGCAATCTCACTCTACGTCGCCACTTTTCTCACCAACCTCTCCTTGCTTCCTCTCGTTGTGGCGTCGTGCTGTAGCCACCTTCTACGACGTCGCTCACAATCTCCTTCCTTCTTCTTGCTCGCAGTCTTGCTCTCGGTCTCTCACAACCTCACCTTCTACGCCACCGCTCGCCAATGATCAACCTCTCCTTCCTTTTTCTCGTCGTAGCGTCGTGATGTCGCTACCTTGTTAGACTCACTCAGTTCATCTGCAACGTTGTTCAGAGTCACAAGTGAGTCCAACTAAATTTACTTATTTTTCTTTTTCATTTTGTTTTTTTGTTGTGATTTTGAGTTAAATTGATTTTTTCATTCATTGTTGAGCCTTTTTTGTGACCGCAATTGTGTTTTTTGTTGAGTTAAATTGATTTAGAAGTTGTCACAATCGTGGTTGAGTTGCACGTAAAAATTGAAATTGTGGTCCCGAATTATTTTTTAAACTGTGGTTTGAAACTTTGGATTGATTTTTTATACTTTATAATTTACATTGATGTGATATGACTATGTTTCATTTTAGTATAAATATTGACATATATTGTTGTTGATGCCTTTAATGTTAAATGTTAGAGATAATAATTTTTTTTTTAACTTGTATTTTTTATATTTTATTTGTGTTTTTTAAGACTTGTGAATTTCAATGCATTAGGTGAAAGATTCTTGGAACCTGGGTGGCTATTTTTGTGATGGCTGTATGTTTCATAAAAGGAGAAAATTATTCCGTTATGCTTTTGTTAATTTTTATTTTTATGAACTAGTTGAGTACAATTTTGCTTAATGGAAAACAATTTTGCTTGTGATTATAAACTCGATTTCTTTTCATACCATGAGTTAGTTAATGTTCTAATTTATCTAATTTGTTGTAATCAAGATAGTTATCATTATTGAACTAGACCTTATAATAAAAAAAATGTGAGTTGATTGAAAAACTTGTATCAGTACCAAAATATTAGAAACTAATGAATATAATTAGATTTATTTAATGGTTAACTATTAGAACTTGAACAATAATATATTTTTAATATTTTGATATTTAATTATCTATATTATAAAATTTTATTAATTTGTAATATTATTTTTTAATATATTAAAATAAATATAAAATTTTTATATTTTTTATTACATATTAAATCCTAAGAATCCATTAATAATTCATTGATTCAATTATTATTTAAATAATCAAGTGTCATAATCACTCAATCAATCACCAAACTAATTTTTAAAACTATCCACAAATACTTTGTGCATTTCCGTACATGGCATGGCTGACCAAAATAATAATAAAAATGTTTGCATGACATGACTGGGAGTTGATGAGAGAGAGGACAAAACTAAAAAACAGCTCCACATAAATAAAATAAAGGTAAAAGCTAAGCTTTTATGATTTCCTTTCTTTTTAAAATAAAAGTAGCTTTTAAAAAAGAATATTTGGCCTAATTTTTATTTTTACAAAGAAAAAAAAGTAAATAAAAAGTTAGACTAAATACTAAGCATAAGTTGTAAGTATACTTTCAATTCTTATTAAATTTGGTTTTGAATTTTGTATTTTGAAATCTTGATTTTACATTTTATTAATATTAAAATTATTAAAATATATCCTTACCGAATTATCTTCAAGCACGCATTTTAATTTTTTTAGCTGAATAATTAATTTATAAATATAGAGGCACAAAATCTAAAATTTTAAATGAAACAATTTAAAAAAAATATTATTTGGTAGAAAATTAAATTAAAAATATATTTAACCCGCATTCATTAAATAAATCAAAAGCAGAAAAAAATGTCCTTGTTCAATAAAAGAATGGATTCTACGGTGTAAGAGTCCAATAAGTGTTGTACTAGGCAAGAGAAAATGCAAGAGAAATTAGGACCGTGAGATATGCCATGTGACATCTGACGGATGTAATTTCCTTCAGTACCATCGACCTGTGCGTGTCTCATTTTATCCCTGATTCTCTATTTCTCTTTCCTCCTTTCTTTTTCTCTTTCTCTCTCTTTCCGTATTCCTTCTTCCTTCCTCCCTTCCTTCCTGTTTCTCTATTGTTGTCGGAAAAGATCCTCATCCGTGCATTAGCGTCATCAGAATGAGCCATTGCGTCAAATTTCTCTCCATAATCCAAAGGGCAGAATCGAATCTCCATACCCTCTTCCAGATCCCGCAAGAATATTCCTCCTCTTCCTACATAGCGGCTCTTAGTGCAACAAGGCTGCCAATGACGCATATAAGTTCTTAGTTTTGTAAACCCAACGTGATCTGGTCTGAAAAATTCAACAATTATACAAAGTTTCCATCTTTTGGTGAATTGGAGCAAAATCCCGATTCTGGGTATTTGTGTATTTGTGCCATGAGACATTTTATGGAGTTGAGTTTTAGGATTACCATGTTCTTGAGAGTGGTGTTTTGGTTGTTGATATGTCTTCAAATTTCTTCTCCAAGCCTGTCAAAATTTGGCCTAGTGATTCACAATGATTCAAAATTCTAGCAGGCTTCATCGTCATTCACCCCAATGTAGGATTTGTGCACTGATTCAATTGCCATGGACCCAAGCCATTACCATACAATCCCCTTCATCTATAACAATTATATCAATTAACCAAATAAATTTTTTGGTTGTTTTCGATTCAAAACCGGAAGACGAAGAGAGAAAGAGTCGGACATGAGAGAGAAGGTGACATTTGGAAAATTGATAAGAAAAATAATAAAAAGAAAGGAAAAATAAATAACTTGTTATCCAGTACTTTTATCTTCATGTTATCTCACAATGATCTCCACCATTAATTATTTTATTATTATATCAAAAGGTCTTAAAAACTTTTGCCCGGTGAAATTAAAAAAATAAATACAGGATTCCATGGGCCCAACGCTAATACCATTTACAATGAATTAATGTACGGATATCAGTGTGTTCTGTTCTGTTATACTTTGTAGGTTTTGAGGAATCAGTGTCTCAGTGCTAGTGTGCGAGTCCGTGACACTCATCCACCTGCTTTCATTTGAGCCACTCTTCTCACTGGTCACTGCCAAACACTTTCTCGTTTTCTCATCTGAAAATGAGGACCATCTTTGTCCTTCTTCTTGTTCTGGGTACACTCTTCTTTCTCTGTTTCGTTCTGTACTCTGTTTGGCTGCCATAAAGAAAAAAAAAAGAAGGCAGAAACAAACACTCTAATACATCTTCTCTGCTGTAAATTTTTCAATGTTTTGTTGGTTGTTATTAGTTGCTGAAAGGAGGAGCTTTTGACTTTGTGGTTGAAGAGTGTAGGAAATAACTTGAGTTTTGTTCTGTGTTTCTTCAGGTTTGTTTAAATATGCATTTGCTGAAGAAGGATTTTGCTCTGGTCCTTCGGAATCGAAATCAAAGCCCCTTTATTGGAAAGTCGACAATCCCACTCTCTCTCCTATCCACCTTCAAGGTTAGTCAACTATTTTTGTTTTACTATTTTTTTATCATAAAAAATGATTATTATTATTATTATTATGTTGATGTAAATTGTTTAATGATTTTTTTTTTATAATAAAAGGCAGTTTTGTGTCTTTTTATGACACAGGCTTGTGATCTTGGTCAAAACTAAAGAAGTTCACAAAGTTTTGAACACGTGATTTTTTTCCTAAGATAAAGATGTGGACTTCAAAATTACTATGATATTATTATTTTTGGTTGCTGAAAGAATTTGCTTATGTGGTGAACTGAAGTGTGACACTTGACTATCAGACTTGATTATATATTAGTATTTATGAACTATATGTAAAGGTTGTTTAGATCTTATAATTTCTGATAGTGTTGAGTCTTCAACTCTTTCCTCTATATAGTGAATTTGTGTTGAGTTTATTATGTTTTTGTTTGCAGATTTGCCTGGATTCACACGCAGTGTTTATAAGAGTAATCATGCTTTAATATCACCAGAAAGTCATGTATATGGCCCTTTGCCTGATTGGTACTCTTGACTTTATTCATTCGTTTTGATTAAGATGTTTAAGCCTCTTCATTGCCCTCTTGTTGTGTAGTGACTTATATTACTTTGACAGGATCAACACGTTAGGCGCATATTTAATTTCACCAGAAATGGGTTCACACTTTGTAATGTACCTAGCTAAGTTGAAAGGTTTGATTATGACTTATTTCACTTAATCTATTCTGTTTACTATGTTGCCTGAGTATATTATCCTCGGAAGAGATATAGTTGCTTCAGCACGATTATTCTAGTCCTCTAGATTACATATATTTCCCAACATACTAATTTTTTTATGCCATTTTCTGCTCATATACAATGATGCATCATTTGGATGTTGCTTCCTTCCTTCCTTAAATATCTGAAGTATATGGGGTATGTACAAGCCTCCTTACATTAGATCAATAATAAAAAAAAAAGCCTCCTTAACATTAGATCAATATTATTGAAAAAACAAAGATGTGTGGCATGGAAAATATTGAACACTTGGAAAGACATTGAAAAACAAATCACTTTGTAAAGGTGATTGCATCTTAGAAAATCTGGTTTCATCTCTCAAAGAGGATTCTTCTATCTCCAAAGTAGTAATGTTTCTCTGGTCCAATTCATGTCACACTGGTTCAAGAACAGCTTTCACATACTTCAACACTACAAAGCCCTGGAATGGCTTATAAGTTGTAACTTCAGCGCCATTATGTCTGGTGCCCTGTTTGTTTCATTGTTCTGGACCAACCTCCACACTAAACACTTTCTTTTGTTTCACCCTAATTTTTATAATGTCTGGCAATATCTTATTTGTTTCTCTTTTTAGGGATCAAAATGATATTGGGTTACAATTTCCATCATATCCTCAAAAGTCTACCTTTACACTTTACCTTCACTCAGCCATATCATTTATGATGCTTGGTGTTTTATGTATGGTGCAATTCACAGTTTGCCGTGAAACTGAATTTTCTGGTACACTTATGAGATATGCTTTGCCTCTTTTCCAGAAAATTCAAAATCAGGACTACCCCTGCCTGGTGTCGAGAGGTTGTAAACTCGTTATTTGACTTATTTCGGTTTTTCAGTTTCTGCATTCTACCCCTCCCCAATTTCTTTTCCATGACACTCCAAACCATTTGACATTGTTTCTGGCTCCTAAATGCATGTTTGATGTATTTACAAGATTGTTATGTGTAGATTTATCTTTGTGCTCCAAGGTGCTGTTACCCTCACTAATGCTGCTGGTGTTAGCCAACTACTGAAGGTAATAAGTTTATGATTTGAAAATGAACTTATTCTGTCACTTCTCAGTATGATCACCAATTTTTTAGTACTGTTAAAAATTGATATTTTATATAAATCTCAGGTTTGATTAATGTGTTTTTTAAACTACTATTAGCTCTCTCTTTTAAAGTAATTAATGAAGAAAATATTATTAGAAAACAAAGAGAATCTGAAGGAGAATAAAATATCCTCCTTAAGAGAAACAGTTGAAGATAACAGTGAGCCAAATTAGCTCAAAAAGATTATTATTTTTTTTATCGGCAAATGTTAGTTTTGTTAGCAGAGGCGATTGAACACGCGACCTTTTCCCTCTTCCCTTCTCCCTTAACCATCCAATCCACAATTAAACTTCCAATCTTTTTCCATATCAGTAATAATAGTTCCCTTGAAAAACCATGAGTAAAGCGCACCAAAGTGAAGCTGTAGACACTATCTTGTCCTATAAAAATATTAAGGGAAAAGAGAAACCCTTGAAAACTTGGATATTTCTGTACTGCCAAATGCACTAGAGAGCTGCACATTCCACTCATTAGTATAACCTTGTGCCCTCCTAATTCCAGTTGTACCCTTTGAAACATATCATGAGAAACTTCTTCAAGGTGGAATGGCACACCCAGTGTTCCCCTGTAGCCACTCAATGCTAACACAAGCAAAAGGCTGTTTTGAACTATTTCCACACATAAACCACATATCAGGAGAAAAAGATTCACATATAATTTCCTCTTAGCAGTATTTATACACTTGTGGGAGAAGTTCCATGTTAATTATGTTAGTTTCAGGAAATATATTATACATGATGTATTCTTATAACTGTTTTTTCTAATTTTGGTTTCATTTTTCTGAGATCAAGCTCATTATTTAATCCTAGTGGTAGGTTAGCTTCAATATATAAGTGTTTTATTTATAGAGTAGCAAACTCCAGTGGCATTTAAATTGGACTTAAATTCAAGATACAATCCTGGAAATGTTTTTTTTTTTATATAAAATAAAAAAAGACCGATAGTGATAAAAAAAAAACTACGTACCCCATTGCCCAGAGACTCCTCGCTATGAGAAGGTAAGGGGGAGGGATATTGTATGCAGCCTTATCCTTTCCGGATTCAAATCCATGACCTACAAGTCACCAAGACACAACTTTACCGTTATGTCAGGGCTCACCCTCAAAAAAAGACTAACAATGATATTGCTTCAAAATTTTATCTTATACCATGCTATTACTATTTTTAATTGCTTGAGAGCTTTATGCATTAATAATTAAGAAGGAAAATTTTATGACAAAAGGGAAGGAATGTTGGCTCAACTTGATTGACAGCTTATGATATTGCTTTCTTATTTCTCACACTCTATTGCAAGATTGTCTCCTTTGGTGAGTCCTCTTATTTTCTGGTTATATGAAGTAATCATAGAAATATATATTTCCCTCTTGTCTGATACTTATAATTGACCTTAGTCTATTTGCAGATAACAATTGCTGTGTCTTTCATTCAAGTTTTTTTTTCTGGCTACTAGCTTTTATATAAATTTTCATGAAAATTTAGATAATCATATTTTCTATAAAGGATATAAAAAAATTGATACCATGGTTTTAATTCCAGGTTGATTCATATGCTTATTTTCCTCCAAATTTTGAACATTCAATTGAATGTGATGCACCTGCTACTATTGTGTTAATTGAACGAAGGTTTGTACTTTGTACTTCCCCCACTTGTAATTTATATGTTTCATCCCCATCACCTTGCCATTATGAGAATGCCTGCAATTAATTATGATTATTATATTGAAAATGGATTGACGAATCCATTTTATATTTCAATATTACTTGATAAGTAGTCACAACATAAGTTGGTATAGCTTTCAAGGATTGCATATCTTATTTTAATTATGTACATTCAGATAATGAGCAGTTGAGTACTCTAATGACTTTGTGTATGAAAAATGTCTATGATCTATTAGATATTCTCCGCTACCAAATCATATACCAGAGCCATTGGTTGGTTCAACTGATAAGCAGCCACTCCTTGAGACTCCAGGTGAGGTAAGCTGTTGAGTCCAACATACTGAAAAATCATTTTGTTTTATTTCACTTTTTTTATTTTTTATTTCTTTACTTTAAATTGAGTGATTATGTTTTCCAATTTAAGATGATAGTTCATAAAAGAACATTTATGCCACTGTTACGATTATTAATGTCATTGCCTGGAGCAATTCTTACATGCTTTGGGTTCATGTCACTTCTTATCATCAATCTGAGAGTATGTTTATTACTCTGAAGTCTGAACATGCAAGCATCCTTTTCCGGGTGTATTACACCCATTGATTCAGATAACTTTCTGACGGTCCATGTTTAACTACTAATACAACTCTGTATGATTTTGTCTGTACGTAATACAATTGTGATATATTAGAAATTCCATATTTGTTGAGGGTTATCCTTGACAATCAAGTCCCTCTGCTCTCTCTTTCTCTATCTATCTTAGGTTTTTGAACTGTTATTCACTGTATCTCAAGTTTTTGAACAGTTTTCATTGCTCTCAATATGCATTATCAGATTTTTGAACTGAGGAAGCTAATTCCAACATCTTTGGCATATGACTTCAATATCCATGTAAGCTAAGCTCAAAAACTCTCGTGCACCTACTCTTTTGGCACAGTCTGTTATTCATTGCATATGTCCAATTTTCATGACCGTGGTTTCTGGTAAATTTTGGTTAAATGTTGATGTACCCATGGCTGCAGATAATGGATTTTCAACCTGGAGAATTTCTTAATGTAAAGGTAATTTGTTCTCTACCCTACTGATGTGGTATGTTATATATGTATGCCTTACAGCTGAATTAGGAATGTGGGTCTTTTACAATGGGGAAATGATAATAAATCACCTCTCTTTTGTTGGACAAATCAATGGTTAGTAGCTTAATAAACGATGGTCAAGAAGGAAATGAATGACTATCCTTGGTCAGATTCTAGTGACATTTAATGTGGTCAAAGCTCTTTCTTGAAGCCTATATAAGGGGGGCTTGAATAATGTTTTGTATCATCCCCATTTTATTCAATCTCTTCCCTTGTGTAGCTTTTGTTTTTTATTTTCTAGAGGGGAATTATAAGGTGGTTTTACTCCTGTTGATAGAGATAGTGATAGTTGTTCTCTCCTAACAAGTTTGAGAGTGATTGTAATTACTATATTCTTTCAAGTTTCAAGTATGATCTTCTTTCACTTGTGGATGTAGCCTATAGTGGGAGAACCATATAATTCTTGGTGTTCATTTTATCTTTATTTTTCTCATTTCAAATTTTGTTGCAAGTCAAATTATGATCCGAAATTTCCTCACATCTTTTTACTTTGAAGACTTTTCATTGAATGACATATAACTGTGGTATAAAACTATAAATTTTAATAATGTAATGTAATAGTCTAGTCATGCAAATATGCAATCATTTTTTATGGCACATCCAAATATATGAAGATTATGCACTATATTTCAATGTGCAGTAACAGTTTTATTCTAAACTTGCATATAGCTTTGGGCTTAGCAATAATTAAGTATGCTTAATGTATACTTCTGATTTGGCCTATTATCTCAAGTTCCCATTTTTTCCATCATCAAATAAAAATTTAGGTTTTTTCATGTGATATCATGATTGAAACTTGTATAAAACAAGCTATCACTTTCATGCCATGTTTGGTTGGGTGGAAATAGGGTGGGGAGAGTGGAAATAATGTTGGTTGTTTGGTTGAAGTGAAAAGTGGAAATAGGGTGGGACCTACTAATACTTTTCCATTCTATCCACCTATTTCCATTCATCTTTCTATCTCTATTTATTTCTTCTCTATTTCTCTAACCAAACACTTTTAATTTTCACTTTTTTTCTCACTTGTTTTCATTCTTCTTTTCTATTTTCATCCACTCTATTTCTTTCCTCTTTACCAAACAGACCCTAAAAAACGAATAGTCTTCACATGACATTGAAGCTGAATTTTATCACTTTTAGGACTAATTAATGTGATGTTATGCTATCTTCAAAACATATCCTCAGTACATTTTATTGAACAGATAAAAGTAAAAGGATACTCATCTTTAATAGAATTGCACTTCCATGATATTGTTTTGAAATCAGCAAGCCATTTTCTTTTTGATGTTAGGATCTATGGTACATTTTTCCTTAGTTATTCATATACAAGTCTAGGTGACAGTTAGTTTATCTTCCAATTTTAAAGGTCTTTTAATTTTTTATTAAATTTGTTGCTTTTGCAGGAGGTCCATTATAACCAGCATGGTTTGCTGCTATTGGAAGGGCAAGGCATTTATCGTTTGGGTGATAGTTGGTAAGAGTTTTAGACCTAACCTGTCAAAAATATTGGTCTGAATGTTGCATGGAGTTCCATGTAGTGGCATTTTTGTTTCCATTAAATGGGCACTGCTGCATTGAAAGAGGAGTTTCATTTGGTCTATGTGGAAGTAGTGTGACTGGTATATATACAATATCTATTACTTTGGGCTATGCCTATCCAATCGCTTGAGCTTTTAATTTTGCGTTGAATTTGGGATCTTTGCCCTAGGTTGGCTACTAACAGTGAGCTATTTGAACTTAACTGGTCAGGTTTGAATGATTGTGCATGTTGGTTGAGAGTAGGGCTGTGCATGACCTCTCTTATGCCTCTAACCCAGTCTGATTTGAAGTTGATTTTGATGTACTCAGGTTTTAGAAATTAGACTCGTTGTATTTTGAGGACAAATTCGAGTTATTTCGGGTCATCCCAATCCAGTTTGGTGTCCTATTTTCTTCTAGAAGATATAAGATTTTTAAACAATTGGTTATCAATAATTTTTTAAAATTTATTTAATAGAAAAGTCTTATGGTGGACTCTTGAGAAGAAAAAGAGAGTATTAAAGTATGTTAATACAATTAAGGATATATATGATGGGACTACCACACGTGTGAAAGTTTGTAATGGAACATCAAGGTATTTTCCTATCACGGTAGGTGTTTATCAAGGTTCAGTTCTTAGTCCGTATCTTTTTGCCTTAGTGATGGATGAATTAACGAAAGATATTTAAGAAGAAGTGCCATGGTGTATGTTTTTTGCAGATGATATCGTGATTATTGATGAGACCAAAGATGGTGTTAATAGAAAACTGGAATTGTGGAGAAACACTTTGGAATCTAAAAGATTCACAATAAGCAAGAGCAAAACGGAGTATATGAAGTGTGATTTTTTGCGGGTAAGAGATAGTGATCAAGACACAGTGTATTTACTTGGTCAAGAGGTACCCAAGAAAGATTTTTTAAGATACTTGGGATTAATTTTGCAAAAAGATGGTGAGATTGATGAGGATGTAAATCATAGAATCAGAACAAGGTGGATGAAATGGCGGACTACATCGGAGTTTTTGTGTGACCGCAAAATTTCCCTTAAGCTAAAAGGAAATAGAACAACTGTAAGACCGGCAATATTATATGGAGCGGAATGCTGACCAGCACATAGGCAACATGAGCATAAAATAGGGGTAGTAGAAATGAGGATATTAAGGTGGATGTGTGGGTATACGAAGATGGATAAGATAAGAAATGAGGATATTCGACGAAAAGAAGCTGTGGTACTGTTGTGTGAAAAGAAGAGGAAGTATAGATTGAGGTAGTTTGGGCACGTTATGAGACAATCACTGGTTGCTCTCTTAAGAACAAAAGTTTGTTACCAAGAGCTCGACTCAAAGAGAGGTAGAGGTCGTCCGAAACTTATATGGGGAAAGGTAGTTAAATAAAATCTAATGGAGTGTGATATAGATTGACGGACGGTATGTCTTAGGACGAAGTGGAAAAAAATCATAAACTTGGTGGAGGGTTAAATCTATTAGTATTTCTATGTTCCAGTCGTTCCTTTTTTTTTTAATTCTTTTCCGCTTTATTTCTCCTCTCTTTTCACCACCCCTATTTTATTTTAACTTATTTTTCCTCTCTTTTGTCTTATTTTCACTTTTTCTTTCTTTCTCCATTTCTCTTTCTTTGTTTTATTTCCGATCTCATTGGATTCATCTATTATCGATCCCAATTAACCTAGATTAAAGGTACTACTGATGTTAATGTTCTACTTTGTGGTGTAGAAAATATACTATTGTTTATTGTTTTCCAAGATTGATTTGTTACATGATATTGTTTGTTCTTATCATTGAAAACTGGCACTTTACATCAGTGATTTGTTTTTTCATTTTTTTTTTTCCTGTGAATAGGTACCCAGTTCAGGCTGGTGATGTCATTTGGATGGCACCATTCGTCCCACAATGGTAAATCATATTATATACAGCTACATTTATGATTCATTGTTACATGTATATTTGAGAAATGTTAGGAACATACTCATTTTTTTTAACACATTTTTTAATTAATTAAAATTTATTGGAAATGATAGATTTTTGTGGATCTCACTTCATATATAATTCTCATGATTTAATAATTTTCAATAAATTTTAATCAATTAAAGAGAATGTATTTGAAGGGGTGTGTTAGAGAGTCTATTCGTAGCACTCCTCGTGTAACCTTAATCTCATTTTACATGTTCAATAACAATACATGTGCTGTCATCAGGTATGCTGCCTTAGGGAAAACAAGAACACGGTATCTTATATACAAAGACGCGAACAGAATCCCATTGTAACCGTAATGTTTTAGATGAATGATATGGAGGATAGTGACTCCCTTCTTATGTAATGATTTAAATAAAGTGCTGAATACATTTAACTATCTGTGGTATGCTTAATGTTTTTAGTATTTGTTCACTTCAGTTTCATTGTAGACGAGTATTGAATAAACACTACTAAATTATCTTAGGTTGAATCTTTCTTTTTCGTCACCAAGTTGAGTTTTCAGAGTCCTTGAAAAATTACCTCAAACTTAAGAACTAGATAATGAACATGTGCCATGCACGGGGCAAAAATTTATGATAATATAATGTTATAATTTTTACAAAAAAAAACCATTTTTTTTCTAAGTTAAAAATTAAGATAATATATTCGAGACTTAAAAATTTGTTGGTTCAATTTTGATAAGATAAATGAATAAGGCCAAGCAACATTTTCATTTGATGCATCTTTGCAACTATAATGCTGCCTGCCCCCTCCCAAAGACATAATAAATTTTAAATGACTTTTCTATTTTAAACTTTGAAAAAATTTCTTGTAAATTTTATTTGAAGTCTCATTGGATACTTGCCCTTCATTGTTTGATATTATTATCTTCAAATCGATGTGAAGTAATCCTAGAAATGATAACTTATAATCATCCAAGTGAAAAATAGGTTGTGAAAGATAAATGTCAACACGTGTAAAAGATTGTCCTTGTCTTTTATTTATAGTCATTAAACAATAACAGAACTTATTTACACTAAAATTTAAAAGCAATTATGCGATCAGATGGTGTCTATGAAGTTTTTGGTCCTAAATTATTAAATTGAAAATTAAATTTATATTATAGTTCACATCAAGGCACATGAAAGTTAAGTGAATAGTATCACAGGATAGAAGTATATTTATCTTTGTATCGCATAACTCTTTTGATTTTGGATCTAACAATTTCGTTCCCCAATATGCATTTGCGAACCCCATTTGGCCTAAAGATAAATCGCAACATGATTGAATAATGGTGTCCATATGGTTAGATGATGACACTCACCATAGAAGTAATAAAAATATATTATATTTTTAATAAAAACACAATTACTATTAAATGTTTTAATTCATATCTAAAATAATTGCCATAGGACCATCGATCATCTTAATGTGGATTTTCTCAATAGATTGTCCCTGTAAAGTACAGATTACCATGTTATTACTACAATAACGCAAATAATTTCATTTAGCTTTTCGATAATTGGGATATTGAATTGACCAAATTTTGACATTATAAGATATATTAAGATAGTTGCATCTTACTCCAGCTCCTAAAACACAAAGTCCATAAATTTATCTTCTCGCTATTTTGTCTAAATCTTTAAGATCATCCTTCTCTACAACATACATGTCCTATGACTATTGATTAACTTAAATAATTACTCCAATTAACTATTTTCCGAACTACTAAATTCTTTCTGAAAAAAAATACTAAATTCTAAATTTTATTAAATTATTAGTAATAATATATAATAAATTTAAAATAATTAATCAAATACTTATTAATTTTATAATAAATATTTTAAAAATATAATTGAAATTTTCTTTCTCCTCAAATCATATATTTATTTATTAACATTTCGTTGTACATTAAAATTTACTTTTATCTCCAACTTTAATTATTCTTATATGAAAAAAAATCAACAAAAAAAATTGTCCCTTTTAATGAATTTTATCGTACTCAAATATTTGTTCATGTTTGATTTGCAGTTGAAAATGTTGTGAGACACATTCCAATACAAATTCAATGGATAAAAGTTAAATGAATGCAAAAGTAAGAATCCTTGACAAAATTACTTTTACTTCAAAAGCAATTTTGTAATAGATTTCCAAACATATTCTTAATCTTTGTAGTTTTCAATGTAATTATAACAATGACTTTTCACTATCCGTTTGACACTAAAAAATGCATCGTAAAAAAAATATAAGAGGATTGCCAGTGACACTCTCTTATACTCTTTTTTTGATACTTTTTATGATTGGTTACAATTTATTAAAAATATCAATTTTCAATAAAATCAAGAGAAAAACATTAGTTGAGAAATAAAATTTACAAAAATCGGTGATTTTCAATAAATTTTATATCACATGGAGAATATAAAAAAATGTAAGAAAAAACTTCGTTAACGCTCTTTAAAATATAATGCAAAGAATCCATATACAATGAAAAGTTGGCTGCGCATTATTAATATCAACAGAATTAATATTCACGTTGAACTATGGTAAACAAAAACTTACGTACACATTAGTTTCTTTGAAAAAGATTTTATTTTATTATTATCTTGGTTGAAAAAATCTACTTACCTTAATTGTTCCTGCACATTAATTTTTCTTATAAATCATGTGCCAACATAGTTTATTTAGAGGAAACATAGTTATATAATTTCATTCAGAAAATGAGTAACAATACAAGATGAGATATATTTAAAGATATGAGAACTAACATAATTTTTTTTGAAGCTATTACTACATATATTTAAAATGGAATAGAAGATAGAAGAGCCTTTTGAAGAGTTCGTAAAATGATCAACCGGTGATTTGCAATCCATCTCGAAAGTGACATTATGAATGTTGAGTTGCTGAACCCAGTGTATAGTTTGATGAAGAGCCCAAACCTTAGCTTCTTTTGGAGCAAGGATGCTAGTTGAGATTATCGTCTTCGCGGTAAGAAAATCACCATTGGAGTCTCTCAATCAGAAACCCGCACCAATTGATTTATTTATAAAAATAAAAATTAATTGTTTAAATAGATACACGTAAGTAATTGTTAATTTGAATATGGGTAAGATTCACAATCTTTTCTATTCCCTAAAAAAATTTAAAACTAATTTCTATCAAGATCTTAGAAATGTCAAGTTGTACAATTATCAAAAACTAACAATTATCTTTTATTTATTTATTTGTAAAACTAACAAATCTATTTACAAAAATAATTTTATTATTGGGACATGATTTATTTTTCATAGATTTCTTACTTTAATTAATTAATTCACAATATAACCTATTTAATTGATTACTTGTCTTTTTTGCACTAAAAAATGTCTACTTATCTAAAACTACTAGTTACCTATCCTAAAAATGGTAAGTCTTGAATCTTCATTTCATTTTATAGTTTTTTCTTGAGAAAAATATCAAACACTCCCTTAAGTTTGGATATATTATATGCGCATCCTTTCTGTATTTGACTCCAACATAAACATCAATTATTTTGGAATTTTAGTTATACTAATATCCCTTCTTCAATAACGGTGTTAATTTCATTTATCCAGAATAGTCAGGTGTTAGTCACGTGATCTTTTAAGAGAATTTTATGACCAAAATACCCATGTCTTCTCCCCAACAATAGTTTAAATCATACATTTTAGGGGGTTTTTATGCCTTTGTTGGCTTTTGTTTGATTATTGTTGGCCAAATCGATTACTTCATACCTTGTTTGATTTCTTCATGCGTTCGTGAGTAATTTCTCCACCAATAGTTCAAGTTGAACCACAACCAAATCAACACCGACCAACTCGAACCACCAACCAAACGCAATTGTTGAAACCAATGCATTTGAACATCACCGTGGAGAAACCAATGGAGAAATCTACTTTTAAACCAAGCAGACGCATACGATGGCCGTCAAAATCCTAGCATATGAAGATGATGGCCATCGAACCTGAAAAAGAACTCAAACCCTAGCAAAACACATTTTGGGGGTTTTAATTTGGGGGTTTCAGAATATGTGAGGGAGCAGCGAAATGAGGAGTTTCAGAACTATGAAGGATAATTTTGATCTTTCACAAACACACTAACAACATAAATTAATAGTCAGGGATGCAAAAGAAATACATTTTAAGAGAAAAGATACACATGTAATATATATGTCCAAACTTGAAGGAATGTTTATGTAATTTTCTATTTTTTCTTCCTTAAGGAAGATAGTATCATTGGATTTGTTGATGATAATTTTTATCAAAAAATTTAGCTAACCACATTTAATGAAATCTTTTCTTCTAACAACTTTTTTTTTCCTTTAATTTACCTATTTGTTTGATTTCCCTCAAAAAAATTAATGCCCATAATGTTTTTTTTTTAAATAAAATGTCCATTAAAATTCCTTAACTAGACATTTGAAAAAGGCTATCGATAAACTTGACTCATGAAATTGAAAGAATCTACTTAAAAGAATAATATTCAATATCCTATCATAGTAGTATCCTTGGCATTGCTTTTTTTTATGTCATCATGTGCACCTAACAAAAACTTATATAAGTATGCTAAGCATTATCATGAGCTAACGTGAAAAGGTTAAATCATTAGCATCCTAATAACTATATGAAACCATCAAACTCCAATATCATAGCATAACAAAAATAAAAGCTATATTTTTTTAGAAGGTATCTCTATAGAAGGAAATTCCATAAAGTCATTATAATTAATTATAACATGTAAATTTGCATCGAAAACAAATTACTGAGAATATAAAATAACTCCATAAAATTATTATAATTAATTTTCACAATATTTCAATTCATTATCATAATAAACATGTCTCAAACCTTGAAAAAATATGATTGGAATGAGAGATTCCACTAAGATGTCTAATCAGATTTTTTGACTGATATTAATAATCAGTAAAATTGGTGGATATTTCATAAAAAAATAATAATAAACATGTCTAACTTTCCAATTAACTGCATTTATTATATTCAATTAACGAATTTAATTTACATTAATACAATTAAATCCCCAAAATGGACGGGAAAAGAGTTATTCTAGTTCCTTCGTAATAAGATGCATGATAAGTTTTAAGGAGTTATGAATAATTATATTTTGAATAATCCTTAACTTAGTCATTTGAAGATACATTTGTTATCACACACGTCTTTAAAAAAAATTGGCCATTAAATTAGTCTTTTAAATTTTTTGTCACCACTTTTCAAATAAGTTCAATTCAAAGATTGGATTAGTAAATAAATTAGTCCTTTTAATATTTATTTTATCACCACTTTTAATCTTTTACTAGACCATTTAGAAACTAATTTGATGACAAATAAAGTCTTATAATGTCGTGAAAATTTTTAGAAAACTAAAGATGGTAAGAGTCAAGGCAGATTTAAATAAATAATACAAATTAAATAAATAATTTGAAAAATGGGGCAGTTTGGAAAATATTTAGCAAAATGGGGTCATGAAACACGCCCAAAATAGGCGTGTTTAAACACGCCCAATTTAGGCGTGTTTAAACACGCCTATTTGAGACATGTTTGGGTTGGGTCGGGTCTATAAAAGGGGCAAAAATGTTACTATTTACCATTTGTAACTTTTCTTGCTTTGGTGAAAAGGTTTGGCTTGGTTCGCTTGGGAGTTTTTGGTAGATTTTTCTTGCAACGAAGCTCTGTCAACAAGTAAGTCGATTTTATAATTTAGCATTTTTTATTATTGAATTGTTAACGCCGTACATTATATGTTTGTAGAAAATTTTCTAGGTTATTAAAATGTTAGGTTCGTATATTTTAGGAAGAAAAATATTAGGTTCGTTCATGTTAGTATTAGGTATGTAGATGGTTGGTTTAAGATTAAGGGTTTAGGATGTAGGGTTTATGTGTTAGGGTTTAGGGTTTAGGACTTAGTGTTTATGGTTAAGGGTGTAGTGTTTAGGGTTTAGGGGGTATGGATAATGGGTTAGGGCTTAGGGTTAGGGTGTGTGGATTTAGGGTTTGGGTTAATGGGTTAGGGTTTAGGGGGTGTGAATTTAGGTTAATGGGTTAGGGTTTTGTGTGTGTGGATTTAGGGTTTAGGATAGGGTGTGTGGATTTAGTGTTTAGGGTTTAGGGGGTTTAGGTTGAT
>CM023947.1:23133504-23187052 GCA_013407115.1 Glycine latifolia | reverse complement strand
TGTGTGGATTTAGGGCATAGTAGTTAGGGTGTGTGGATTTAGTGTTTAGGGTTTAGGGGGTTTAGGTTGATGGGTTAGTGTTTTGGGTTTAGGGTTTATGGTGTAGGTTAATGGTTTAGGGTTTTATGTGTGTGGATTTAGACTCTTGGTTTTGTGGTTAGGTTAATGGTTTATGGTGTGTGGATTTAGGGTCTAGGGTTTAGGTGGGTGTAGGTGGGTTAGGTTAACGGGTTATGGTTTAGGGTGTGTGGGTTAGGGGTTAGGGCTAAAGGGTTAGGGTTAATGTTTTAGTGTAAAGGGTTAGGGGATGTGGGTTTATGGTTGTGGGTTGGTTGTTTATGTGTTTCATTTTTTTTGTTGAAGATACTCATTAGATGACTGATTCATCTTCGAGTGATTCTTCGCGCTCTGGATCGGATCATGAGGATGAGAGCATGGATCCGACGACCCATGTTATTCCAACCCCGTATAAGTGGGGTGTTTTGCGTAGGCGTACTCAGCGCACCCACGTTTCCCAAGCTGTGTGGAATGAGGACACAGCTCGACTGTTGAAGACTCGTCGAGGTAAAGTAACGGCGGGGCCACATCACAATGATATACCTGACATCGTTGGTGACATGTTGAGAAATGCTGGCTTTCTGCATGTCGCACGCATGCGACATATTCAGGTATGCAAGTAGGAAATAAGTAAACAATTTTTTTTTATAAAACTGTACATATGAATTGATTAGTTTTTTTTGTAGATCGATGTTGCGCTTATTAGTGCTCTGGTTGAGCGGTGGAGACCAGAGACCCATACCTTTCATATGACGCAAGGAGAGATGGCCATCACGTTGGAAGACGTGGCTGGTATTTTGGGATTGCCCACCAAGGGCAAAGTCGTTACAGGAGTAACCGTAGGTGACTGGGACAGCGTCATTGAGGAGGTTTTTGGGCATGAACCTCAGGAAGATACCGAGCTTAAGGGTGGATATTTGCGCCTGTCTTTCTTTGATAGACATTTTGCGCACTGGGGTGAGGTAGTTCTGGATTTGGTCGCCGTGATGCGGTTCACGAAGGCGCACATTGCGCGCCTTATTGGAGCATGGCTGTTGAGCGACAGATCTGGGGGGAGCATGGTCGCGGCGCGGTATGTCCCATTGCTTGCTGGGGACTTTGAGGATATTGGAGGATACAGCTGGGGCTCTGCAGTCCTTGCACATTTGTTTAGACAAATGTGCGAGTGTACTGATCCACGCAGAAGTGACATTGGTGGGTGTCATATGCTGCTGCAGGTGTGGGCGTGGCTGAGATTCCCACCCATTGCTCCAGCTATTCTGCAGCCTACTCACCCAGAGTGGCACTTCGGTCACCGGTATGTAGCTAGTATATTTGATTTTTTAACAATTGTTGGAATTCAGTGTTATAGTTGTCTAATGTTAGTTATTTTGAAATAAGGTTTAATGCTTTAGGCCGGTTTCGACCACACGAGCTGCTTTGGTACAGGATGAAATTGGAATCCCTCAGTCGGGATGAGGTACGTTTACTTAATTTTAAGTGTCCTTAATTGTGCATTTGTGGTGCATGTCCTTACATAACCGTGTGTTCATTTGGTCTGTGCAGGTGGTTTGGCAACCATATGGGGAGTACGACTTTCTTGGTGCATCTGAGCAGCAACGACTATTGTGGATGGCAACTAGTCCCGTTATATGCTTCCACACAGTTGAGTATTCGCAGCCGGATAGATGCATGCGCCAGTTTGGGAGGGATCAGACAATCCCACGTACTCCCAGGAAGCTGAAGGGTGTGCATGACCTTTCCTTGCGAGGTAAACGTGAAGATAACTGGGTCCGCAAGTTCAGACCGTTTATTAGACGCTGGGAGGTTAGGCACCAGCACATCAACCTTCCCCCTCTGGTTCAGGGCTTCATGTCACCAAACCATGAGTACATGGTTTGGTACAGGGAAAATGGCAAGCGGTACATCTCGAAGATGGCTGCCAAGACTGGTCGTGGTGTAAGTTTTACTGACAGTAACATATTTTCTATTTATGTTTATTATGATAAACAACATGATTCACACTAATGTTTAAATATTTTATTTTACAGTTGGATGGGCTGGAGATGCTGTACTTCACGCTTGGTCATGAGTAGTGGCCGAGCTACAGCTGTGAGTGGGCACAGGATGAGGTTAGACGCATAATGTCTATATTTAGAGAGAGTTGTCGGGTGGAGGAGGCAGGGCCACATGCACCCGAAACCCAGCTTGAGGAGGAGCCACAACTGGCTATTGCCATTGGTCGTCGAAGACAGGAGGGACATGGGCTAGAGCGTCGACGGAAAGAGATGCAGCATGTTCCTGAGCCCATTACAGCTCTCAGTCCTTGCACATCGGGTTGGGTTAGGCCTCCATATATAGCATCCACATACGGCAACCAGCCCTTCTATTATGACTCCACTCAGCAGGGGGGTGCGATGCCATCAGCGGATGTTGGGACCAGTAGTAACATAGCTCCTGCGGAGTGGACTAGTGCCGACATTGACGACATGCTCTCACAGCTTAATTATACTACAGAATTGTGTGGGGACTGGCCATTAGATGTACCTTATGAGCCCCCAGCTGCTGAGCCTTCCTCAGCTCCAGAGCAGGCAACTCCATGTCCACCTCCCTATGTAGACTCTTATGAGGCAGACCCTTCTCATCCAGACCCTTCTCCGCGACCACGTAGACGAAGGCTACCTGATCGTCAGGCGCGCCAACGACAATGGCCACCGGAGTCTTAGTTTATTTGTAATAGTTTTTGCACCTTTGTAAAAAATTGCTTAAGTAGTGGATATATTAACAATGACTAACACCGTGAATAACTGTAATTCATATCAGAGGCTAACAGTAACAATAGAAGATAACCAAAATTGATAAAAACTACTTAAACTAATTAATCATTCAATTTCGGTAACTGGTTTGTTAAAAATAGCTAAAATCTCAATTGGACAAAAACGTTTCCAGTAGTTGGATTCTGCCAACATCTTTAACACGTCTTCATCGCTTAGCAACTCTTTGATGTGATATTCGATTGTGTTGTCTGAATAAGCGTAATGGTGTAACACCCCGTGTGCACCCGACGTATTAACATTATACAATATCACAACAATGCAGCAAGTATGGAAATAAACATTTAAGGAAGCTTGAATCAAGTATAATATACACTTTTATACATATATGGTGAATCTCCGTAATATACATGGTACATAATTCTCAAAACTATACAAATGTTCCCTAGGATTCCACAATACAGAAAAAGAGACAAAATCTAAGCTAACAAGCTCGGTCATCTAAACTTAAGGCTTTCTTCACTCTATCCCAGCTCAGGCCTCTTGCCCTGGGATCTCTCAGTAACTGCAGCCTCTGTACCTGCAACATAATCCCCAAACCGGGGTGAGATAATTATCTCCATAAACTCAGGGTTTTCAGAGGTTTCCCTCTCCCTGGTTCACTTCCCAATATCACAACATATATATATATATATATATATATATATATATATATATATATCACATAATTAAACAGAATTCTCATCAAATTAATAGCCTTCTCGGCTGACCAAAATTTGTTACATGCAAGTAACAACACAATACCAGCATCTAATCAACACACATTGCCTGAATAGGATCATCCACTGAAGGGCACATCTATTCAGGATTCGCTCAACACATGCCCAGGTAGGATCATCTACTGAAAGGCACATCTACCCAGGACTTGCCGCCCAATACCTGAATAGGATCATCTACTTAAAGGCACATCTACTCAGGATTTACATGAACGCCTGTGGATTATCCCAGGGGAGATCATCCACTTAAGGGCACATTCCCAAGGGGTCCATAGTACCACATCCTACTGGCCGGTAAATTTCAAGCAATCACATCACAATCAGCTCAGAACAAAGTTCATGCAACCATACACTATACTAGTGTATTCAATATAATAATCATAATATACACTAACTCAGTGTACTCAAAATCAATACACCTCATCTCAGGGTTTAGCTAGCATGCAGTTGCCAGCCATCATCAAACCATTTCATCAATAATCAGTACAATTCAGTACCACAACATCATAACACATTAGAATACAAGTCATATCAAGCAATCACCCATATTGGGTGTAGTGAAACACAAGCAGGGAAACAATCACTGAAAACACTGAGCTTACCTGGTCGTAGCTCAGAATCAGTTCCCCTAGTCTCTGGGTGATCTCTACCAGCAGTATGCACGTCACGCCCTCAGAACAATAGAGGAAAGGCTGGAGAAGTCTTTCTCCTAGCTCTGGTGTCCAGGGTTTCCCTTTTTCCTCTCCCACAGTTCAAACTCTCCAAAACCTCAGGGGAAAAGGTTTCTCTCACAAATTCTCACAATCAAGGCTGGATTTTGGCTTCCAAATGGTTCCAATCAGGTTTAAAGGTGATTAGGAGGTGTTTTAATGGCTTATAATGGAGATATGAAGCTTCTAAGGTGCCCTAATGGCTGCCTGGCTCAAGGAGGAAGAAGAAGAAGCAGTTTTTGAAGCCCAAAAACCCGAAAATGGCCTTTTATAGGCCCCCCAGCGAGAGTCCCATGCTACCAGCGTGGCCCCCACGTTACCGGTGTGAAAATCCAGTGGAAAATGGCCTTCTGGGGCACTTCCCACGCTACCGGCGTGGCTCCCACGCTACCGGCGTGGCATTCCAGTGGAAAATGGCTTTCTGGAGCACTTCCCACGCTACTGGCGTGGCTCCCACGCTACTGGCGTGGCCTCCCACGCTACTGGCGTGGCTCCTTCAACACTAACTCTGTCGCTAATTCCGTCGCAAAATCCGTCGCTAACGCTTTTTCTGACGGAATATAGCAAATTTCAAACTTTCTTTCTTTTTCTTTTATTTATTTAACCTTGGTTATTATAAATGGCCTGGCTGTCGGAAAAAAAATTTTCTAACCACCTGTGAGTTGTGAATTCCATAAGGGGGAACCCCAACAGGCGCAACTTGCTTACTGACATCCTTCAGTGTTTCAATGTTGCATCCTAAAGGAATTTCAAATCGTATTGGGTTTGTTCCAGTAAAGGCATAACCAATAAAATCCGCTCCTCGTGGTATGTTCCACTTGCCGTTGTAATATAGCATTGCATCATGTGTAGGGATGATAGTGGATCGAAGTTGGTTAAGTATACCATCGGCTGTTCTGTTGATGCTGCATAATATTTCTATAGGCCCAACACTTGACATTTGGTCATGGCACATTAACATTGTGGAAACATCATCATCATTTGTGACTTGCAGAGAATGAAAAAAATATTTCTGACCTGCATGTAGGAATGGCTGTCGGTAATAGATTTCATGAACGAAATGATCGTCAGTTAGCAGAAGGGTGTTGTGCATCCTACTCTTGAGTGTCTGAAAAGAACACTCATTTGGCACTCGCATTGGGATTGGATTAGGACATTGAAAAGAAACACCAGTTTCGGTGTGTTCCATTAATCCATTTGGAAAAATGAATGCTAATTTGGAGTTACCAATGCTCTGACTGGTTGTTTCTCCTAAGAATGCCATAGTATTAAGAATGAATTTCGAAGACAGGAGGTATGTTGTCTTGGAGTAGGGCTGTCCGCCTTATATAGGGGCATCTTTAGTCACACCCTATTTGTTAGGCGTGTTCAGTCACGCCCTATTTGGGCGTGTTTAGTCACGTCCTATATGTTAGGCGTGTTCAGCCACGCCCTATTTGGGTGTGTTTCGTCACGCCCTATTTGGGCGTGTTCAGTCACGCCCTATTTGGTACGCGTGTTCAGTGATTTGGCTAATTTGTTAGGGTTGATGGTTTTAGTCTTTAGGGTTTCGGGTTTATGGTTAATGAGTTACTGTTGATGTTGGTTAGGATGATGGGCCAGGCATAGTAGTCCTTGCCATAGCGTGATTTGATTCCGCAATAGCCATGGCCACAAGGGCACTGTATGTCCCTGTTGCTGCATTCGTTTGCCAAGTTCTTGAGAGCAGTTTGGCACGGATTAAAGGCTTACTCTGGGGACTATGACCATGAGCTGATGAAAAAGATGAACGGGAGAAAGACATGATCACACGTTTTCTTTCTTGTTCTGTTTTGCTTCTTCTCTGTGTATATGATGATGGACTTGGCACAAGTTGAAACAAATTACCCAAGGTTCTTGCTTTAGGAATAAAACAGTTACACATATCTTTATAAAAAAAAATACATTAACATCACATTAATAAAAAATACATAATTTCAAATTCATGAAGCACCACCACGAGTAGGACAATTCCTCCGATTATGTCCAACCTACTTGCAAAGTTCGCATCTGACGCGCCTTGGAATTGTTTCCACTTCGTCCATCTCGTTACGTAGTCTAGTGGACCTTGGACGACCCTTTGCACGCAACATCTCCCTGTCAGGTATGACAACTGGATCTTCACTCGGTGGAATAGCACGTTCATTACCAATTGGCTGCCATGGCAATGAATAAGCCTGAACCAAGTTGTTTACTAGGAAGACATCATCCACAAACTGATAAGGATTTTGACGAACATGTAAAGCAGCAGCTGCGGCGTGACTACATGGGTATTTGAACGCCTTAAACTTGCCACACTGACAATAACGCTCAGGAAGGTTGACAGAATCTACCCTATCCCAACCCTCTTCCACCTGAAATACCGTATGGTCAACATTATATGTGCCTACATGGTGGCCTGTAGCAACGGTCTGGTTATGCCTCATAGCATCAACCACATTTTTGCAATGTCGCTGTGAATGTTGAAGCTGTGAAATGGCCGACTGACCTCTGGATACAAAATAATGCACCAAACGGGTGTACGTGTGCTTCACAAAAGTGGTGATAGGCATGTTCCTTGCTCCCTTGAACACCCTATTGACTGATTCTGACAAGTTTGTTGTCATATGGCCATATCTCCTCCCCTTTACATCATATGCACGTGTCCACTTTTCCTTAGGGATCGTATCAATCCATTCTGCAACCTCAGGACTGGTATCACGAAATCATTCAAACGCTTGGTCAAAATCAAGCACACTGGGAGTATAACCTGCACAATAATAAACAAATTAACACTTGTTCTGTTTACAAAAATGTCTCAACTTAATGCAGTTGAAATATTTGTAACATACCTAAAGTCATGAGGGCCTTCTTCAATCTTGCACTCTTGAACCTTTGATTAAAATTACTGGCAATATGATGAAGGCAAAACATGTGATGCGCATGAGGTGGTTGCCAGCCGGCATGATTCTCCACAACAGATATGATGCTTCGGTGCCGATCTGAAATTAGACATATATTTTGCATTTGGGTTACGTGGAGGCGAATGTTAGCAAGGAAGTATTCCCAAGCTTCCAGCGTCTCCCCCTCAACAATGGCAAATGCCAATGGCAGACACTCATTATTTTCGTCCTGAGTCGTGGCAATTAACAATTTGCCTTTATACTTCCCATATAAATGAGTCCCATCAATTTGGATGATGGGTTTGCAAAAATTAAAAGCCTCGCAACACTGCCTAAAAGTCCAAAACATGCGATGAAACACACGCTTTGCCCGTACCAGCCGATTTGCCACAAAATAAGCAGTTGTTTGAATATCATAAAAAGAACCTGGTGAAAAACGAAGTATGTAGTCGCACCACCTTGGCAAAAATGCATAAGACTCTTCCCAATCCCCATAAATCATTGCCATTGCTTTCTGCTTCGCATACCAGGTCTTTCCATATGAAACTTTAAATCCATAGGTATTGGTGATCCTCTCCTGAACCAATGCAATTGACACAGACGGTTCCTCCCTAACCATTCCTAAAAATCAAATGGAAACATTGACATTATCAACATACCTCTCAAAACAATAATCTTCATATTAACCAAATTTAATAGAAACATACCTACTACAAGTGAAGCAATAACATCAACGCCAAGCTGTTTGTGACCCTGTGAAATATGATCATTCAAGCAATTGTGTTTCTCACCCCATCTTGAAACAACCCACTTCTCACCATACGTTGGTTTGATCACTCTAACCCTCCAAGGGCAACCATCGTTGTGTCGAACACACTTCATGCTAAACTTTGTAGGCTTGCTCTCAACCACAGTTGCTTCTTGATGCTCCTTCATGAGGTTCCGTTTAATTGCAATTTGGGCATCCATTTTTGATGCAAATTCCTGTTTAACAAACAAGTCTTCCCCTAATTGCCAAGGACCTTGCACTGAACCCGAACCCGAACCCGAACCCGAAGCAGAACCGGTAAATGATTCTTCTTCGTCGCATGGACGACTCCAATCAATATATGTGTAATGTGGAATTCCATGCCAAAAAGGAAGGACCTCAGCACCTAAACATATATGCCAAATAAAATACGTAGTCTATGAGGAAGGCAAGCATAAAACCCCGATTAAAGAAATTTGGAATTATCTATCACAAAGCCCTAAATAGTTAACCATTTCCTTAACACCATTAAGTATACTTCCTAAACCCTAAACCCTAACCATAAACCCTAAACAGTCAACCATTTCCTTAACACCGTACCCCCTCAACCCTCAACCATTATCCTAAAACCCTAAACCATAACCTCGTAAACCCTAAACCACTCATCCCTAAGCCCTAAACCTAACCATCATCGACACAACACCATACAACCTTTACCCCAAACCAAAGACCCAAACCCATAACCCTAAACAATTATTATATCCCACATAAACCCTAAACCATAAACCATAAACCCTAAATAACATCTACATATTATGATCATTCAAACTTAGAAGAATTTAACAAGTAAACATATATCACTACAGTTTCACTGATTAAAGCAGTATAACATACCTTCAATAGGTTCTTCTACTTGAGCAGATCGAACATCCGCATGATGACGCCTTTGAGACGACCCCACACTAGTGTCTCCTTGGAATTCAGTCGCATGCACGCCAGCATCTTCATCATTATCTGACGCACTAGCATCCTCGACAAGAAGACGATCTTCCATCGCGATATTTTCATCATCATCGTCCTCATCATCGTCATCCATAACCCAAGTTGGGTCATGTTCAGCTTCCTCAGACACGTTTACATCTGGAGCAGGAGCAGCATATGATGCTTCATTATTTGCAGAATTAAAAGCCGCTGACCTCATGGCTAAGGGCAAAACATCATCCTCCAGTGCGACATAATCCACGTACAATTCTAACAATTCATTCCTTGACTGCTTCAAAAATTGGTCAATTACAATTTCTACGTCTTCATCATCCAGCAGTTGACTCCCCGTGTAATGATCGTGTTGCCATAACCTTGCCGTCACCAAACTGATACGTTGGTTGTCGTTTAAACCTATTTTCCTGCGTATCTTCTCATGTAATTCACTAAGCGTTGATCTTCAATTGATACGCATCGACCTATTGTTCCCTTCAAAAATAACACCATGTCGTCCTCTAACTTTTCTTCCATTAAAACATAACATAACATCAACACTCTTACTACCTGAACTCATATTTGGAAAACGCTTAAACTAGACCCAAACCACAACTAATGGATCCAACAAAAAATCACTGAACCAATAACGCTTAAACTAGAACCACACCACAACTAATGGACCCAACAAAAAATCACTGAACCAATGTATCAAAGCACTTATCAAGGGCCACCTTATATAGAGTCAAGGGACTGGAACACGCCTCAAATAGGCGTGTTTAAACACGCCTAAATTGGGCGTGTTTAAACACGCCTATTTTGGGTGTGTTCAACAGCGCCATTTTGTTAAATATTTTCCAAACTGCCCCATTTTTCAAATTATTTATTTAAATTTGCCAAGAGTCAATGCTTCAAATCTTTGAGTGAAATGCAGCGACTAAATTTTTTGGACTTTATTTGATGATATATGTAACCTTAATACATTTCTAATATGTTAATATATAAGTAATTGACTTCCTATTGAATATTGGTGTTTAAATTTTTATTTGGAAGAATGAGATTTATAAGGATTAAATTTCAACTTACTTTGATAGAGGGATCTAATACTATGTTATGAATAAATTATCTAATAAAATTGTTGGATAAAAATAAGTGAAAAAATTATACTTTTATATCATTTAAATTTCACCATGCATTTATTTAAACTAAATTCTATACCGATGTGATCCACAAGTTTGATTAAATTATAAATTTTTAAATTTGTACTTAGTATTATTTGTTTTTATTATTATTTAATATATATATATATATATATATATATATATATAAGTTTATCATTTTTAAAATATTTAGTATCATATTAAATATAATTATATTAAAATTAAGTAAAAAGATTATTTATATTTTTAATTGAGCAGATACTACAAATATATTTAAGTCTATTGAAATTTATCATAATTTTTTATTTATTTAACTAATAATAGTATTATAATACTTATACAAATTGTATAAATTTTTAAAAAATTAGTAAATATAAATTTATAATTATTTAAATTGAAACTTAATAAAAGAACTCGATTAGATCAACAATTGGTATCAGAGCTTCGTTCTCTGCTTGTTGCAAGTAATATTGAAGAGTAGATCCAACATGAATGAACTCGAGACTATCAAGCTAAGCTATGCTCTACAAAGACCACCATTATTTGAAAAGAAAGGGAAATTCTATCCCTACTAGAAGAATATAATGGAGACCTACATTCAAGCCGAAAATTTTCAAGTCTGGAATATCATAGAGAATGGAGATTATGAAATCATCAAAAAGAATGACAAAGGTGTGGATATCCCAAAGCCAAAACAAGAGTACACCGATGAGGATTGGAAAAAGATGAAAATGAATGCTCAAGCTAGGAGGATCATTCATTGCAACATAAGACCAGTGGAATTTAACAGAATCATGGGTTGCAAATCTGCCAAAAACATGTGGGATCTCTTAGAGGTAACTCATGAGGGCACCAATGAGGTAAAACAATCCAAGATTGACTTTCTTATGCATCAATATGAATTGTTTCTTATGAAACCAAAAGAACCAATTTTTGATATGATTACCCGCTTCACTAACATTGTAAATGAGTTGAAAGCATTAGGCAGAGAGATTTCACAAGAAGAGCAAGTAAGAAAAATATTGAGAAGTCTTCCAAGAGAGGAATGGATGCCAAAGGTCACGACTTTACAAGAAACCAAAGACTTTAAGAAGTTCAATTTGGAACAACTGAGTAGATCCTTAATGACCTTTGAGATGCAATTGGAGGCTCATAAAAGGGAAAATCTAGCAAGAAGAGACAAGGTAATTGCTCTAAAAGTTGAATATGAAGAAGAGCAAGACAACACTGATGATGAAAAAGACCTTGCATTACTAGTTAAGAAATTCATAAAGCGATACGAAATTTCCAAAAACTATAACAGGAAATTCAATTAGGTAAAATCTAAACATAGCTCCTCTAAGATTAATGATGGATGTTTCAAATGTGGAAAGCAAGACTATAGGGTCAGCGATTGCCCAGAATGGGAGCTAGAGCACAAAAAGAAGGAAAAGATGAGAGAGGAGAGAAAATTTGGCAGAAAAGAACTTAAGAAGGCTATGATAGCAACTTGGTCAGATTCTGGCTCAAAAAAAGGAGACACAGATGTTGAAGAAAAATAAGCTCATTTATGTCTTATGGCTGAAACAAATGATAATTCTGATGCTGAAACTACTGAGGTAAACTCTCAAATTGAAACAACAACATTACATGAACACACTAAAGAAGAGCTAATTAGAAACATAAAATCTCTTATCAAGCAGTGCATATGTCTGCATGAAGAAAAATTTATAACACTAGATGAATGTGATGCATTAAGAGAAAAGAGCGAGGAGTTGCTTGATAGTTATGGAAGTCTAAGATTAGAACTCAACACCATAACCAAAACAAATAATGACTTGGTTAGAAACATTCGGGATTTAGAAGTAGAAAATGAAGATATTCATAGGTAGAACTACTGAAAGAAAAAATTAAAGGAGCTAGTTGAAAAGAGTCCTACGGTAGAACTACTGAAAGAAAAAATAAGGAACTTGAATAAGGAGAATGACATCCTTAGAAGCAAACTAGTTGACCTACATAGCAGTTCAAATAAAAAGCAAGTTAGACCTTGGGAAGATACTTGGATTAATAAGGCACACACTCAGTCTAAGCATGAACTAGGTTACAAGGAATGGGATTCTAGAAAAAAAAAACATGTTGATCTATATGAAACTAGAGTTTGCATGCATTGTGGGAAAGGTAGACACCTAAAAGAAGATTGCACACATAGAATAAATGCATTAAAGAAAAATGAACACTATGTGCCATTCTCATTATTCTGTGAATAAACCAGCAAATAAAAGAGAGCACAATTCTACATATGCTAAGAAAAAAGGACCTAAGCAAGTCTGGGTTCCCAAAACTAACAAATGATTTTCTTTTGCTGGTTGAAGTGAGGGGGAACAACACATGGTACTTAGACAGCGGTTGTTCCAGGCACATGACAGGAGACAAATCTAGATTCTTTACTCTTAAACCCTTCAAGAATGGATGTGTGACTTTCGGAGATAACAACCAAGGTGAGATCTTGGGAGTTGGTAAGGTAGGTAAGTCATCCACACACTCCATTGATAATGTATTTTACATTAAAGGTTTAAAACACAACCTATTAAGCATATCTCAGTTCTGTGATAAAGGGAACTCAGTAGAGTTCACATCTGAAAAATGTTTTGTAAGAAAATAGAAGACACAGAAGGTTATCTTGAAAGGAAAAAGGAACATAAATGTTATCAAGTTAACTTAAACTCTATTGCTGATGTCTCACTAACATGTTTAAGTGAAAAGAAAATGATACCCTTCTTTGGCACAAAAGGTTAGGACATGCAACCTTTGGAGTGATCAATAAGGTGCATTCACAAGGACTAGTTTCTGGTCTGCCCACTCTCAAATTTCAGGACATCAAGCTTTGTGATGCTTGCACTCAAGGAAAGCAATTCAGATCCTCTTTTAAATCCAAAAACTAGGTAAGTACCTCTAAACCCCTAGAACTGCTACATATGGATTTATGTGGACCAATGAATATTACGAGCAGATCAGGGAAAAGGCATGTGTTTGTTATAGTAGATGATTACTCAAGATATACCTGAACCTTCTTTTTAACTACAAAGGATGAGACATTTGATGAATTTTCTGCCTTTATACTTAAAATTCAGAACTCTAATGAACATAGAGTAATCTCTATTAGATCTAATAATAGTGATGAATTCATTAACAATAGGTTTTTGAACTTTTGCAAAGAAAAAGGAATTGATCATAAATTTTCATCACCAAGGACTCCGCAGCAGAATGGAGTAGTGGAGAGAAAAAACAAGACATTGGAGACATGACTAGAACCATGTTGATTGCAAGTGGTCTACCTAGAAACTTTTGGGCAGAAGCCTTAAACATAGCTTGCTACATCATAAATAGGATCATGATTAGACCCATGATAAAGAAGACCCCTTATGAACTGTTCAAAGGAAGAAAGCCCACCATAGTGCATCTAAGGACTTTTGGATGCAAGTGCTTTGTCCACAATAATGGGAAAGACAACTTGGGAAAATTTGATGCAAGGAGTGATGAAAGAGTGTTCTTGGGTTACTCCTCCAAGAGTAAATCATACAGAGTCTATAACAAAAGGACTATGTGCGTGGAAGAGAGCATATATGTTGTCTTGTCTTTGATGAAACTAACCTTGTTGATAAAATTTTTCAGGAAAGTGAAGACTTTGAGCTTGGAATAACTAAAAGACAAGATCTGGATCCAAGCAAACACAAGGCAATATATAAAGTTGAAAGTAAAGAAAATGAGGAAGACTCAGGTCCTAGTAAAAATTCAAGCATACCTGAACCAAACATAGAAGACAAACATAATGAAGGTTTAGATAACAAGTCGAAGGAAGATGATACAGAAGATAGTGCTGAAAACATAGAAAAGACTGAAGTCAGGAAGTGGAAGCACCAAAGTTCTCATCCCATTGATTCTATAATGAGCAACTATAATAAGGGAGTATAAACTAGAGCTCAAATGAAATTTTTTTGTGCTTTTAATGCTTACATTTCTCTTATTGAACCTACTGACATTGTTTCTGCCTTGAAGGATCCAAATTGGGTAAATGCTATGCATAATGAATTACATCAGTTTGAAAGGAACAAAGTGTGGCATCTGGAACGCAGGCCTAAGGACAGAAAAATAATAAGACTTAAATGGGTCTTTAGGAATAAACTGGATGAACATGGTCAAATCACCAAGAATAAGGCAAGGCTTGTGGCAAAATGATATGGTCAACAAGAAGGAATTGATTATGGAGAAACATTTGCTCCAGTAGCAAGGATAGAAGCTATCAAAATCTTGATCGCATATGTTGCCTACATGGGATTCAAACTCCATCAAATGGATGTTAAAAAAGCCTTCCTAAATGGGATGCTGGAAAGAGAAGTCTTTGTAGAATAGCCCCCTGGATTTGAAAACTCATCAGCTGGAGACATGGTATACAAACTAGATAAAGCCTTGTATGAGTTAAAGCAAGCACCAAGGGCTTGGTATGAGAGATTGTCTAAGTTTTTGCTTGGTAATGGATGTCAAAGAGGTAAGATAGATAAAACACTCTTCTTAAAATTCAAAGGTAAGGATCTATTAATTGTGCAAATATATGTTGACGATATTATTTTTGGATCCATTAATGAATTTTTGTGCAAGTGGTTTGTTGCAATCATGAGCAAAGAATTTGAAATGAGTCTTATGGGTGAGATGAATTTCTTTTGGGGCTGCAAGTATGCCAAATGGAATATGGGATAATGATACACCAACAAAAGTATCTCAAAGAACTTCTTAAGAAATTTGGAATGGAATCTGCCAAGCCTCATCATACACCTATGGCCACTGGTGACAGAGTAAGTGAAGACCTCTCAAGTAAGAGTATTGATATCACTACTTATAGAGGCATGATAGGTTCTTTACTTTGCTTAACATCTAGTAGACCTGACATTGTTTTTAGTGTAGGATTGTGTGCAAGATTTCAGTCAAATCGTAAAGAGTCACATTTAAAATTTGTTAAGAGGATTATGAGATACTTAAAGGGAACTGAGAACTTAAGCTTCTGGTATCCTAAAGGGGCTAACTTTGACTTTATTGCCTATAGTGATGCTGACTTTGCAGGTGATATAGTGGGAAGAAAAAGCACTTCGGGCATGGCCCAGTTTCTTGGACCTTGCTTGATATCTTGGGGTTCCAAGAAGCAGCACTCAATAGCATTATCCACCATTGAGGATGAATATGTTGTAGCTGCTCTTTGTTGTGCTCAAAGTTTATGGGTCAAACAACAGTTACTGGACTTTGGCATAGACACATGATGCATTCCAATCTTTTGTGACAACACAAGTGCCATCAGTATCTCAAAAGATCTAGTGCTATACTCCAGGACTAAACACATTCATATAAGACATCACTTCCTTCGAGATTGTGCAGAAACAAATCAAATTCAATTGAAATTCCGTCAAACTAAGTAAAAGATTGTAGACATCTTCACTAAGCCATTGAGTAGGGACAAGTTTGAAAAACTGAGATTGGAACTTGGCTTCATTTATATGCATCCATGAGTTTTCAGGTTCACTAATTAACTAACTTCTCTTCATCTCCTCTTTTCATTAATTCACCTTTTCCTTTTTTTTTTCACTTCCATTTTCATCTCCTATATTTTATTTTAAGCACAATTGTCCTTGAGTACAGTAACTGGTTCCAAATTTGGTGCGGATTTAACATTTTACAGGTGAGGTGGAGAATCTAGAACTTGTGCCATTGAAGTTTGATGCTCTAAATAAGATAAGACAGCTCCATGAAACTAACAAGGATGAAATAGGCCATGTTTCTCTTAGTCAGAGCCTTCTATAGCCCACCTGACACTTTTATATCCCTAGGCACCCCTATTGAGCCTAAAATTGCTAAACCAGCTTCCCTACCAAGTCAAAGTTTCTAGGAATATCAAAAGGAAATATCATGAACATTACCCCATAATCACCCCAAAAGTTTTGCACAAAGACAACAATTGGTATCAAACGAAAAGACAACAAGTGTGCACTTCTAACACAAGGCCAACAGTACATTAAAAAAATATTATTATTATAGAAAAGCCACAAACTAAAGCTTGATTTAGAGTCTGGTGCATCTAAACAGGGGGAATGATAATCGATGTCGTATCGCTTCAAAACAATTAAACTACGCTAATTCTGTAGCACAGGATTAACCTAGGTTGACTCAGAGACACAATCAATATGGTTCCAACTTCAATTCACTAGTAAATAATAGGGAGATTTTTATCAAACAGTTTGCATGCGATAAATGAATATTGCAGAAAATTTCAGAAACTAACAGAATTGATTAAAGGTAATGTAAAACAGATTAAAAAGCATCAATCCAATTCACCAAACCAAGCAATATGAATTATCATAGTTTTCATATAATGATTTTGTTGTGAAAGTTCATTCAATTTCATTAGAAGCAGTTCAATCAAATTAACCCCTAAATTAATTGAAACCAC
The DNA here is from genome assembly GCA_013407115.1 of Glycine latifolia. NCBI lineage: Eukaryota > Viridiplantae > Streptophyta > Magnoliopsida > Fabales > Fabaceae > Glycine > Glycine latifolia. Next base: position 23,170,501 of record CM023947.1, on the reverse strand, counting down.
AAACCTAATTGAAATATCATCCAAATAATTTGTGATTAAAATTCAAAATTAGGAAATGAATCCATAACCTAATCCGCTTTCAATCCTAAACACATTCATAATCATGAAAATTGAATAGAGATTGAAGAAGAAAGTGAACATTCACACATAATTTGAAATACCAAACCAGAACTCAAATTCTCCTTGATTGGGCTTGGATCTTTGGATTGATTGATTGTTTAGCCTTCCATGATCATCATCAATGAAAATCCCATGAAATTAGTGCACGAAAATGGAAGAACAGAAATGAAAATGAAGAACAATGAAGAACAATGAAGAACAGTTGAGAGAAATTAAGAGAAAGAGTTTTAATTCTAAAAACTTCTAAAAGTCACTACAAAATGTGTTTTTGTAAAATGAAGTGTGTCCATCCAAATAAGTAAAATCACTTAAATATAGTGACTGAGTCAGTAGGAAAGGATGGGCCACAATGAAGTCCAACTAATCTAGCTAATTACTAATTCAACCAATTTCGCAGCCCAAAATTCAAGTGCAATGATTCTGACTTCTATGCCTAAAATGACCCTCCAAATGACATAATTGGCCTTGTCTTATCTCTGACAAACTTGTAGATATTTTCGTTATCTTTCCAGGGACTACTCATATGTGCCATTTGGAGTTCTGTAGAGATCTCTAGGTCCTTTACAAGAAAGATAGGTCAAGTAAGCAAAAACTCCGAAAATAAGCAACAATTATCAATTAAGCCCACTTGTTTGCCTAAGGCAAAAACTGAATTAGAATTGGAAAATAAAAGTCCAAGAGAAGTCAAATAACCTAAGAAGAATAGAAAAATATTAAACTAAAAGTACTCAATCAAAATACCCCACACTTAAACTTTTGCACTCCCGAACAAAACTAAAAAAAAAACTACGAGAAAAAATTCAAACTAAAGTAAACCAAAAACTAAAAGAAAGGTAAGAACAAGGCACACACATTTTTCAATGGATCCTAACAATGCACAAAAGTGAGAAAGATGAAAAATGGAAGAATGATATTAAGGTTTCAAATAATCCATGAACACATGATCACAAATTGCAAAGTGAAAAAGTAGTCAAGTTAAACTTAAGAATGAACCAAGGTGATAGAAATCTCTCAAATAGCAACACTCAACCTCTTCTAATGTGTATGAGTTTATGTTTACACTCAAACACTGCATGTAACTAGCACATCCAAATTTTGACAAGACTCTAATTCATTCAACTTGAAATACACATGCATCAAAAGATCAAATGGACTTTATAGGCTTGTAATGTATGGCTTGGATAAAGGGTGGATAAGAAAAGGATATTTAGGCTAAAACTAAGAGAAAAGAGGGGCAATAGAGAGTAAGCCAACAAATATAAAGAGGAGTAGAAACAAAGAACTTATAAGGATGAAAATGAATCACAACAACTTTTATTGCATTTTCTTTTCCTTTTTCTTTGCTTTTCTTTTTCCTTGTTTATGCATTTTTTTTCTTCTTCTTTAAACTTTTGCTTTGTAAACTCTTTCTTTTCTTTTCTTTCCAAATAAAAAAAAAATAAAATACCCCACACTTGTTTGAAACCCACTCTCAAAATAATTCCAAGGCTCATTTTCTCCCTAAAGTTAGGATAACTTGGTTTTCCATTTTTTTTTATTTTTTATAATGAGGTACACAAGAAAGAAAAGGTTAAAGGCTAAAAAAGGGTAGCAATGGATATCAATGCAAGGATAGTTTATTTGGCTAGTGGATAAAAGAAAGAAGGCCTAAATCATCTCAATCAAAGCATGTGCAATAAGGAATGTCAAAAGAGGCAAGACAAAACATAGAGTAATCTAGCACAAGGGTGAAATCACACATGAAAGAACGTGAATGAAATAATGTAATTCATCCACAAAGGCCCAAAAACTCACAAGTCATAATTCTATCACACATGATCCATCTTAAATTCTATTTCTCAAGCCTACTAATCACTTCAACAATTGCCACAATGATTCACATCAAGCATGAAGCCTTTCATTCCAACAAAAATTAGTACATTTCTCACAATTTACACAAGTTAGAAATCCTATGAAAAACATGAAAAAGTGTCTAAATTCTAGTTTTTATTTTCTGAATGTAAAAACAGACTAACAACCAGACAGAACAAAACAAATACTGCAAAATAATAATAGAAATAATAACAAAAACAAACAAAAACAAAAAATAGAAAATGGACAGAAACAACATACAGACTCAAAAATTAAAATAGAAAATAGAAAATAGACAGATAAACAGAAAACAGACTAAAAAATTAAAATAGACAGAATGTAAAAACAACAAACAAAAACAGATAAACAGAAAAGTAAACAGAAAACAGATTTTGTAATCCTTCATCCCACACTTGAAATGCACATTATCCTCAATGTAAGCATGCAATGGGATGCAAACAAAGAGACAACAAATAAAAGAAGGGAAAAGGAAACTCCCTAAATGTCATTCAAGGCACATCATCACATAGAATTGCAAGACCAAAGAGATGTCCGCCACAACCTCCTCCTCTACCTGAGGGCTCTCATGAAATAACTTGAGTTGCACCATGGGGAAAAACATTAGTAATAACAAAAGGTCCATCCCATCTAGATCGACGTTTACCATAAATAAGCTTGAGGCGAGAGTTAAACAATAACACTTTTTGGCCAATATGGAACTTCTTCCTAAGAATCCTAGAGTCATGAAATATCTTCACTTTCTCCTTGTAAATCTTGGAGTTCTCATAGGCTTCTAAGCGGATCTCTTCAAGTTCTTGCAATTGAAGCTTCCTTTCCATACCTGCTTTATCAAATGCCATGTTACAACTCTTCACCGCCCAATAAGCACAGTGCTCAATCTCCACTGGAAGGTGGCATGACTTACCAAAAACCACCCTATAGGGAGACATCCCCAAAGGTGTTAGGTAAGCGGTCCTGTGAGCCCATAAAGCATCTTTAAGTAGCTTGCTCCAATCCTTCCTGTTGGGTTGCACTACCTTCTGTAACACTTGCTTGATCTCTCTGTTAAAAATCTCTGCTTACTCATTAGTTTGGGGATGATAAGCTGTAGCAACTCTATGCACAACCCCATACTTCTGAAGCAAGGATGTCAATGACCTATTACAAAAATGGCTCCCCTAGTCACTGATAATGGCTTTAGGCACACCAAACCTTCAAAAAATGTTGGATCTCACAAAATCCACAACAACTTTAGAATCATTAGTTCTAGTGGCCTTAGCTTCAACCCATCTGGAAACATAATCAACAGCAAGTAGAATATGTAAAAAACCATGAGAAACAGGAAATGGACCCATAAAATCAATACCCCACACATCAAAAATCTCACAAAAAATAATGGGTTGCTGAGGCATCTCATGTCTATGTGTAATGGTTCCTCCTGCTCTCTGACCCTGCTCAGAAGTGGTAGTAAAGTGATGAACATCTCTAAACAAAGTGGGCTAATAGAACCCACAGTCCAATACCCTCTTAGCGGTCCGTTGAGGACCAAAATGACCGCTAGTAGGTGTGCCATGACAAAACTGAAGAATAGACTGGATCTCATGATCTGGCACACACCTACGGATCACTTGATCACTACCAAATCTCCACAAATAAGGATCATCCCACACATAAAATTTAGCATCACTCTTAAGTTTATCTATTTGAGACCTAGATGCATGAGGTGGAACAACAGATGCAACTATGAAATTCACAATGTCAGCAAACCAAGGGGTGATATATGATGAATGCAAGTGCATCAAATGCTCATCAGGGAAATTATCCCTAATAGGAAAGGATTCAATAGGTCCCTCAATCCTGCTTAAATGATCAGCAATCAAGTTTTCCGCACCACTCCTGTCCTTAATCTCAATATCAAACTCCTGAAGAAGAAGCATCCACCTGATCAATCTAGGTTTAGCATCAGGCTTCTTCAACAGGTACTTCAAAGCTGCATGGTTAGTAAAGACAATGATATGATAGCAAAGCAAATAAGATCGGAATTTATCTAAAGCAAAAATAATAGCTAAAAGCTCCTTCTCCGTGGTGGTGTAGTTAACTTGGGCTGCATCTAAAGTACGTGAAGCGCAAGCAATGACATAGGATTGTTTATTAACTCTCTGTGACAACACAGCCCCAAGTGCATAGTTAGAGGCATCACACATGAGCTCAAAGGGAAGTTCCCAATCTGGTGGCTGCATGATGGGAGAGGTCGTAAGCTTCTTCCTCAATTCCTCAAATGCCTCTTTGCAAGGCTAATTAATCATAAAGTCTACGTCCTTTTGGAGAAGCTTGGACAATGGCAGTGCAATCTTGCTAAAATCCTGGATGAATCTCCTATAAAAACCTGCATGTCCAAGAAAAGAATGCATTTCCCGCACAGAAGCGAGGTAAGGTAAAGAAGTAATAACATCAATCTTAGCTTTATCGACCTCAAGATCTCTACTAGAGACTAAATGCCCTAAGACTATGCCTTCATTACCATAAAATGGCATTTCTCAAAGTTAAGAACAAGGTTAGTCCCAATACATTGATCAAGAACTCTAGAGAGACTATCCAAAACATGCATTAAAAGAGGAACCATAAACAGTGAAATCATCCATAAACACCTCCATGCAACTCTCTAATAAATCAGAAAAGATACTCACCATGCACCTTTGGAAGGTAGCAGGTGCGTTGCATAGGCCAAAAGGCATCCTAGTGTAGGCAAATGTGCCAAATGGACAGGTGAATGTGGTCTTATGTTGGTCCTCCTGTGCAATATGAATCTGCATGTAACCAGAAAAACCATCAAGAAAGCAATAATGTGATTTACCTGCCAACCTCTCAAGAACTTGGTCAATGAAGGGGAGAGGGAAATGGTCCTTGCGAGTTGCCTGGTTAAGTCTCCTGTAGTCAATGCAAACTCACCAACTGTTGGCTACTCTAGTCGGAATCAACTCATTATCCTGATTTTGCACAACAGTGATATCCGACTTCTTAGGGACCACTTGGATAGGTGAAACCCAAGTACTATCTGAAATAGGATAGATGATCCCTGCAGCTAGTAACTTCATCACTTCCTTCTTCACCACATCAAGAATAGTGGGATTCAGCCTCCTCTGTGGCTGCCTCACCGGCCTAGAATCATCCTCCAAGAGTATTTGATCCATGCAGATGGAAGGATTTATTCCAGAAAGGTCAGCAAGTGTCCATCCAATGGCCTTTTTGTGGACTCTCAAAATATGTAGCAACTTCTCTTCATGCTCAAGTGATAGGCTGCTAGATATGATGACTGGAAGCTGCTGAGCATCATCTAAATATGCATATTTAAGGTGCTCAGGTAGTGACTTCAGCTCCAAAGAAGGTGGCTGAATGGTGGAAGGCAAGGAAAGGTTGTTGGCTGAGGGAAGGGAAATAGTAGAATCAGAACTTGTATCTGTACCTGTATCTGCAACACAATCAGAGTCAAGTGTGGAGGAAATCTCCGCACAAATACTACACACAATAGTAGAATCATCACAGGTACAATTACAAGAACCAAGATCAAAATCATCAAAATCAGAAAAATCAGAAAGTAAATCAGAAATATCTACACTATCTACTGCAACATCAATGATATCAAGAAGAAGGACAGAATGCTCCTCTACAAGATGTCTCATGGCCTTAAAAATGTTAAACTGGACAATGTCATCACCAAACTCCATGGACAAAGTTCCTGCATACACATCAATTTTGGTCCTGGCTGTCATCAAGAATGGTCTCCCTAGGATCAATGTAGAACCATGACTAGAAGACTCATTCTCCATATCCAGTATGTAAAAATCTGCAGGAAAAATCAAATTATTAACTCGTACCAGCACATCTTCAATAAGTCCAAGCGGAAGCGCAACACTCTTGTTGGCTAAGTGAATGACAACACCAGTGGGTTTCAAATCACCAAGATGTAATGATCTGTAAACTGATGTGGGCATGACATTAATGGAGACTCCAAGGTCACACATGGCATCTGCAAAAGTACAATCTCCAATGGTGCAAGGGACAATGAAAGTGCCAAGATCCTTGCACTTCTGTGGCAAGGTGGATAGTGGAATGATATCAACAGTTTTGCCCTGTATAAGTGCAGATACATTTCTGCCCATCTTCACTTGCTCATTTCCCTTCAGCTTCCTTTTGTGGGTGCACTTCAAGAACTTTGCATATTTTGGAATCTGTTTGATGGCATCCAGGAGGGGAATGTTGACTTCCACCCTCCTGAAAGTCTTAAGCAGATCAGAATCAAACTCCACTTTCTTTGCAGAAATGGATCTAGAAGGAAAAGGTAGAGGAATGTGTGCTGGTGCAGAATCTGTTTTGGCATCATCATCAATTTTAGCACCAACATTTGAAAGCTCCTTGCCACTCCTCAAGGTAATAACACTCACATTCTTTGGATTGATAACTGGTTGTGCTGGAATGTTGCCAGAACCTTGCTGCTGACATTTTGTTGAAACTGAATGTTGGTGGTTGCCATTTGCTTCATTAAGTCCTCCAAAGAAGGTCCAAAACTGGTCTGCACAGGTTGTGCAGGTGCAGGCTGCTGGAACTGTGGCTGTTGTCTGAACGGAGGAGCTTGGTATTTGCTGGTGGAGGGTTGATATTGCTGCTGTTGAGGTCTAAATGGCTACTATTGTTGTGTCTGCTATGGAGGTTGTGAACCAGGACCATACCTCAAATTTGGGTGATCTCTCTAACCAGGATTATAAGTGTTGGAGTAAGGATTATACTGCTGTTGAGGTCTGAATGACTGTCCAGGTTGTATAGCAGAAACATCAGCAACTTGTTCTATTTCTTGTAGAGTGGGACATGCATCTGTTGGATGATCAAGTGCACAATAAATACCACACAGCCTTGGTTGATTGGCTGCCATCACGTTCTGCTGTTGACCAATAGCAAGTTGTCTCACAAGGGATGTCAACTCTGTCGGCTTGTTCTCCAACCTCTGGTTATTAGCAACCATAGAAACAAAAACTTCATTTGCAGCAGACTTGCCTGTTGCAGCACCTCTAGTACCAAATTGCTGATAATTGGCTGCCATGTTAGAAATTAACTGTCTTGCAGCAACATGGGTCTTGTCCATCAAAGTGCCTCCACTAGCTGCATCTATCATACTCCTGTCCATCAACATCCAACCTTCATAAAAATACTGAATCAATAATTGCTCACTGATTTAATGGTGAGGACATGTAGCACACAGTTTGTTGAATCTCTCCCAGTACTCATACAATGTCTCTCCAAGGAGTTGCCTTATACCCCAAATTTCTTTCTGGATAGAAGTTGTTCTGGATGCAGGGAAGAATTTCTCCAAGAATCTTCTCTTCATATCTGTCCAGGTGTTGATAGGATCTGGTTGAAGGTACAACCGGTCCTTGGCCACACCATCCAGAGAGAATGGAAATGCCTTAATCTTGACATAATCCTCATGAATGTCATGTGGTCACATGGTGGAACACACTACATGAAACTCCTTAAGATGCTTGTATGGATCTTCACCTGCAAGACCATGAAACTTTGGAAGCAAATGGATCAGTCCAGATTTTAGCTCATAACTAACCTTAGTCTCAAGATATTGAATACACCAAGGTTGGTAAACAATATCAGGTGTAGTCAATTCCTTAAGAGTTAGGTTGTTATCAGCCATTTATCAACAAAAATTTCAGAATCAAGATGTGCAGAATTAGAAATAGACTCAAAAACAGAAGACTCAGAAAACATTACACTACTATCTACGACTCAACTATCAAATTCATCTAGACTAATATTATTTCTGCTTAATCTGGGAAATGTCATATCTATCTCAGGATGATATGAATGCAAGTCACTTGATGTGAACCTAGTCATGCACAGTTCAACTCATAAGGAACAAAAACACAGAAATCACAAAAATGGCAGACAGCTACTCTACCAGGACACTATTCACAAAATCTGCTGAAATGAAATAGAAAATGTAAAACTGCCCTAAACAATTTTAGAAAAATTTAAAAACACCACAATAAATATCTATAAATCATGCTTGATTTTTTTAATTTTTTTGGTGACTTTTAAAAATCATGAAAACACAAAATAAATTCAAAAGTGGTCTAGATCATCGAATTTGGCAATTTGGCCCCCTCCTGACTGTGTCCATCCTTTATAGGGTCACCTTGATGTATTAATTTTCTCCACATTCTGGGAAAATTTCAGTCCATTCCGAGATAGTTTGTTGTGAAATGACTAGAATGCCCCTGCGCAAATTGTTAAAACGGTGTTAAAACTCCTACTTAGAGGTTGAATTTGCCAATTTTAACCCACACCTAACTTGTAAAGGGGTTACTTTTGCTTAGAATGGGGGATAAACTTTGGATAGCAAGTTTCGAAGCAAAACTCCACAGGACTGAAAAATTCTGGACAGCAAATTGCACAACAAACACAACTACACTACACAAATTCTCTCCCTACTACTCTATTTTTTTCCTCTATTTTCCCCTATTTTTGCTCTATTTTTTCGCTGTTTTGCACTAGCACCTCACATACACTTCATAACAACCAACAGAAACAAGGAAAATATGTAACAAAGTGCAATTGTGCAGTAGGATGTAAATATGCAGTGAATGTAATTTTTTTTTCTTTTATATTTTACTAATGCTATTATCTAATATGCAATGAATTAAAGTTAGGACACAATGAAACGTGTCCCCGGCAATGGTGCCAGATTTGATAACCGATGTCGTATCCCTTCAAAATAATTAAACTACGCTACTTCTGTAGCACAAGATTAACCTAGGTCGACTCAGAGACACAATCAATATGGTTCCAACTTCAATTCACTAGTAAATAATAGGGGGATTTTTATCAAACAGTTTGCATGCGATAAATGAAAATTGTAGAAAATTTCAGAAACTAACAGAATTGATTAAAGGTAGTGTAAAACAGATTAAAAAGCATCAATCCAATTCACCAAACCAAGCAATACAAATTATCATAGTTCTCAGATAATGATTTTGTTGTGAAAGTTCATTTAATTTCATTAGAAGCAGTTCAATCGAATTAACCCCTAAATTAATTGAAACCATAAACCTAATTGAAATATCATCCAAATAATCTGTGATTAAAATTCGAAATTAGGAAATGAATCCATAACCTAATCCGCTTTCAATCCTAAACACATTCATAATCATGAAAATTGAATAGAGATTGAAGAAGAAAGTGAACATTCACACAAAATTTGAAATACCAAACCAGAACTCAAATTCTCCTTGCTTGGGCTTGGATCCTTGGATTGATTGATTGTTTAGCCTTCCATGATCATCATCAATGAAAGGCCCATGAAATGAGTGCACAAAAATAGAAGAACAGAAATGAAAATGAAGAACAGTGAAGAACAATGAAGAATAATGAAGAATAGTGAAGAACAATGAAGAACAGTTGAGAGAAAATAATAGAAAGGGTTTTAATTCTAAAAACTTCTAAAAGTCACTACAAAATGTGTTTTTTCTAAAATGAAGTGTGTCCATCCAAATAAGTAAAATCACTTAAATATAGTGACTGAGTCAGTAGGAAAGGATGGGCCACAATGAAGTTCAACTAATCTAGCTAATTACTAATTACACCAATTTCGCAGCCCAAGATTCAAGTGCAGGGATTCCGAATTCCAAGCCTAAAATGAGCCTCAAAATGACCGAATTGGCCTTGTCTTATCTCTGACAAACTTGTAGATCTTTTCCTTATCTTTCCAGGGACTACTCATATGTGTCATTTGGAGTTTTGTAGAGCTCTAGAGGTCCTGTACAAGGTAGATATGTCAAGTAAGCAAAAACTCCGAAAATAAGCAACAATTATCAATTAAGCCCACTTGTTTTCCTAAGGCAAAAATTGAATTAGAATGGGAAAATAAAATTCCAAGAGAAGTCAAATAAGCTAAGAAGAATAGAAAAATATTAAACTAAAAATACTCAATCAGGGAACACAAAGTCAGGGGGAACAAAAAGTCAATACTCCTAGTTCAAGAGCAGTTGAGCAATACATTTTTTTCTAATACACTTTGTAACATTACTATCTCTTCCCATCCCCAAACATTACAAGCTTACAAAAGTCCTATAGACTTGATTGGATCATGGAGTTAGATTCCTTAAATTAGTGGAGAACAATCAAGAAGTACAAGCCTATGAAAATTCAAACAGAGACAAATACTAAGTGATGTGTGCATACAGGAGTGATTTGGATGGTTATTGTGCTGTTGGATATTGTTCTAAGTCTCTCATATTTCATGTTTCCTTTCCTCCACTTCTCCATATCTATTTCTCATCCTCTTTTTTTGATGCTGCCAAAGGGGGAAGTGTGATGGAGACATGTCATTACTGCATGCCTTCTTCCTTCTAATTTCTTATGCTACTTTCTTTTCTTCTAGTTATTAGTATGCTTTGGAACTCATACTGATGCTATTATTTATCAAGCACATAACCAATCAAAGGATTGATAAACTATAACTGTTTAGTGATCTCTGGGAAGATGTCCCAAGCTATGCTATAATATTGATATTGATATGTTTTTCTTCTGATTTGTTAGTTATTTGTCAATCTTTAAAGCCTGCAGGAATTCATGTCTAAAGATATTGTCATTATAAAAAAAGAGGAATTTGTTGGACTCAAAGTTTTGATGCTGACAGTGTGTCAGATATTATATTAAGGTATTTGGTCAAAATAGAGGATCGACCTAATCTGAATAACCACAAGGAAGAGTAAATAAAGAAAGTGTGATGTAGACATGCACAAAGTGTGATGTATGCTTGTGACTACTACATGACTTCATCCTTCTAAAGCACGAGAGGAACACTCAAGTTTCAAAAGAAGATTTAAAACGAGCAACTGTTGATGGGCAGAAAAGAAAGACCATAAGCTGTCATTTAGAAAGTTTGTAAGAGTAAGTTCTCTTTGATTTTCTTGACTTAGATTGCCACTTGAACTCTTGAAATAAAATTTGATAAGGGATATAATGACCAAGGCAAAAAATAATAATTTGGAGGCCTGTTTGGAATTTGGCGCGAATAGTGCCAGATGCAGCGCCAGGATGGCGCTGGTAGCGACACAAGTTGCGCCATTAGCGCTAGAGTGCACCAGATGACCATTTCTCTCTAAAATCTGGCGCGGTTAGCGCTAGAGTGGCGCAATTAGCGCCAGGAACACGTCCAGACCTTTGGAATTTGGCGCCAATAGTGCCAGAGTGTCGCAATCAGCGCGGGGACACAGGCAGGGTCACTATAAATGGCTCATTTGAACGTTTTGTGAGAGAAAGCTTCACTCTCTTCTTCCCTTCTTCGTTTTCTGCCATTGTTGAGCTTAGGAAGCTCTATAATCCTTCATTCCTTGACCAAAACACTTCACTTCCAACATGAAAGTTGAAGGGAACTACTCAATGAGCTAGATTCCAACATTAGTTTTCATTGAAAACCATCAAATGGAGAGATCGCATTCTCTAGGGAACTTCTCAAAGTTTCATTTTGGAAGGAAAATAAGGCATTTTAAGGACATTCAAGCTTGGAGGAGTTGTCCTCTAGCCTTCCTTGACGTTTTAGAGGTAAGAAACGCAAGTTTTACCGATTAATTGAGAATTTGTTCTTGAGATGAATAGTGACCCATTTGAGTTAGAGCTGAAATTAGGCTTAGGTCCTTTGAAAAAGTATGCTTAAGAGGTTGTTGTGATGAAGGTTTAGCCTTGATATATAATTTTTATGGAATTTGGAATTTGGCTCTGAAAAATGTATGGGTAGGATGAATGTTGGTTAGATTGATGATATTATTATATGTATGAGCCTAGGTGCTTTTACAATATGTCTTCAGGAGGTTATATAAACAGTGAAAATGTGTTAAAGTAATCGTTTTAGCCATATTGATAATCATTGAGATTTGGCATGGATAAAGTATTGAACTCTTTAAATTGACTTATGCAGAGTCTTAGGGAGACTCTAGGGCCTTGGTTAGGTCGAGATAGATCCTGTTGGGGGTCTATAAGTCATTGGTTAGGTGACTAGTCTTTGAAACTTAGAAAAAGAGGTTAAATGGAAAAGAATAGCATTTCTTTTCATTCTAACGGTTAAGAACCGTTGTTGATTACTTGTGTGCTTTGTATAGGGCGTGACACCGAGGGTGTTAGTGGCAGAGACCACAGTTCAGGGATTGGACAGTAGAGCACTGTTTTTCCAGGTAAGTTATTTGTTCTTGGGAGTGTTTCCCATTGCCTGAGTTCCACCATACTCCGAGGGAGTGATGGTTGCATACATGATTCATATGCATTGAATTGGATGTTACAGCTTTCCTCATGATAATATGTATGCTTGTTTTTGTGCCTTGTGTATGGTTGCCTTTTGGATAGATCTTCTGGCCAGTTAGATAGATATGGACCTCCCTAGGAGTAGAGTGCAACTCCTAGTCGATTTGCTCACGTAAAGGGTGTATGATCCCTTAAGACCAGAGATAGGTGTTCCCGTCGCGGTTGAAGCCTATTCTCGGATGTGCCATATACGTGCATCCATGTGTAAAGGGGTAGCTCCCGATGGGATGGCATGAGTGTGAGTTCCGATCTCACCCTGGGGACTGAGAGTCCTGATGCTGATGATGATGCATCTTTGGCGAGCGTAGTACCACAAATACACATTAGAGCTAGAGAATGTCTACGTGTTGTTGTGAGGGCCAGGAGGCTTGGTGTTGTGATGCCTTTGATGTTATGTTATCATGGAAGTGAGCCAGGGGGAGGAGAAGCCTCCAAGAACCCTGAGCTTACTGAGATCATATCTCACCCCGATTAGGGATCTTATTTTGCAGGTGATGCATCAGGCAGAGATGATGAGTCCTAGGGCAAGAGGCCCCAGTAAGGACAGACACTGTATAGCTGCGTGGGCAGTACTGTGAGAGCATTATGGCTCATTGCTTTATGTATAGGATGTATTTTGTACCCCTGCGAGGGAAGATGTGTGTGTATATATATTTGGGATCCTGTATGGATTGTGATGTACAGACGCTGTATATTTTGTACCCTCTTGTGAGGATGTGATCTGTGAGATCATGGCACAGGGTGCCTATTCTTTTGTATAGCCACAGTGATTGTTTTGATGATGTATATATAGATACATGTGGCTTATGATTCTCCTGCTATACCTGTATGGACATTATTGTTTTTACTTGTCGTTCTTTATGTTATCTGGATCATGGAGGCTTGTTGTGGTGTCTTGGCATTTGTACATGTAATTGTGGATACTTATCATACATGATGAATCAGGAATATGGTTTTGAAAGGAAATTACGATGACGTCATGTTTTTATTAAAACGCTTCCGTTGGTTTTAATTATTGATTTTAAATTAATTACCACGCTAATTTGATTAAATAATTGTTAATACACCGGATGCATACGGGGTGTTACAAGGGATAAATAAAATGGATGTGATATCTGCTGATGAAGTTCATTCTGTTGATAAATGTCTTATCAGTTTAAGTTAATAAGAAAAATTTGTTTTTCCAATTAAACAAAATTTGCATATTTAATTTTATAGATAAAGTCTGATATCTGTTGATAAAGTTCATTATGTTGATAAATGTCTTATCAGCTTATGTTGATAAGAAAAATCTATTTTTTTAATTAAACAAAATTTGCATATTTAATTTTATAGATAAAGTTTGTTTTTGTTTTGATAAATAAGCTTATCTAATTAACTCTGAACAAAATTTTGTTGTTATCAAAACTAATAGAAATAAAGATTTGAAAATAAAAAATATGCTTATCTATATCTATATATAAATAGAATATCATGGGTCTCAAACAAAATGTGAATTCTCCTTGAGTTATATTGGCAATCTAAGTTATAGATATCTTTTGAGAATTTGTTCAGGTTTATATTGTGTCTTCTGCTTAGACTTAGAAGTTTTAAGGTAACTTTGAATCATTTGATAGAAGTCTGGTTTAGAGTTAAATCAGCAATTGAGTGTAAAAGTCTGGTTTAGAGTTAAATTAGTAATTTAGTGAAACTTTGTGGAAGAACAATGTTTGAGAAATAGTCATACAAATCTAGAGTTAGATTTGAGATTGACTTGTATAAGGGTAAAATAGATTTTGCACTTGTAATGGACAATGACTCTTTAAATAATGAAGTGTTCTTTATTCAATTGGGTTGAGTGATCCAGTTGGAGTCGTGATTGTTTTCTCCTATTGAACATAGGAGTTTTTATTCCATTAAAATTTCATGTGTTTTATCTTCTTTATAACCTGATTATCTATTTTATATTTTTAGGATTTTATCATAATTAAATTGTTAAATTTTATAACTTCAATTCAATCCCCCTTTCTTGAGTTCATGTGAGACCAACAATTATTATTTGGCTGTGGTATAAAGACCAAGAGCACTTTCATACAAATAAAAATTGTGCCTTGGCAATGGGATCAAAGAATTTGGAATCCTTTAATTCAATCTTTGTTTTGGTGACCATAGCAACATTTTCATAAAAAGAGGTTTAATCTAATCTTTCTATGGTTATCATCTAGGGGCCAAACAAAACCAATTGGAATATGAATTAGAGTAACACATGAGGTATATGAGCTTCCGCGTGCCTCAATGGAGAATTTATGTGAATGAATCTGAATTGGCCCCACCTTCCATGCGTGATGACTGGTAAGAAAGGATAAGAAAATAGTAATAAGCAAAATTTTAGGCACATATGCAATTTGCTTGCCATCTCATTCGTACCTGAATGGGAATAGTATGATAAAAACATATTAATTTGTATACTTTGCCGCCAGAAAGTATTTCATCTTTTAAGTATATTTTGAGTCTCTCAAGTTATTTATATGTTCCACATAATTCATAAAATTCTTTACATTTTATATCATTTTTGGTCACAAAATTCGATTCTGGTGAACCCTAGATGCTTTTTTGCAATTACAAATACTGGATATATACAAGCAAAGGCAGACCCTCCTTCCCCCTGGAAGCACAATGTGGGTCCAAAATGTACGGGCTCTCATCAGTAGTCTCTAGGGATATGAAAGAATTTTTTCATGGTCTACGCTTCTTAGGATAATGATTAATGTTTTATGTTTGGTGCTAGTTGTATTGTACCCACCAGACCAGATCTTGCACCGGATCGGCTTGAAACCAAAGTCCAACCAGCATGGCCCATTTAATTTGGATAACATATCTAAAATATGTGAATTTCAATTTTATCCATTCATTGTATAGTTTTTTTTTTCAATATTAATTTAATTATATGTTTTGCATCCTGCCAGTGATTTTTCTTCTTTTTGTTTTTGAAACTCAACAAATATTCTGCCAGCAAAAAATGGTTGGTTTTAAAAACAAATTTTAACCAATTTTTGTCGAAAAAAATAAGAAAATTAGAAACTCTCAATATATATACTTTTCAAAAGTTCAATATTTCCATAAAAAAAATATCAATTGGACATACTTGGATAAATTTCTCTAAAGTCATATCTAAGAGAAACAAATAAGAAGAAAAGAATAAAATAAAATTTTTCATAAGATAAAATTAGTTTATGCATATAAATTAATTTGTAAAAATTTTCTCATACAACTTGTTCAAAAGATGATTTTTAACTTAGACATAAATAAATTTTAGCTTATATGGATAAATTCATTTTATCTTTTCTTATTATTTTATTTTCTTAAAAGTGTTTTTAGATGACTTTCTTCAAACATATCCATTATCTAAACCCACTAGGATCACCGACCAATCCAAAACCTTGAATTGAGTTAGTGGGAGCAATTTATTAAAAGAAATAAAATTAATAATAATTATTATTATCATCATCATATATATGAAAATAAAAGTACGAGATGGAATAAAATATCAAATTGAATAAAGCGTAAAAATATCTAATATTTTGAAAAGACAACAATATGTAAGAATGAAATTAGCTACTAAAGGATAAAATTTGAAAACAATTGAAAGTTTGGAGGCGATGAGTTCAAATTATATAAATAGAGAGGGAAAAATAATAACAATATTATATGTATATTTACCTTTTTTTTTCAAAGTTAGGGGAGCATTTGCATCCCCAAGACTAAGTAGGTCCATTCCTGAGGGTCAGGTTAGTGATGAAAGTTAGAATGGATGCATGAAAAATTAGGTTTAAAAAGTTCAATATTTTCTGTAATCAAAAGATATATACAATACTATGCGGGAAAGTCCATTTTTTTAATATGTGATCTATTGATTATTTTTATCATAATACATATTAATCTGTTAATAAATTAAGTAGATTTTTTATTTATTTATGTGTGTCTAAACTACTTTTAAGGTGGTGTAGCTCAATTGATAAACAAAATTATTTTTACTTAAAATAAATAGTTTTATATTTTTATAAGAAATAAGTCATATCCACTTAAAAAAAATCACGTATTCCAATATCTGGAGACTCCACGCTATGTACAAGTAAGGGAGACAGATATTATATGTAGTCTTACCCTTATATATGTAAAGATGTTGTTTTCATATTCGAACCTATGACTAATAACTCACAAAGACAACACAACATTACAGTTGTGCCAAACTTCTTAAAAAAAATACTTATTTTAAAGTTTTTTTTTTAATTTTAAAAAAATTCACCAAAAAATAACTAAAAATCCTGTGAAAAATTACATTGAAATAATTGTAAATATATCCCCATTGTACACGGTTTAGCAGCCATTATCATTGAAAATTAAGTTTCTTCCACATTGCATCAATTGATGTTGCTACATGCATGGATAATAATGACATTAGTTACCAAAATGCCCACCATATTCTCAAATACCTCTTCTATATCTTGACAGTAAACAGGATATTTCCATAACTGGAAATTATGGCTAATTCCTTTAAAGATAGAGATAACTGGAGTGAATTTTTTCTCTTCCAATAAAGTTTTCTTCATATCCAGAACCAGGTAAAGGTAAATGTAACACTTGAACTGGTTGAAGTGATGGAGAAAATGTATTGTCTTTTCTTGTATAATGGATACATATATCTTCATTATTATTATTACTATTAATTTTTGGTACATAGATTATAGGATGGAGGATGGAGGGCATGCATGAGGCAACAGCAGCACATGATCCCCTAAACTAGTGTGCATTATACAGCTGCATTTCACTAGTTATTCCAACATAAATTCTGTCTCTTCTCTCCACTTTCTGAGATGGAAAACAAATAACTCCAACTTTTTTCTCCCAAGTCCTATATGGATAGCTCTAATTAATTTCTTTTCATTGTACTGCGTGCTTGGGCGACCCAGCTGGTGACAAATCTTCTTTGACATGATAAATAACTAATAAGAATCATGATAAAAATTAAAGAAGGCAAAAGTTTCAAATGCTTTGAAATATAGTTTGGTATATCTTTGTCGAGCGATAAAAAGATGCAATTCATGTAAAATAGAAGAACAAGCAAAAGTATATGTGCGAGAGCTCTATGAATTTTCACAAATAATAATAAGTAACTTTGATTTAATAAAAATATAAGCTCTTCTAGTTAAATTATGGTTCTTCATATATACGCAATTAATTAACAATGCAGCAAATTAATCACTTTTCTACTAGCTATAGTTATGCTATGCATTTGATGAGCAGATGCTCACGCGTGCAGTGTGCCAATTCTAGTTATATATTATTATATGTCATGGTCGGATATGCTGTATATATATTTGGTTTGGTAATAGAAACATGTGAATGGATTTCTTCCTTTTAAGATGCTTGACATAATGGAACCATTTTACCAATTTTTAATGAAGATGAACGAATGACAATGTAGAAACTAAACTTATAGTTGCACATTAGTTTGCCTTTGTCATTTTTAATTTGATTATCGAACCGGATTACGTTGTTAATTTCCTAAGAACTAAATATATGAATTCTCCTGTGTAAGAATATGGAACTAATTATTGTGGTGTATATTTAATGATGCGCAAAATTGATCATCAGCACCCAATGCAAATTGCTTAAGGCTCTAATATTAAAGATTATTTTTTTTTATCAATTCCTCATCCTTAAACTTTGGCTTTTCATTATAATAAATTAAGAGATAATGAAGCCATAATCATTTCCTAAGAAATATGCTTTCCTTTTACTTTGTTAAATATTAGAAGTAGAATATGACTGTCATGTGTGATGGGAATCCTCTTATTCCAAAGGCATAGGGCAAAAGAAAACAAATTATAGGTTTTGCTCCGATACATGCACAAACCTGACGGAACCAGTGAATTTGATATCTGTAGAAAGAGGGTATATTTATGCCTATCCATAGCATCAAGATTTAACTGAGAAAGTTATAGTTTTAAAGTTTAAAACCTAATTATCAAATGTAGAGTTGAAACCTGTGACGGTGAATTCTAGTTTATAATGACAAAAAACCAATTATTGGGGCTTTGCCTGGGTGAAAATGATCTATCTGATAATATATATTTGTGTGTTTGTGATCCCTGCGTGTTTTAACTCAGTAGGTCCGAGTTAGCTAGCTAGATGGTGTAGCAGAGAAGTTCATGTGGTTTGATTGTCTTTTTCTTATTCTTCCTTATGTCAGGTTTATATGGTTAGCCAGTATATACGTAAAAATAATATTCTCATACTATTTTTTAAATGAATTATTATTGACTGAAATTTGTTTAAACTCGTGAAATATACAGGATCTTACTTTAAATTCAATGAATCCTACTCAAATTAATATTTCATGATTTTTAATTAATTTTAATTGATAAAAAGATGTGTAGTTAACATTCTTTTTCTAATTAAAAAAATATATACATAGAAATAAGTCTTAGCAAGCTTTTTTTTTTATGGTGAAGCTAGGCCACAAAATTGAGATGTGTAACACTTTTTTTAATGTAAAAAACTGTCCACACCTCACTATTCTGATCTGGTTTGTATTTAATTTTATGTGTTTGGATTTTAAAATTTAGATGTAATATACTTTGAGAATAAGTTTGAGCTGTATTTTTAGTCGTTCTAACTTGATCTTTTTCTTATACTTTTTAAATAATTATGTATTTTTATAATAAAAACTTAATTTTTTTTAGAATCCAATAAAATATATTGATAAAAAAGTATAAAGAGTACTCTAACCCATTTACGTCCACACGAGTTTAGGAAGATCAACAAAAAACCATTTTTTACTATGCGTTACTCATGGCCTAGATGTGATTTTGGTCACGCCCTTAACATGCCTTGATGTGTATTTTCTTTACGCCTTATTTATAATAGGTTCCAGTCCCCTTTCATCCTTAGGTTTAAAAACACCTTTCAAGGATTGATTGAGGATTTGAAATCTTAGATGGAGAATGTTACTATATTTTTCTCTCTAAGTTGGGATGTTGTTATCTCTTCTCTCGGTTTTGTCATGTCTATGACTAACTAGACTCTGTTTATAGGATTGGGAATAATCCTTGCCATTTTAATGGATTTGTCATTTGATAATTCTTTATGTGAAGATTGATTTCCTTTTTTTTTTTTTCTTGATCATGCTTATTTATGTGAGTTGATTGACCATCCATTTGCACAATCCTTGATATTTAGGGAAGAAATTGAAAGGTGTACCCAGGTAATGGATATGTACGTAAGTCCATTCTTAGCAATATTTTTTTTTTTGCCTATAACTTATAAAAAAAATGTTGGTAAAAGACAACATTTAAAAAATATCGTTAAATATGAATAAATGTTATTAATATGTTTTTACAATATTTTATCAAATATTATGTATAGTCCATGTGACATTTATTCTTATTTGGTGACATTTTTAAATGCTAATTTTTATTAAATGTTAGACAAAAAAATGTTATTAAAGATCACATGTGTAGTAGTGTTAACTTTTCATTGTTTAGTTTATGCCATTCACATTTATGATAGTGTTGAATATGCTACCAATTTATTTCTTGATGTGCATTACATTGAGGTTGTGTTTCAAAATATTATCTTTTCCATATGGAAGATCCAAAAATAATTTTTGTCAAGTTGTATCATTGCTTGTGTCCTTCTAATATGACTTTTGCTTCGCGTCCTTCTAATATGACTTTTGCTTCGCCATTTTCTATGCATATGACATTGACAAATCCTCAACTTTATGCCAAAATTGTTCGACGATGAACCTAGGTAGCAACTCATCACTTTTAACTTCCCCCTTTTGAAGAGTATCACAAAAGAGTACACATGCTCAATCATATTGAACCCTAAATTAGTAACTAAGGTTTTGTATTAACAAATTCAAATAAAATAAAAACAACTTTACATGCCTTTTGTTTTCAAATTCAAATTTGTTATGAAAATAAAAAAAAACTAATAACCAATAATTTAGAAGGTCGGTTCAGATTTTTCCCCCAAAAGATTAGCGGTGGAAACTCTCACACTAGCACTGAATTGTAGGGTCTTCTAAGATTTTGTAGTTCAGGTCTATAACTGCATTTTTAATCTGAATAAATTTTTATTCTTCAAAACTAGGGTTAGGCATTTGGAAAGTTAAGGCCCAATCCAATTTAAACTGACACACTTCATTCCAAACCCATCTTTGATCAATTGGGCCATCGATTTAGGTGGGTGTTGGTTTGTCGAGTCATAGACTAAGTTGGGTGGGTTGAGATGGTTTGACCCAAAATGCCTTTGCCTTGTTTATTTCAATCACTCCCTCGAACCATCATCATCTTATTGTTGTAACTAAACACTACAAGCCACCATTAGCAAGAACACTTGGAAAATGATATGAATATCTCACACTTAACCAAGAGGGGGGGTAAATTGGTTAAACCTTGGTAAATTAAAAAAATTTCTTCAATCAAAAACAGAGTTCCTAGGATCTTTATCACTTTTCAAAACCAAGAAACTTTACTTAATCAAGTAGCTCAGCCCAAGGAATTCAATGAATCAAAACTTATATAATTGGTCAATTTATTTAATCAAGAACACAATGAATATAATGAGTTAAGGGATAAAGAAGCAAGACAAAATCAGATTTATACTGGTTCACTTCAACACTAGAAGCTACATTCAGTTTTCTTCCAACCAACACTAGGTTAGAGTTCCACTATTATAATTTTCTGTTCTTACAATCAATTACAATGTCTCCCTTTATCAACCCTAGATAAAGTGCAGAAATCTAAAACCCTATTAGATTCTAAGAAACAAGAACCTGAGAACACTACTCAGTTCTTCCACCTAGAGAACCCTACTCTAAATACATGTAAGAACTCAATTACAATAGCCAATTTACAAAGAAAAATGTAAAACGAAAATTACAACCAGATTAAGGAGAGAAACAACCTGATGATCCAATGATGCAATGCAAAATGAAGTTACCAGCTCAAGTTGAATGATTACAAATCAATAAGCACAGCTTTCCTTAATCTTGAATTGAGTTCAAACTCCAAGAATGACTCAAACACACATGATCAATGCACAATGGAGCAAGAACAAATTTTATCCCTTAGAAAACACTTAAGAATGCTCACAAGACTGTTTAAGCTCAGAAAATACAAATGGGTAATGTTCCACAAAACTTAGAAAAGCAACTGAGCCATGACTCTATTTATAACAGATTTTCGTAACTACCTTTAATCGATTAAATCGCCATTATAATCGATTAAAATACTTATGTAATTGATTAAGTCACCACTTTAATCGATTAAATTGTTCATAAGTTTTCTGGGTTTGAGCAACGAGCAAATTAATTGATTATTTCGAGCTGTAATCGATTATACCAGAAACAATGTGTTTTCTAAAAGCTTATATAATCGATTACGAATCACGGTAAACGATTATGCCAATTCAACATGATTTTTTCAAAACATTGAGTAATCGTTTACGAACTCTGGTAATCGATTATTCCAGTAAAACTTGCTTTTCTCAAAGGCTATGTAATCGATTACGAGAAATGGTAATCGATTATGGCAGTGCAATCTTAAAATCATATATAGCCATGTAATCGATTACGACTTGATAATAATCGATTAAAAAGTTCAACAAGGCAGTTTATATGAAAACGAAGGTCAAATAATCGATTAATCCGATAGGTAATCGATTATATTGTTCTTGAAAGTTTTCCAGATTTGACGAATAACAAAGTAATCGATTAAGCGATTAATGTAATCGATTATGAATGCTTTTTCTTTTAAAACCTTTGAATCAATTTAAAACCTTAGTCAAATTGCCAAAGTCTTGTGATTTTTGTTAAACCAATGAAGATAAATATGGATTAAATGAATGCAATGCACTTTGATCACCAGAATTGCTTTTCTCTTACACATTTCATACTAAATTATCTTCAAGGCATCCATTGCATGTTGAAAGCTCAAAACCAGTGCTTGAATCAAAATTCATTTACATTCTTTAAGTAGCTCCGCCTGAATCCAACACATTTTTCCTTAAAGTGTCATGTCATGCACATCCACTGCATATGAACAACACATTATAATTGAAATTTCCAAATCCCACCTTAATTTGCACAAAAAACACATTCATACTCATATATATTTATAAAATCACAGTAGAATTGAAGGAAAAAATGTTTTAGGATTAGCAAAAGAGAGGAAGAAAGAATTGTGGAATCTTGAAGTTGGTAAGACGAAGATTATGCTAGGATTTAGAAAGGTTGTTCTAATAATCTCAAAGTTTCCTAGATGGAAAGTGCATTAGGATTTAGAAAGGGTGTGCCAATGATCTCGAAGTTTGCTAGATGGAGAGCAATGCTAGGGTTAGAGGAGCGAGATGATGAGAAAAAAAGAGGAACGACACAATAGAGAGTTAGAGTTTAGAGAACATGTTAGGGTTTTCAATGTTTATTTCAATTTTGAGACTATTGAGTCTTTTACAACCAACACATAGGTTTAGGCCTAGGCCACCGACCACTTAGTCCATTATTATTATATATGTAACATGAGTCATATAATGTATACGTGAGAGTGAGACCAAATGATATAGGTGTGACTTACACCAGCTAGTTATTATATCATTCAATAACTTTATATAGTTTGTGAATTCGATCAATTCAACTATTGAATTATAATTTTATACTACCTTGATTATTTGTGTCAAATTTTATGAAAACAAAACATCAAAAAGATTATAAAATGATTGGTATTTTAGTATATTTCAAAAAGTATATCTTAAATTAATTTTGATCTATATGAATAGTGTATCAAATGATGTTTTTATTAATATAAAATTTGATAGATATAATCTATATGAAATGAACTTTCAATCTAATGGTGAGTTTTAAGATAAATTATTCAATATTGAAAGTTATTGAATGATGTAATACTTGATATAAATTACACCGGTGTCATGTGATTCCTCCCCAAAATATATATGGGCTTCATTATTATATTTCTTTTATCGAATTAACTTTGGTCAAGTAAGATTCCAAATATGGATTTACTAAATCAAAACTAAACTTGTTCGATGTAATCCATATGAAATCGAAAAGTTCGACTAGTGTTACTCGAGAAGCTTTGGTCTGGTCATGATCAAATTTCAATGCATTTACTAAAGGGAGTTGTTATTGGCCCCAATGGGTTTTTCAATTGGCCCTTACCTACAATCCCTCAAAATTCCAAAAGTACCTATCCCCGAAAAGCATTACAGAATTATGATTTCTCAACATAACAAAGGGTGCAAAAATTATACACAACGGAATCACAATTCCATTATATATTTGCACAACAGAATTGTGATGCTGTTGTGCACAATTTTTGCACCCCTTGTTATGTAGCGAAATCACAATTCGGTAGTGCATCTTGGTGTGGGAAAAAATGTACAATGGAACCATGATTTTGTTGTACAATGGGGTTAAAATATGACAGAATAGCGGAAGTATGATTCCATTGTACATTACACAACGAAATCACACTTCCATTTTACATTCTTTTATGGAAAAAAAAGTGTATAACAAAAGTGTTATTTCGTTGTACATTACACAATGAAATCACACTTTCGTTTAGTAATTTTTCTTAAAAAATAATGTATAGCCGAAATGTGATTTCATTATGCATTGTGTATAACAGAGTCATACATTCGTTGTATATTTTTTTCCAGAATTTTAAAAAGTCTACAAAAATGACATATATTGCATACAATTTACATCATCCATATAAAAGGTTGGGCTGGTAAAAAAATTGTCTTTCATCATCCATATTTTTCCATCCAACTGACATTATAAGCTCGTCAGATATAAACGTATTTCTATCTATTGACCTACATAATCAATACACAAATATAGTTATTTTAAAAAATGCATAGCACAACGGAGTTGTGATTCCGTTATGTAATATTTTGTACAACACAACGGAATCACGATCTATCGTGTTGTCCAAAATATTAAACAACAGAATCACGATTTCATTGTATAATAGATTGTTATACAATAGAATCAAGATTTTGTTATGCAATAATTGTGCAACACAAACAAAATCATGATTTCAATGTGTTACATAATGCGCTGCATAACAGAATTTTGATTTTATTGTCTAACAAAACTTGTTGAACAACAAAATCAAATCATGATTATGTTGAGCCACAACAAAACCAAAAAAAATAGAATGGTGATTCCATTATGCAAAATTGTACAATTAAATCATGATTTTGTTTTGACTACAAAAATAAAGTAAAAATATTCGACAATATGTGAGTACATAGAGGGAAAGAGAAAAGAAGAAAAAAGATCCAAGAAAGAAAAAGAGGGAGAGGAGAATGAAGAAAGGGGAAGGATGGGGTGGAAAAGGGTAATTTGATAATTGTTTATGGTTGATAGGGGCCAAGAATAATTTTGTTTGTACCAACAATAATAGTCTTTATTCAATTAAAACCAAAGTTGTCCTCGAAAACACTTTTTTTTCCTTCCTTCGATTTTACAACCCTATTTAGAACCATGTCATTAACGAGTTATTTTCTGTTATAATGCCCATTTACATGTATGTTCATCGGCAAATCAATTAACTAAGGTTATCGACAAAAAAGGAAAGGCTACCAATCTAATTCGAGAAAGTTCAGAAAAAAGTCAAAAAGGTACTATTTTGTAGCTTGGGATTATTCGCGTTGATTCAAGATATATTTTTCTTTTAAATTTTTATTTTCATTTCTGGAGTGATCCTATCTCCTTCTTTCTCTCTGCTTTTTAACCAGTATCTTGTCTCTTGTGATGATATAAAAACAAAGCAAAGCATCTTTCACACATGATATGACCTTATAAATGGCAAAGAAAGCTGATACTACAGATTCTGTGGAGGTGAGGTGTAGGATGTGGCCAACACACCCACTAGGAGGAGGAGAGGTGAGGGATGAGGTCAATGCAAATTTGGATGGCCCACTTAAAATAAATAGGAAGCAAAAGGCTGACACTGCTTCCTACAGTCCTTCCTCAGTGCAATTTAATCACCAATCACATTGAAAAGTATAACCAAAATTCCACTCCTCTAGTGCTTTTCTCATAGACAATTAACTACGTGAATATGCTTATCTCTTCCTCTTATGTATTATTAATCCCATCAAATTGGCCCCTCAATGTAAAATGCACACACACACATTGCATCATATATTTTTACTCCGGACCTGCAAATTGCATAGCTCTAATGAAAGCTTTTATCTGAAGCTAATCAACTAACTATTTACATACACACTTAGGGAAAAAAAATGGCAAATGTACTGGGGAAATATAAATGGGGCCAAGAATCAGCAAGAGGACAAGGGATTATCACAAATTGCAGTAAGTGGGCCGAATTGTAAGTTTACAAAAGTCAACCTGTGCTCATTATTATGCCTTATTAGATATGTTATTATAAATATATAGCACGCCAACAAAGATTGGATCAAAAGAGGATTAATTAAGGTGGTTTTGGGTTTTCATGTTCCATTACATCACTGTGAGTCATTATGCCCTTGACCTGGCTAGGAAAGGGATAACTTACCTTTCTTTTCACTGCATGTCCTCCAGTCATTATGCCCTTGACCTGGCTAGGAAAGGGATAACTTACCTTTCTTTTCACTGCATGTCCTCCAAATAGAAGATTTATCATTTTAGCCTGGGATAATTATAAGTATTGAAATGATAACCAAATAAGTTATCTACTTGATTGATTCTGTGTGTGATTATGAGATTCATGAAGCGTGAGATAGCTGGCAGCATTTTTTACTGAGATACTCAAAGAAGCCTTTACATTTGTTGTAACATGGTTTTAAATTGCGACCGAAATGTAAGTTACTCTGCAATCATCGCATATACACGATCATAACTATCATAACTACAACCACATCAGTCACATTTTCGTGCATTATAAAAGTTTTTTGACTCATCTATAACGCGACCGCAATTGCAATTTAAAATCATGGGTTGTAGTGAAGGTTTTGAACTGCAGCAACAGCTACAATTCTTTAATTGCTTTCTTGATATGGTGAGAAATTGCCAACAAATGCAATTAAATGCTGTTTTTTCCACTAATCATGGTATTGGTACATTGGTACAAGAGACATAAATCGTTATTATTTATGACAATTGTTATTGGTTGCAGTCAAATGTTGCTATAGGCTATAAGGTTAAAATTACGGTGACAAACTATTTTTTAACACCTTACTAGCACTAAACTACTAAATTTTACAGAGGAGACCTTAAACATGAGTTTGGAAAATTGGATAGTGTGTGCATGTGATTCTTTTTAAAGCATATATGTCTCGTCTATCCTATCAGTGAAACTTCTACCATTTGCCCTTTTCAGCTACAGAATCCAGATTGTTCATTAACGAGGGAAAAGCTAGTTTCAGAATAAATCGGAGTGCTGTACTTTATGATTGTCATTCACTATTTCGAATTATCTTGTTATACAGTATACAAACTCTACTTTGTGACTCAGTGATCATGATGTCAGTTGGACATTGATTTTTAATTGATTAGATAACTCTAATAATTAAGATGAAGGACAACTATCCAATTGCTTCCAAAAAATGATGATTTTTAAAATATTTATTGATTATTAAAAATTCACATATAACCAGAAAAAACTTAGCTAGTATAAAGAACTGATGTATGCATTTTAAATTAGAGCACCATTCTTTTAGTATATAAACCTATAAATTAATTCCCTTCACATAAGAAAATGTATAAAATGAGAAAATCATTTACAATATATTAAAATTTAAATCAATCACAGATATAATTTTACTCTCTTACTTCATACATCCCCTTATTTTAATTTTTTTTAATTAGTCTCAATAATATATTATTTATTATCTTGATTCCTATTTATTAGACACAACTTAGAAGTAGAGCTTGTTTCTTTTTATAAGACCTTGTCTATAATATTTCTTGCACTATTTTTTTTAATTAAAATATTCTTATTTAATTATATTATCAAACTAACTCCGTCCATGTGTGTTTGCATGCATGGTCTGTTCCAAGCCAGGATAAAGGAGGAGGGTTGGCGTCAGGAGTTGCGAACCGGCCATAAAAAATTAGTTATTCTTATGTGATGAACCTTTATGATATTTCGTTGGGGCGTTCCCTTCATAGCGACGTGTTACATCGGGCCCAGGGTGTATCGAAAAGTGTGCTAGAGTCCTCGCCACAAGGCAAGGCGCTACATCGATCCCGGGATGTAGTGAAAAGTGTGCTAGGGTCCATGCCGAAAGGTAAGGCGCCAGGACTTCACCCGGATTTGGTGACAAAAAGACAAGGGTGCCAACACGCAGGCCCAGGGGTTTAGGATGAAATTGGGAAGCTGGAACACAGGAACATTAACGGGTAAACTGAGGGAGTTAGCAGATGTCTTTGCCAGAAGGAAAGTGAATATTGTTTGCTTGCAAGAAACTAAGTGGGTTGGAGAAAAGGCCAACGAAGTGGAGGGCACCGGTTTCAAGTTGTGGTATACAGGTACTATCAAGAGTCGCAATGGAGTTGGAATTATGATCGATAGAAGTTTCAGAGATAAAGTCGTTGATGTAAAAAGGAAATGCGACAGGATTATGATGATTAAGCTTGTAGTGGGGGATCTTATTTTAAATATCCTTAGTGTGTATGGACCCCAAGTGGGATTACTATCAGATGAAAAAAACCAATTTTGGGAAGACTTGGAGGAGGTTCTGAGAGGGATACCAAGAGAGGAGAAGATTTTCCTAGGAGGCGATCTAAATGGGCATGTTGGTACAAACAGTGGAGGTTTTGATAGAATTCATGGTGATTTTGGCTATGGGACAAGAAATGAGACTGGAGAAGATGTCTTGAACTGTGCACTAGCCTATGATTTGATGCTAGCGAACACTTTTTTCCGGAAAAGGGAGTCTCATCTTATCACGTATCATAGTGGCCAAAATCGTAGTCAAATTGATTTCTTTATGACTAGACGGGAAGATAGAAATTCGTGTATTGACTGCAAGGTTTACCCTGGGGAATGTGTGGCGACACAACATAAGTTGGTTGTTCTAGAGGTTAGGTTCAACAAAGTTCTTAATTTGAGGAAGAAGGATCCAAATCCAAGGATAAGATGGTGGAAGCTAAATGAGAAGAAACAAATAGAGTTTAAAGAAAATATGTTGCGTGAAGGACCGTGGGAGTTTATTTGAGAAGCTAATGAAATATGGAATAAGATGGCTATGTGTGTCCAAAATGTGGGAAGGAGGGTGTTAGGTGAAAGCAAAGGGAATAAAGTTTTTACAAAGGAAACATGGTGGTGGAATGGAGAAGTGCAAGAGGCTATTAAACAGAAGAAGGAATGTTTTAGATCTTTGCATAAATGTCCCAATGATGAGAATTTGCAAAAGTTTAGAGTAGCGAGAAAGGATGCAAAGAAAGCAGTGCGGGAAGCTAGAGGCAAAGTTTTTGACGATTTGTATAAAAATCTTGGGAGCAAGGATGGAGAGAAAGGTATTTACAAACTTGCAAAAATGAGGGATAAGAAGAGTAAAGACCTCACCCAAGTTAGATGTATCAAGGATGAAAATCAAAAACTTTTGGTGAGGGAGGAAGATGTAAGTGAAAGATGGTTAGACTACTTTAACAATCTTTTTAATGGGAATGGTGACAAGAGTGAGGTGGTTTTAGAGGACGTTTTTGATGATCTGAATTGAAGATTTGTACACATAATTAATACACATGAGGTTAAGGAGGCTTTAAAGAGGATCAAGAATAATAAAGCGTTGGGACCTGATGACATCCCTATTGAAGTGTGGAGGGGCTTGGGAGATATGGCAATAAAATGGTTGACTAATCTTTTTAATAGGATTCTTCAAACAAACAAGATGTCTGATGCTTGGAGGAAAAGTATGTTTGTGCCTATTTACAAAAACAAGGGAGATATCCAGAATTGTTCAAACTATAGAGGCATCAAGCTCATGAGCCATACTATGAAGTTGTGGGAAAGAGTTATTGAACATCGCCTAAGGAGGGAGACCAAGGTTTCAGTAAATCAGTTTGGATTTATGCCAAGAAGATGTACCATGGAAGCTATTTTTTTTATGAGACAATTAATGGAAAGGTATAGGGTAAGGAATAAAGACTTACAGATGGTGTTCATAGATCTTGAGAAAGCATATGATAGAGTCCCAAGAGAAGTCTTATGGTGGACTCTTGAGAAGAAAAAGGTAGCATTAAAGTACGTTAATGCAATTAAGGATATGTATGATGAGGCTACCACATGTGTGAAATCCTATAATGGAACATCAAGGTATTTTCCTATCACGATAAGTGTCCACCAAGGTTCAGCTCTTAGTCCTTATCTTTTTGCCTTAGTGATGGATGAACTGACGAGAGATATTCAAGAGGAGGTGCCATGGTGTATGCTTTTTACAGATGATATCGTACTTATTGATGAAACCAAAGATAGCGTGAATAGGAAATTGGAATTGTGGAGAAGCACTTTGGAGTCTAAAGGATTCAAGATAAGCAAGAGCAAGACGGAGTATATGAAGTGTGAGTTTTCGCAGGATAAGGATGGTGATCAAGACACAGTGCATCTACTTGATCAAGAGGTACCCAGGAAAGATGTTTTTAGATACTTGGGATCAATGTTGCAAAAAGGTGGTGAGATCGATAAGGATGTAAGTCATAGGATTAGAGCAGGATGGATGAAATGGAGGAGTGCATCGGGGTTTTTGTGTGACCGCAAGATTCCCCTTAAGCTAAAAGGAAAATTCTATAGAACGGCTGTTAGACCGGCAATGTTGTATGGTGCGGAATGCTGGCCAGCACATAGGCAGCATGAGCATAAAATAGGGGTAGCGGAAATGAGGATGTTAAGGTGGATGTGTGGATATACGAAGATGGATAAGATAAGAAATGATGATATTTGACGAAAGGTATCAGTGGTACCGATATGTGAAAAGATGAGGGAGCATAGATTGAGATGGTTTGGGCATGTTATGAGACGACCACTGGATGCTCCTGTAAGAACAAGAGTTTGTTACCAAGAGCTAGACACAAAGAGAGGTAGGAGTCGACCGAAACTTACCTGGGGAAAGGTAGTTAAACAAGACCTAATGGAGTGGGATATAGATTGGCGGACGGTATGTCTTAGGACGGAGTGGAGAAAAGCGATAAGCTTGGTGGAGGGTTAAACCCATTAGTAAATCTATGTTCCAGTTGTTCCCTTGTTTTTAGTCCTTCTCCTCCTCTTTTCTCCCTTCTTCCTCTCACCATTCTGTTTTTAGCCTTTTTTTCTCTCATTTGTCTTATTTTCGATTTATCATTGGGTTCATCTACTACCGACCCCAATTAACTTGGGTTAAAGGTGTTGCTGATGTTGATGTTGATGTTGAATTATATTATCAAACTAGTAGAAGAGAGAAGAGTATTAATGATAAAGATAATTTTTGAAAAATATATAAATTTAAAATATATTTATTGCTATTAATTAAATTAATTATTTTCTTAACCTTAATAAATTAAATAATTGGGTTGTAAATAGGAGCAGATTGAGTATACTCTTATTCGGGGATTGTTATTGTATGTTCTCGTGTTCTCACAATAACCTAGTGTTCTCAAAGGAGACCCTCCCGATATTAGGTGTTTCAAATGAGAAATCCCTTACAATGAGAAAATGAGAACTTCAATGATGATTTTTTATCAAGGTTAAAAATAATAGACCAATGACAATAAAAACAAATTATAAACAATTCTCATCATATCACCAATATCATTGCTTTTATCACCCATATTATTATTTTTATTACTACTATCATTGTCACCATTATCATTAACAGAAAATAATCACTATTTAACATTTAAATTTTTAATAACATTCAAATGCTTAAAGTTCATTAAACGAGTATTTATCCTACATTCTCATCACATATTTTTCAGGTATCCAAAAGACATGGGTAGAATTTTCATCCCTACTCAGGACTGGCCATGGGCTTAAGTTAAAGGGATGATGGCATAGAACCATGACTGAAGTTACCCAAAAATATCTAGACAATTTTAAATAGAAAAAAGCTTTCAATTAATTCTTTTTGTCATTTATCTTTTTTACATTTCAATGAGAATAATTTGCAATGTAAGTTTTCTCGGCTCAATGCTTTTAAATTCTCAATTTTGTATTATATTTAATTTTTTTTTATCATGTTAATCATTCAGTTTAGTGAACAACATAGTGTTTTTTTCTTATTCAGTTAGAGTTTGGCAATTGTTACGTTACTATTATAAGAACTTATTGGTTCTCCTATTATATTCTTTGCATTTTATTTTAAATAATCAAATTATGAGTATTAATATAAAATAAATTAAAGAAAATACAATTATACATATATATTAAAGAAAATGTATCCTTCTATCTCTTAAAGTTCTTAATGTTAGTGTTATGATCATTAGTGATTTTTCGTTCTTCAATGTTTGAAGAATTATTCATGATAATTTATGTATTTTGTTTTCTAGGTGATAAGAGATAATTTTACGAGTAGAAAAAATAGTTTATTAATGATTGATGATATAAGAAAAGAAAAGTAAATTGAATGAAAAATAAGATTTAATTTTTCAAGATTTGTTAAAATTAGGTTAACAAAATGTGTTATTTTTAATTAAATTTTGTCCATTTTTTCTGTAAAATATTTTTTCCACAAAAAATATAGGAAGGCTGATATGTAAAAGAGTTTTATCTACTATTTTTGCACACATAAAATTTCAGGAAAGACTGTTTTCTCACTACAAAGTGGGTGACCGGATATTAATAAAGGTTGATTTAGTTGATAAGAAAAAATTTTCATTATATTGCACAAAAATATGATTTTAGTTTGTATTGTAATGTAAAGATCTTATTGGTAAATAATTTAAAAATATTTTTATAAATAATTTTTAAATATTAAAGTCTGTCTTAATTTATTGAATTCTCAAGATCCAACTTACTAAAACTTTTTTTTTAGTGAAGAAAAAATGGGTGAGTCGATCGGAGATATATAATGGACCACTCTCATATTCTCGACTTACACCTTATTTGAGAGTAAGACTTACGAAGTAGATTCTCATGTGGTGCTTTTGGTCATGCCGCCATTATATTCTATTCTATTCTCTAATAGAAAAGAGCACCAGATGACTTTGCATTGCTTGACTTGTGTAAATAAAGAATTTTTTTTACTTTAACTGTTAACTGCTATAGCGGATTCCAAATGATTATTGTTCTTTTGAAATTTACAAAAAAATTGCTCCAAGCTGCTCTTGCACTCCAATTGGGGTAAATGCACCACCGACTAAAGCCGAAAGTAAAGATAAGAATCAAGCTTTATGCTGTAAATCCTATATATATAGATTATAGAAGAACTATTTACCTCAAAATTCCTCGCGGGGTTGGAAAGGAGCTTATATAGGTATATACCCTACCAGCGGACCTAGGAATTTATTTTTATGTCTACACACTTAGTGGTGGAGGTTCGAGATTAATACCTCCGAAAAAAAAATTTGTAAAGAAAATTTAAATCGACGCAAATAATAGTTTGATCAAACATTAAGCCCCAAATTTTACCAATCCTCCAAAACAAATATGAGAATATACTCAAGTAAATCCATACATCATCATTCTATTTATAATGGTGAATAAAAAAGTCAACATTACCTGTACAAAAGGCGAGCGAAATCACATTAAATGTCATCATCTCTAGAATATTAACTCGTTTGAGAATGTCAAACCTGACATCAATTGGAAGATATAAAATTCATTCTCCAATTAAACTCGACTAACGAGCAGAAGATATGAAGCAAAAAATTAAAGCAACACAATAAAAAAGACAACATAACAACAAAAATAATAGAAGCTACAAAGTAAATACCGTGATTACAATAGCATTCTTCGATGCTTCATTCCTTGAAAATATTGCATTATATATTCATCATCAATCTTAGTAAATATATCACGTACAACATAAGTTAGCATGCATGCATTAAACCAATCATCATTGATTCGATTGCGCAACTTATCCTTAACAAAAGTCATTGCAGAAAAAACTCGCTCAACACTAGTCGTTGCTACTGGTAGGACGAGTGCCAGCTTTATCAACAAATAAACAAATGGGAAAAAATATTTTTTCTCTTCTCAACCATCTTCAAAGTAAGGTCAGAAATTTTTTTCAAATTGACAAAATCAGAATCAGCACTTACATCAACAATAAAATTACCGAGACTTGAAGAAAGAAAAGGAATATTTGCATGCTCATCAAACTCCAAAGGATAAAATCTAGCAAACTCAATCAACTTTTCTTTGTTAAAAGTAGCAAATGAGTCATAAGGATCAAGACAATTCAAACACTCAAGCAACTTGGTATTGACATTATCAAATCGATCACCCGACTCTTGAACCTGAGTATCTATCACTGTATTAAATAACTCCACTTTAAAGTAGTGCAAAAATGTAAATGATTCCAATCTCCGTCTTGATCTTCCTTTAGGACAATAAACATCCTCTATATTCGAAATATCAATATCATATTTATTAGCAAAAAGGTTTGTTTCTTGAAGCAATTCATCAAAGCCATTATCTCTCACCTCTTGTAAACGAGACTTGACTACGTTCACTAAACCAATTGCATTTAAAAGGTCTTGATCTTTTCTTTATAGTGCTTGCGGAAACTCATAAGAAATCCCCAAGATAAGTTGCATAAGATGCAACAAGAATGCAAACTCAAAATCCTCCATGGCATACAAAATGCAACCTGCATAAGTTCTTACAGCATCATTCTTAGGATCGTCTTCAATAATTTTCATCAAGGAAATAATTGGAGAAAATAATGAGATAACACTTGTAACTGTACCAAAATGGGAACCCCAACGAGTGTCTCCAGGTCGCTTTAAGGTTGTCTCTTGATTTAAACATTTTCTAGTTGGTATTTCACCACAAGCAATTCTTTCAATGATAAGCTCATATTGATTCATTTGAAGAATTTCCTTCCGCTTGCATGAACCCCCCACAATGGTAGCCATCTTTTGAAGCATGTCAAAAAATTCTTGAATCTTTTTGTGATGTTTTGCAACCTTCACAAGTGTCAACTGTAACTGATGAGGAAAACAATGAATGTATAATGCAGATTTGTTGTCTGCCAAAATCAAACTCTTAAGCCCTTTGAATTCACCCCGCATATTACTAGCACCACCATACCCTTGACCGTGACATTTAGACAAACTTAAACCAAGTTTAGAAAATAGTCCATCAATCGCTTCTTTTAGTGATTGTGCAGCAGTATTTGAAACATGATTATGCCAATAAAACAATCAACAATAGACCCCTTTTTGTTTACATATCGAAGTACAACTGTCATTTGTTCTTTAATTGCAACATCATGGGCTTCATCAACTAGCAAGGAAAAGTAATCATCCCCGAGATCACTAATTATTGCTTTAACAGTCAAATCAGCACAAGCTTGAGCAAGATCTTTTTGAATTTTTGGTGAAGTCAATTTGGAATTATCGGGGGCATTTTGCAAGACCACATCACTCATCTTTTTATTTGGCTTAGTATAAAACTTTAGAGTTTCAAAAAATAAACCTTGTTGATTTGAACTTTCAGATTCATCATGTCCTCGAAAAGGCTAACTATTTCATAGTAGGTATCTAGTACAGTCTAAAGAAGCTTTCAGCCGAATACGATAATCAATTCTTTGTTGATCCTCCATATTTGAAAAGGCAATATCAATATGTTGCTTTTTGCTTCATCAAGTCTTGACCAGATTGATAACATTTATTATGAATACTCCTATACTCCCCAACATGAATTTTGATTCTATCCTTCTTCTACCAATTTTTGAACCCCATACTGACAAATGCTTCATTTGTCGAACCACTACCTCCAACCTGCATATCAAATAGATAACAATACAAGCAAAAACATGCATCTTGTGATACGCTATACTCCAAACAAGAACAAAATTCTTCATACCACTTAGGATTGAATCTACACATTTTTCCAAACATTACCATTTGAGGGAATGGTTTAAGAATTGGTTGATTTGACCCCTTGAGCAAATAAGGTCTCCGAATATCCTCTCTCTCTCTAGGATTTGATGTCATTAAATAAATTGAAGGTTTTTTTCCCGGATCCGCTTCAAGATTTTTTATATTAACTTTTGCTTGAGGTGGTTGTTCAAAACTTTGATATTGAGGCGCTTGAGGTGGTTCCACAATTGAAACATTTTGTCTTTGAGGTTGATCGGATTCAGTTTCTGTATTTATGGATTTTTGACGTTTGAAATAAGATTGTATCCCTGACAAATAAATAAGTAAATATCAATTATATTGTTTATGCTATTAAAATAGTTATAACAAATAAATAAGTATAGCAAATTACCTTTCATTGAGACTTGTTAAATTATTATGAACCCACAATTAGAACCCAGTGATTGCAAATTCCCAGCCCTAAGCATTTAGAACCCACAATAAGTATAGAAAATAATTTTCAGATTATCTTCGTTGGCTTACATTTAGACAGAAATTCATATTTTTCATCACCAAAACTAAACATCATAGGTTATATCAATGGAAGAGCATGAACTGTAAAAAGCGATCAATTGGCTCCCTCCAATCATTTTGTAGAAGTCCTACTGAAGGTTTTAATGAATAGAGGCAGAAGCCAATTGACTTATATGTTCAAAGCACCTAAATAGCATTCAGGTCCCTTATATCTTCTTCACAATAATGTTAAAGGTAGAGTTCACACGTCGCACATGATATAGAAATTACAATACAACAACATAAAGTATTAGCAGGTGATTAGTCACAAATAGCACCCACCAAATAGAAAAACATCAAAGGGGAAATATTCTCTAAAAAAAATTAAAAAGCTACAATAACATATAAGTAAATCAACAATTTTCTTTCTCCAGATAAGTTGAGCCTATAACAACGGAGAAACAATCATGTAGTACCATGATGTAAATTGTAGCCACTCAGGGTAAATTGCAGACGTAGACATAAGCTTTGTAAAATAAAAAAGCTATGGCAAAATTAGCTAGATCAAAAGAACAAAATAGCATAAACAGCCACTCAGCCAGAAGCCCAGAACTAAGCATCACAAAATCACAAAATCACCAATTCCATGCTTGAACAGCCACTCATCCAGAACAGGTCGCGGTTGCGGACGCAGTGGACGTCGACGCCAAGGGAGCAAATGAAGTCGTTGCCGACGAGGGGAGCAAATGCTTTCGTAGTTTCGTTGACGACGGTGTCGGCGCGGAGTCGTGGATCGAAGGATGCAATGGCGGACCCAGGAGGCCAGGACGAAGGTGTTGTGCGATGGTGTCAGTGACGAGGAGGTGAGGTCGAGAGCTTCCGCAACGGCCGCAGAGGAGGTGAGGTTGCGTCAAGAGCTTCAGGCCGCAGCGCACGGGAAGAAAGGGAAGAAAGGTAAGATATTTATTTATTTAATCTTTTAACTCAAATATTATAAAAAAAATACAAAATGTTTGTGTCCACACATGCGGACACGAAAACAAGCGTGGGTCCGCCACTGTACCCTACACAAGTCATAAAATTACTAGACATATATATATATATATATATATATATATATATATATATATA
>CM023947.1:23113620-23133404 GCA_013407115.1 Glycine latifolia | reverse complement strand
GATCCTTTTACACCGGTGTAAAACTTGATAGTTTTACACCATTTAATAACTTTTTACTGGATAAGTATTTTACAAAATCCACCGTTAGATTGAAAGCTTATATCATGTAGATCATATGTCTCAAATTTCACAAAATTTAAACATCAATATGAATGTAATCAAATAGTCTAATTTTCACATATTTTAGAAGTACATATACCGTTAATTTTTATATATATCAATTAGGTTTCAAATGATTTCGGATTAATATGAAATTTGAGATATGTGATCTACATGATATAAGCTTTCAATCTAACGGTGGATTTTGTAAAATACTTATCCAGTAAAAAGTTATTAAATGGTGTAAAACTATCAAGTTTTACACCGGTGTAAAAGGATCCCATCTCTATATATATATATATATATATATATATATAAAGGGTACATTTTGCAAATAACATCAAATCTAGTTAATCTCACAAATGAAGATTTGGATATAGATTATGGATACGCTAAGATATCAAATTTCAATTAATTACCTAGGTATTTGCAAATTGATCAATGGGGTTGTTTTTAAAAACGTGTTTGGCTCTTCCTGCTCCCCTTCCACAAAAGGCAAAATGGTTTCAAATTCAAGTTTAAAAGAGAAGAATTTAAGATTTTAATAGCTAACTTTAGAGAACTCGACATACCATTTTTCATAATTTTAATTTATTTATCTATTTTAAAAGAAATTATAGCTATTAGTTATATTTTAATTCAATCAATACATAAAAAATAAAAAATAACAAAGAAATTTAAAATAAATTCAAGAGTTATGTTATATTTTTAGTTAAATTTATAATTTTAAGTTTGTTAATTCATCGTGTGTGTGATTTTCTTTGTCATAAATTGAGTAAATTATACCGTACTCTTTGTGTTTTGCTCAAATTTCATTTGATATTCTTTCCTTTTTGCACATTACTTTTACTTCCCTCTATTAACGTTGTTAACTAACGTCAATTGAAATATGTGAATAGAAAAAATTGTTCTTACATTTTAATTGTAAAACTCAAATTATCCCCTCCCAATTAGTTTCAGAATTTAGGATTCACGTTCCATTCCTCTTCACCATTAGTGAGCACTGTTCATCTTTCTTTTGTTGGCGAGTTCATCTTTCTCTCACAACATTCACGTTTCATTCTTCTTCATCGTTCGCGAGTTCTTCACTATTCCTCTTCCAGTTCGCAATGTCCACGAACGCCTCTATTTGTCTTCCTCTTCAACGTTCACGAGCACTCTGTTTCTCTTCCTGTTCCACGATTTATGTTCATGTTAGGGTTATGCTTGTAAGTGACCATTGGACCTTGTATATAAGTTACTTTTTAAGATTATTTATTTAATTTTGATTGTTTATTGTTGTTTATTTCTAAATGGGATTTCAATGGGGGACCAGTTTGGGACCACTTATGATTTTTAAAATCATTTGTTTATTATTATTGATTAAAATAGTGTTGATGTTTGGGACCATAGGAAACACAATGGATGAATTGGAAATCATTTGTTTATTAAAATAATGTTGATGTTTGGGACTACAGGAATACAATGGATGAACTGGAATACATGGGTATTGAACCAAACAACGTGGATATTTTGATCCACTTTACGGACCAACGCGGCGAACCAAGTGAGATATACAATGTTGATCCTAATAAGTTTGGAATGTTCAACCCACATGACTGTGTAAACAACATTGCTAATGATTTAGACTTGTCACTATGTCACTCTTTTATTTTGTGATTTTGTTCTATTACTAGTGGTAAAAAAATTTCCCTTAAGACTGATCATGATGTGCTGAAAAATGTTTTGCTTAGAATCAAAATTAAGTTCATATGAATATTAGTAAAACAAAGGATGAGACGAAGGGTGTTAACACTGTGTAACAACAAAGTGAGTTCATATTCAACAAAAAGTTGAGTTTACGTCCACTTATATAAAAAACAAAAAAAGAAGTAAGAGTCTTAAAATATTTTCAGGTTTAGAGAAAAAAGATGATGATATTTTAGACATAAAATTTCATTAAAAGTCATGTGACCAGTATATGCATAATTTCTATTAAATTATTAAACAGTGTTTAGGACAGAGGGAGTCTGAGTATAATGTGAACTAAATAATTAAGGAATTTTTTTATAAGATGCAAAAAGGAAAAAATATCGGATGAAATTTGAGAAAACATAGGAAGTGTAAATATAATTTACTCTAAAAAAAATTTGGTCAAAATTTGACGAGTACTCACATGTTTTAGTTGAGCTTATTGGACAGCCCAACTAAAGGAAGTTAAAGATAAGGATTGTCCCATCGTCTTGAGGATGTGCCAAAAGGATCTGAATCCTTTGGAAGACTTTGTATTCCTAAATAAAGAGAAGGAGGTTCAAGACTTCTTCTTTAAATATGATTGCATAATCCAGGACCTACACGTACGGATTTTGTTCGATGACTTCACAATGGGAGTTATTCATATCCTAAACGTGGCCCTCTTCCAATTTCATTTGAATGGTTGGACGATCATTCTAGCATTTTAAGCTCTCTGTTTGTATACTTATGTGAAGGCTAGTCGAATACGAGGAGAACTATATATATATATATATATATATATATATATATATATATATATATATTCTTTTATCTCAATTTTTACTCAATCAAATAACTTAAAAATTATTTCACTTTCTACATATACTTTTTTTTAAAAATAAAAATAAAAAATACGTTGAAATGATTTAAAATATAACTCAAACTCATTTTCAAAACAGATGATCTCTAATTTCTAAAATTCAAACTTACTAATATTTACCTCAAATCAGAACAAATTAATGGGACACGCCAAGTGATTATCATTCCTATATTTATCAGCTAGCGCCATTCATTAGGTCCAGAATCGGAATTTAAAAGTGATTGACAAGTTCACATACAAAGTGAGGTATATATATGTGCGCGCGCGAGCAGAAATGACATGCGTATAATGTCTACATGTAATTAAACTTAAACTAATTTCTTTCCATACTAAACTTACACTTGTTATCAGCGTAAGATTCATCATAAATTAGTATAGGCGAGAAAGGTGAACTTTTTTAATTTGAATGTACGTAG
The DNA here is from genome assembly GCA_013407115.1 of Glycine latifolia. Taxonomy (NCBI): domain Eukaryota; kingdom Viridiplantae; phylum Streptophyta; class Magnoliopsida; order Fabales; family Fabaceae; genus Glycine; species Glycine latifolia. The sequence continues at coordinate 23,130,296 of CM023947.1, read as the reverse complement.
CTCATATATAGAAGGGAGAGTTATAAAATCAAGTTATTGGCTGTGATATATAACTCCCGATCCCTCGTGCCCTCCAAAGAAAAAATAAAATGGAAGCTAGATTTGAACCTTAATTTAAAAGAGAACAATATCTTTTTTTAGTAACAATTGCTAAATGTTTATTGAACTATGGTGTGTCATTCTTGGATAGATCATTATACTTGAAATTAGGAAATGCTTTGAGGCTGCTCATTAACTATTTATACAGAATGATTCCGTCTAATAAAGAACGGTCACTTGTTTCCTTTCTCTAATTAATAACCATTCAAGCACCAATTCACGACTGTATTAGTGGCCACGCACTGCACAATGTGATATTTTGTACACAAGAATCATGTTCAACTATTCTTGAGTCTTAGTGAAGAGAAATCTTTCGGTGCTTTTGTGGATGCTTGTCACATCTTTTCATGGTTTCATCTCCAGGGAAAATTCTAAAGAATTAGGTCAAAGTTCCTCTTCATCATATTGTGATATTCCCCTTAAAAGCTATCATTTTCTTCAATAATAAATGAGCCTTCCCCTATTTTTTTTTTTCTTATTTTCGCGTTGGATGCTTGCGTCCAAAAAGTAGGTTACAGGTAATTCATCAATCTCATTAATTAGTTAATCTTCTAGGTTTTCTAAACTATAAAATTATTTGTCAAAATTTTATAATTCGGTGATATTAATATTACTCTCTTAAAAAATATAATTACAACTTGATATTATTTACTGAAAATTTCATAAATAACATAACATGATGATATCAGTAACTTCAATAATTCACTTGAATGAATACAAAGGCGGAACAGGGGGGAAAAAAACCACATACACAAAGGTGGAAAAGAGTGGGAATAATTTAGTAACTAAGAAAAGTACGTTGAAAGAGAAAAGAGCAATAAAAATTTGTTAAATAAAAACAAACGTTAGTTGCTTTGATAAAAAAAAATATTTAATAGCCTGCAATGACGTGTAATTATTAAGGGATATTAATAATTAAGGAAATATAGCAATAAATTATAATTAAATTTAGAAATTGGAAATAATTATTATGTTGAAAATAAATTTGTCTTAAACTAACATAAAACCAAAACAATAAATAAAACTTACTAATGGTATAAAATTCATTTTAGGGATGTTAGTTAGGCGGCTTTCATACTGTAAAAAGAAGTGGGTCATATATATATATATATATATATATATATATATAAAGAAAAAATATTAAATAGCTTCAAATTATTATATTCATGATTTCAACTAAATTTTATATAATTCTTAATCAAGTAATTTAATTAATTTATGAAAGGAAATTAATAATATTTAACTAATTATGGGTCATATTGTGATTGTTTGGGGACCATGGGTCCCATAATCCATATAATAATTTATGGTCAGAACTAGGCTAGGGACATTGGCTAGGCACTCTTAATTATCAACTGTTAGCAAAAGGAACCGAGGAAAGCATAGCAATATTCCCCCTCCCAACTTCTTATTTAAAACCTTCAATCCCCTCCTTATTGAAGCCAAGCCAAGAAACTCAGTGTACTTACACAGACATTATGAATAATGTCTAACATCCACACTGCAACCAATAGCATGAAAAAGTTATCAAATTATTTGCATTCCCTATCCCAAACCCCTCACAGGCTCAGAAAGAGAATGCTAGCCACTTGGACCCCAGACCAGGAATTCAACCAAGTGAGGCACAGATCTGGTGCTGACATGAAGAGGAAGCTCAAGTGGCATGATCTTGTGGCTCTTGGTGTTGGAGGAATGCTTGGTGTTGGAGTCTTCGTCACTACTGGCTCTGTTGCCCTTCACCACTCTGGTCCCTCAGTCTTCATTTCCTACATCATAGCAGGAATTTCAGCCCTTCTTTCCTCTTTGTGTTACACTGAATTTGCTGTTCAAGTCCCAGTTGCAGGAGGAGCTTTCAGTTATTTAAGATTAACCTTTGGTACAAACCCTTTTCTTATTCCATTGGATTTTATTTTTTTCCTTCTTATATCCGTAGGAATCGAAAATAAGCAGGGAGTTTACAATAAATTATACATCTTAATTGAGTCAAACCCACTTGGTTCATTAGATTTTAGTTTACTATATATACCTTTTGAATTTACTTATTAATTGTGTGCTATGTGTAGGGGAATTCTTGGGATATTTTGCTGGGGCAAATATACTAATGGAGTATGTGTTCTCAAACGCTGCCGTGGCAAGGAGCTTTACAGAATATTTGAGCATTGCATTCGGAGAAAATGATCCAAATGTGTGGAGGGTGGAAGTCCCTGGCTTGCCAAAGGATTATAGCATGTTGGATTTTCCAGCCGTGGCTCTCATTCTTATTCTCACTCTCTTCTTGTGTCATAGGTTTGATTGATTTAACTGTTACTATTTCTATTTTTTTTTTCTTCCGCGAGGAATATGTGGTTTTTACTATGATGCTATCTGCTTATTATCAGTTTTTACTTAGTCATCCATATTTCATTGGATAAACATTTAAATATATTATCCTGTTATGTGACAACTAACAAACTACTTTATTACCTATTTTGCTTATGTTTTTTAATCATAATGCTGCACCATTAATTATTTACAATTTTTTTTAATGTTTGTCAGGGTTTAGTGGAATTTTGAAAATACTTGATTGTTTTATTCTTCTTTTTTATTGTTATTTTTCTGGTTGATTGCAGTACAAAGGAAAGCTCCATTTTAAACCTCATTATGACAGCTTTCCATGTTATTTTCCTCGGATTTATCATAATCGCTGGTTATTGCAATGGAAGTGCCAAAAACTTGGTTTCTCCAAAAGGACTAGCTCCTTTTGGTGCTAGAGGTGTTCTTGATGGAGCAGCAATAGTCTACTTCAGTTATATAGGCTATGACTCAGCTTCAACCATGGCTGAGGAGGTTAAAGACCCTTTTAAGAGCCTACCCATTGGAATCGTGGGTTCAGTTCTCATAACCACTTTGCTTTATTGCCTAATGGCTCTATCTTTGTGCATGATGGTTCCTTACAACGAGGTCAGTACTCAGTAGTTATTTTTTTAATCGATCAATATTCGTTATTAATTTAATAATTTTGTTAGTAGGAGAGATTCGAATCTACAACATCTTTCTCCCTTTTTTTCTTCAACCAACGTGATAATCTTATAATTATTTTCGTACTCACTAGTACTATATATCAAACAATTAATGTCATATATATGAAGCCTGTCAATTCCTTAATTATTTTCTATAGTAAGCATGAATTGGACCCTAACTTTAGGCATATAGTATAATATTTGTTCTGTTATAAGTGATAACGCTAATTAATTACTATGGTTTAATATAGATATCAGAGAAAGCATCATTTTCAATAGCTTTTCTGAAAATTGGTTGGAATTGGGCAAGCAACCTTGTTGGGGCAGGCGCAAGTTTGGGAATAGTGGCTTCTCTCTTGGTTGCCATGTTAGGCCAAGCAAGATACCTTTGTGTTATAGGAAGGGCACGGCTTGTGCCATCTTGGTTAGCCAAAGTGCATCCTTCAACAGGCACACCAATGAATGCCACGGTCTTTTTGGGTAAGCAAATTTGTTTACATGTCTTAATTTGGTGTATTGTTATGTCTTAATTAACAAAAATATAAGCTCAAGCCATTGTAAGTTAGGTTCGGCCATTTGAACTTTTGTCTTTTTTCTCTAGAAGAATCATAGACATTTCAACATGCACTTTTCTATAAATGTTGTTGTACTAACACACCTGAGGATACGGAAACTGGTCACTTTTGATTTTCATGCATATAATGAGTAGTGTTACGGAAAATGACTCAGTATTGATCTGCAATAAAATAAAGTTGTAATTTGGGTTAGTTATACTTAATTAAGGCATTTCTTTAACGAAGAATCATATATTTAAATTTTGGTTCAATCAAATAACGACATATTCAACGAATTCTTATTAGCATTAGTACTTTATAATGTCTTTTCACGTATCTTAATATGCTATGTTTCTCTAAAGTTCAGTATCAGGATGACTTTGAGTCATCTGCTAAAAGATCGTGTATATTAATGACGACGGGATAACTAACAAGTTAGTTTTTTTTTTTAATATTTACACTCTTTATTTTTAATACTTAATTATAAATTTTTTAATTACCATACATTAAATAGTCGGCGTTTAGTATCAAACTTCTTATGTGTGCTTTGATTTGTGCTATTCACCTTCATTGCCTAACATGGGTGTCTCTCATTCACGATATATAAACTTCATTTTGAAAGCCTTTTTGTCCTATCAGGAATAATTAATTTAACTTTTATCTATAAAACATTATCGTAGTCTTGCTCCCTACATTGTTGTATATAGAAAGGGATGGTTTATGTATTCGGTTCTCGATAACTTTATTCCACGGTATTGGTTGAAACTATGTGTCGTCAATCAACTTGTATTTTAATTTTTCGTTAAAAAATTAATAGAATTAATGTTTAAAGTGATTAGGAGAAATCAAAGTGACTAAAGATAATCAATAGTAATTGAATACCAATTATTTAGCGTTTTATTAATGCCATACTTATCTTTAAATCTATAGATAAGTAAGTAATAGTGGCAGTTTTAGATTAAAATAATAGATGTTAGGATTCTTCTTTTTAATTGTATATAAATAATAATATGATATTCATCTGCAGTAAAAAAAATAATGATTTTTTGTTTTGTGAATAAAAAATAATAATCTTTATATACCTGTAATATACCTTCACCTCTATTCAGCAAAAAAATAAAAATACACCTTCACCTCTCTTCTATCTTAATTTTTCTTGTTACATCCTATTACTTATTCTATCTATCATTTTTACTATTATTTTTTAATCTTACACTGAATGTATATCTATCTATCTATCTATCTATATATATATATATTATATTTAAGATTAATAGTCTTTCAAATTTTAAATATTTAAAAAATGTCAAATATTTTTTATCAAATGCAATTAACCAGTGTAATATAGAAACTTTCATCTCATTTTTTTCAAAAAATATTCTGAATATATTTTTAAAATATTATTTTCTCAAAAGCTAAAACACAGTAGTTTTTAAACTATCACGATATTCCTAAACACAGTAGTACATAAAATTCTAATAAAACAATTTAAAACATTATCTTTCTCCAAAACAGTTTCAAAGTCAACGAGATGCATGTCATAAGTTGGAATGGTACTTTCTTTTTTGGTGAATAATTGGAATGGTATTTCCATTCTTAATTATAATGTAAAAAAAATTGACACTGATTAATTAAGTTTCATTCATTAGTTCTAGTTTTCTACTAGTCTCAACACTCAATTAATTTTTTGTCAAAAAAAAAACACTCAATTAAATTAAACTTAGATGAGCTTTTTATTTTAACTTTACTTGATGTATTCTCTTTAATAATTATTAAAATTAAGCATTATGTTTTATATTTTTAATATTAATGTTAGAAAGAAATGAAATGATGATTCAACACCCATATACTTGACCTAGGTAATAACTTTAATTAAAACATGGCAAGATCGACACATACGAATTAATGTCATCCTATGAAAACATTATAGTAATAAAAGAAACACAAGAGGAGAAAGTGGAAATTAATTAACAAAATAAAACAAGTAATAAGATAAGGGAAGTGTGAAGGATACCGTACCATACATTAAATAAATATTTTTGTTCTTGTTATTGTTGTTGTTGTAGGATTTTGCACAGCAACAATTGCGCTGTTCACCGAGCTTGACATTATAATTGAGTTGATCAGCATTGGCACATTGTTGGTGTTCTACATGGTAGCCAACGCTCTTATATACCGTCGATATGTAATCACTAGCCATGCCCCACCTACGCACACTCTCGTCTTCCTCTTTCTCCTTTCCCTAACTGCAATATGCTTCTCCATTGCGTGGAAATTCAAGCAGCAATGGTGGGGTCTCGTACTTTTTGGTGGGTTTATGATAGCCATCACAGCCTTCTTTCAACACGTGGTGTCTACTACTACTACGACTACTACTACTATTAATTGGCCTGTACCATTCATGCCATGGCCACCCGCCATGTCCATCTTCCTTAACGTTTTCCTCATGACAACCCTCAAGATCCTCTCTTTCCAACGATTTGCCATATGGGCATGTCTCATTACTATCTTCTATGTGCTCTATGGCGTCCACAACACTTATGAGGCTGAGGAGATTGAGAATGAAGTGGATTCAAGTGTAAACAACTTGCAAACCAAGGTAGAAATCATTCAAGTGCACTAATTAGTTGAAGCAATCAAATTGAATTGGCCAAAATAAGAAAATAATATTATTTTGGTACATTTATATAATTTATGGGAAAGAGACAGAAGGGGATATTCTATCCAAAGGAATGTTGCATAATATTTTGGTGATGACCTCTTCAAGCAACAATGATTCTTTAATTTAGTAGTGGGAAACATTGAATTGAGTTCAAGTCCAATCCGGCAGGGCGCAATAATCTGCAGTCTTTTGAATAGTACCTCTGAAGAAAACATAACTTGTATATCATCGTTATGTCATTTCGGTAGCACGTCAAAAGTGAAATGTGCTGGGTCAAAATCATGAGGTGATGAGAGTGAGTTTATTAGTTTATCAATCTCTTGTATCTTTGGAAAAGATGGGTTGAATTAAGGACCAAGCTAACCAACCTATAAAATCCCTTACTGGGGCATAAAAGTATGTGTGTGTATATATATATATATATATATATATATGAGGCTTGTATTCCTCTTATTAATTATTAGTAGTAGCATTGTTCTTGTATTCCTCTTATTAATTATTAGTAGTAGCATTGTTCTTGTATGTCCACTTGGTTACTGATATTTTCTTTCTCACTTATATTTTTTCTTCTACTGGATAATTAAGAACATTACTATCATCACTAGGCCTTAATTTCTTCATCATATATTCTCCATACATACAAAGCCATCTTATACAATACAGATTAATAAAAAGAAGGAAGCAAAGAGATGATGAGATTTAAAATAGTAACGAAGTAGTGCAATACAATAAATGTGAAATCACAATGGAACAACGAAGATAAGTGAGAGAGAACCCTTAATTATATATATATATATATATATATAAAATGCAGAATCATAATAAAACGCCCTAGCAATCTTTATAGAATGACCTTTTACGGAAAAGAGTGGTAGAACGGTGATCTCTTTACGATAAAGTTGGATCTAGGAGGGCGAGTTCTTCCTAGTTCTTACATATATATTACATCCTAGACTTGGGAGTCACAAAGCATGTACTTTTTTAAGAAGGTTTATTCTTGATTTTTTTTCAAGTTGACTATTTTGTATATGTTTTGGTATGAGAAAAAATCTTGCATCGCTCTCGGGAGTAAAAGCTAAGGACAATGTATAAACATTCTTTTTTCTTAATTTACCGAAAATGTGAAGACAAAATTGTGACAATTCATTGAACATCAATAGATATAATATACTTCAAATGTTGTGACAGACGGGCCTAGGTCAAGTACCTTAAGTAGATGAATTAAAAAGGTTGCAAGAATATTACTAAAATCTGTCAGCATTTTAGTTCTGCAAAATTGGTCAATTTATACGAAAGGCAAATGGGAAACTCTTGAGACCCAGTAAAATTCTAAAATTTTAATTTGAGACTTATTTTATTTCATTTAAATGCAATAAACCTTATTCTATTAATTTGCTATTGCATATCTAAAGTTATGAAACAAAATATAGCTATTGATTGGAACAGAACAGGCTGCGAACGCATGAGGAATGCAAAATTTCTTAAATTGAATTTTTACTGTAAAACGAGTCTTGTATATTAATTTTATATTTAGAGTCCCTGTGTAAAAAGTTATATAATGTGGTTTAAAGCGTGGCAGAAAAACCCCAAATTCTGTAGAATTAAGGCCATTTTCAGACAAAAAATGGTATTAATTGGAAAGAACATGTAGGATGATTAAGTGATGTTATCGGCCTTTACAACGTACGATTAGGTGAATTTTTCGTACACATGTACCATAGATGCAGGTCATGCATGCGGACTGGCCCAGGACATTTTGTATATAGCATTGGGTGACACTTGTTGTGCTTAATTTCAAAAACCTGAATCTATTATCAATGAATTTTCTTAGCTTATCCAAAAAAATTGGAAAGAACATAAATTTTAATAATTTTACCACTTATAAGTTTTTTCAATTTGGAACATACATGTGGAATGTCGTTTGGTGCGCACCACACACAAAGTCAGGTATATGAACATTTGAGGGTGCCAGAATCTTAATTGTACGAAGACAGACTTGTCTTCAAATGGAAATTGCTACGAAAAAGTGAAATTTCCGAATGCTTGGCGCTTTTCATTCTTATAACTTCAACTATACATTTTAGGAAAATGTTAAACTGAAGGAAGAAAGAGATAAAAGAGAGAGAAAGAAAAATGTTAAACTGAAGGAAGAAAGAGATAAAAGAGAGAGAAAGAGAGAGAGAGAAAATGTTAGTTGTGGCAAATTAATGCAATTTGAATCCACTCTATCTCCATTCTCTTATGTCATCATGCAACCAACATTTAAACTCTTATGTTATGCAGTAATTGGAGAGGAAAGAGAAACAGTTGAGATTTTGGATGAAGAGAAGTTTTGATGGAGACTTTTTTTATCCATATTAGGAAAGTTGTAATATACCTTAAACTTATTTTGTTGAATCAATTAAGTTAAATTAATTTTCTTACGGTTTTGATGGAGGCTTGAGAGTATTTAGAATATTAGTGACAAATAATGTGTTGAAAAAATGAAGAGAAGTGAAAGAGATAGACCAAAGTTAGACAATGCATTCTACTTCGAATAATCAGGGTCCTTTTCTGCATGTTGAGATGCCAAAATAGTAATAGTAAAATAGATAGAATAGTTGACTTGATGTGGTTTCACTGATTTATTTGTAATGTGTTTTGCTGAGTTACCGTTAGAATGGGAAGCGTAATTCTCGGAACTACCTCTGAGAAATGTCGGGAACTATAACAAAAGAATATTTTGAAGGATAAAACCTACAAAGTACAGAAAAAAAAAAACTTACATACATAGAATTTTTTATATATTTAAGTTTGTGCTATTTTTCCAGTAAAAAAAAAAGTTTATGCTGTTTATAAATCTTTTTTACGAGGCTATATCTTAGCCTGATAACTGGGTTTAGGACTTAGAAGGCATATATAGGTTTATAAATAATTTATATAATAACATTTTTGTATATAATCTTTTCATCACATCTTTTATTATATTTCATATATCTTTTTCTTTTTTGTTTGTAAAATTTACTATATGATTTGTTGTACAAACTAATATATATTTTTCAATAAAAAAATGAAAATAATTGTTAATAGTATAACAATTCTCAATAATTTTCCACAAGTCCAAGGCTCACATACCCTTTAATCTCAAAAAGAGTGAAATAGTCCTCTAATAATAGTCTTTTGTGTTCTACTACGATCAATATCAATGACGTCCATAAATGACAGATATCGAGAGATGGCATTCCTTGTAGCAGCTAGCTCAGCCTAGGTTTTCTTTTACAACCTCCTTACATTATTCTTAATTGATGTTGATCACCCATTAATTAAACTCCTGTTGGGCAAACCCTAACCCAGAAGAATAATAAAAGCCATGTATTTATTATTAGTACTTTTAGTGACTAAACTGGATTATTTTTTAATTTATGCAATTCAAGTCGTAATTATCCCTAAATTTATTCCTTTTTGTTTTTTTCCCACAAATTCTCTTTTCCAACTTTAAATAGAAAAATACTCTAAAATGATTGTCAGTTTTTTCTTAATAACTTTTCCTTTTTGGTCCTTGGAATTATTATTTCATGTACTTTTCTTCTTTTGCATTTGTTTGCTTCCTCCATTTTGTCTTATTCACATTCACCCGTTATTACTCTCCCAATTCAAGCTGCACTTGCTGCGTCACTGCACCACTCTAAGTACACCACTTCAACATAGTCGTTCCGGGAGACAAGCTTTTTTGCTTCCCACTACAATTGATGTACGTCATGCCTCTACAGTGGACACATTTTGTTTTTTTAGTAGACACTCGGGTCCTTCAAAACAATAATTAGTCAATGTAATATTTTGGTTTCTTGAAATTTTAAAATTACTAAATTTGAAATACTTAAATTTGTTTTTTAAAAAAAATCAATACATAATTAGACATCAAATTATTATTTTTTTAGAATTTAATTAACTACATTTAGTTAAAATTAATTTAAAGAAATAATTATCTATTTTTGTAGATTTTTGATAATTTAAAAAAAAAAAATCAATTCATTTTTTCTACACTTCAAGTGTGACAAATGTGTTTCAGTGGACACTTTTCTGGATGAAATTATTTACTGTTTCACACATACGGAACACTTTCAGGAACGCACCACCGCATATATATACGAAGAGGATGGACTTTGATTGTATGAAGTGTAGTGTGAAATAAACAAACAAACATTAGTAGCACTAGTGTCAGAAATCCATCTTATGGAAGAGAAAAATTTACCATTGGTGTAGGATATTCAGCAATTCTGCTGTAGGAAAGAATTTATTGGAGCTGGGGTAGGTTGTCCACCTTGCTGATCTTTGAATGAGTTTGGAAGCAGAAAACAGCAAAATGTATATTGTTCTGCAGTGAACATAATAACCTAAGTGCTTGATGCTCATTGTTTGGTAATTCAACAAGTGAATCATATCGACTGTCACCAGAGACTAATAGATTTGCATTTCTCTTAAATATTTGGGATATTCATGAACTTGAATCCAGTGGAATTCTGTGTTTGCATCGAATAAACCCTACATAATAAGCTTAGACGGTCTTACATCCAGATATTTTGTATGGTATGTTTGGATGTGTGACCATATATATATATATATATATAAAGTAGATGATACAAAATGCTTAATCATATACAATAAGATATTGATGTACAACTAATGAGGAGAAGATGATAAAAAGTTAGTTAATTTGACTTGAATATGCACAAAACAATGTCATTGAAAGTATCAATGAGAAGAATTGATTGTATGTTTTGTACTTGTAGTAGATTAAAAAGGAAAAAAAAATATATTAAATAGTTCTAGATCACCATCTATTTATGATCCTAACCAATGTTTATGTGTGGTGTATTTAAGTTTTTAATTTAAGAAAAAATAATAACACTTAATTATGTATATAGAAATTGGTTGAGACCATAAATCAAGTGATGGTTCAAGATCACCTAATAATTTTTTGTGAAAAAGAAGTATAAATCAAAAGAAATTTTAGACAAAATTGTTAAGATGGATCTCATAGTCAATATAAAATCTCTAAAGTTTTGGTTCATAACCAGCTGAATGATAATGTGTGATTCTAGGGATTGTATATATAATTTTTTTCCCTTGTATTTAGAGATGTATTTTCTTTCCCTCAAATGACATAAAAACATCATTATCCGTAGTTTTCCCCTTAGGTTTTCACTATTAAATATTATGTGTTAATCCTCATTTCTTTCAACTCGATCTATTCGTTTGTCGTGTGAGAACATTCTATAACTGATCTGGTTCACAATAGTGTATTAAAGCCATTAATTGGTGTTGGTCATTATTCCCACTCATTGCGCGCAATTGCTATTCGAGCGTGGTTCAATACTTTTGTAGTGATTACATATTAACGTATATCGAATCCATTCTAGTATGTGGTAATCTATAACTTCTACGATCCAGGAAGTGTTGATGTTACACTTTCACATTCAAAAAAAAAATCATTTTTTCATGTGGTTTGTTCATGAATTTATTTGAAGTGTTGATGTTACACTTTCACATTCAAAAAAAAAAATCATTTTTTCATGTGGTTTGTTCATGAATTTATTTGCTGGACTCTTCTATTGACATATCCATATTTTGCTTCAAGAGTTTTTTGAACCAAAATTATATTACGTATTGAAGTTCTTTTAAGAAATTGAAGTTGCTATGTATATATTTGATTATTATACATACAATATCCATTAATTTTGGTGTAAGATATAACTCATAATTAAGGTTGTTACATTGACTTTTTCATGTTATTAGTGTTAATTTAATGCAATTTCAATTATAAGGATTCGATGATATTCATTCATAAGAAACGTATGAGACATTTATAATAAATAAATAAAATATTTTAAAAAAATATTTATGCATTTAAGCTTTTAAAAAAAATAAAGAATATTTAACAATTCTTGTTTATATATTTTTCATATATATATATATATATATATATATATAATTTATAAAATACAAACTGATCAAATTAGTTTATGCATTAATATCTTGCTGATAATTAACTTATTAGTAATTAATTTATTATATAAATTTATTAACGTCAATCAATTGATTAGATAATTTATTGAATGAATCTATTATATTAATGTCAATTGATTGCATTTAAGTTTTAAATATATTTGTTTGAATTAAAAATAAAATAATTTTTTGGAGAAAATAAATATGGGATTTTCACATGGCATCATCCATAGAACAAAATCTTCTTTTGAGTTTATAATTTATGATTTTCTTATATTATTATATTTCTATAATATATTTATCAACTATTTTTTAAAATTTTATATATGTATATATGTAAAAATAAATATATAAGTAATTATGAATACTAGAAGTATCTTATTGAATTTTTTTCTACAAAAAACAAAATGCATGAGATTTTGCATAAGGATGATATGGGTGGGGCCGGCACAAATGGTAGTTACCCTTTACTCGTCTCGCCAAATAAATACTCGTCAGGTAATTGTTCGTTACCAACATGGTACCTATTAAGTAGATACCTTTAATTTTTTTTAATATTCGGTGATATCAGCAGGTACACATGGATATTTTTGTAAAAAACATAGTAAAAAACATAGTTTAAAAATATTTTTTTAATTTTATTTATTTTAATATTTTTTGAAAAAAATAATTTTAATTGTTACAACTAAAGTTATTCAAATATTCTACAATCTACATAATTAAAAATATCCATGAATAATTCTAAATAAATAAATTTGTGAACTACAAACAAAATTATCTAAAAATTACTCTCTAAAATATAAACTCAAATAAAAACACACTAAAATATAAGTCTAAATAAAATTATACTCCAAAACATAATTACAAATAAAAAATATTTATAAAGAATATTTACTTATTTAAGTTTGGTAAAAAATAAACAATACTTAACAATTCTTCTATGGTTATGAATAATTTATTTGTGATTGTCTATATCTTTGGCAAAAGAACCCAAATAATACATTTTTAATAAAAAAATTAGGAATTTGGGACTGTTTTGAAACATATTACCAATTTGGGACTGTTGGTCACGCCCAGAACTGGGCATGACTGGTCACGCCCAGAACCAGGCGTGACTAGGGGGGCAGTCACCCCTGGTGTTGGGCGTGACCAGTCATGCCAAGTTCTGAGCGTGACCTGCTGCTATTAAAGGTCCCCCGATTTCACTTTTCGATCACTTTTTCCATTTGCGCCTTCTCTCTAAAAGCTCTTCCTTCTCTCTAAAGCTTCTTAGGGATTTTTCTGTGCACCAAAACTCTACCGAAACTCTGCCAACAAGTTAATTTATTAATTATGAGTATTATTTAATATATTATTTCGTTGATTTTTAAATTTGTTAGAACCACACTATTTATTTCATATTGTAGAAAAATGTTAGGTTTTAGCTTATAGGATTTAGTTTAGTGAAGGGTTTAGGGTGAACGGTTTAGGTTGAGGGTGTGGGGCTGAGGGTCTACGATATAGGGTTTTTGGTTAGGGTTTACTGTTTTTGGGTGTAGGGTTTGGTTGTTAAATTTATTTAGTTCATTTTAGGGTTTAAGGGTTAGGATGTAGTTTAGTTTTGTAGTAAACTGTTATGTATTAGGGTTTCGGGTTTAGTTTAGTGTAGGGTTGAGGCTGTAGGCGTATGGTTTACGTTTTAAGGTTTTGGGTTTACGGTGTTAGGGTTTAGGGGTTTATGGTTCAAGGTTTAAGGTTTTAGGGTGTAAGAGTTAGGGTTTATGGTTTAATTTTTAGGGTTTCTGGTTTAGTTTAGTGTTGGGTTTAGGCTGTAGGCGTATGGTTTACGTTTTAAGGTTTTGGGTGTAGGGTGTTTTGTTAAAGATATATGTTTTAAGGTGTTAGGGTTTAGGGGTTTATGGTTCAAGGTTTAAGGTTTTAGGGTGTATGGTTTAATTTTTAGGGTTTCTGGTTTAGTTTAGTGTTGGGTTTAGGCTGTAAGCGTATGGTTTACGTTTTAAGGTTTTGGGTGTAGGGTGTTTTTTTAAAGGTATATGTTTTAAGGTGTTAGGGTTTAGAGGTTTATGGTTTAAGGTTTAGGGTTGACGGTTTAAGGGTTAAGGTGCATGGTTTAGTTTTGAGGGTTTTAGGTCTTAAGGTTCAGGGTAGTTTTTAGGATTTTGGGTCTTAGGGTTTCGAGTGTAGGGTTTAAGGAGTCCGAAAGCTACAACCTTGACGTACGTTGTTTCCACTTGAGGGTTTTGGAAGGACAGTAATAAGACCAATGTCCTCGTTGATCAGAGTAGTATAAAGGGTTACTCTGAGGACTATGAGCATCAGATGATGAAGAATGTGAATATAAGAAAGACATGATCACACGTTTTCTTTCTTGCTTCTTCTCAGTGCAGAGTGAAGAGTGAAGAGAGTGATTGGTGTTGTGTATATGATGATTGACTTGGCACAAGTGGAAACAACGTACGTCAAGGTTGTAGCTTTTGGACTCCTTAATCCCTACACTCGAAACCCTAAGACCCAAAATCCTAAAAACAACCCTAAACCCTAAGTCCCAAAACTGTCAAAACTAAACCATACACCTTAACACTTAGACCCTCAACCTTAAACCTTAAACCATAAACCTCTAAACGCTAACACCTTAAACCCAAAATTTAAAATTTGAGTTGTCTCAACGGCATGCGAACTTTTTTATCAGTAATGGCAATAAGATGTTGTAACACAATTTTTTTGAAATTTATGATGTCTACAGCGAAGCTCTGCGAAGAAGTTATTGTTTTTGTTTAGTGGAAGAAATGAGTTCAGGTGGTGAGGAGTTTGTCCGTGTTGTGTTATTTTTTAATAAAGGAAATTTGAAGGGCCACAGGGTGTTATTTTTGAAGGGGAGAAAAGGCAGACACGTATTAAGCGAAGCTCAACAATGGGTGAATTACATAAGAAGATACAACAAAAATTAGGTCTGCAGGACAACCAATGTATCAGTTTGCTTACAGGAAGATTATGGCAACGTCAACAGTACATGGGTTTTCAACTTGTGGATGATGAAGACATAGAATTGCTAATGGAAGAATTTTTCAAGCTGCCAAGGATAGATTTTCTAGAGTTGTACGTGGACTTTACTGTAGCAAATGATGTTTTAGCCATCAGGTCAGTTTCTTTAAAGTCTACTATGCCTACATCGTCATATGCTCCCCCATTTGTAAATGTGTCTGAGGAAGATTCACATGACCTAACTTGGGTTATGGATGAGGATGAAGAGGATGATGATGATGAAAACATTGCAATGGAAGATCGTCTTCTTGAGGAGGATGCTAGCGCGTCGGATAACGACGACGATGGTGGTTTGAATGCGACTGGATTCGAAGCAAGCACTGATGTGGGGGGGTCGTCTGGAATCCGTCATGATCCGGACGTAGGATGTGTACAATCAGAACAACCTGTTGAAGGTACGTAACATGACTGAAATGAATGATGAAGTGGTCTAAAATTTGTATATGTGCATCTTATATTAGTGTGCATCTTATATTTATTCATCTGATTTTGTGTTTGAAGGTGCTGAGGTGACTCCTTTTTGGGATGGAATTCCTCATTACACATATATCGATTGGAGTCATCCAAGCGAAGAAGAATCTTTTACTGGTTCCGGTTCGGGTTCAGTGCAGGGTCCATGGCAATTAGGGGATGCGTTGTTTGTTAAACAGGAATTTGCCTCCAAAAGGGACGCATAAATTGCATGTAAGCGGAAGCTCATGAAGGACCATCAAGAAGCATATGTGGTTGAGAGCAAGCCTAACAAGTTTAGCATGAGGTGTATTGCTCATAACGAGGGTTGCCAATGGAGGGTTAGGGTAATTAAACCAACATTCGATGAGAAGTGGATTGTTTCAAGATGGGGTGGCAACTACAATTGCCTGAATGATCATATTTCACAGGGTCATAGACAGCTTGATTCCGATGTTATTGCTTCAGTTGTAGTAGGTATGTATTTTTTCAATTTCCTCTATATGTCTTCCATAATGGTTCATTAAGGTTGTTCATATTAATGTGAATGTTACATTTGCATTGTTAGGAATGATTAAGGAGGAACCGTCTGTGTCGATTGCATTGGTTCGGGAAAGGATCACCCATTCATTTGGATTTAGAGTTTCATATCGTAAGGCCTGGTATGCGAAGCAGAAAGCCATGGCAATGATTTACGGGAATTGGGAAGAATCATACGCATTTTTGCCCAGGTGGTGTGGGTACATGCTTCGTTATTCACCAGGTTCTTTTTATGATATTCAAACCAATGATTATTTTGTGGCACATCGACTGGTACGGGGAAAACGGGTGTTTCATCGCATGTTCTGGACTTTCGGACAGTGTTGCCAGGCATTTAATTTTTGC
>CM023947.1:23059850-23105044 GCA_013407115.1 Glycine latifolia | reverse complement strand
TACTTAGCAATTATCTCTTCTTTTCCTATCTTTATGCTTCTTTTTGTAATTAAAATATAGGAATTAGCTTTCTTTAAGCTTTTGTCTAGTAGATGCTAAGTTTAGTTGATTCATGAGGTGTTGGTTGTGTTTTTGTAGAGATTCCACTATAAGGAAATAAGAGGAGAATTAAGGGTCTGAAACTGCTCGCCCATGGAGATTGTGGGAGGCTGAGGCAGAGTTTGGGCACAAGAGAAGGAAGGATCTCACTCTTTTGGGGTTGCTCTTCCTCCATTTCCTTCCTTCCCTTTCCATTCTTCTTTATTTTCCTCCATATTTGTAAGCTTTCTCATGGAAATGGGAAGCTAACCCATCCATTGTTGGGTTTCCATCGACCAACCACTCTTGATGTAATGATTCTAACTATCTATTTAATGCTATTTTCGTATCATTGTGTTTTTTTGAGCTTATTCATGTGTGTGGTTCAATCCTCCATATGCATGCTTTGTTATAGGGTTTCAATGCATTGGGAAATGGTTTTTTCCTTAGAACTAAAAAACGCTTATAAATGATGTCATGTCTAGGGATGGAGTGATATTATTTATCCTAGGTTACGAATCATCTTTACTCTTAATGCAAATTATTTGGTCTAGCTTGTTGAGGGATCAGGAGTGAAATCAAGTGGTTTAGGGTTTTAGCGCTTGAGGAATCAAGGTTAGAAAACATTAGTAGATGAGGGTGAGCAAATTTAATCGTTGAATAAAGAAATATCTTCAATATTACATTAAGGGTAGTTTCGTTTGTTGAGCTCCAACACGTGACCATCTTCCGCATCAACCGACATTTCACCCCCAAGTGTGTGTTTCTATCTCTTTATTGTGCCCCTGCTCAACTATCTTAACTTACATCACACTTTACATTTCCGCGATTAGATTAGAAAACTTCAAATTCAATTTGTGTTCACTTAAACTTAGAAATATATTATCTCTGAGTACAAGCAAGTTCCCTTTGGAAATCAACCTCGGACTTACCGAGTTACTACTTGACAAAGCAGTGCACTTGCCGTGCTTAGCCTATCACATATACTACAAGGTTAGTAGGAGTAAATTCATCTTTGTAGTCTTATATGTGGATAATATACTTCTTGTAACTAATGATTTAGGGATGTTACATGAGGTGAAATAATTCTTTTCTAATAATTTTAACATGAGATATGGGTGGGGCATCTAATGTGAGAAAGTCGTAGGTGCACGGTCATTGTCAAGTAATAATATCAAATCCACATGGACCACATTTTTGGCTTAACAATTACCGCAATCAAATAGAAATCAACTAATTAAGGAAATATAAAAAAAATGGATTTGGAAATATTTAGAAAACAAATTTAAAGATCAAGATAAGATAAAATTAAAATAAAGATAAGAAAATATTTGGTTGGGATTAAATTCAAATTTAGAAAATTTCAGAATCGAGGTTTTGCACCGAAACTCTTGTTCAACCAATCTAACAACTCAAGGTTCTTCTTAATTTTCTGCAATGACGAATTAACCTAGGGTAATCTCCATTCTCTTTCAAGAAATGGAGATATGCGTAATTGAACTTACCCCTTGCTGTCGTGGTGGCTATGTTTAATTAAACTCTTTATGTTCTTTGTTAATTCATTTTACCCACCTAGGATTAATTCTACTATTGGGATCAAAACCTAAGTTCTCCTATTATGGTTCCATCACATAAGTTCACCTCTTAGTACATTCCTAAGAGTCTAACATCATGCAAACGGTGATCACGTTTCTAACATGTATAAATCAATAAAAGAAGAATTAAAGGAACAAAATTAAAGAAAACCTCAAATTGATTAAATTAACATAAAACAATTGTCAAGGCTACACCCTAATTCCATAACAAAGATACCACTCACACATAGTCATATGAGAAAAATCACAAAAATAAAAAAGATCAAAATCGGATAAAAGAAAGAGATGAAAAGGAATCAAATGCTCTCGCTCTATGTCGTCAGTCTATTTGTATGTTCCAAGGATATTCAACTAGAGTATAAACCTATTTAAAGTCATTAGCCCAAAAGTCTCTAATGCCCAATTACATAGCATAATTAAAAATAATAGCAACAAAAATTGTTTGTGTGCCACACCCATGGTAAGTGCAACACCTAGGGTGTAGGCACTATTGGAGTAGTTCTGAATCTCATTAGGGACGCTCACACTTATGGCGAGTTCCACACCTAAGGTGTAGAGACTCTACTTAAAGTCTTCTTGGAGCTCATTAGGATGTCCGCCTGTGGTAAGCACCACACCTTGGTTGTGAATTTTGCAAACTCCAATTTCTCTAAGTTTTCTTCACATTTGCAAGGTAGTAGTCATTATTTTGTTGGATCAAAGCTCTACAAAGCACTCAATTTCTTTTATCTTGACTCAAATCACTTCAATCCATCATCCTTCAAGTTTCAAGGTTAACTCACGAAGTTCAACACCTATCAAAAATCTAAAAACACACGAAAATCATATCAAGAGTTCCAAATGATGAAAATAAGGCAAATAAGAGTAATCATAGTCCTAATTGACACTAAATAAATGAAAATCTACATGAATGAGTATGCTAAATATGAATGAAAATGCAACACATCAGCAACATATATGTCATTGGCATTTAGATCCACAAAAATAAATCTTGAGGAATTTTCGGCTTATCTCAAAATGCTTACATTAATAAAGTTCTAGAAAGGTTTTGGATGAAAAATTGTTCACTAAGTGTGACACCTATTATGAATAGTGATAGGTTTAATTTGAATCGATGTCCTAAAAAAGAGCTTGAAACTAAACAAATGGGAAACATTGCGTATTCTTTCATTGTGGGGAAGCTTTATGTATGCTTAGGTTTTTACAATGCCTTTGTGGTTTGAATGTTTATGAAATATCAAAGCAATTTAGGAATAGAACACTAGTAAACTACAAAGAAAGTGTTAAGGTATCTATGAGGAACAAAAGATTACAAGCTTATGTATCAAAGATCTGACAATTTGGAAGTTGTTGGATGCGCGAACTTAGATTTTATTGGTTGTATTTACTCTTGTAATTTGAATTTGGATACATCTTCATGATGGCTACCAAAGCAATATCTTGGAGAAATGCAAAACAATCATTAGTTGTTACTTCTACCATGGAGGTAGAGGATTGTTTCATTGTTCGAGGTAACATTACAGGATATTTGATTGAAAAGTTTCATTGTTGGTCTCCAAGTAGTTGATTTCTTTTCTAGACAATTGAAGATATATTATGATAATTTAGCTATTTCCTATTTTTTTGCTAATAATAATAATAAAAGTGAAAGTTGAAGCAAGCATGTCAACATAAAAAATTTAGACATGAGGAAACGTGTCAAATCAAATAAAACCATCGTTGAACATATTAGCACTGAATTAATGTTTGTGGATCTATTGACAAAAGGCGTGCCAAGAAAATTGTTCAAGGATCATGTAATGTGCATGGGACTTGATTCAGTTATGTAAAGTTCCTTCCTTTTGAATGTAGTGAAACTTTAGTTATTTGTTTGTCTTCTCATTTTGATGTATACTTTTGGTTGAGAAAAACATGTAATTTGGACTCAAAATAAATATTGAACATGTTCATTAAGCTAAAATTGTTGTATTTTACTAATTAAGGGTAATTACATTATGATACATGGAAGGTAAAATCATTTTTAGAGAACTTACCGCCATGACTCGTGTGATTAACTTCTTGGGTTTAAGCATAAATTTATTAGTATTGTATATATCATTAAGTGTGAGAAATATTAGACCAAGTGGGAAATATTATACTTGATTTTAAATTTTAAGATCAAGTTAAAGCAACCCTAATTTTTCTTACCCACATCTCCTATTTTATCTCACTCACATCTCTAGATTAAGTCAAAGTCTAATCACTTTATCTAATGATAAGAGATATGTTGTTACGTAATCAGGGTTTATCTACATACTAAAAAGGAGGGATCAGTTTTTATGATGGATAAAATATGATTAAAATTGGTGTAAGGATAAAGTAATTAAAGTGTAAGCTTTACGTACATAAAAAAAACATTTGTTCTTAGTTTTTATAAAGCAAAAAGACCTCAAGTGTTGACAAAAATGTTACATATATTAAAAAAAAAAATCAAGATATAGTTTTTATTTTAAGTTAAAATAAATTCTTAAAAGTTATTTTAATTCTCACTTAACGTAAAATTATATGATCCTTATAAATATCACAGAATCATTAGTCTAAACACATGGATAAAACAATACACATTCCATAATTTGGAAAGTGTTCTAAGGTTAGAACTTGGAAGTATGTTGTGCGTTGAAGACTTTTAGTCATCCTAATGAAATATATGTTCATGCATAAATATGAGATCTGTTTAAAGTTTTATTTTACATTTTTTTAAGGCAAGTATTTTATTTTATTTTTTACATTTGCCACCAATGCTCTTTTAACCCGTCCACTACCCACAATTTTGAAATTCACCCTACAAGCTCCAAGAATTAAGGCATAGACAACATTTAAATACAATTCGACAAGTGTTTTTGATATTGTTTTCCAATTAAAATTAGAATTTATTTTAATAATCTATGTTGACTTTAAGTATAAAATTTTATTACTTGCAATTTTAACAGAAAGACAACACTAAAATTATCTTCGGAGCTCCTGCATTTTTGTCCTTAAAATGATCCCAACAAGATGGAGGAAGAGACCACTTAAATAATGCAAGGTCAAAGGTGTTGGATCCTATTCCATCCTAACTTCTTGTCACACTTAAGATGGTGAAGAACAACCATCCATGGTTGAGAAGGCCTAATTAAATCCTCATTAAATTTTTGTTTATTCCTCCAATTCCACAAAAGTTACATATATTGGCCCAAATTAAACCACGTTCCATTGCCACTGCTTCTATCTCCCCATAAAGAGATTTGTTTGGACCCTATATAGTTAGTGACTTAGTGGACAATCCCGCAAAAGCATGAATAATAGTCTTAGGTCTATCACTACAGTGTTCAGATTACAATTAGTTGTTTCAAAAAAAAAATAGTGTTTTTCGGATCACTAATTAGTAATACCCTATTTAGCTATTTTAGACTCAATCATCAACCTTACATGAGCAATTTTCCAAACAAGCGTTTTAAACGTTGAATTATATAAAGGCACAGCCTTGACTTTGGAGCCAAAATTAAACAAAATCAAGCCAATAATAATCTTGTTTTTGAAAACACTTCACGATTGAGTGTTTCTGCTAGAATACTTCCAATCAAAGCGTTGCAATTAACAGTAATATTAATATATTTAACACTCATTAAGTTTTTATATTGAGAAGTTAACTATGTGTAGAATAAATTAGAAGTAGAATATTAGTAATTTGCATTTTGACTTTGGTTGGAAGTGACTTCTGTATTCCCTCTCTGTGAATCCTTTCCCACAAGTTACAGTGAGTAAATTAGTATCCAAGTGGGAAACAGTAAAATCATTGTCATTTGTTAAAGCAGAACAATGTACCTATAAAACCTTGAAACAAAACAATTGTTGCAAGCTGAATCTGCTTTGTTATTAAAATTTGCATGACCTTTCTCGATTCTCCGCAGCATCAAAGGAACGGGGTTTTTCAAAATGGTCACGTTGACATTTTTCCAAACATCAGATTTTGTAGGGAGTATAGAAATTTTCTCAGCAAAGTGCATATCTTCTGGAAGAACAGAACCAAAGACAGTAAATTCTTTTCTCCACTCCCAATTGTTGGCAAGGCTTATAAAGAATTCTGGGCCAGAAGCAACCCAAGCAACTGGACCCCTTCTTATAATTGGGCAATCTTCAATGGGAATTTTCTTGAATATGGTTCCTTCACCTCCATGGGCTTCCAACGTCCCTTGAATCAATGCAAAAGGGAGACCAAAAGCGGCCTGAAAATATGAGGATTCATTTGCCATCATTGAACTCTAAAACATGCACATGACATCCATAGAAATGCAATAAAGTCCTTTAACATCAAATGTATACGAGTCTTTAGACACAACAACAATAAGAATAAGAATAATATCTACAAATACATAGTAAAAGTGCATAGTCAATAGTGTGATTTCTAACATTTACGATATGAAACCAAAAACTGAAAAGAAACTATAGGTTTTCCATATGTAAGCAGAGGAGAAGAGTCCAATTCAAAAGAATGGTTCACACGTAAGAGAGCCTGATGGCTTAAGTATTACACATGTAAATTCAATGTGAGACTCGTAATATTGTCACCTTTTTAAGAGCTAAAGTCCATGTCAACTTCACACCATCCACATTGACCCAATGGTAGTACTTTTTCCTTCAAGGGCTTCAGTCACTTATTAATATTTGGTGCATTGCATCTTAATCCAATCTATAAGTAACCTTTTTCATAGTCCAACTCGCAATGAAAACACTAATTTTTTATGACTCAAGTATAAGAGGAGAACTCAACTCAAGAAAGAGAGCCTCATGACTTAAACACACTCATTGTGAGACTCATAATAGTTTTACCCTTTTGGAAGGATAAAAAAAAACCAGGGATTAAAACAAGAAACATATATAGTGTCCTAAACAGAATATATAGGAGCCCCCAAAAAAATAATGTCATGATGGAGGTAAATAACTAACAATGACAATCAGACTGAAATAATTACAGAATATTAAGTAACTAATGCTGTTGCATAACATAATAATTCGAATGTATAATTGCAGAGTGGTTTGGATACAAATGTGGAATGTCTATACATCCAATCACGCATCACATTCACATAGGACAAAACCAGACTTTCATTTTTCATGTGGTTTCCTTTTGAATCCCATGATTGACCTCTGCCCTCTGCTCGGAAAAATTGGCAGCCTACACAAAGGTGCAATTGTAACAATTCCAGAATGTAGGCCACAGATTGCGGGGCACAATCAGGGAAAAGCTTCACCAAATATAGAAATTTTAAGAATTAGCTTGACATCTTAATAATACTCCCTTTGGACTAAGTTTATTTGTATGTTAGACTAAAATATATATAAATAGAACTAATTTAACCCTTATTTAATTATATTATTCTTTAAACATCCTTTATTTAATTGCAACTTTATTTTATTGATAATATTAAGTTTCAATAAAAGACATTTTAGGAATAATCGTATTTTTACTTGAGATTAAAAATAAATTATTTCAACTTACTTTTTTAATCAATATGAAAGTAATTATTTTTGCTTATATATGAGTGCAGGTAGAGTAACCATTAGCAGTGTAGTACAAAGAATAATGTGGTAGAAGTTGCAATATTTTAGCAGAGTAGTTCTTGGTTAAGCACTTCAGAGAAACCAAGAGTACTCAGTACTCATTGAATTGTTTAATATATTGGCAAAGACAATCGCCACAAATATTCATGGAAGCTCAAACCCAGATGCAGATTTCAACCAGACCAGCCCATTGGCAAATTTTCTAGTTTTTTTAGTAACTCTTTCTTCAATTGAAGTGTATCCATGTCGCCATGTGCACCTTCAGATATATCAATTCCAAACCTGACATGCACAATAAATCATTGGTACTGTGTCAAAGCATGGGCACTTACTTCAGAATTCAAACTCTTGAACACAAAAGAAGTATTTAATCACCGTTACGTATCCAGAGCTAAGCAACTCCAATCATTTCATTTTTTTCACTCCTGGAAGCAAAGAATTAAATTTGTGTGTGTAAACATTATCAACACAAGTTATGTACACTAAATTGACACATAACAACCATTTTATCTCATATATTAAATAATTACATAAAATCCTGGGTTTAGCTTATATCTATAATTATATATAAAGACAATAGGATATTTTGAATATACATATTTTTATATTTATTTTATTCATTCATAACTATATTCATGTAATCATGTCTTATTATTTTATTTTTATAATCACTTTCACAAATTGTCCACTAATTTCTACTATCTTTCTTTTTATTTTATTTAAAAAATATTATAAAAAAAACAGTATGACATTAACGACGACGTACCTCCACTATCTTCTACCAGTGGCAACAACTCTGACTCCGAAACCACAGGAGCTGTGAACAAAAAGAAGGCGTAGATGAAACCTCAGAAAACGAGGAACACCAAGAGGAAGATCAATGGGGTACTGCAAACGGTGCTTTTTGGTTAATTTTTCTTGCAACCCATGTGAGGGATCGGGAAGAATAAAGAACAGTACTTAGAAAATGGAATGGTGTAATGGTAAGTGAACTTGAAAATATAGTAATAAGGGTGGCCGTTGACCAAGTAAGAAATTAAAAAGGGTGGCGCGATCCGAATTAGATGGCACAGCGCGCTCTGTCGTAATGCAAATGAAAGTAGCTAGGAATGCGAACGTGTGTCATTGAGAGTGAGTGATGGTAAATTAGTAATGATTCCAAAGAATTTTTTTTGTTTTTTTATGTATTACGGAATATTTATTAATTTTATTGATAATTTCTTTTTATGGAAAATTAATTTTAATATATTTTTTTAACATCTTTTTTTATTTATAAAATCTAAAATTGAGATATTACTTGAAATTTAATTAAATATCACTCGTATCAACTTTGTATGATTCCAAAGAATTTGACTTTGTAACTTGGGGTTTCAGATCACGACCGAAATGAAAGGGAATGAGATGAGTTAAATAGGAGATGGAGACTAGTCTATAGTAACGTTACGTGCTGAAATAAAATTCTAATGGAAATATTGGCATGTACTGTCCAAATCTCTGGGAGGATTTTTTTTAGAAGAAAAATACTAAAAAAAGAAAACCGTAGGTTTCCAAAAATTTAACTATATTTTGGAAAGAAAAATATATTAGATCACACACTTTTTTTTTACACATTTTCTCTTTTAATTTTTCAATTTTTAATACATTCTAATTAACAAAGAGTGTAGGGAGGAGTATGTCGAAAAATGTGTTGCTAAGTCATCTTTATTTTAAAAAATATGTTGGACTAGTTCTCTCCTAGTGAGGCTCAAGTCCATTCTTTTCTTTTCACCGTATTTAGGGTTACCAAGAGGGGTAAAAGAGTAAGTGAGTGGTAAATGAGAGCTTTGAAGAAAAAGTGGTGTGGGATCTGCAGCTTTTCACTAGTCATACCAGGCTTCTTAGTTTAAGCGATCGGATGGTTAAATCTTGTTCGATTGAGCTGAAATTTTAACTAGAGATTTCCAACACATTGTTCTTCAAAGTGTAAGGTGCGATTTACAATCTGAGTACTGCTGAGTTCCCATAAAATTTGTGAACAGAGGCTGTATTCTGTTGATGTTTTTTTAACTTTTATTTGTTGTTTTTTGTTGTTGATATCTTTGGACCTTTGTGGGTGATTATTTGATATTGTGGAAGAGTTAAACACTTATGGACAGTGCTTGTAAGATTACTTATGTTCATTGATAGTAAAAATCTTACCATTACTTGTAAGATTACTTATGTTTATTGATAGTGAAAATCTGACCATTCCGTGATTTTTTTTCATCTCTCACAATGAGAGATTTTTCCCAGTTAAATTTGGTATTCCTTGTTCTTTCTTTTGCTTTGATTATTTTGCTATTATGTTTGCTGTTACATAGTGATTTGAGGACTTTCGATATTTTTCCGCTGTCAATTTTTTATCAAAATGATTGATTCATAACTGATTGATTGATGTTATAAACTAATTAAATAATAATAAAAATAAATTATAATTTTCAAGAAATCAAATAAGGATATTATTGATATACGTAAATAATAACAAAATATGTTATGGTCATATTAATTTAATATCTTCCTATTGTTATTTTTTGTACTATAGTAATAAAAAATGGAAATTAATAATATTTTTTTCTAAATTTTGTGACATTATCAATTCATAATGTGTTCTAAATTTTCAATATTGCATATTGATAAAATGACTTAGAATATTTTACAATATTGTAATAATAATTCAATATTATAACACTACTTTATGTCTTTTTAATTTGGTTACTTAAAAGAATAATATATAAATTAAGAAATATAATCAATATCATCAGTTATAATATTTTTTTTCTTTCATTTATCATAAATGTATTAAATATTTAAATACTAGGTGAAAAATGGTATAATTAAAAAGATGATAATTAATATTGTTTTAAATTTTTAAATGCGTTAATAAAAACCATTTTTAAAATAAATAAATAAATGGAGGAAGTATAGTACTCATATGCTAGTACCTATTATAAAGTTTAAAAGTGTGACTTTGTCTTTATTTATTATAAGATTCAATCTAAAATATTTAAGTATTGATTATTTTTAGAAAAAAAAATATTCTTAGTTAATTAAAGTCAACTCTAAAATGACATGACAGAAAGAAAAATATTATCCATTAATGTTTGTAGGTTTTGTTTACAGGGGTATTTTAAAATATATATGTTAATTTATGACAAAATTAGTACTTATTATTAAGTCAACCAGTTTTAGTTAATTGAATCTTATAATAATTATCAGAAAATTATTATATTTATGCTAGAAAGGAAAAAAACTGACCTCCACGTATTTTTTATTTACATAAATCAAACTCGGGTATTTTAAAATTTTATAACAACTTGCACACAGTATTCATTAAAATCAGCTCACCACCTATTAGAAATTGTGACTTTTACTAATAAATGAACAAAAGATAATTATTAAAAGAAAAAAGTTTCACTTTCAGTAACATAAATTTTTAAATTTTGAACAAAAAAGAGCATGTAGAGTAGGGAAGAAGTTAGGCAAAGTGGGGAAAGATCTAAAAGAAAAGTTATTGATGCATAAAAGATAGATTAGGCAAGTAATGAGAAAAATGAGAAATGAGAAGTGACACATCTATAAATTTGATGTGATGTTATTGGGTTTCATTATAATTAGATATTGACTTGTACATTGTAGTATTATACGAGTGTCATAGATTTGGAGAAATAATGTACTTTTTGAACACGTATAAAATTTGGAGTATTTAGTCATGCTTCATTGAAATATAAAACATAAAATAACTATCATTGATATTTTTTATTTTAATACATAAATAATATATTGATTCTTTTATTTGTTTAAAACCTTGGTGAATTATTTCTTATAATTAATATAATAATACCCATTCTTAGTCATGAGTATTGTTTGACATTATAAGCACACAACAACAAATAATGTGCTTGATTAAGAAGACATAAAAGTTGCGAATGAAAAATAAAAATTAAATGGTTAGAAACTTATTATATCAAATTAAAACTATATAATTAATAGAATTTCTGTAATGCTAAATGAAAAAATTAATTAATATTATCTTCGTCAAACTACAGGCTAAAATAATTGAACGTTGGGGTACTTCTGATACTGGTACTATCTATAATACTATTCTCTGCTTGTAAAAAAAATGGCTAAAATAATGAGTTCATGCTAATTAATTCATTTGTATTCCTAACCCTAATTAACAAGTTGTTCAGGACGTTTGACAGGATGGATTCAGATCGAATGAGTGTTAAAAAAATTGAAACGACTTGAATGAATTGTGATGCGAGTATGCGCATTCCAAGACGCTTGTGCAGTTCATTAAGTATTAATTATAGTAAGCACTGCATTCATAAACAAAATCGGATCCGTGGCGCAATGGTAGCGCGTCTGACTCCAGATCAGAAGGTTGCGTGTTCGATTCACGTCGGGTTCAATTCTCCTATTTTTTATTTTTTCTAAAATATTTCAGCATTCCGCAAGTCATTGCCTCCTTAAGAAAATTCCATCTAATTATGGTTTTATTAAGAACCGCATGGAATGTCTACTATATGTGTATACCACTATATGGCTCAATGTCCAAATTCCTTTTTTTGAGGTACAAATTCCTAAACTTAAGAAGAAGAAGAAAAAATGAAAATCTGAAGTTATATTAAATGGCTTTTCCTTAAATACAAAAATTATTTCCACAACTTCAATTTTATTTTTTAGCTTAAAATTTCTCTATGAAAATAAAAGAAATTTTAACTATTTTTTTTACTCTCTCTATATATAATTGAAAATAAGAATTAAATATGTTTTAAATTCCTATAAATATCTTAAAAAAATATTTTTATCATTTCCTTTTTTAAAAAGCATCAAGTGTAGCCTTGCCTTTAAAAGAAAATATTCTTTTAATATCTCTTTTAAAATAAAATAAAAAGGAATCACACTTGACACATTTCCAAAACGGCAAAAAACAGACGAATTTTTTTAGACTAAACACACTTTTAGATATTTACATGACTAAAACCATATTTAACCTAAATAAGAATAAAATGAAGTGTAAGAATGATTTAACAATTATTCTCAAAAGTATTTTTGTGAAAATATCAAATACTCTTTTTATAGAAAGTATTTAAATTTTGAACTGCTAGTAAACTAGGAACAAAACCAATGATTTACTGAAACTGAAACCCAATAGCAGCCTTTTCTTAATATTATTCATGTAAATAAGCACAAAATCCTATTTCAAGCCTGGTATAATAAGTATCTTTAGAACACCGGTGTTGTACACTGTGATAAAATGCTGACAATGCTGACTGTGTCTTACAGACAATCTAGCCATATCAACTAATCAAGTTCTCGATCACACTTGTTCATAGTCACCACTAACATCAATTTCCTCATCATCCTCAATATCTAATGATCCAGTGCCAACTTGTCCAACTTCTCCAGCTTTGGATCCTTGTCCTGGTATCCTTGCCTCTTGTATGATCCTCATGATTTCTTCCACCTTCTGGCTTGGTTGGTCTTTTGTTGTTTCCTCAAATCCTTTTCTTTCTGCTTCAATGATCTCTTTAGGCATATTCTTCAGAAACCAAGGATACTGTTTTATCTCTGGGATGGTGATCCTCTTCAACCAGGATCAGAAATAGTATGAAAAATGGGGAGATTCTCATTATACAATAACTAAATCAAGGTGAGTTGCTTTGAAACAAATCCATATTACTTGCAATGAATGTGAGATATGTGTATCTCTAAGGTTCATTACCAAGAAATTTTGTAATTCTAATGGTACATGTTGTTTGACTATAGTGCATGTATGCTTTTGAAGAATTAAAGATACATACCTTGGCAGGATCAGCAACAAAGATGCGAGAGAGAAGATTCCTACAGTCCGAAGAAACACGAACATAGTCGGGTATCGAGTACTGAACACCTATTATTCTCTACCAACCAGAGAATCAGAGTTTAAGTTTCCTTCTACAGAAGATTAATCATAAAGGAGCTTCGCAGTTAAACAATTAACAAGAGCTCACCCCAATAGTCTTTCTGAAATTTCTAGGATCTTCTGGATCTTCAAATGGGTATGCACCAACTAACATGACGTAAAGAGTCACACCACATGACCAAACATCTGAAATCTACGAAAGAGCCAATTTGCATGAGAAATTGAGCACTTGGGATCATATGATGAACTCTTAAATGGAAGTGGGAATGAGTTTAAATTGTCAAACCATGGCTGCCAATTGCCATAGATTGAGGTTTGACATGATATTCATGGCCCTCAAGGAAATAAGAAAAACTCTCAATACCTTTCCATCATACTCCTTTCGTGACAGAACCTCTGGAGCAATGTATGCAGGAGTTCCAACTGTTGATTTAGGTTGAGAGTGCAGTAAAGCAGACTGCAATTGAATGTTGAATAAAATAGGAAGTCAACAAAAATTATAAGAAACATATGTGAGGACTGGATACAATGTAAGGTTATATGATATATCTCCAAAAAGGCTCATTTAGGTGAATGTTATTAACCTTGGAATAACCGAAGTCACAAATTTTAAGCCGGGGAGATGGATTTCCTTCCAAGAGAGTGTTTTCCAATTTTAGATCTCTATGACAAATTTCCTGAAATAGGAAGCATAAGATGATTTAAGACATGAGCTTGTAATGAAAAACACAAATGAATTCTGAGTGCATACCATGGAATGACAGTAGCTAACCCCAGATATTAGCTGCTGGAAGAAATATCTTGCCTGCAATATAGGGAATTCATTCACTTGGTAAATATCAATATGAATACCTTATTTCTGTATACAGATTATTTGAAAGGAAAAAGAATAAATCAATCACACTATAGATTGTACCACCTCATCTTCGCTAAATCGACCAGCAGTACATATCCTCTCAAAAAGTTCACCACCTGAAGCATACTCCAAGACGATAGCTAAATGTGTAGGGGTCAGTAACACCTGCAGAAAAGATATCTCATTCAGCATTTTGTGGTCTGCAAATATAACTTCTAAAAGCTCTGAATCTGAATAGTACAAATCATTATCATGCTTGAGCCTGACTAACAGGAGTAAAATTTGATCCTAGCCCTTGCAAAAGGATAGATAAACAAATCACAGCATTAAAAGAAGGGAATTATGCTAATTTGAGCATTTTGGTTCCTTTCTAAAGGTACAGGTAAAGTTTAAAGAGATAGGTTTGGTTGTTGACTTTTTGTTAGTTTCTCTTGAAGGTACTGGCCAAAATGATTTCTGCAGATATTTTCAAATTGGTGGTCTTGGCTTGCAAGATTTGCTGAAGAAATAATGCCGGAAAATATTATGTATGTCACCTAAATTTTTGTGAATTATGTAAGCAGCAACTGTCTCACTGCAAATGATTATGTCCTCATTACTTTTAGTAATAATGCAACTCATCACTTAACTTTATGCACATTATGTCAACAATAACAACTCATTGGAAACGGATATAGAAATTACACCATCAATTTTTTTTATGAGACAAGTTCGAAGCAGAGTTTTACATAAGAGCTACATAACAAAAATAAAGCAGATAACCATATGCCTAACTCAAAATGGCCAATTCCCCTTCAAATCTAGTAAGGAGCAGTTTGAGAAAGAAAAACAAGTTCTTACCTCTTTGAACCTGATTATATTTGGATGCCTTAAAGATCGGTGGTTAATTATCTCCCTCTGAACATTCTCATCAATCTGATACCACAAACATAGCTCACAAAGAAGAAACACAGATCAGAAAGATTTTGGACAAAACAATTTCAAAAGAGCACCTGTGCTAGCCCTTTAAGTTTTGATAATAAGCTTCTTGTTGAGAATGCTGATGTAAGCTGCTTAAGCTTGATAGAGAGAAGAGAGAACAACAAAGATACATTCTATATTTTATGAACATCGCAGATTCATCATTCATCAGCTTTAGGTACAAAATGTTGTCCAGATTCAAAGGACAGCCAAATTTCAATAAGGCAAAAATCATTATGAGGAACTATAGCATTCAGTTCTTGTGTTTTTACTTGAAATTAAAAAGAAAAACAAACAAATGGGTGTTCTAGTTGTTCGCAGGGAACACAAATTGAAGACTGGACGTGATGCAGCATAATGTTTCTAGAATTTTCTTTGAGATTATACTGAACAAGACTTATGGAAACAACCAACTAATGGAATACAACATACATTAATGCTATGTTTGGTAGGAAGGAAAGAAAATAGAGAAAAAAGAAAACACAAATAATGATACAATTTCTTTTGTTTGAATTAAGAGAAAATAGATAGAAAAAGGAAAGAAAAGTTTATTTATAGAAATAAAAATTTAAATTTTTCTTTCCTTCCATTTTCCTTTCAATTCAAATTTTAAATTTTTTCTTTCCTTTCCACTCTCTTTCTCCTATTCCAAACATAGGCTAAAAGAGTTGACTAGATGAGAAATATAAGGAGGAGGAAAAATATCATCACCAGGAAAAGCAACACCTCTGCATAACAGTTTCCAAAATCCAACCATTGCTATTGTACTTTGATTTCACATTGAACATTGAATTTAAGATTTTGAAACTAATCAAGCTGAAAGAAAACAAGAAAAAAAAAACATGGCCCAGAGGTATCTATCTTATCATATCATAAATACGCTGAACACACAACACTGCTCAGTTTCCAAATTCAGATCGCTCAAAAACAGAACAATCAATGCAAAGAAAATATCTGAGCCAACAACTGCATTAGTCAGTAGTAGTCAATTGAATTTGACACAAGCCACTGCAACAATTTGGCCTGAAAATTTACCTTTTTGCCCCTCTCTATGTATTTGACCGCAACAAGCTCTCCAGTTTTTTTGTCTTTGGCCAACCTTGCCACACCAAAATTCCCAGCACCAAGCTCCTTCAATGGCTCATACCGTTCCTCCATGTCAACCCTCCAAAAAGCTACTACACCAACCTCTCAAGGAGTTAAAGACAGAGAAGAGGGGACCCCAATAAGTAAACACAACTTAATTATACTTATACAACAATATATATACATATATATATATATATATATAGAAATAGTAAAAGAATAAATTTAAGGGGGGCCCAAAATTATTTTAATTTAATATAAAGTGGCATACGCAAGCCAAGGAAAAATTCAAAGAAATAAACATAATCAATCATGAGCGAATAAAAGGAGACACGTAAGACAAGGAAAACTAGTGTTGTTCCTTGAGCTGCAGAGTTCAGTTGCTCACCTTCTTTCTTTCTCCTAGCAAATTACCTCTTCAAAAGTTGTAGAGTGTCTTCCGAAGAGAAGATGGAAATAATATTGAGAATAAATTTTGTACTGTTTTTTAGCAGAATCCACGCCTCTTATACTTTATTTAGTTTAAAAGTTTATTTTCTATTTTCTATTTTCATGCAATTGGAACCAAAATACAATAGTGTATTTTTTATATGTCCAAAAGTGAAAAACCGAATATGAACATAAAACAGTTGTGAAGTGATATACGGTGTATAAGAACCGCTGATGAGAAGGGAAGAGAGAGAGCGAGGAAAAGAAAAAGGAAGGAGGTAAGTGTGGGACTGTGCCCTTATGTAAAGTTGTTAAAGAAATACTATTTTGTTTCCCTGCAATTTCTAATTCTTGATTTTGATCCGTATTTTTAAATTAACATTTGGTTGTTTTATTTTTTAAATTAATAATTTTAGTATTTTCATCATTTAATCATTTAAAGTCAATAATATAACATATAAGTGTTGATTGAAATTTATGTAGATAATTTACATGATAATATTTATGTGACAAAGAATTAAATGAAATACATAATAAATAATAAAAATTAAATTCATGACTTTTAATAATATAATAATAAGGCAACAAATAAACCGCCATGTCAGTTACTTTTTTCAATATAATTTGTAAACAATGTTTTCTACTCACCCCAGGACAAGTATGATTGATTTTCATTTTTTAATTATAAAAATTTATAAATTCAAAATTAATTATTTAATATAAAAATATATTTCATTATATATAATTTTACATATTTATATTTGAATTAACAATTTTAATATGAAAATTTTCTTTTTTATTTTAATTATTAAAAATATTTGAATTTCAAAAATTAATAATTTGCATAAATTAATTTTACTCGAATTATATAAATTTATATAATTGCATCAATTAATATGTAAATTATTTTAGGTGATTTATAAAAATTACATATATTCATTTTCACATACATATTATTAAATAATTTTTAGTTAAATTCAAAATGCTAACATGCGAAATTTTCTATGAAATTAAATATTAAATTTTATTAATTTGTATAATTAGAATAAATATATTTTACATATTAACATGAATTTACATAATTTGTATAAATTATATATAAAAAATTACATGCTAATTGATGCAATTATATTGATTTATATAATTAAAGTAAAAAAAAGTTATATATTAAAAAAAGTTATATAAAAAAATAATTTACATATTTATTTATAAAATTCAATTATTTTTTACAATTTGCTTTCACTTTTTTTTATAATTGGAATAAAGATGAACATTTTTTCATATTAAAATTTTATGTTAAATTAAATTGTTACAATTAAAATAAAAATACGTAAACTTTTCAAAATAAAAATATGTAAAATTATGAAAATTTAAAAAAATTATACATATTAAATAAATTGATTTAATTCATAAACTTTTATAATTAGATAAAATTACTAACTCTCATACTGATATATAGAAAACGTTGTTTATAAATCAAACAAAACAAAGCAAATGATATAGTAGTTTATGGTATTATTATTATTTGATTAAAGGTCATGTGTATAATTCTTATTAAGATATTTTTTATTTTTTATTTTATTTAATTTTTTGTCAAATAAATATCATATTAATCACCTATCACGTTAGCACTTATATGTCACATTGTTGAGTTTAGATGTTAATTAATGAAAGGATTAAAATTATTAATTCTGAAAAATAAAAGAAATTAAATGTATTAATTTAGAAATAGGGTGTTAAAATTGCATATTAAAAATTTTAGGAGAGTAAGATTACAATTTAACCTATTAACAAATATACTCTTTACATTTTCTTTTAGGTGACATTAATGCAAAATATTATCAATTTTTGTCATAATTAATTTTTACAAGAATATTTAATTAAATATTTTATTCTTTTGGTGAAATTTTTTCTTTCAACACGTTTTTTCCACTTAAAGTCACATCTTATTTAAAGAAATTGAGTTCAGTTTTACTCTCATCAATCACTCTTGTTATTTTTTGTTACATAATATAATATTCTCTTTAACACACTTTTATTATTTAATAAAATTTATTAAAATTATAAATAAAAAAATACACCTCTTATTTAATGTTTTTTAAAATATTTTAATTTAGAAAGTATATATTGAAAGTGTGTGGTACACAGATAAAGATAGATTGATAGCACTCCTTAGAGTTGTTATTTCCGAGTATCTAATGCGGCTCCTAATTCATCATGATGTCTGCTGTGTAAAATGGAATGGCCAAGTTTGGATTGTCTTCCTCTTCCACTTTGCGTATCTTTGACTTTGCTGCTGAGTTTATTTCTCTGAGTTTGCTATAGATGCTAATGTTCTAGGATTTTAGTTTTGTTTTGGGCTCTTGAGTCTTGCCCCCTTTTCTCATAAAAACCAAAAGAGCTAAAATAGAACCATACCGTGATCTTATAAAAATAAAACAAAAGAAAAGGCATAAATGGGGAAAATATACTCTTATCTAATAACTTATAATTTATTTTATACAATTTGGATAGAGTGAGATTTTTATTTTTGTCATTATCTGAATAAGATATTTTTAGCATTATCTTTTCTCTCATTTGAATCTATAAATTATTTCACAAATGGTTAAAAATTTGATAAAATAGATTATGTATTGAATATATTAAATAATTTTATTTGATTAAATTATTGTATATGACAAACTTATAAATTTTTATATTAGATATTTCTTATTAGGCTTAATCAAGTCCAAATGACAATCTAACTTTCAACATTAAATTTCCCACCATCAAAACAATATAGAATTATAAAAGGGATGTGTAAATTTTAAGTGAAAATTAAAATATCAAAATTATACAAATATAAAATAGTATGAGTATAAATATATGGTCAATTAATTCTAATATAATAAAATAAGATATTTGTTCGCAAGAGTAATAATTTATTTTATTATTATTATTCTTAATATACATGCTTTATTGGGAAAAAAACCATTTGTACAATGTTTTAGAATTTCAAATTAATCATTTATTTTTTACATTAAATTTTTATATATCAATAATTTATACTCTTAAAAAGAATTAATTTAAATTTATTTTTTTGTATTGAATCCAATTATATGTATAAAAATGACTTAAAATCTTAATATACTTCTTAAAAATATGTATCAATCTTACTTTTTCAAATTTCAAAATTTAAAATTAATCATATACATATAATAATTATAAATATTTGTTTCTCGTTTATATATTATTAATATTTTCTAAAAATTAATCATATAATTTTTATAGTGTTAAATATTTTAATTTATATTTTTAAATCCTATTTAAATTCAATAATATATTTATGGAGATTCATTAGTGATTAATATTTTATTTTGTATATCGCATAATAAATTTATTTTATATAACTAAAATTTATAATAAATTAATATTTTAAATATAAAATATATTATAACTAAATTTGTAATAAATAATTTTAAAAAAAATATAAATTATATTATATATTTATAATAAATAATGTATATTATGGTATAATATTATAATTAATATTTTATTTTAAAAAATAATAAAATTTAAATTAAACATAAAGATATTAAAAGTTGCAGATTAAAAGAATAAGAGATTATTTGTTTTATTGAAAATGGTTTTATAGAAGAAAAGCTACTCAAATAGCTTTTATTAAAAAATAATAGTTAAAATATTTTCTTTTAAAATAATTACACTAAAATATATTTTTATTCCTTTTATGATTTCAATTATATTTGATTTGGTTTCTTATGGTTTGAAAAGTTAAATTTAATCTTTTATGTCTTTTAAGTTTTAAGTGAATTAAAATTATCATTTCGAAACAATAATTATTTTTTGATTTTGGGATATGAATTTGAATTTGTTTTATAATTAATTTAAGGCATGAAACTTGTTATATTATATTCATTTGTATAAAAATTATAGATTATTTTTTGTTTGAACATGCTTAATTTTATAGTTTTAATTTTTCATATAAATGAATATTATGAGATAAATTTTATGTCTTGAATTCATAAATAAAAATTTAAAGTTTTATTTCAAAATTAAAAATGATCTTTTGAAAGCATCATTTTAATTTAGTTTAAAAACATTAAGTACTAAATTCAAATTTTAAGAGATAAAAATCAAATTAAATATAACGGAGAGACAAAAATATAATTTTCATCTTACTATTTTGTCTAATCCACAATTTTGATTTCTCTTTTTAAAATAGAAACCTTAGGCCTAATTTTTGAAAAATCAATAGTTTTGATTTAATCTTCAATCTTAGCTAATTTTAGCCTGATAATTGTTTTAATTTATATAGAGAAAATATTATTTAATTTTGAAAATTAAAAATAAAGAAGACTAGCGAAAAAAGACAGACAGTGACTGTGACATTACAGCACAAGATGATGAAATGAGAGGAGATGCCAAGGTAACACGCGGGTCAACACTGTGCGTCGGGGGAAGGCGTGGGCGTGGGGCCCACGAGACGTGACATGAATATGATAGGTTGCATGGACCAGTCCCATTAATGCTGTCGAGAATATATATATAGAATTCATACACCAAAAAATTGTGCTGTAAACTTTCGGGCCCACCCACTCATATCTAAATCATCTATGGCTAAACTGTGGTGTCCAAATGCCAGAACAAGTTGGGTGGTGTGTTT
The DNA here is from genome assembly GCA_013407115.1 of Glycine latifolia. Classification (NCBI taxonomy): domain Eukaryota; kingdom Viridiplantae; phylum Streptophyta; class Magnoliopsida; order Fabales; family Fabaceae; genus Glycine; species Glycine latifolia. Next base: position 23,083,871 of record CM023947.1, on the reverse strand, counting down.
TGTAACACTAACATTCTAATAGTATTTCTTTAGTTTTTGTTATAAATAATTTTGTTAATTTTGTTGAGAGTATTAAATATAGTATGTTCTAAATTTTTTCTAAAATTAATCCTATAAAAACTAAAATATTATTAATGAGTTACTTTCTCCATTCTTAATTATAAAAATATTTCAACTAATTCATGTTTCTTAAAAAAATAGTTAATTTAATTAACTATATTAAATATTTTAATTAATTATATCATTATTCCAAAATTACATTTTTCTTATTTTTCTATCCACTTAATTTTTTCTCATTAATATTTAGAAAGAGAATAATTAAATAAAGGTATGTAAAGAAAAAATAATTAATACATCTAAAAATTAGAAAATGATTTTATAAAAAGGGCAAATAAATTTTTAAAAAATGTCTTATCATTAAGAACAGGGAGAATATATATTTCTCACATTCACGTTATTTTCAAATTAATTTTAATGAAAGATATTTTATAAAAATTAATTAATACAAAATACATTTAAGATTAAACTTTTTATAAAAACACTGAAGGGAGTAGAAAATGTGTTTATGGGATTTAAATGATAAATTTGGATGTTTGGTTTAACCCAACCCATTAGATCGAAATGTAAAAATGGATTGGGTCGATTTTTTATACACCATAAAATTGTTGATTAAATTTGATTTTGATTTATTAGGTTAAATTAAAGGTTAAGGTTAGGGTAAACCACTTGATAAGTGATCCATTGTGGATAAGAAATTGTAATCATTAGATTAATCTATCTTAGTAGGTAATACCATGTATCTTACACACCTAATTATTTTCCTTAAACTCTCTTTCCAGACCCAGACATCTATTCATTGTTGTCGCCAACAACCATTCACTAACGTCGAAGTCCATTTTCGGGGACATCATTTTAGTTGAATGTTTTGACATCTCGAAACCCATCTTACTAACAACAACAACAATGCCAGAATCTTCCCTTCTCAATGTTGCATCATATTTCAAAATAAAAGAAAAACCCCTAACCAAAACCCTTAAAACCACCATTCATCCCTTACCCTCTCCCCCACCAAATCAAACTCATCCATCAAAAATCAAAATGACACCACGGCAACACATAAAACTAAAAAGAAAACATAACATTTGTCACAGGAACCCCCAAAAATATAATAATGAGAGTCAATTCATCTTGCCATCGCCTCTTAGTAATTGTGTTGTAAGCAAATATGAATTGATCGTCATTGTTCATCATGTCTGCAAGCATATCTAGACTGACAGTCGTCATGGTCGTGATCGACGATGATTCTAGCGAAGGAAGAAAGCAAGAAGAAGAAGAATGGGAGAAAGAATCATCATGGAGATGGAGACACAAGGATGTCATGTCTGTGATGGCAACAAATTACTAACATAGACAAAGTTGCGATGGCAACAAAGCCGCAAACAAGACAAGGTTGCAATAGAATTTTTTCTGGCATGAAAAGGTTTTGAGACGATGGAGGTGGTGGGTGCATCGCCACCAAAAATTGCCTATGAAGCGATGGCCAACGACAAGATTACCTAGAGAAAAAATAACTCAGTATGATGGATGTTAGATATACTTATCAACAAGACCAAAGAATTATAACTAATGATCTATAACGGACTACCTATGAAGGTAGTTCATCATAATAACGCAATTATTTTTTTGTTATAAAACTCAACAGTTCAACTCAATTTTTTTATTTTCTAAAAAAAACTCAAATGTTATTTATGGGTTATTTGGGCTGAAATAATTTGTCATCTCTAAAGTTTATGAGGTTTTATTAGTGGAGTAATTGATGCGTTATTCTTTTTTAATATAAGAGCTGTAGCTTATATTTTCACACGCACCAAAAAAAAACTGCAGCTTATATAAAAAAATGGTGTTAATGATTTTTAGGAGTTACTAGATAATTTTATATTTCATTTTTAAGTTTTTAAGAAAAATATCCCTGGAAGTAAAATATGTTGAAATTTTTAGATTTTTTTTGGGTGACCACGTTAAAAACAATTTTACACGGTCTTTGAATTATAAACCTCTATGTAAGATAAGTTTTTTAACTTTATAATAATTATCTTAAAAATTATACCAATATTATTTTATGATTGATGAATATTATAAAATTATTATATATTATCAGTACAAAATCATTAAATCTTTATATAAAATTAGATAAACATGAAAATTTTATAATAGTGAAATTTAACACGAAAAGATATATTCCTTAAAAAAATATTAATCTTTACAAAAATTAAGTAGTTTCTTAATCTTTTGCATTTTTTTTCATTTTTTTAATTTCATTCATACTCGTGCAATTCTTGTGCTTTGAACATAATTTAGTAATATTTTCCATTAGCTTTTTTATAAAAAAAACTTTTATTTCATTTTCATAAATTTTTTAGCCATTTATTTTGTTTCAATTTGATTATCATTTTACAATTTAATAAATTAAATATATATTTTTTAATCTTTAACTTTTTAGTTTAATTTTTTCTTCTAAATTTTAACAAAAAAATAACTTTAATATGCCTTTATTGGATTAATTTAGTATATAACATTATATTAACCTATACAAAGTAGTTTAAAAGCGAATATAAAAACGAGCGCAACTCCTGTAGGTTTATTATCATACTAAATTAATATTGAATTGTGCATATTATTACAGAGAGACTGTTATTACCTTTTAAAAAAACAATAAAAGAATATAATTTTATAAACAAATATATGATGTTCGAAAACTAAACTGACCCATGCATATTAACCTCTGATGCAAATTATTATATTTTAAACTCAAATCACAATATTCTTGATGTCACCAAAAACTATGCGTTGACAAGCCGATGTTACAAATTATAGTTCAGCAATTGCTCTTCAATATATCTATTATGAATGCATTTTTATTTTAATGGTAGCAGTTTCAATTTTTTAGTTCATAGTTTAGTTTTTTTAAAACAATAACTAGCAACATAAACATTTCTAACATCAATGAGCTTGGTAAATTGAATTGAATATATATATATATATATATTTCATTGTTTACTTGCTTTTAAAACGTGGTTTAGCATCGATGCCATTGCCAAGACACCGGTATAATACAAGTATACACATAAAAAAGAAAGTAAATATTTGAAAAATAAAATAACTTAAATGCTTTCCTTCGTACTAGTTATATTTTACATGGATGTCAACGGCCAACGGGATAGGGTGGAGTGGAGGTGGGAAGTATTGTCCCGCTCTCGGACCCGCCCCCCAATTAACTCCCTGTGGGGGATTTTTCCCGTTCTCGTCCCTGCGAGTCCCTAGTCCTTGTGTAATCCCCAAATTTAAAAATAAAAATATTAATTTTAAATTTTAATACAAGTAAATTTAAACTTAAATTTTTTTACCAACATAATATTCAAAGTCAAATAATTCATATACTTGATGTGTCATATATATAGTGTGTAATTAATTTTGCGTTAAGTGATTAAGTGTATTAAAAATATAAAACCAACATTAATATTTTAACAAATATAAAATAACAATTAATATAAAGGTAATTATGAAATTTTCTTGGATGGTATTAAGTGTATTAAAAATATAAAACCAACCTTAATATTTTAACAAATATAAAATAACAATTAATATAAAGGTAATTATGAAATATTCTTGGATGGTACCTCGCGGGGCGGGGGGGGGGAGTCCCCATCCCTCCCGTGTCCACTATAATAACCAAGGTTAAATAAATAAAAGGAAAAGAAAGAAAAATTTAAATTTAATTATATTCCGTCACAAAAAGTGTTAGCGACGAAATTAGCGACAGATTAGCGATGGATTTTGCGACGGATTTAGTGACGGTCAGAAATGGCCAAAAGGCCTTTTTCTCTGGAATTTGGCACCTGGAGCGTGAAATTGGCGCCTGGGGCGCCATATGCACTGGAATTTGGCGCCTGGAGCGTGAAAATGGCGCTGGGAGCGCCAGAAATGTCCAGAAGTTCATTTTTCACTAGAATTTGGCCTGGAGGCGTGAAAATGGCGCTCGGAGCACTAAATCTCGGGCAGGCACCCTATATAAAGGCTTTTTCATGAATTTGGGAAGAAAAACTTGGTTTTCTTCTTTCTTAAGCCTTTTTCCTCCATTGATGAGTTGGAGAGCTTCATACCCGCTTATCCTTTGACCTAAACACTTGATAACTAACTAGGAAAGTGATTAGAACCTTGAGATGAGCTAGATCCTAGTTTCAATCTCTCGAAAAGATAACCAATCGGAGAAATCCCGTTCTCTAGGGAATATCCTCAGAGCTTGGATTTTGAGAAGAAATGAGTCATTTCAAAGGCGTTCAAGCTTGGAAAAGCTATCCTCTAACCTTCCTCGACTGTTTAGAGGTAAGAAACTCGAGCTTTAACCGGTTATTTCTGAAAGATGATTCTTGATGAGTTTTGATGAATTTTGAATAAATGAGCGAGTTGGAGTCGAAATTAGGCTTGGATTCTGTTGAAAAGTATGCTCAGGAGGTTGTTCTGATGAGGTTTGAGCTTTGAATCATGAGTATTGATAAAGTTTAGTTTTGACTCTGACATCTGTATGAGTAGGAAGAATGTTGATATAATGATGAGTTTGAGCCTAGGTACCTTTACAAAAGATGTTCAGGAGGCTAAATTAACGGTGAAAATGTGTTGAAATAGCCGTTCTGATAAGCTTGACAAATATGGATATTTGGCCTGGTTAAGGCAAGTGAATCCTTTGAATTGGCTCATACAGAGTCTTGTAGGGACTCTAGTACGTTGAATCGGTCGAGATAGATCCTGTTGAGGGTCTGTGAATCGCCTTTAAGGTGATTAGTCCTGATAACCTTAAGATAGAAACAGAGAGGTTTAATGAAAAGGATTAGCCTTGTTTTATCATTCTGACGGTTGAGGACCGTTATTGATGTTTACATGCTCTTATGTAGGGCGTGATTCTGACATCACTGGTGGTGGTGACCACGGATCCGGGAGAGCCGGTACAGTGCTGAGAGCAGGTAAGCTCTTTGTTCTTGGGAGTGTTTCCCTTAATTGTGTTCCACCATTCTCCAGAGGGAGTGATGGTTAATGTATGAAGTTATGCATGTATATTGAAATTGTGTATTCCCATTTTGATTGAAAACATGTACTTGATGTATATGAATTGAGGTTGTGTGAAATGGGGGTTATTGAGATTCTCTGGCCAGTAGAATGGACTAAATATGGACTTCCCTTAGAGCAAGAGTTACGTGGAACAACTCTAAGTGGTCAATATATGTGTGTATGTGATAAAACCTGAGAGAATGCACCTGTTGCAGATGAGCTTCTCTTGGAAGTGTCATATATGTCCGAGTGAGTCCTGGAATAAGATACCTGTTGCAGATGATATTTTCCCAGGCAATACAATATAGATATATTTATATATGTGAGTGAATCCTTGGAGAATATACCTGTTGCAGATGATATTTCTCAAGGAATATAATATATCTATCTTGTGTATGTTGTATATGAGTTGAAATATACATGTTATATGTTGTGAAATTGTTGAGGACCGTGAGGGCTAAATGTTATTGATGTGTTTTGTAAAAAGGGTACTGATGACCCTTGAGACATATGTTATATGTGTTGTTATGGCTTGAGAGCTGTGATGGCTAGTTGTAATGCCAATTTTGATATTATATGCATAGAAGTGAACCAGGGGGAGGAAAGACCTCCAAGGATCCTGAGTTTACTGAGATTTTTATCTCACCCCTGTGTGGGGATTATATTTGCAGGTGAGACGCAGGGAGAAGCGGAGAGATCCCAGGGCAAGAGGCCTATGCAGGGATAGATTGTACATAAACCCTAGGCATAGTTGATGAGAGCATGTTGGCTCCATTCTTTTGTTATTTATGCCTATTGTTTTGTGGTTTTGTACCCTGAGGGGATTATATGTACATTTGTGTACAGAGGATGTATATTTTGATATTTCACCATGTATAATGTACCACTGATGTTATAATGACGTCATATTTTGTTTTGCTTCCAAATCAAATTGTTTATTTTGAAAATTGCTGCGTAAATGGATATAATGGAATGTTAACAAACCGGACGCATACGGGACGTTACACCCACGAAGAAATATTTATTCTCAATCCCGCAGAAAAAAAAAATCTCTATCTACAAAATCCAAACGAAGAAAGGCTTATGATAGATACCTAAGCACTCAGAGATGAGGAAGGGTACAGTAAGCGACGAAATGCTTCGAGGAGTTGAAAATAAGCATAGATCTCGAGATTCCCAATATAGGTCAGCCTTTCGAACTGCTGTTGAATCCACGGATAGGCAAGAGACAAAATCCCATACAGTTTCCATAGGAATTCCTGTAGGTCCAAATTAACACCCCTTCTTCCCTATTTTTTTTTACTGGCTATGAATGTATATATGGAAGTTCAAATTGGTGGTTACGTTCTCCAGCATTAAACAACTTCAGTGCGTATTATATTTTATTTTTTTATCACTATATTGCCTGAATAATTGTAACATTGAAAAAGTTTTACTTGGAAGTCCAATTTTGAGTACTGTTTTTTTATTTTTGGAAAAGCCAAAGTATTATTAATAACCACCCTTAAACATAGCACAACTAGTGTCATATTTATGAAAAAACATTACATGAATATTGTGGGACAGAAACCCCATGAGATAAAACCTCAACTAGCCCACCAAAGCATTAAAGTCCAAACAAGGACAAACTACAAAGTACATGAACCGTTACACACACCAACCAATGCTTTTTGTTGTACATGGCTAATATTTTATGGACATATCAAATGTTGAAGCGGAACATAAGAGTCATTTGTGTTGGGTTACCAAACGGGTTGGAAGGATGGGAGTAAAGCCTTTAAATATTTTAACAAGTGCAAAAAACCAAACTCCAACATCAACAGGCACCAGCAGCTTTATTTTACCCTAACTGTTGTTCACTGGTCAAATTATCAGAATCTTTGTTTTAGGAGACTTCTCTGCAATCCGTGTTAGTTTTAAAATTCTTACCATGATTGTCGATGGTGTGTGTGGGTAGGTTCACCTTTTGTACCACCAATACTACCCCCTAGGGGAATTGAGCTCTCTTCTCTCTCCTAGGTCTACGGTGGGTTACCTCCTCCTTTTGGGAGATTCCTTGTGGCTTGCCACCGTTGGAGGTTCCTTCATCACATAGGCTGGTGCGTTTTCACTTAGAGAGTTTTAATTTGGCTCGTGGCTGGATGTTGTGTTCGTATTTGGGGTTACTTTTACAATAGTTACTTGTGTGCCCGATAACTTTGAAGGTGCGGTGAAATTCCTTTAGCGGTGCGAAACCTCTCCTCACAGGGGGGTTTGTGTTGTTGAAGTTTTCTACTCAACCACCCGAGGTCCTGGTTCATTCTCTTGCTTGTGTGCCAGAGTCACTTTGTCGGTGCCCGTGAAGAGGTGCGATTGAAGACAACCACTGTTCATCAAGGTCACAACCCGGTACGTTATTTTCATAGCGAAAGTAAAGTAACTACTTGGTCTTTCCTTCCACCTTCGGTGAACCTTTCCTGGCGTGTTCACCTAAAATATTTTTTGGTCTCTTATTCTCTCCCGAAGAACAGTTTCCTGGTCTGTTATTCCCAGTTGTGTTTTTTGTTTGGTCTGACAGCACCCTTTGAGTTTGACCCATGACACATTGCTGGTGAAATGGGGAAAAACAAAATGAAGGGTGTGAGGATTAGTCCGGCCACACCATTGTCCAGTGCCAAGGAGACAATGGGTGTTGGTTCGAAGAATGGGGTGAAACCCATTGAATCGGTTGAAGCTTCTAAACAGCACGCCCACCAAGTGCTCGACGAAATTTCTGAAAGTAAATCCAGAGCAGAATCTTCACTGGATGCTTCCTGTATGCTAGGGAAAGATGACACGGAATCAATCACTGTTGAGGAAGTTGAATCATCCGTAGGCAATGATGATAAGAATTTGAAATTGCTAGAAGAGTTGCACTCTAAGGAGAACCCGCCCAAACCATCGTGGTCCAGTTTATTCAAGGATAACAGGAAAGCCATTGAGCGTATTAAGCTGAGCGTTCAACCCGATTGTGTTAACCAATTGATTAAACTCTCAGATGATGATGTTAGCACAATACAGGAAACTTGTGGGTATAGTGCCATTGGATATGTGGCAGGTAAATTTCCGAGGAAAAAGGTTCTTATTGAAGAATGTAACAAATAGGGAGTTTCCTTCCATTATTCAGTGCATTCCAGCGGGTGGCTCATCTTTAAGTTTGAAGATGAAAAAAGTATGAACCAAGTGTTATATGGTGGACCTTATTTCATCTTCCAACGACCATTGTTGTTAAAAAAGATGCCTCATCTTTTCGATTTCAGAAATGAGGATTTGTGCCACATCCCGGTTTGGGTGAAGTTGCACATTCTACCCCTTCAACACTGGAATAGGAAAGCCTTGAGTAAAATACTTACTCCTGTGGGCAAGCCCATAAGAACGGATCATATAACTGCAGCTTTTGGCTCCTTTTCTTATGTCTGTGCACTTGTGGAGGTTGATGTTTCGAAAGAATTGGTTAATGAAGTGAGATTTCTCCTTCCAGATGGAAAACTTTTCTTGCAACATATTGTATACGAATCCAGACCAACTTTTTGCAATCAATACAAAATGATTGGTCACTCAGACAAAAGCTGCAAAGTTTTGGCTGCCAAGGCCAAAAATGTGGAAATTCCTACTAACCAAGTGAATAGAGGCCCTTCTATCCAGACTAATTTAGTGGCTGAAATTGATGATGGTGCAGAGATAATCACCAAAGTTCACGAAGGGCCTCGAGCTGAATCGGGGATATGCTTTACTATTGAAGATGTAATGTCCAGTAATCCTACAGAAGAGGAGAACCTGGATGGTCTAAACCTGACACATGTCTACACCTCTAGCTGCATCAAAGAGGTGCAGAATGCAACCCAAGTGGATGGTGATGTGGGTTTTGCGAGGAGGAAAATCAGGAATCGAAGTAAAGGTATTGGAAGTTCTTCCAATGACCGTGGTAAGGGGCCGAACATTGAATTAGCACAAGTTGTGCAAGAGAGGAAAGGTCCTGGAATGAATTTTGCTGGGAAGGTTGCTTCCCACCAAAAGCCATGATTTTTTCCGCCTGGAACATAAGGGGCTTCAACATGCCCTTAAAGCATCGTGTTATGCTTAAAATGTTGAAAGAGAAGAATATTGATGTTGTAGCAATTCTGGAATCTAAACTGGACTGCTCTTCCTTGGATGGCTTGATTAAAACTAAATTCGGGAGTTGGAATGCTGCTAATAATTTCAATTCACACACAGCTGGTCACATTCTCATCTTATGGAAAGATGATCGAGTTATTATTGAAGTTTTAGAGTCCACCTCTCAAGTCATGAATTGCAAGTTGTCTTGTAAAATTACAAGTGAGATCTTTTGGGTCTCCTTTGTGTATGGGCTTCATTCCATAAGTGACAGGAAGATGCTTTGGGAATCTTTGTGTTCTTTCGAAACATCAATAAATGGCCCCTGGGCTATTTTGGGCGATTTCAACAGTGTGTTATGCCCGAATGACAGATTCATTGGGTCGCCAGTATCAGCCTATGAAATGAGTGATTTTGTCCACTGCTGTTTGGAATTGGGTCTTTAAGAACTGAATCATACCGGGCAGAATTACACTTGGACAAATGGTAAAGTATGGAGTAAGCTGGATAGAGTGCTTTGTAACCTTGATTGGACTTCTAAGTTCCAGAGGTCTTTTGCTTTAGTGCCCAACTTTGCGTCGGTGTCAGACCATGTACCCTTTATTGTGAACATTGATCCCGCCGTTACTGGTGGTAAACATGCATTCCGGTTTAGTAATGCCCTGGTGGATCACTCAGAGTTTCTTCCTCTTGTTGCCAATCATTGGGCTAATCAAGTGGCTGGTATTAAGATATTTCAAGTTTGCAAAAAGCTCAAGGCTTTAAAATTTGACTTAAAAGGCATTTTCAAAAGGGATTTTAGTTCGCTGGATGCTCGGGTGGAGAGTGTTGAACATGATTACCAAGAGATGCTTCTCAAAATCCAGTAAAGCCCAAATGTGCCTCATCTTCGTAAGCAAGCCTCTGAATTGTGTAGCATTGCTTGTAATCTATGGATTGCAGAATCTAGAATGCTGGCCCAAATTTTTAAGCACAAGGTCTTGGTTAATGCTGATAGAAGTTCCAAATTCTTTCATGCTTTGATTAAAAAGAATAGGAACTCCCGTTTCATTGCTGCTATTTTTAAAGAAAATGGTCAACTTACTAATTCTGATGCTGAGATTGGGAGTGAATTTGTTAGTCACTTCAGAAATTTGCTTGGTTCTCGGGTGACTACTTCTTTTCCATCGACTTCAGTATGTTCTAGAGGTCCTTTGGTGGTGGCTTCTTGGCACCAGGAGCTGACAAAGCCAGTCTCAAAGGAAGAGGTTTGGAATATTGTTACCCTCATGGATAACAATAAATCTCCCGGTCCTGATGGCTATAGCGCTTTGTTTTTCAAAAAATCTTGGCATGTGATTGGGGACGATGTGTTCAGGGCAGTGGCTAAGTTCTTTGGCTCTGGTAAACTTCTCAAGCAAGTGAACCATGCGTTTATTGCTTTAATTCCTAAAAGTGATAATGCTAACCGAGTGAATATGTATCGGCCAATATCTTGTTGTAACATCATCTACAAGATTATTGCGAAAATTTTAGCTAACCGCCTTGCTCCGATGTTAGAGACTTTGATTGGTCCCCCCAAGCTGCGTTTGTCAAGTCAAGGAACATGGCTGAAAATGTTTTTCTTGTTCAAGAGCTGGTGAGGAAATACTCTAGGAAGAGGTGCTCTCCTAGCTGTATGCTTAAGATCGATCTCCACAAAGCTTATGATTCGATTTCGTGGGATTTTTTGAGCTGGTTGCTAAAATCTCTTGGCTTCCCAGCTCAATTTAATCAATGGATCATGGAATGTGTCACAACCACTTCTTTCAGCATTTCCTTAAATGGTTCCATCTTCGGGCATTTTGAGGGGAAGAGGGGGCTGAGGCAAGGAGATCCGCTCTCACCATATCTCTTTGTCCTTTGTATGAAGTATCTTTCTAGGGACCTTAAAGACTTGAAGGGTAATTTGTCGTTCAATTTCCACCCATCCTGTGCAGCCCATAACATCACCCACCTTGCATTCGCTGATGACATTATGTTCTTCTCTAGAGGTGATTACTTTTCAGTGGCTACATTGTTCAGCAAAATCCAGGATTTTTGCAGCATTTCTGGCCTATCTCTTAGTGCTGGAAAATCGGCAATTTTTGTGGTTGGAGTTGATCCTCAAACTCTCTCGGATATTTGGGATCTCACTAGCTTTGGGCTGGGTTCTTTTCCCATCTGTTATTTAGGCATTCCCTTGATGGCATCTCGACTGAATGTTTGTCATTACTCCCCATTGCTTTCCAAAATTGGGGGAACTATCCAAGGCTGGATTCGCAAATCCTTGTCTTATGCTGGGAGGTTAGATCTTATTCGCTCTGTTATCCATGGAGTGGTCAATTTCTGGATGTCCATGTTTCCTCTCCCTATTTCTGTTTGCGACAGGATTGATGCTTTGTGCAGGAATTTTTTGTGGGGGAAATCTGATTCGGGCAACAAGAAGCCCTTAGTTGCCTGGAAATCAGTTTGCTCTCCCAAAGATGAAGGGGGTTTGGGGCTGCACTGCCTTAAAAGCTGGAATTAAGCCCTCCTTGCTCGCTCATTGTGGGATGTCGTTAGCAAGAAAGACTCCCTTTGGGTGAAATGGGTGAATCACTTCTATATGAAGAGAGAGTCAGCCTGGTCTTACGATGGCAGCAAGGGAGATTTTGATCTTTTAAAGAGATTATGTTGTATCAGAGATGTGATCATTTCTAAGGAAAATGATTCCCTGCAAGCCAAGTTGGTGCTGGAGTCATGGACTCATGCCAACTCCTTTGATGTGGCAAGTGCTTATAATTATTTTCGGTCGTTTAACAGCAACCAGTTTTGGAGTAAGGTGGTCTGGAAATCCTGCATTCCTCCTCAAGAATCATTTATTTTATGGTTGGCTGCAAGCCGAAAGTTGCTTACTCTAGACCGTGCCCCTTTCCTTCAGCAGGGTTCTCTTTGCCCTTTTTGCAAACTGAAGATGAATCACACGACCATCTTTTCTTCAAGTGCAGTGTGCAGGATTGGATTAAATTCCCTAAGAGGAATATTTCTCTGTTTGGCGCCTTTGATTGTCTTGTTCACAATCGTGCCACTTCCGATTTTTTTTTGTAAGCAGCACTGCCTGACTGTGGCAGCAACGGTGTATTGCGTCTGGTTAGAGAGGAACGCCATTCTTTTTTATGGGCACTATCACAAGTCAGTGGATTTAATTGATAAAATTAAATTTCGTATTATTAGACTAGTTCATTTGTTACACTTGTATTAGCAAATTTATGTGCTTCTTGTTAGCTAGGATTTATTTTCTAGCCATCGTTTATTTGCTTCTTTTGACAAGTGTTTCAAGCTTTTAGCTTTGTATATTGCAGGGTATGCCCAGTCTATATTATAAGTATCTTTGGATAATATACATTTACATATTTTTCAAAAAAAAAAAAATCCCCCTAATATGCATTGCATTATATTATATTTTATATATATATAACTTCATTGTTTAAAAGGAACAATGGCTCTATTCCCAATGACATAGGCACATTTGTTAAATCTCTCTTGTGTGTGTTTGTGATTTTCCTCTTTTCCTTTAGAATTCTTACTGCTATTGTTAACCCTTTCCAATTGGTACGAACATATCTCATTTGGTCTCCCAGTGCACCATTCCTGTCTCAAGAATTCATATAGCCCATGACCCTTCGTGTAAAAGGACACTACACACCACACTCCATACAAAACAGCTAACATCTGCTGCCTCCAAACATTTATCATCAGTTTTGACACACACTAAAAGTGCAGCATGACATCAATTTTTAAAGAAAAAACAAACACGGAATCAATGTGACAACATATTTCTAAAAAAAAAATGTGATAGTTACACATTAGCACTAATAACAAACAAACTATTTGGGTCTCGTTGATCCAGTGGCAAAGCCAAATACTCTTCCTTGACTTGGCATGTGTAGCAACTTGTTCAGTTGTTCTTGACCTAACAAAGTCCTTTGCAATTTTTGTCCAACTATGCCTCCTCAATTCTTGCAATTCATCAATGAACAATTTGCAAAACAAAAAAAAAAATAGGTTGTGTCAAATATCTCATTACCTCCTCATCAAGAATAACAAGACTGATACCAGAACTTTCATCACCTTCAAGAGTAACAAAATTTATGTTTGTTTGATTACCAATGGGACCAGCTTCAACCACAACCTTTTTTGACGATGTTTCATTGATGTTGTGGTTCCCTTCACGATCCACAAGATTTCATTAGCAGAAGGAGTAATGATGATGTTACTTTATGACCCACAGAATATGGGTTTGTTTGATTACTAAAAGAAGAAGAAGAAGAAATGATGTTTCTTTGGTTATCTTCCCGACCCACATAATTGAGATTTCTTTGATTAGCAGAAGCCTTCAGTAATTGAAGTCCCACAACCTTGAAGAAACATCCTTTGATGACTCTGAATTCTTCTCTCAGCCACTTGACCTCATTGATGAGGTTGACCATCGCTATTCTTTCAAAACTCTAACATCGTGTTGCAATTCTACCACCACTCCACCAGTATTAAATGTAACCTTTAGTTAATACTAGAGATCATACTTAAAAAACATGTTTATAAATGAAAAACTACAACTAATAGCGTTTTTAGAAAGAATTAAAACAGTTTTTTAACCTTGAAAAAGGGGGGTATTAGCCTAGATCCTTGCTATCCAAGGTGTGGTCTGAAGGTGGAAACACTCTCACATGCATTACTGACTTGTGAGGAAATCAGGAGATGGTGGTTAGCATGTCCCCTTGCAATAAGGGTGGAGGAGAATGAGAAAATAGACATATTGGAACGGATATAGGGCTTTGTTAGTTTTGGAGAGGATGAAATAACAAGGGTGTTTGAAATGCAATACACTATATGTAGATGCAGAATTTTTTTGGTTTTTTAACAAAAAAAAGTACCGAACAAGTTAGTGTTGGCTCGAGCTGAATATCTACACAAGAGGGAAGGAGTGCCAACCAAAAGGGATGTTAAAAAAGAAAAGAGATGGTGCCCTCCTCCAAAGGGGAGTATAAAAGTGAATGCTGATGCCTCGATACAAGTTGGGAGAGGCACGGGTATGGGGCTGATAGTGAGAGACTATGAGGGAAGGTGTTTTTCTCGGCTTCCAAAAGGTAGGACCAGTGTTTAGTCCTCTGATTGCAGAGGCCCTGACTCTTTGTTAGTGTATGAAGCTAGTTTTAGAAAAAAGGAGCTTCAAAATGCCCTCTTTGAGACAGATGTCTAGAGTTAGCGACAACTTGGAAGAAAAGTAAGGGTGCACAGTGCACACATCTTGCAGATATTGTGGAGGAAATTAAAACTATGCTAGGTAATAATAATAAAGGGCAAGTTTGTCATCTATATAGGACCTGTAATTCTGCAGCTGACCTGATTTTATTTGGGAGGGGAGTGTCCCCAACACGGTTTTGGTTTTTGTAAATAGTGACAAACGGTTGTTTTGTCCTCTTTTGGTGGGGGTTAATAAAGAAAGTGATTTTTATTATACATACATGATAGTTTTATTATTCCCATTATGTAAATTACATACATATCAAACATTAAAAAAGATATGTTTGGAACGAGTAAAAGTGGAATGAAATAAAATTAAGAAAAAAAATGTATAATGATGTCTTTTTCTTTATTTGATTGAAAAGAAAATAAAAGACAAATTGACTTCAAAAAGTAAAAATTAAAAATTTTCTTTCCTTCTATTTTTCTTCCAATTTAAATTTCAGAATTTTCTTTCCTCTCTGCTATAGGATAAATATACACATCACTTATCACTATTTTCAATTCATATCAATATATACAATATCTCATTAAGTATTCACACATATATATAGATTCATTTACATTAAAAAACTAATACCACCAACTAAAGCAAGCAATGCATTTCCTAATTTTCTGTGTATAATTTTGTGAAAAATGAGATATTTTATTACTTTTCACTTGCTTGAGAAATGAATCTTATTGTCTCTCAAGCTGCTCAAGTTCTTTGGTATTTAATGAACCCAAGTCCTCACCTAGAAGGTTTATGCAGCATGGAACAAGTGCATGATCTTAATGAAACACTGCTGATGCAAATGGTAAACTATATTTGGGGTTTACAAAGAGCTATTTTCATATAACATAAAGTTCATTGTTCCTAATTCAACACTCATTTTGTCTACAAATCTCCCGTACTCTCACAAGGACCCTTTTTGAACCTTAAATTGTTATTTTCCATCTCTCCCAGTTCTAATCAAAGAACTCTGGTACTTTAAAATGAGTGGTTCTAGTCAATTACCAGAGTACGTAGAGAGATGGTTCAATATTAGCCCTTCTGCCATTGCTCAGAGAGAAAAAATTATTATTGAAAAAGCACTAAGGGGTATAAGAACAACAATAGACATTCAACTTGTCTCTACATCAGTAAAATTGCAAACATAGTATACTTCAACTCCCAAATGCTTTTGAAGCATTTGCCTAACTGACAAATGAAGCAGAAAAGGAAAATCATTTTGTGCCAAAGCAAAAAGGGTATGGTTTAATCAGTTCAATAGAATGGAGTAAATAAAGACAAATATGTAAATAAGATTTAATCAAAGCAGATCTTTTTTTTAATGCTCCAATGTCCATAAACATCAAACATAAGTGAAAAAATCCACAGAAAACAAATATTTAAAGATGAAGGTTTATATATATCACAAACTTTAAAAAAAATGACCAAATTTACACAATCTTATTCAAATTTTTATTGTAAAAAATTTTATGTAAATTTATGTATAATTTGAAAAGACTCTCAAAATATTTTAAATATCTTGAGAGAAAAGACTAAATGCTGAAATTGTATGTTATCTATAAAATGATTAAGAATTAATCATTATATAAACAAACAATAAATCTGTTTGATTTGTATAGAGCAATGACTTATTATGACAAAAAATATTGAGTTGTAATAAACTTGAAGTAAAACTTACTTTGTAGATTGACATGACATAATATTTTTGTAACTTTGAAAAGTTGGTTAAACTTGATAAATAGTAATTGCTGAATAGTAAAAAATAGAAAACTTTTTATCTATCTTACAAAGATTTTCTACATATGATAGTTTTGTTATTTCAGAAAAAATTAAAAATTTCTAAAATTATAATTCAATTTCCCTTATTCTGATATTTGTTTTTACACACATTATTTTTTTTTCTTTTGAACAACCAATATATATATATATATATATATATATATATATATATATATATATATATATACACACAAATAGATACCACAAGGTGTGGCAGCCATCCCAGGCCAATGTTACATAAACAGAAGCGGCCAATGGGTTGGCTTTGAAATAGCCATTCCATTGTCATTTTCCTCCACAAGGTTATTGCCCCACTTGGCCTCCCACAACGAAACCCATAATCCATGCAGTCCAAGAAAAGCCACTTACAATTATACCCCTAACCGTCTTATAGGTATGTGTAACGAAAATTAATTTGTAACTTAAAAAGACATGGAAAATTGTGAAAGAAAATACTGTAATCTAATAGAGCCAACCCAACTAAGAAAAAGTGAGTGTGATACACTGATTACTGATAATTATCAAACTAATATAGTTTGTGGAAATTGAAAAAAGGATGATATAAACCAAAATCCTAGATAGCCAGAGTCTGCCTCTGCCTGAATTGGCCTTTCTTCTTGCTATTGTGAGGCAAGTTAATAACTCAAATCGTCAAAAGAAAGTCTAAAAATGAACAAAACAAAATGTTATAGAGATCAAAATTTTAAAAATATCGAGAACAAAAAATGAAAAATATTCAAAAACATATTTAAACTATTTTTTAATGTATAAATATATTATAAATGAACTTCGTTGACATTGTAATCATGATTGATACAAGTTTTTATGAACAAACTTATAAACTACATCATCTCTATTGTATATATGAAAAACTTACAAACTCGGAGACATAAATACATAATCTTTAACACAAATTTTTAGAAAAAACTTGCAAATCCTTTCTTCATTGCAAGTTTTTATAGAAAACGTACAAACCTCATCATCACAAATTTTTAAGGAAAACATGAAAACTCTTTCTTTATATGGCCTTTCTCTTTAAATTGAATGATTTTTTCATTTCAAAAAACTCTATTTATAGATATAGCAATCTAGTGTTAAGAAAAGAAACAAATCCTTATCGATAATATCTTTTATTCTAAAAGACATCCTATTCTAAATAATATCATAAAGATTTTAAATAAATAATAAATTCTTAAAAAATAAATTAAATTATTCTTTTCTAAACAGATAGGAGACATATTCTCGACATCAATTCCCACCACCCTCTTCAATTGCTGCAAAATGTTTTCTACTTTACCCAAACACCATCGGCCCTTGATTATCCCTTCCCTCAGTTGCATCATCCTCATCACCATCAAAGGCGGTGTCGATGTTCTTGAGGGCAACAAAATAGCTGGAATGGTCGATGACAAAGGAATTTTGAGCGATGACTATGTGGTTTATTTGGGTTAACCTTTTCTAATGAAGGGCACAAGCATTAATGCATATTTACCAACAAAAAAAAGTGGTTAACTGAAGGAAAAAATACATTGAAAGTTGAAACAACTCTTATATCCAGTTAAAAAAAATGTTCTACCATACACCACATGAAAGCATGATGCACCGTAGACAAATAAAAATTTAAATGTATATTCCATCTTTTAGGGGAGAGGAGTAATTTATTTTAATGATGTTAAGTTAATTAGATTAAATTGCACATTTCCTTCAATATAAAAAGAGATGATAGTATAATACTCGATCGCATTTAAGAGAATAAATTTATTCTAAACCTTTTTTTAGAACAAATGATTCTATACTTGAGCACTTAGCACCACTTTGAAAAGTTACAAATAATTTGTACATCTAGCATATATAGTATCTATTTCTTCGTTGATGGTGATTTTTAATCAATCACAAAATCACATAGAGTCTTAAAAAGAAAGTGTAGAGAGAGTGCTCTAGTATTTTTTTTTCTTTGTTTTCTATTTGGGCCTTGTTGCCCGTGTTAACTAATATCCACAAATATAGAACTAAAAACATAACATAAAACAATATTTTAACTATAACTCAATTTATTATAAAATATATATATATATATATATATATATATATATATATATATACATAATTCAATTTCCTTTTTCTTTTTCTTTTTAGCAAAATCACAAAATAAGCATTGCAGACTATTTTGTAATTCCCTTTCGGGTCTCCTAAACAAGAAAATTTCTCCCCGAAAGCGTGGTCAAAGCAAAATCATGTATGAGTGTGCGACTTTGTTGAAGCCGACTCAATTGTCCTAGCATCCTAATCTCGTAATAAAGATGTAATTATTATAGGGGGTTCGTTGCTTCTAATTTTAAACCTGCATTTATCTTAACTTTTCTTAGAACCAAGTGTGTTAGACTTGCATTTTATTGATTTCCATTTTCTTTTTGTAGTAATGACATATGAAAATAATAAAATGAAAGTCGCAACATTTGAATTACAATTGCAATTATTATTTGACCTCTAGCATCCATTTACTTTACTTAATTAAGCTTTAATTATTTCTACACAAGAAAGCAAGTTACTCCGTTCACAATCACGTGCATTGTGGTTTTTTGTTGCAGCCTTGCAGTTGCACGAACAATTGATTTGTAAGACTTCTTGCATCTTTTTTTGTGATTGGGATAATATACTCCTATGTTTTTTTTTAAGCGTCGAATTTTTTTAATTTTTTATTTCTATTTAAATTTTAAGTTTTTAATTGTAATCGAAGATAATTTTTAATAATTTAAACTACAATATAAATATAAACATAGCAAACATTATTGATCATTTAATAAAAATCCAATGAACTTTACATACGATTGTAAAATTTTTTCATTTAATATTTATAATGATAATTTTTATTTAATAAATAGATTTTTTACATATTTCAATAAACATTTAAAAAAAATTACAATTGGAATATTAAAAAGGAAATATTTAATTTAATAAATTTAACAAATAATACCAACCTACTTATTGTGATATATAATATAAGTTTAATTTTCAATTTGATATCTAAATTATTTTTAAAAAATTAATTTAATTTTTAATTTTTTAAAATATTCAATTTAATCATATATTTTTTTATAAATAAATCAACTTAGTCATTCCCATTCAATTTAGCCAATTAAATTAAATCTTTTAATATAATTTGAGATTAATATATAATAAAAAGACTCATTTTGTTTTTGGTACAGTAGAAAATAAAGAAACATAACAGGAACTATTTTTCAAATCTAGATAAGATGCACCAACTCCAATCTCTACATAATTCTGGAAAGGTTATATTTTTTAAGACAATTTAGACGAGTTGTAACTTGTATACGAAGTACGAACTATTCAAAAGGTGACATACTGATGTCTATTTCAACCAATTACAAAGTAAGTCAAAAGGAGAAAAAAAAAAGTTGATAAAGCAGAACATGCGTAATCTAGTATAATAGTATTATATCTAGAATCTTATATATGTAAAACGCATGTATCGAGGTAGATGGTTAGGTTCTGCATAACTATTTTTGCAGAGTTTGGATTGTACTGTGTTCGAGCTTTCCTTGGGTTGTAGGTTGTCTAGTTGGTACAACTTGTACCTTTGTTGTGATTCTTTGGTTAAATAAATTAGACATTAGCTTCTAATTTTTTTTAAAAATACATTAATAATATAACTTAATAACATACTCATATAAAGAAGAAGATAAACTTTAACAAATTTACGATTATCTTACATAATACATCTCTTATGTTAAAATATATATACCATTACTTTTTTCTTATAGAAAAGTTTGAGTAAGTTGAAATTTGTTTACCAAAATTAGACATAACTAAATTAAGAATCAAACATATTAGATTTATAATATTTAATAATATTAGTTTATATTGTTTCTCATATTATTAATGATATAGTCAAATTTTATTTATCTTTTATAATTGAATTTCAGATTAATTAGAATATGTTTCACCCGATAAATCAGAGGATTAAAATAAAATAACATAGTCTTGTTTTCTTTAAAATAAAAAAGCTAATATTCAAAATTAATAATTTCAACTGATGCGGATACAGAAGTATTTTGTGAACTTATATAATGTAAATATATATAAAGTATATAAATCAAAATTAAAAATATTTTATTCATAATAAAATAACATATAAAATTATGAATATTTATAACTTTAATTCAATTAGTGTCATATTATTTTAGTAGTAATTATAAATTTAATATCAAATTTAATATCAATTGGAATATATATATATATATATATATATAGAGAGAGAGAGAGAGAGAGAGAGAGAGAAATGATTTCATTTTTAAAATAAAAATAAAATTTATAATATTAGAATAAATAATCTAACTTAAGATATGACTTATATTAATGATATTATATAATCCACTTTTAAGTAAAAGTGATTTGTAAAAATTAACTTTCACGCTAATTGCAACGAGTTGGTGTGTATTTTTGTTTGTTTGTTTAAATACGAAGATACAATAAAACTAAAAACGTGTAGGATAACACTTAGTCCCCGTTAAATCAGTTCTAAACGAAATCAGACGCAAACTACGAATACCTGAAAACAGTTTTCAAACTCCGGAGCCATGTTTGCCCCGCAAGAGAGTCCCCTAATTGATTAGCTTCGCACAAGTGCAAATAACACTAGTGATATTTAAAATCGAATCAAATTATCTGTAAATTGTTAAATTAATCAAAAA
This sequence comes from Glycine latifolia, assembly GCA_013407115.1. Taxonomy (NCBI): domain Eukaryota; kingdom Viridiplantae; phylum Streptophyta; class Magnoliopsida; order Fabales; family Fabaceae; genus Glycine; species Glycine latifolia. The sequence goes on along the minus strand of CM023947.1, from coordinate 23,062,889 downwards.
ATTAATATTAATAAAATTAATATTTTTAAAAAAGTTATATATTTTTGCAGTTTGGTTAGTTTTTTAATCTTATTATAAAAAATTGAATCAAAATGAATAAAGCACATATTATAATTTTTTTTATTGTGATAATTAGTAATAAGTATTAAATAATTTATTAAATTTTATATATTTTATAATCAAGATACATATTTTATTTCATATGTTAAAAAATATACTAATAATATTACATATCAAGTAATATATAAATTATTACTATATTAAAAAAGTTGGTAATATCATTTTATATTAATACTAAATAAAAGTAAAAATAATAATTTTTAATTAAAATAAGTTAAAGAAAAATTAATTAAAAAATAAATTCATTCTTAAAAAATAATACATCATAATTGGATACCTTTCACTAATCAAAACACAAATATTAGTTAAAAAACTCGCTGCAACTTTATATCAGAATACATAGTAATCCTATGAAATCCTCTCCCCCAAGCAACAAGTTGATTTTAAACCTATTTAAAAATGGTCTTTTTATCTTAATCTATGAGAACAAAGACAGTGTCACAAAGTGTAAACAACTTAAGTACTCATGCTCAACTAATTGAGCTACTTTACATTGAACTATGACGTTTAAAATACTTAACTTTCTTAAATACTATCTAATGTAAACTCAATAACGGTTAGGGATGGAGCCCGCCTTCCAACTCTACTATTAATTGGGTTATTAAAATCTAGTAAATCAAAATGAATGAGATTACTCATTAAACCATCTTGTATGACTATAATAACTAATAATGAAAAAAATTTCAAATGAATAAAAAAATAGATAAGAATAGTTTAAGGGATTGCTACACTTGTGTAAGACTTGTTACATTCATATGAGTGGAAAAAATTTATTTTGTATGATAATCAATGTTTAATTTTCACCTTATGTAAAATTTCTTTGGATTAGCGATAATAATGTACCATGAACAAGATTAATCTCTAACCTAATGAGTTGAAGAATGCATGTGTTCTCTAACCTAAAAAAAAAAAGATGATAATATTATGTTATTTGACTACTACCGAAAAATGAACAAAGAAAATATAATAATAATAGTGATACAATAAGATAATATTTAAGGATGTCTAACTTTTGTTGTTGGTAGTTAAAAAAAAACTTTTATTGTTAAGCAACATGTATACATTATTGTAAATCTTTGTGGTATCAAGTTTGATTTTTATGAAAAAAAAAGTAAATATCCATTTGTATGAAACATTGGAACACATGTTCTTGATTGATATATTTTGAGGAAAGAATATTCAAATTTTTATAAAAGAAAACTAAAATATTTCATAATTTTATTAAATGAAAAAGAGAATAAGAGAATGAGTTTCAGTTAAAAAAGTCTGACTTAATTTATTGAATAGAATATGTAACTTATTATAAATTTATGTTCTTCATTTTCAAAGATAAAAAAAAAAAAAATAAAGATCTTGAGTTGCATAAGATTACCTGTGGGCCTGATTATATACCATCGATGCTTGGTTGATTCAACAGTAGGAATATTCAAAATGAGGTAAGTGAATAAGTGATCAATGGGTTTGACAAATAGGAGCAGTTCTATTCTATGTCAAGAAATTTCAAAACCGAAATCTTCTTTTTATTGTTCGGAATGAAAAGATGAAAATCAAGTAAAAGGAACCCCATGTGATTAATCGACTAAATAGGAAAATCTATCGATTTAGCAACAGGCATATTCCAAATGATACCCAAAGATTCCATTTCCCATATACAATTGTGAAAAAATTATGAATTTACTAAATCACAGTAATTTTGTTGATTTACTCATAGTCAACACGGTAAGTATTTTTATTAATTATAAATATAATTTTTTAAGACAATTAAATTAAAAATTACTACTATTTTTAATTTTATTAAATTGTGTATGGGTTATGCCGCCATCCAACAGAGTTCGCCGTTACCGTTTCTAACTTTACTTCAGTTCTGACAAACAAGAACAGCGTGAATCTCTAAACTGTATATATATATATAAGGCTTCGTCACAAACTAACAAATACGCGCTCTCTCTCTCTCTCTCTGCAAACTCCGCGTATACCCCAAGTTTCTCTCTCTACTCTTTTCTTTCTAGTTTCCACCTGCGTCGCCGCACTCACTTTGATGCCAATTTTCTGAACACGCTTTTGAAGAGGGTAAGTTTCTTTTCCATCTTCGTTATTCATGCTTCGATTTGTATGATTCCATTTCCTTCTTGATTTTTCTGTGTTTCTTTTTTCTTTTGAGTTTGACTTGCTTTGATTTAGATGCTCATTCTTTTGATGGGATTTTATGGGTGGAGAATTGGGAAAGTACAATGTGGGTTTTATTATGTAGTTGTTTTTCCTTATTTTTTTTGTTCCTTTTCTTTTGTTGGACAATTGGGTTTGTGGTTTTTTTCTTCTTATAATTAGTAGTTTGTTTATCGATCTTCTTGATTTGTTTTTTTTTTTTGTTGCTTGATCTGATTCCGAGGTAATGGAAATAAAGTTGTAAAATTTGGCTTCCGTTGCGTGTTGATGGGATTATGTAATGTTGATTGTTCTTTAGGTTTTAAGTATTTTTTTTCATCTTGCCTGTAATGGGATAAATCGGAATTCAAGGTCAATTTTTTTATTAATTTATTGATAACTCGATATGTTGTTTATATTTGCCCTTTTGCTTCATATGGCTCTAACTTGTTTACGAAAAAGTCTTCGTCAATAATTACGTAAATGATGTCTCTTTGTGACACCTGAGCTCATAGCCTTCATTTGTTAATTGTCAATTATTGTTTTTGACATACAAGTGTCGGAATCCTTTGAACTGCACACATTATTTTAATTTTTTCCTCATCTTTCTTTTAGTTTTTTCAATACAACTTTTAGGTTTTTTTTTGGTTAATCTACCATGCATTATTGGAGGGTTGAATTGTTTATTTATTATTATATATTGTGGCGTTTCAATTCAGTTGGAATTGGAAAGTTATGATGGTTTTGATGATATATATATATATATATATATAT